>JAJTWQ010000192.1:135000-854457 GCA_029007595.1 Solanum commersonii
TCTTGCTCAGACATTGCACAAGTATGACTTGAAGCTACTTATGAAAGTGTAAGAATTGAATATGTATATGGACTATGTTTATGATGTCAAAAAGGGATAGTTAGCATGGATGGTATTATGGGGTCTTATCCATGCCTTGCACAAGTATGCTTTGAGGTTACTTGAAATGGTTCTCTTATGATATGAAGGACTAAGAGTGGAATAATGCTTATATGATACTTATGTTGGAGACTTTGCTTATGATTATGATATTGTCTCTTATGCTTATAGTTGATGTTTCATGAAGTACTTGGTTATGCCTATAGATGGTAACTATGTATGATGGACTAAGGTGGTACTCAATGTGAGTGGGATTATATGGTCTTACTCATACATTGCACAAGTATGAATTGAAGCTACTTATGAGAGTCTAAGACTTGACTATGTATACGGACTACGTTTATGATGACCAAAAGGGATACTTAGCTTGGATGAGATTATGGGGTCTTCTTATCCATGCCTTGCACAAGTATGCTTTTGTCACGACCCAAGCCTAGGGTCTAGACGTGACATGGCGAATGAGGAACCCGAAGAAACCCCAAACAAGCCTCTCAAACTTGTCATCACTCTTCATCGGTCGCGAAAGTACATTCAACATTAAATAACAGGAATTAGGGACCAAGGGCAAACCATTTCAAAATAACATCATAGAATAAGAGTCAAGCTCATTTACAAAATACTTGTCCAACGCACACCTCTACATACATAGATAGGACGGGGGCCATGACATACTACCGGCTCCCCTCATAGTCAAAATACAATTGCAAGCTAAGGTCTCAAAACATGGGAGTAGGAAACATAACATAGCTCTCGAATCATTGAGGACTCACCAACAAACTCGGATAAGCACCGTACTAGCCACGTGGATGGAGAGAAGGATCAAGAGTAGCTCCGGTCCATACATGGTGACATCATGTAGGCAAAATATGCGTTAGTACTTTGGAATGTACTAAGTATGCGGGGTGCAATACAACAATAGACAAGGACACAATCGAAATGCAAGAAATAGTTCCATAGGCATAATGAATAACAATATGAGGATGCATGATCAAAGTGAAGTCAAAACATGTTTAAGTAAATCTATATTAATAGTAGATATCACATGTGTGTGCATAATCCAACCAATCTATAACCCCAACTTAGGATGGGGGATGCCGTTCACACCCGAACACCATGGTGGCAAGGTATAAACCTCTCACATGGTTGATGTTGGTCACACCCCAAGCATCCTAGGTGATGAGGTATAAACCCCTCACATGGTTGATGTTGGTCACACTCCAAGCATCCTAGGTGGTGAGGTATAAACCCCTCACATGGTTGATGTTGGTCACACCCCAAGCATCCTAGGTGGTGAGGTATAAATCCCTCACATGGTTATCCGGTTCTTTTCCCTGACCGGGCATGGTCATGCAACACTTTATATAGGAAATTCACATTAGGCTCTAATGCAATCTCATGTATGGAATGAACATATACACAAGCTTAGTTTGTCATCAACACATCTCTGGAATGTCATACATCTCATAACTCAAGCCTTAAAGCATCAAATCATCAATTCTCCATAATTGGACATTTTGTCAAACACCTTGAAGGCATGTAATGGGGTCAAAGAGTATGGAAAATAGGGTAGTAATTATGCAGCAAAATCAGTGAACAACCTGCAACAACGCCTTTTAACACCCACAAGACCACATGAAAAAAATCTCCACATCAATTCCAAGTTTAGATTCAAGTTCTAGAGTCACAACATACTCAAAACAATCACTTTTCATGCTAGAATTCACTGTGCAGGAAATTTATACAAGGAACAAGACTAATTTATGAATCTCAACTTAAACCATGAATTATTGAGTAAAATAGAGACTAGGCACTATGGGTGGAAGGACCCATGAGTTCAACACCACATACCTTGAGTCTTTATGAAGGTCTTGAGAGTGTCTTCAATGGAAGCTTGGAACTTGGAGCAAGAGTCTCTTTAATCTTGAGGAAGGTTTTGGATTAGGGTTCTTGAGAGAAAAAGTGTCTAAGTATGGGAGAGGTATTTTGGGAAATGTTTTAGAGATGGGAATTGAATTAATGCTATATAGGAAATAAAATATGCCCTTGGAAAAAACGGGTCCAACACTTAGAAAAAAGAAAGAGGCGGATGAACAGTAAATTCGCTATCTGGAAATTGCATTTCCTGCACGGACAGATTTTACGAAAATGGGCATAACTTCTTTGTCCGAACTCCGAATGAGGTGAAACGAAGTGCGTTGGGTAGCTAACTTAAAGGTCTTTCCATGGATATGTTATGGGCCACACAATTATTTGTGTGCTAGAAGATATGACCCTTCAAAGTAGACCCTCGAAAAAGGCTTCACTTGGAAATTTCGGATTTTGATACGGTTGCTCTAAAATTTGGGTTAGACCCATTTCCCACTCAATTTGACCCCCTAAATAAGAATATGAAATCGGATTTTTGAAAAACGAAATGGATTTTTAGATATAGCTAAAACAAGTTTCCGGTAACTTCCGTAGCATATTTTTAGTAACTTTTTGGGTCGTTTCAATATCTCCCCCTTGGGAACATTCGTCCCCGAATGTGGAAAAGACGTACAAGGCATGACTTAGTAAGAACATATCAGCCCCAACATGGATGCAAAATTTTTATTTAAACATTACTTCAAGATTTCAAAACTTAGTGTAAAGCATCCATAACTCATCAATTGAAACATATATGCACATGAATGATCTAGGGGCTGAAATGTAAGACTCAATGGAATACAAAGGACTTGATTTAATACCTTAGGCTTGAGTGGAGTTGAATAGATAAGGATAACGTCTTTGCATGTCCACTTCGGCCTCCCAAGTAGCACTCTCCACTTGTTGATTTCTCCAAAGCACCTTAACGGAGGCCACTTCTTTGTTGCTCAACCTCTTAACTTGTCTATCTAAGATCTGAACCAGGACTTCTTCATACGTCAAATTATCTTCTACAACACCCACAACCTCAAGAGGTACAATAGCGTTAGGATCATCAACATCGATACATGGAATACCGGATGAACTAATTTCATCTCCTTGGGCAACCCCAACTCATAGGCTACTTTACCAACCCTTCTTATTACCTCATAAGGACCGACATACCTAGGACTTAACTTCCCCTTCTTACCAAAACAAACCACACCTTTCATTGGAGAAACTTTCAAATAAACCCAATCACCCACTTTGAATTCAAGATCCCTTCTCCTCACATCGGCATAAGACTTTTGACGACTTTGGGCTGTTTTCAACCTCTCCCTAATCATCCTTACCTTCTCAAGAGCATCCATGACCAGATCCGGACCCAACAAGGCCACCTCTCCAACTTCAAACCACCCAACCGGTGACCTACATCGTCTACCATAAAGTGCCTCAAAAGGAGCCATACCGATACTAGAATAATAACTATTGTTGTATGCAAACTCAATCAAAGGAAGATGATCATCCCAACTACCTTTCAACTCCAAGACACAAGCTCTAAGCATATCCTCCAAGGTTTGAATTGTTCTTTCGGCTTGGCCAGCCGTTTGAGGGTGGAAGGCCGTGCTAAGCTTTACCTTTGTACCAAGACCCCTTTGGAAAGATTTCCAAAAGTGAGAAGTGAATTGGGCACCACGATCCGAGATGATAGACAAGGGAATCCCATGCAACCTTACCAATTCATGAATGTACAACTTGGCATACTCTTCAGCCCCGTAAGTAGTTTTAACCGATAGGAAATGAGCCGACTTTGTCATCCGATCAACCTCCACCCAAACCGAATCAAAACGTCTTCTAGTCTTGGGCAAGCCCATTACAAAATCATGTTGATTTCTTCCCACTTCCAAGTAGGTATCTCAATGTCTTGAGTTAGGTCACCCGGCCTTTGATGTTCGGCCTTGACTTGTTGACAACTATGGCAACCCGAAACAAATTTTGTAATGTCCTTCTTCATACCACCCCACCAATACACATCCCTCAAGTCTCTATACATCTTTGTTGACCCCGGATGAATAGAATAAAATGAATTATGAGCCTCATCAAGGATTCTTTCCCTCACACCATCCACACAAGGAACATATAATCTACCTTGGTACCTAAGGGCACCATTTCCCCCTTGAGAGAAAACCTCCACCTTACCACTACTCACCGAAGCCTTTAATTCCACCAAAGAAGGATCAAGATCTTGCTTGGCTATCACCTCATCAACCAAGGAAGACCTTGAACCATCAACAACAACTACTCCTCCATTATCCACCCCTTCTAACCTAACTCCCAATTTGGCCAATCGATGGACCTCCTTAGTCAACTCTTTACTACCTTCCTCCACATGAGCCAAGCTACCCATGGACACTCTACTCAATGCATCCACCACCACATTAGCTTTCCCCGGATGATAGTGAACACTCATATCATAATTCTTAAGGAACTCTAACCACCTCCTTTGTCTCAAGTTAAGATCTTTTTGCGTGAACACATATTTGAGACTCTTATGGTCGGTGAAGATATCAACATGCACCCCATACAAATAGTGACGCCAAATCTTTAAAGCAAAAACCACGGCGGCCAATTCAAGATCATGGGTTGGGTAATTCTTTTCATGAACCTTAAGTTGCCTAGAAGCATAGGCTATTACCTTACCACTTTGCATCAACACACAACCCAAACCAATACGGGAAGCATCACAATAAACAACAAAACCTTCTAACCCATTCGAAAGTGACAAAATAGGAGCGGACACAAGCATTTCTTTCAAAGTTTGGAAGCTTTCCTCACACTCATCCGACCACACAAATTTAGCATTCTTTTGAGTCAACTTAGTCATAGGAGAAGCAAGAGAAGAAAATGCTTCCACAAATCTCCTATAATAACCCGCTAAACCCAAGAAACTCCTTATATCCGACGGGGTCAAAGGTCTAGGCCAATTCCTAATAACATCGATCTTCTTAGGATCCACCTTAATACCATCCCCCGACACCACATGACCTAAGAAAGCAACTTCCTTCAACCAAAACTCACACTTTTCATATTTAGCGTACAACTTCTCTTCCCTCAATCTTTGGAGTACAACCCTCAAGTGACCCATGTGCTCTTTCTCACCCCGAGAATAGATCAAGATGTCATCTATAAACACCACCACAAAAGAATCAAGGTAGGGTTTGAAGACCCTATTCATCAAAGCCATAAATATAGCCGGAGCATTAGTCAACCCGAAAGACATCACCACAAACTCATAGTGCCCATACCTAGTACGAAAGGACGTCTTGGGAATATCACACTCCCTCACCTTCACTTGATGATACCCGGATCGAAGATCAATCTTAGAGAAGTGAATAGCCTCGTGCAATTGGTCAAATAAATCGTCAATCCTTGAAAGAGGATACCTATTCTTGACGGTGACCCTATTAAGTTGTCGATAATCAATACACATTCTAAGAGACCCATCTTTCTTCTTCACAAACAAAATCGGATCACCCTATGTAGAATGACTAGGTCTAATAAACCCCTTCTCTAACAAATCTTTTAATTGCTTTTTCAACTCTTTCAACTCCGCCGGGGCCATACGGTAAGGGGGAATAAAAATAGGTTGAGTATCGAGAAGGAGGTCTATACCAAAACCTATCTCCCTTTCGGGAGGGACACCGGGAGGGTCTTTTGGGAAGACATCTAGAAACTCATTAACAACCGGAATAGACTCAATAGGAGGGACTTTAGACTCCACATCATTGACTCTCACAATATGGTACAAGCACCCTTTGGAAATCAACTTATGGGCTTTAATGCAAGAAATGAATTTCCCCTTCACCACAACATCCCGACTCTCCCACTCAAGGACGGGTTCGTTAGGAAATCGAAACTTGACTTTACGAGTCCTACAATCAATAGAAGCATAATATGCATGCAACCAATCCATCCCAAGAATAACATCAAAATCCACCATATTCAACTCAACAAGATCACAAGGCAACAACTTATTCAATATGCAAACCGGACAATTTCTATACACTTTTCTAGCAACAATAGAGACACCAATGGGAGTAGATACTTCATATGACTCATGCAACAATTCTGACTTGACATGAAATTTTCTAGCAACTAATGGGGTAACAAAGGAAAGGGTGGCACCCGGATCAATCAAAGTATAAACATCAAGATCAAAGATTTTGATTTGCAACATACTGGTAACCACATCAGGAGTCTCATTAACACCTTGTCTACCATGCAAATCATAAAATTGATTGTGCCTTGGGGCACCACTTTGAGAAGCACCTCTACCCAAAGGAGTAGTGTTAGCATTTCGGACCTTGTTGTGGATCTTGGGACACTCAAACCTCTTGTGACCCACTTCTCCACATTCAAAGCAAGCACCCGATCCCTTCATGCAAGGACCACCATGCTTCCTCCCACACTTAGGGCATACATCCATAGAACCCACTTCACCTCCCCCTTGAGGTCTAGGAACATTGATAGCAAATCCCCGGTTGACATGAGGGTTTCCTCGATATTGATGAAATCTAGCACCGTTAGGGAACCTATTCTCCAATCGGGCCCTCTTGGCCTCGTGCCCCCTTCTCTTCCTCAATTTCTCCTCCTCCATTTGCTCGGCATAAGTCATCAACCGAGACAAATCCATATCTCCAATGAGCATAGCGGACCGACACTCCTCACTAACCAAGTCGGATACACCCATCACAAATTTGTTCATCCTTGACCTAGAGTCGGCCACCAAGTGAGGTGCATACTTGGAGAGTTGGACAAATTTGAGGGCATACTCCCTCACACTCATAGCTCCTTGCTTCAAGTTCCTGAATTCCACCAACTTTGCCTCCCTAAGCTCAAGAGGGAAGAACCTATTAAGGAAAGCAAGTTTAAACTCCTCCCACAACACCACATAGCCATTCCTTTCTCACCCTTCCATTGATCAAACCAAATTTGAGCAACCCCCTTGAGTTGGTAGGTCGCCAACTCCGCCTTCTCACAAGCACCAACATCCATAATGGTCAAGATTTTGCATACCTCATCGATGAACTCTTGCGGGTACTCATCCACCTTTGAACCATGGAAGATCGGAGGGTTCATCCTCATGAAATCTCTCACCCTTTCCCCCGGGGTGGTAGCTCGAGGAGTTTGGGCTCCTTGTTGCACTTGGTTAGCTACCACTTGTGCAAGCATGGTGAGTGCATCACGGAGCTCACCATTGGTGGGTGGCTCTTCCGGTGATCGGCCCGTCTTCCCTTCATGTTTGGCATGATGAGCTAGCAATCCAAAGAACAAGCGTTAGGGAGGAATCACCTTATTACACTCTAAGCACGACATAGAACATGAAGAAGGGAAACCTTTCCTAAAACGTTTTGTAGCCTCCCATTCATAGTCGTGACGTGCTTCACAACCATGATTAGGACTCTACTCAACGCGGTGTGTTGGACTCCGAGGATTTAACAATCTAGTGCTCTGATACCAAGCTTGTCACGACCCAAGCCTAGGGCCTAGACCTGACATGGCGAATGAGGAACCCGAAGGAATCCCAAACAAGTCTCTTAAACTTGTCATCACACTTCATCGGTCGCGGAAGTACATTCAACATTAAATAATGGGAATTAGGGACTAAGGGCAACCCATTTCAAAATAACATCATAGAATAAGAGTCAAGCTCATTTACAAAATACTTGTCTAATGCACACCTCTACATACATAGATAGGACGGGGGCCATGACATACTACCGGCTCCCCTCATAGTCAAAATACAATTGCAAGCTAAAGTCTCAAAACATAGGAGTAGGATGCATAACATAGCCCTAGAATCATTGAGGACTCACCAACAAACTCGGATAAGCACCGTACTAACCACGTGGATGGAGAGAAGGATCAAGAGTAGCTCCGGTCCCTACAAGGTGACATCATGTAGGCAAAATATGCGTTAGTACTTTGGAATGTACTAAGTATGCGGGGTGCAATACAACAATAGACAATGACACAATCAAAATGCAAGAAATAGTTCCATAGGCATAATGAATAACAATATGAGGATGCATGATCAAAGTGAAGTCAAAACATGTTTAAGTAAATCTATATTAATAGTAGATATCACATATATGTGCATAATCCAACCAATCTATAACCCCAACTTAGAATGGGGGATGTCGTTCACACCCAGACACCCTGGTGGCAAGATATAAACCCTCACATAGTTGATGTTGGTCACACCCCAAGCATCCTAGGTGGTGAGGTATAAACCCCTCACATGGTTGATGTTGGTCACACCCCAAACATCCTAGGTGGTGAGGTATAAACCCCTCACATGGTTGATATTGGTCACACCCCAAGCATCCTAGGTGGTGAGGTATAAACCCCATACATGGTTGATGTTGGTCACACCCCAAGCATCCTAGGTGGTGAGGTATAAACCCTCACATGGTTATTCGGATCTTTTCCCCCGGACCGGGCATGGTCATGCAACACTTTATATAGGAAATTCACATTAGGCTCTAATGCAATCTCATGTATGGAATGAACATATACACAAGCTTAGTTTGTCATCAACACATCTCTGGAATGCCATACATCTCATAACTCAAGCCTTAAAGCATCAAATCATCAATTCTCCATAATTGGACATTTTGTCAAACACCTTGAAGGCATGTAATGGGGTCAAAGAGCATGGAAAATAGGGTAGTAATTATGTAGCAAAATCAGTGAACAACATGCAACAACGCCTTTTAACACCCACAAGACCACATGAAAAAAAATCTTCACATCAATTCCAAGTTTAGATTGAAGTTCTAGAGTCACAACATACTCAAAACAATCACTTTTCATGCTAGAATTCATTGTGCAGGAAATTTATACAAGGAACAAGACTAATTTATGAATCTCAACTTAAACCATGAATTAGTGAGTAGAATAGAGACTAGGCACTATGGGTGGAAGGATCTATGAGTTCAACACCACATATCTTGAGTCTTTATAATGGTCTTGAGAGTGTCTTCAATGGAAGCTTGGAACTTGGAGCAAGAGTCTCTTCAATCTTGAGGAAGGTTTTGGATTAGGGTTCTTGAGAGAAAAAGTGTCTAAGTATGGGAGAGGTATTTTGGGAAATGTTTTAGAGATGGGAATTGAATTAATGCTATATAGGAAATAAAATATGCCCTTGGAAAAAATGGGTCCAACACTTAGAAAAGAAAAATGAGGCGGATGAACAGTAAATTTGCTATCTGGAAATTGCATTTCCTGCACGGACAGATTTTACGAAAATGGGCATAACTTCTTCGTCCGAACTCCGAATGAGGTAAAATGAAGTGCGTTGGGTAGCTAAATCAAAGGGCTTTCCATGGATATGTTATGAGCCACCCAATTATTTGTGTGCTAGGAGATATGACCCTTCAAAGTAGACCCTCGAAAAAGGCTTCACTTGAAAATTTCGGATTTTGATACGGTTGCTCTAAAATTTGGGTTAGACCCATTTCCCACTCAATTTGACTACCTAAACAAGAATATGAAGTTGGATTTTTGAAAAACGAAATGGATTTTTAGATATAGCTAAAACAAGTTTCCGGTAACTTTCGAAGTACATTTTTAGGAACTTTTTGGGTCGTTTCAATAATACTTAGTATGAAGGGTAGTATGGGATGCCTTTTATGCATTGCACAACTATGCCTTGAGGTTATTTAAGAGTATGGTACCCTTTTGGTAGATAGGTTTAAGATTTAACTATGCCCATTGACCATGATTAGGATGACCAAAAAGGGATGCTTGGCTTGGGTGGTTTTATGAAATGCTATTCTTGCTTTGCACATGTATGCTTTTGTGGTTACTTGAGAATGGTTCTATTATGGTTTTTATGACCAAGAGTCAATTGTGCTTATATTGTTATTACTTATCTCCTACGCTCTTTAACTATGTCTTATGTTGACTTGTGTTCATGTGATGCTTATATTGGAGATTTTGCTATGACTATGATGATTATGTTATTATCTCTTATGTTTATGTTTTATATTGACTAACCATTTTGAGCTTTTCTTATGATGTTATGCTAGCTTTCATACTTGGTACATTTTGTACTAACGCATATTGCCTACATTCTAATCAAATGTAGGGTCTTGGAGATTGAGTTCATTTGGAGGCTATGTTTCTAAGGTGCAAGAAGAATTGAAGATCTTGGTGAGTCCTCATAGCTTCGAGGACAAGACCCACCTTACCTTTATGTCTTTTATTTTTATGTTAAGACTATTTTATGGGCTGTGTCCCAAGAGTTTATTCAAAAAGTTGTATTAGATGGTTTGAGACAAAGTATAGAAAGTCTCCCGCTTGTTTTTATGATAAATGACTTTGATTGTAAAATTTTTAAATTTGTCTGTATTTTCTATTATCTTATGTTCAGGATATGCTAATTGGTGATCCTCCTTTCTTGTTAGGCCATCCATAATGTATGGTTTGCACTTCTTTTTGCACTTTTGGCCATTCTTTCAAGCATCAACCTTTCCTTGTCTAATTTCCTTCGTAGCTGCAAATCATCAACATTTAATCAGAATAAGATAATATTAGGCATTGATGACACCTATTATTTAGCTAAATGGACCTTACGTAAGGTAAAATCTACGACTCATTAACACCCATAACTTAAACTTTTGCTTGTCCTCGAGTAAATCAAAACACAAAAAGCTCAATAAGGGTGTCTACAACAGTACTCAATGAGAGCTAACATGCAAGTTCCGTAACAAGACTACTTTAAATAACACGTTACCCTCAATCATGATAAAAAAAAAACTTAAAATCATGACTAGCTAGTCTCAACACAAGCTCAATCTCACTTTAACTTCTTGTTTAATGCAAGAATATGTTTCAACAAATGCATTAAAGTGCCCTCACATCAAGAACGATTCCATTCTCTTTCAAAGCAAATGTATAAGGAATCAATGCAACTCTTACTCTCTCAAAAGAGAAACACTTTATAAGCTTTGTCCAATAGGCTTTCCCATATATTCCAATCATCACATACCCCCGGTTCATACGAGATCTCAAGGGTATTTTAGGCTTGTAACGGGGTTGAGGGTTAAGGTATGGTCAATTTGGATTGGTGACTTTACCTCGTCACAACATTGTTGCAATAATCATCACCTCTTCTAAAGTTGTTGTTTTTCATTTGAGAACTCAAACTTTAACTTTTCACTCACTTTATTTCATTCACCTCTTATTTCCATTTTCATTTTTCAAAAGTATCTTCACCACAATGACTCTCCTTTTCTAATAAGGAGAGGTTCCTTCTTTTGTAACAATTTTAAAAGTCGAGTTTCATTTCATCTTTCTTTGCCCTTCACTTTTTTTCACTCTTCCTCCCTTTCCACATCCCCAACTTAGGCTTTTGTCTTATGTTGGCTATTTAAAAATCACAATACTTCAAAAAGGACTTTTTTTTCTGTGAGAAGGTTGGGATAATTTTGCACAAGAGACATTCTTTTGGTTGCCAAAAAATAAGTTAGTCTCAAAAAGTGTCAAAATATATTCTCACCCTCACAAGGTAGTCACAAAGGATTATGGATAGTTTGGTTCCCTCTTTAAATTTTTCCCCAAGATCATATCTCACATTCACTAAGATTTAAAAAATTGTACTAACAAGGCAATTTCTAGGAGTCCACATGCATGCTTTCAAGTAAGACCTCACCACACATGACACTTTTAAATATACTTATTTAGCACATCCCAAAAAGACAAAAAATGTACGTGCGATGTTCATTGTAAGACTCACATCAAAACACAACTAGCCAACAAAACATTCAAAGAGATCACTCAAGAGTGCAACCACATCGATTTCATTCTCATAACATCAATACTATACACCATGCTCACCATGAGTGCTATTCAAGACTTCAATATTGAACACAATCAACTCTCAAATTGTTATCAATGAAAACTTCAAGCATTTTCATGATTTAAAACTCATAAGGGGTTGAAACCAGTGGTGGACCAAGGATTTTTGTTCAGGAGGTTCAAAATATAAAGAAGAAGTTCAGGTGGTAATGCAAGTGCCCGGTGAGTGTAGTAGCCCCTCAACATGCTCTTTGTACAAGAACCATAGATATTTTATTGATTCATAAAAGTAAAGACTAAACTAATCAAAGATACCGAGGACAAAGATACATTGATAAGAATTTTAATGGATTGACTGTATTATATAAGTTAATTCCTAAAACAAGTAAAAATTATAGAGTGACTGAGATGCAGAATTCACCCAAGCTTAGCATGGAAGGATGACATTTTTACCTCCCTCTCTATTGTTTTTGTTGATTATTTTTGTTTAGTTGCATTTAAGGACAACTGCTTTTCTTTTATGGGTGGGGTGAGATATTTCCATACCTACCTCTTGTGATTTTGTTTTGTTTGTGAATATTGGGTTTTGCTAGCTATATATGTGTTTTGATCTTGATTCTTGTGGATGCTTGAGCATGCGGCCCCTTATTTAGAATGGAAATGGTTTTGAACCTAATTTTAAAATTTTTGCCACCTCTATTGTGTGTGATTGTGGCTTTTCTTGTGCGAATTTGAGTATCGGTTATGATCAATACCGATGAATTGAATAGTGCTCTTAATTGAACGAAATGAATGTGTGGCTACGATGAGGCCAATGAAGTTGCATAGGCAATGTCTAATCACAACGAGTTGCAAAGAGTTCACATATTATCTATGCAAAGAGTTGAATTCTTGAGTCTCTTGTGATGAACATTGGACACAAGCTAGAAAGTGTGGAGTCTTATTTGATATTGGTGCCAATTCCTTGTGATTACTTTTAACATTGCGTGTGATGACACCTAGAATTTGCCCCGTTTGTCCGGTTGACTAAGTGATACATGCACTTGAAATGATCTTAGGCAACAATTTTGAAGAGAGAAACAATTTGACAATATACCTCTTTTGTGGCCAACCTTGTAAGATGTGTGAACCTTGCTTGAACCCTCTTGAGCCTTATCCTTTTTTTAAAAAGAAAATTGAACAATTATGATCCCTCTTTATCCATTTACCCATAACTTTCGTGAAGTGTGGTTTTTTGAATAGCCAAGTTAGACTTTTGGACTAAGTTGGGGGTGTGGTGAAAAGAGAAGGGAAAATCAAGAAGTGTGAGAAAACACCCCTTGAGCAATGGTTTTGAAAAAGATGGAACCCCTCCATGTAAAAAAAATAAGAAATCAAAGAAAAAGAATGAAAAAGTAATGAAATAAAGTACTGGAAGTTGCAAAAGAAATGGGGTATCCGGTAGTTCATATGAAGTTGAATAATGGGGTGGATTATGAGCATGATTAAAATGTTAAAGAAAAAGAGGAAAGTGATGTTCAAACCACACTTCACGAAGGTAGAAGCCACTAAGCCTAAATGACCATACCTTTACACTCAGCCCCATTACTATCCTTGAAAAGACCTTTGTGATCTTGAGTGAGCTGAAACGAATGTTGATTGGAAAATAAGGGCAAACCTATAGGTTACGTCATGCATGTGTTCATCTTTGGGAGTGTGTGAGTCGTGTGTGATTCCGGAACTATAAATTATTGAAGAACTTTGTTTGAATAAGGAATCATCTTTGTTGTGAGGGCATTTGAGTACCTTTGCTAAGTTTGAACTTGCATTTGAAGCAAGTATTGTGTAACCTGAGCATCCTTTGGTGAGTCACAATTTGAATCTTTGAGTGCACAATTGATCATTGCATGAGTAAGCTGAACCTTGTTGTGTGCATTCATGTTGAGTCTTATGCAGCACTATTTGAGACATCCTTGTTGAACTGTTGATCCTGAATTTTCCTTGAGGACAAGCAAACGTTTAAGTTAAGGGAGTTAATGAGTCCGGGATGACTAATTTGGGCTTTGTTTATATAGATTTAGTGTCCTTAAATGCTTAATTTGTGCCATAAAATGATGTTAAAGCCTTGATTTTTAGGTATATAGATTGAGGAGAAAAGCAAGGACACTAACAGGAAAAAATGAACAAAACAAACTGAAGAAGTGAAGAAAGGCGAGCCTGATGATCGCTAAGAGCACTTGGCGAATCGTCGAGTGGCTAATTTAACTGCCTAAAGTTCCAGTGTGCCAGCCTTGAGGAAAGAAACCAAGTTGGCGATAGAAAAGGGGAAGTCAGCGAATCGTCAAGCATTTTCGTGATGAAAAGAGAGATTGACCAAAGTTACAGGACATGAGGATGCTGAGAGCCAAGGCAAAAAGGCGATAGAAGAGAGAAAAGGGCGGTTCATCGAGTGATTCAGTGAACTTGACTTACCTCGCCTAATGGCCCTTCGAGGCTTAATTTTGGCGCCTATAAATTAGATTTTGAACAATTAATTTAGAATGTTGAATTAGTCTAGAATATTTTTCTCTTGAGTTTTTCATAGTTTCTCAGTAGACTTGAAGGATTTTGGAGATTCAATTCTGAGATTTTGTAAGTGGGCTATTGATTTTCTTCGATTTCGATCATTGTAAAGGCTAAATTACTCTTACCCAGTTGATGGCTAATCGAGTTGGTAACCGTTTTTACTCTTTTATGATGTTTGGCTAACACCCTAATTCTTGGGGTGTGATCATGTGATTATGGGTTGAATTAGTTTATGGGTATTGTTAATTACTAGTTTAAATGATATATTGAAATGGGTTTAATCATTAATGGTGGTTTAATTTATGAATTGTAGTTGCAAATGCAGTTCTAATTTGTTGTTCCTGGCTTGCTCGAGAGAGAGGCTTTAGAACTAAGATTATTGTTTAATGATTGTAGGTATTGAGTTGAGTTGGGTTCAGCCCAAGAGAGTGAATCCTAAATCCAATCCTACCCATCTAGCTCAAGGGAGTGGATGAATTAAGGTGTGAACTGTTCTTCATTACTATGCTTGTTGATGTTCAAAAGAAATCACCTGATTCGAGATAGTTGTTTGAGATAAAACTATCTCCCTTATAGTTTAGCGTACCCACTTATTATTAATTGTTTACTAGTAGTTTCAATTACCCATTTATCGAAATTTGCCTATATTTGATCACATCTCGATAATTCCTCTCCTTATTGTACAACTGCGTTGTAGTTGATATTTGCAAACCCAAACCCCCCATCTGACATTCGTGTCATCCCTTTTAATTTGTTTCATGTATTTTTCGATAATTTCTATTCCTATATCTAGTTAGATCATGCTCATACTTCTTGATTAAATTTGAACACGTACCGCTCCCTGTGGGATTCGACCCCAATTCAATTGTTGGGTTATATATTGCTTAGCGACCATCTACACTTAGAATTGGATGAAATGTATTTGATAGACGTTACTCAAAATTATCACAAACTACGATGCAACCCATCGAAATTAAGCACAAAATAACAGTTAAAGGTCTCAAACCCACACTCCATATGTAATTTAAACTAAAAAATCTCAACAAAAATTCAAAAACCAACCTTAAAAATCATAAGAGTAAAGAAAAATAAAGGATTTGGTTGGCGAGAAATCTAAGAAAATGCACTCTTCAAACTTTGTAAAGGCTCAGAAAACACTCACAAAGGACTTATAGTAACTCAAAGTAGGCAAAGTAAGAGAAAGGATTCGAAAAGGATTTCAAATATCGAAGGTTTTCATTTTTGAATTTGAAAAGACCCCTAGTCTTTCTATACCAGGTCCATTCGGCGATCTCAACTAACATCGCCTGAACATTTTTGGTGAATTGCCATTTGAAGCTTAAGCTCACTGAACATGCATGAACAAACACTAAACCCAAAGGCTGATTTGGTGGATGCGATGGAGTCTGTGTAGTGCACTTTAGCGGATTGCCTTTTGGAGTTCTCATTGCCAATTTTGAAAGTATACTTTTCCATCCATTCAAGCTCAAGAGGCGGACAAGAATGAGTCCGCACAATGCCTTTGACGTACCGCCATTTGGGTATTGGCATCACCTATTCTTCCCTTTTCAATCTTTCGACCTCTTCTCAACCTGCACTCATAATGTACATTATTCAAAATTAATAAAAAAATTAAAGACTTGGGTTGCTTCCTAAGAAGCACTTTATTTAACATCGTGGCACAACATAGTTCTCAAACCCAACAATCATTCTTAGGGTTCCTATAACACCCCAACAACTAGTAGGCTAAACTAGAGCTTAGCATGGGGGTTAGAGTCGTAAATATAAATCTCCGTACATAAAATAAAAAGTGTGTGTTATAACCTCAAGGTACGACCCCCCCCCCCAAGGACCAACCATGGGTCCTTGAGGAGGACTAAGAAAATTTGCCCAAAACCTTGACATACGGCAGGACCCACTCCCCGTGGGTGGGTCCATGCTCGTGGTTAGGTCTCATGGGTGAAGGGACAAAATTTAAGAGTTGCAAGACCCAACCCACGGTTTACCTGCACGCCACGTGGGTCCATCCACGGACCGTGGTGATGGAGTCGTGGGTGGTCACCTGAAACTACTTTTTGGAAGTTAAGTGTAGGAGAACTTTGGGGTTTTCTAGTTTTAATTAATACTAAGTGGTTTCATTTTACCCTATTTTAGAACACCCATATAAGGATTTAAAACCCCTAAACTAAGTCATCCAAGTCATTATTTCTAAATCACCAAAAGAACCCATTCTGTTTCAAAGGAAGAAGAAGAAGGAAGTTGGAGCTAGGGTTCAAGGATCAAGGTTTTCTACTCAAATTCATTGGGATTCATTTCTTAGGTATGTTAGTCCTTCATCCATGGATAGCTTTCATCCATGGAGTCCCTTCAAAACCCCAATTTAAAAGTTAGAAATACCCAAAAGCTAGGGTTTGATTCTAAGTCATGTATTGTTTACAAAAATGATTCGAATGTTTTAATCACTTTATATTATGCTTGAATTGATGATTTATTATGGTTTTATGTTGAAATCCCCAAAAATTCATGAAATACCCATATTTCAAATTTGTGATCTTGTGATGTGGGTCTTTGATGATGAAAGGTGAACTGTATGAATTGATGTATGAGGTGATAGATTCACATGAAATTATGATTAAATCCATGTCTAATGCTTGAATTCTAGATGTGTTGATGGAAATTAGGTTTAAACCTCAAGGAGCTAAAGTATGAGATTATGCTTGTTTTATGAAGTTATGTAAATTCTTTAATGATGCTTTGAGTGTGAATTGTTATTCATTATGATTAGGTTGTTGTTGTGGGCTGATTGAAAGGTTATTCTCATGAAATCATAATAAACTTAATATGAAAGGTTTTCTCACATAAGGATGATTCTAGGGTTGAAAGGCTTTTCTTACCTAATTGAATCTAAGAGTATAAGTGATCATGAATGGTGATAGTTGCTCACGCATGGTCTAAAGAGCTTTTCTACTGAATTAACTTGGATTGATTGTCAAGGACACCTTTCCATGAGTCTTGAGTCAAAGCAGAGACTTAATAACTATCGTGTGTGATTTAGGCCTGGAACCGAGTGGATATTGAACTGAGATGGAGGTTCACACCTAGTGCAATCGGGCTTCCGAAAGGGGAACTCTCACCTAGTAAAGTTTGGGTTTCCCAAAACATCTCTCATGAGATGGAGTCCCTCACCAAGTGGAGTCTGGGTTTCCTAGAAGAAATCTATGTATCCCATAACTATGTGCCCCGTAGAATGTTTAGCTAGTGGATCCAACTAAGCTAAATAACCAGTTCTACCATAGGCTAGTAGATAAACCCTTTGGCGGTGTGGGTAAAATTTGGAGGGATCATGTGATAGCTCACATGGTCCCATGTTGGTTAAGGCTATATCCATATACAACAAGATTAATAATGAGCTAAGACATGCTTGAAGAAGAATCTCCTAGAGTTCAAATATAATGAACTGAGACATGCTTGAGGAAGCATCTCAAAGTGTTCAAAGTAACCAATGAACTAAGACATTCTTGAAGAAATATCTCAAAGGGTTCAACATAATAATGAACTAAGATGTATTTAAAGAAGAATCTCTAAGTGTTCAATGATATGAGGAACTAGGATGTGCTTGAGAAGTACCTCATAGTGTTCAAGTGTTTTAAGAGATGACAAATATGAATGATGACTTAGAGTGGTACTTAGTATGGGTGAGATTATGGGATCTTATCCATGCCTTGCACAAGTATGACTTGAGGTTACCTAGGAATGGCTTCTCTTGCATGATGTATATTTAGATTGGATTGTTGCTATAGTTGCTTTCCTTGATATGCTCAACTAAATGTGAAGGTTCACTTCTCTATGAGAATTAAGCTAAAGATGAGATCCAAAGATGGTAAGTATGATTATGATGACCTAAAGAGGATAACTTAGCATGGGTGGGATTTATAGGGTCTTAGCCATGCATTGCACAAGTAGTCATTGAGGGTGTATATGAAGTTGTTCTCTTATGCTATGATTATCTATATATGGGCTATGTTTATGACTTATGTTTTCCAACTATCTCTATGATGATGTTCAAACTTGGCATATAGCATGATTTATACTGGAATGTCCCTTTTAGTATGTTTTCAAGGTTTTTATGCATGGCTATCATACTTAGTGCATTTTTGTACGAATGCCTACTTTTCCTACAATTTCCCCAAGTGTAGGGTCCAATTCTCAAGGTGATCATCATTGTGGCTAAGCTTGGAATTTGCTTGTTCTCCTATCATAATGGTGAGTCCACAAGATTAGAGGACAGGTGTTATCTCATTGTAGTTTCCTTCATTGTATTTCCTTTTTGGACTTTATTGTATGGGCTAGGCCCTATATCATTCAAGTGTTGTAATAGATAGTTATATTGAGACAAGTCTAGACTTCCGCTTTCTTTTATGAAAAAAAATGTATGACTTGAAATGTGTTTTAATCTTTATTGTTCTATGCTTATGTTATGATATGATGAGTGGCTTACATGGAGCCTATCGGGGTTCTATGTGCCATGTTACATCTAGGGGGTACCCCTGGGTCGTGATAGTTCAGGATGGTGTCATTTGACAATGTTCCCTTTTGCCTTGTATTGAGCCAAGTGACAATTTGGCTAGTTGGGTCTCTAGCTGCTAAATGGAAATTGAGTGAGAAGTCACCATCTGGGATAGAGAAGTCATTTTTCAATTCCTTCAACACTTTATCAAGCCCTTCAACCTTATTGTAGATCCTTGCAAGCATGTCTTCTGTCGGACTTCCTTCTGGCCCAGTGTCACGACCCAGGGGTACCCCCTAAATGTAACAAGGCATAAAATACCCCGAGAGGCCTCATACAAACCACTTAGCATATCATAACATAAAGTAATAGAAAATGAGCAGGAATTAAAACATTTTAATATGATCGAAGTTTTTATAAAACGAAGCGGAAGTCTAATACAATTGTCTCAAACAATCAAATCAACATGAATAAATCTCGAGACACAGCCCATACAATAGTCCAAACATGAAATGAAAGACATAAAGGAACATGGTAGTCAAATCCTCGAATGCTATGAGGACTCACCAAATCTTTAATCCTTGATCTACTATGATTCTAGCCACGAGTGTGATAATCAATATCACCGACCCTACATTTGATAAGAATGTAGGAAAGAGTATGTGTTAGTACAAACATGTACTAAATATGATGTCTAGCATAAACAACATAAACATAATGGTTAGTCAATGTAAACCATAAGCATAATCAATTTACACAAATCATCAAACATAATAAAGGAGGAAAGCTTCTCAAGCATCCTCTACTTATCCTTAGTCAAGACTTGGGTCATTAACCTCAAGTCATACTTACATCATGGAAGGCATCTCAAGCAACAATCCAAGCTATTCATTCTTCATATCATAGTTCACATTTTTCATACTTACTTTTAAAGTCATGGGGATTCGCCTCCTTGCCTAACTTACAAAGGCTAATGGGTATTTGCCTCTTGCCTTACTTACTTTATGAATGTGTACTTCCCTCCACAATCACATCATATGACACGGGTACTCGCCTCCACATCATTTCACATGGATCGTGGGTACTCGCCTCCATGTCCATTCATCATAATAAGAACGTGGGGAATCATCTCTTGTTCAATTCTAAGGAGTATGGGAAATCACCTCATATCCTTTCATATGTAAGTCAAGGGTAGTTGCCTCTAGCCTCATCAATTACATAGTCTTTTAGTCTAGATTCATTTTATGTGAGCAATCCTTTCAACCTAGAATCATTCATGTAAGAAAGCCTTTCACATTCATATATTCATACTTAATCAATTCATATGGGAAGTATCCCTTCCACACCAGCACCATCTATTATCAACAATTCATATCATAAGCTTTACTCTCAATGTAATTATCATGATAATTCATCAATCCTATATGGATAAACCTAAACCCATAAAGTTTCCCTTCATGGCATCAACCCAATTATATCAATTCTAACTTAGAAACCTAGGATAGGCATGGGTACATGTAATCTCATCCTAAAAACATGATTTACTATTAATTCAATCATAATCAATCATTATCCACTCAATCAGATCAACATTCATCACTACCCACAACATTGGAAGAAACCCTACTTATAATTGGGGAATTCATCTTTATAATTGGGGAAATATATGGGACTGCATGGAAGAAAGAATCCTATGGATGAAAAGTCATCATACCTTGATTACAAAGCCCACAAGAAGCTTGAAGATTGGAAACTTGAACTTGACCTAGCTTCAATTTCTTCCTTCTTCTTCCAACTTCTAATGAGAGAATATTTTAGGGAAGTTTTGGGGTTTTCTTTTGGGATTCCAGAGAATGACTTGAATGCAGGATTTTGGAGGTTAAAAATACTTATATAGGTGTTCTAGACTTGGGAAAAATGACACCACTTTGATTTAATAGAAACTGGAAAAGACCCATAAGTCCCTAAAATAACTGTCATCTCGTGATCCACAGACCTCTGACCGACGGACTGTCAACTGACCTACAGTCCATCCCAGTCGGCCGTGGTTCATGGTCAGCAACTCAATTTTGGACCTTGGGACCTTTGGACCCTGGACCGCAGTCCGTGGTTTGACCAATGGACTGTTGG
Organism: Solanum commersonii; assembly: GCA_029007595.1. Lineage (NCBI taxonomy): Eukaryota > Viridiplantae > Streptophyta > Magnoliopsida > Solanales > Solanaceae > Solanum > Solanum commersonii. The sequence continues at coordinate 156,029 of JAJTWQ010000192.1, forward strand.
TCTGGCTGTGGTCCTGAGGTACCCAACCACGGACCCACTTACGGTCTGTGGTCCCAACTACGGACCCACCTACGGTTCGTGGTCCCAACCATGGTACGTGATTGGCCACTATTGGTTGGCACCACAACTTTCCAAAAACTGCTATTTTTCCTCATATTGAATCTGGGGTATTAAACCCAACTGGTTTTTTTGGGTGTAGACAATCATGGGGAGAGACATGGCTATCTTTTTACATTTCCCTATATCTCCCGGCCAGTCTTTCCAACCACCATATCTTTCTTTGTTCCAACCTTTGTTTCCACCTTGTCGTTGATAATTGGTGTGAGAACCCCTACTTGATTTCCTAAGTATTGAACTTTTTCATTGTATAATGCCTTAAATTTGGCATCATCCGTGCACTGCCCACTATTCGTTCCAATCATATTTACCAACTTGGTTCCATTCCCCAGACATATTTAGACAATAAATTGATTTGGGTCATCATATTGACCATGTTTTCATCTTTTTTCATGGTCCATCTCGACTTGTTCTATAGTTAAACCCACTTGTAGAGTAGGCACTTAGTCCTCACTAGTATGACATGCTCGGTTAACCTTAGTCATATCATCGAGCAACAAAGAAGCCACATCATACAGTAGTCTCATCAACCCACTGTGAACTAATTGATCAACCACACCTTTATTGACTAAATCAAGGTTGCAATCAAAGTACTACAATGGCAAATTGTTTAGAACTGTGGCACCCCGAAATTAAAAAAAAGGGCAACATAGTAGTTTTCAGGCATTCAAGGTGCCAGCCACGAGGGGACAACCACGGCCTGTGGAGGGGACCACGGACCATGGGAGGGGTCCGTGGACTGGTCACCCTCAGACTCTTCAAGGGCTTAGGACCACGACCTGACCAACAGACTGTTGGTCAGACCACGGTCCATGGTTGGGGGCCCGTGGTTCACTGGCCCAAAAGCGAGTCTCTAATCCAGACGAAGGTCTAGCAAGATGGACTGTGGTTCAGTCCACGGTCTATCAACTGGGATCCATAAATGATGGGTCGGTAGTTAAGTTCAGGGGTAGTTGGGTCTTTTCCTAATTATTTTATTCCTATACTACTTCATTTTACCCTTCACTAGGACCTCTATATAAGTTATTTGAACCCCCAAATTAGACCATTCACTTCATTCTCTTGAAATCCCCCCCCTCCCTCCAAAAAAAGAACTCTCCAATAATTCTCTCTCTATAACTTGAAGAAGAAGAAAGGGTTCAAGCTAGGATCAAGGTCAATTCTCAATTCCTCTATTGAAGATTATAAAGAAGCTTTAAGGTATGATAGTTTTCATCCATGGATTCCTTCCATTCATGGACTTCCCAAATTCCTCTATTTTCAAAGTTACAAATCCCCAATTGAGTTAGGTTTTTCTTCAATTATCATGGGTTTTCTTCATTGTTGATTTAAATGGTTAAATTATGATATCCTATGTATGAATTGATGAAATACTGTGATTTTATGATGATTCCCCCATGAACCTATGTGATCCTCCATATTTTCAAGTTATGAGCCATATGATTTGGGATTTTGATTATAATGGAAGAGTTATTTTTAAAATTAAGCATCTATTGAGAGAATTACATGAATTTGTGATTAAATCCATATCCAAACCATGTTTTCTAAAGGTTGATGATTGAAAGTGGGTTTTGAACCTTGAAAGGTAATATATGGAATTATGCATGTTCTGATGAAATCTATGCAAATATTTTAAGGATGCTTTGAGAGTAAAGTATCAATGATGTTGTTGATGTTGTGTTGTTGAAATGACTTCTCATATACACATAAAAGCATGATGTGAATGGTTTTCTCACATAATAAAGGATCCTAAGGTTGAAAGGTTTTCTCACCTAATTGAATCAATGATTAAGAGCTATCCTAATGAAACATAGCATTGATTGGTTATTGTATGATACATTTCCATGGATGATGACTTAGCTTGGATTGTCAAGATGATATGCCCTTCCGTGGATAGTAAGAACAAGTAAGAAATAACTATTCCATGAGATTTATGCTTAGCACTGAGAGGATATTGACATGGAAGCTCTCCCATTAGTAGAGGTCAGGTTTCTAGTAGCAATCTCATATCCCTTACCTATGTTTCCCCCATAGGATGATTGTATAGATACACATGAACTAAGGTTACTTCAAGAAGTATCTCATATGTGTTCAAAGGTTTCAAATGATGTTAGCTTGCATTGATCATGTTTTATGACTTAGGTTTTCTAACCCTTTTATATCAAGTTTTAGCTTGGTCAATTGCATGTCATGAAATGAAATTTCCTCCTTTATGTCACGACCCAGGGGTACCCCCTAGATGTAACATGGCATAGTTGACCCTGAAGGGGTCACATACAAGCCCTTAGTATAATCATAACATAAGATAAGTAGGAAATATAGGAAAAATTAAAACTTTTACAATCGAAGTCATTTTCATAACAAAAGAAGCGAAAGTTTTTACTAAACCTTTGTCTCAAACAATCTAACATAATACTTGAATGAAACTCTTGGGACGCAGCCCATACGAAGTCTAAACATAAAGAAATGATATAAAGGTAAAGTGGATGTTATCCTCGAAGCTATGAGGACTCACCAAGATCTTCAACTCTTCTAGATCCTTGAAACCTAGCCTCCAAAGCAACTCAAGCCTCCAACCCTACATTTGGTTAGAATGTAGGCAATATGTGTTAGTACAAAATGTACCAAGTATGAAAGCTAGCACAACATCATAAGAGCATCTCAAATGGTTAGTCAACATAAGACATAAGCATAAGAGATATTAACATGGTCATAACACAATCAACATAGCCATAGAATAATCATCAACACAAGCATCATATAAACACAAGTCAACAAGAGATATATTTAATGAGCATTGGAGATACAACAAGTTCATGGCATAGTCTTTACTTAGACTTTCATGGTTACATACTTCAACCTTACATCCTTCATATTACAAGAGAACTATTTCACAAGCCACCTCCAAGTATACTTGTGCAATGCAAGGATAGCATCCCATACTACCATCCAAGCTAAGTACCTCCCTTTGGTCATTCTTGGGCATAGTCCACCTTCACATTCAAGACTTAGGTCTTCATGTCATCATAATTATAATCTATGTACAAGGTCAACTCTTAAGCTTCTCTATGCCATAAGGGTACCATACTTCAAAGTAACCCCAAGACACACTTGTGCAATGCATGAAATGCATCCCATACTACCCTTCACACTAAGCATAGCCTTGGAGTCATCATAGTCATATTCACCCTACTTTGGACTCATTATTAGCTTAACTCTCATAACTAAGGAAATCTATCGCCTTCAGTCAACTATAACTAGGAAAGGAAACTCTAGCACAATCCTATCTCAATACTTCTCTTTAATGACCCTAAGTCATACTTATACAATGCATGCATAGCACCCCATAATACTATACATGCTAAGTACTACCTTTAGGTCCTCATGCTAACACTTCTTTGTTTGGAACCTAGTTCCTCTCTTTAACTTTAGAACACTATGAGGTACTCTCTTAAGCACATTTTAGTTCATTTATAACTTGAACCCTATGAGATACTATCTTAAGTATGTCTAAGTTCATTACTAGCATGGATACTATAAGATACTTACTTAAGCATGTCTAACTCCATTTATTATTTGAACACTATGAGATACTCTCTTAAATATGTCCAAGTTCCTTCTTCATATAGACCCTATGAGATACTATCTTAAGCATGTCTAAGTCCATTTACACTCTTGAACACTATGAGTTATTTCATTAAGTAAGTCTTAGTTCATTATACTTTTAACACTATGAGATGCTTCTCAAGCATGTCTTAGTTCATTATGCTTTGAACACTATAAGATGCTTCTCAAACATGTCTTAGTTCATTGGATATGGAGATTGCCACTAGGAATCTTAACTCAACTATGTGAAGGATCCCATCTCATGAGACCTAACTTTGGGAAAACCCATACTCTATTACGTAAGAGTTCCCCCTTTAACTTGGATAGTCCTCACATCAACTAGGTGTGTCTCTCCTTTTTTCTTGGAGTTCGGACCCTATCTTGTGTGACACTCCATCTCATTGTCAATATTCACTTGGAGCCAAGCATACACCCCAAGGTTTACTTGTTAAGAATTGCTTAACACTCATCTCTCATGGAAGGATGTCCTTGACAACCCATCCATGCTCAAGTGATTCTATCACTTTCATTTATCAAGCATTCATAAGGTAGGTTAGGTGAGTATAGACCTTTCACCACATTTCAACCTATTAGACTTCTATTCTGTTTTAGATGTTACTCTCAAAGCCTTAGCAACACTAGGTAATCACATTAGCGTCACCCTAAGGCCCTAGCTATCATGATCACAAACCCTACTGTCAAGGTTCCTTTCTTAATCTCTTTTTTATACCTAGATTTCAAGGTAATTTGATCACATCTTTCATTACTAGGTGATTTTAGTCTTAATTGATCATAAAGGTTCAATTCTAACTTTACAAGTCAAGATCAATAATATACAATAGATTCTAGTTCAATTCATGATTCTATGATCCTAACTATGATCAAATACAACCCACAACATTGAAATAGAAAGATCACATATGAACCTTCAACTTTGCCTCTAATGACATAAACCCACAAAGATCACATTCATCAATTTAAATTAGGGTTCATCATAGAAATCACATGATCATCAATAAAATCTAAATCAATCAATATTGGGTGACATCCACCAGATTGGAATCACACCCAAGCCCTACCCACAATGCTATCACAATCCTAGCTAGAATTGAGTTTTTGAGTTCACAATTGAGGGATTTCTAAGGGGGCTCCATGGGTTGGAGAACCCATGGATGAATAATATTCACATACCTTTGATTAAAGCCCTAAACCAAGCTTGTATCCATGGAGAAAACTCAACCTAGTTGTTGCCCCAACTTCTTCTTCTTCCTTGCTTCTAGAGAGAGAATTTCTTGAGAGTAGTTTTGGGGTCTTTAGATGAATGAATTAAAGTGATTAGTTTAGGGTTTATTAACTATTTATAGGAGGGTAACTAATTAACTAAACATCCACCCTAACCCCTAAACTAATTACTAAACTAACCCTCAAAGCCTAACTTAAAACTAAACTTGCCAAAACTGGCGGCATCTACGGATCCCCATCCACGAACCGTGGATGGGTCTAAGGGCCGTGGTTTGGGTCCGTCAATTGGACCTAGGGATCAAATCTTGCAGGGTGTTGCAGGCCTAACCTATGGGGCGTAGGTTGATCTAAGGGGTGTGGTTTGCAAACGTTGGCCACACTTTTGACAATTTTTGGGGACTATTTTAGGGTCCTCAAGAATCCCTTGGGTGGTCCTTGGGGAGTCATAACCAGACGTTTAACCCCTAAAAATGTCATTCTAAGTATGGGAGTCATTTATCTTGATTTTAACCCTCATACGACACTCCAAAACTCCACTACAAGACTCTACAACACACTAGTTCAACTCACTAAAAGAAGGGGTGTTACATTTTAGCATGATTTAAATGGTTTATGCGTAGCTCTTATAGTTGGTATATTTTTTTTACTAACGCATACTATTTCCTACATTTCCCCAAATGTAGGGTTTAACAGACAGTTTTCTCAATTTCGTGCCAAGTGGTTGATTTTGATGTTTCTCGAGCTTTGGTAAGTCATCATGCTTCAAGGACAGATTCTCATTGTTTCAGTTTACTTATTGTATTTTAGTTTTATACATGATGTATGGACTAGGCCCAATTTCATTCTATTGTACTAGATGGCTATTGAGACGAGCGCATTAGACTTCCGCTTTTTTTTTATAAAACTATTGAACTTAAAATCTTGTTTTACTCTTGTTGTTCTTTTTCTTATGCTATGAATCCTAAGCGGCTTGTATGGGGTCTCTCGGGATCCTATACGCCATGTAACTTCTAGGGGGTACTCCTGGGTCGTGACAAACTTGGTATCAAAGCACAAGATTTAGAATGGTTCTAGGATGTCTCATATGCCACGTCGAGTAGACTTTTGTTCACGAGTGTGAAGCACGCCACATTTATGAATGAGAGGTTATAAGATGATTAGAAAACTTCACTTTTTTCATTACTATAAAGTCATGCGATGGAGTTTGACTTTATAAGGTCTCTCTCTTAATCTTTATTCAATGTTCTACAATATACAGCTACTCAAAGAGCTTATGATAGAGGGAATGTGAGGTAGAATGCAGAATAAGAAGCTCATCCCCAAGTTCCTTAAGTTTCGGTCGATCCTTTGGCCGAGCAAGTGACTAATGCGGAGTTTAGTGCTTTCATTCAAGTGTTAGCTCAAGCCGTGATGGCCCAATCCAATTGGGAGGTTGCGGTTCTCGTGGACCCAAATGTGGGTACGGTGGCATCTAGAGAGAGGGACTTTACTAGGATGAATCCTCCAAAGTTTCATGGTTCTAAGGTTGAAAAATATTCTCAAGAGTTCATTGATGAGGTATCTAAGGACTGGATGATCATGGGAGTGACGATGGTGAAAAAGACAGTGTTGGCCGCTTACCAACTGAAGTTGTTGCTCAAACTTGGTTCAACCAATGGAAAAAAGGAAGATCGGAAGATGCGGGTCCACTTGATTGGGAGAAGTTTAAGTCTTCTTTTTTTGATAGGTTCTTTCCCCTTGAGATGAGGGAAGCAAAAGTGCTTGAGTTTATTAACCTTAACCAAGGAAGTATGAGTGTGAGGGAATATGCTTGAAAGTTCACACAATTTTCTAAGTATGCTCCAACAATGGTTGTAGATTCAAGGGCAAAGGATGAGTAAGTTCATTTCGACTGTGTCTAAAATAGTGGTTAAAGAGTGTCATACTGCCATGCTCAGTAATGAAATGGACATCTCTCATCTCATGGTTCATGCATAACAGATTGAGGAGTAAAAACTTAAGGAAAAGTCTAGGGAGGCAAAGACAGCTAAAACTGGTGATGGTAATTTCTCTCATGCAAGGTCCGATGGACATGGTCGTCCTAGATTTCGATAGAAGTTTTCGAGTCAAGGTTCCTCAAATGCTCCTCCTAAGTTCAATAAAGATAGGGTGTCTAACCCTAATCCTTAAAGAAGGAATGGTAGTGGATCTACATTGTCCATGTATACTTGTACTAGGTGTGGAAAGAAAAATGAGGATAAGTGCCTAGCCAGCATGGATGGTTGTTTCAGTTGTGGAAAAAGTGTTCATAAAAAGATGGATTGCCCGATGCTTATGGATAAAGGAAAAGAGGGCAGTCAAGATCCTCCTAGTGGTCCGAGTCTTAATGCTCCTAAGCATAACCTATTTTGTGCACTTAAGACTCACGCTGAACAAGAGGGTTCGCCCGATCAGGTTACCAGTATGTTGAAAGTTTTCCAACTTGATGTTTATGTTTTACTTGATCCCGGTCCTACCTTGTCATTTGTGACACCATATGTGCCTATGAGGTATGATGTTCTTCTGAATGTGTTGTTAGATCATTTTTTTTGTCTTTACTCCTATTGGTGATTCTATTGTGGCTAAGAGGATCCATTGAAAGTGTCACGTTTCCTTGTCCCATAGAGTTACTCTTGTTGACTTGGTAGAGATTGATATGCTAGACTTTGATATTATCCTTTGTTTGGATTGGCTACACTCATGTTATGCTTCTATTGATTGTAGAACTCGTGTAGTCAAGTGTCAGTTCCCGAATGAGCATGTCCTAGAGTTGAAAGGGGGAATTCTATGCCTAAGGGTCAATTTATTTCTTGTCTTAAAGATAGAAAGAGGACTTTTAAGGGTTGCATTTACCATCTAGTTAGGGTGAGGGATGTAGATTCTGAAACCCTTACTCTCAAGTCGGTGTCCCCATTGTGAATGAGTTTTCGAAAGTATTCCAGATGATTTACTCGATATTCCTCCTGAGAGGGAAATAGACTTTGATAATGACCTTCTTCCAGATACACAACATATAAACCCCCTTATGGTATGGCCCTGACAGAACATAAGGAGTTGAAAGAACAATTAAAAGATTTGTTAGATAAGGGTTTCATTCGACCTAGTATCTCTTCATGGGGTTCTCCTGTTTTGTTTGTTAGAAAGAAAGATGGTTCTTTTCGTATGTGTACTGACTATCTTCAGTTGAACAAGGTAACCAATAAGAATAAGTATTATCTCCCAAGGATATATGATTTATTTGACCAACTTAAAGGAGCAAGTTATTTCTCTAAGATTGACCTTTGGTCGGGTTATCACCAATTGACGGTGAAAGAAGATGAAATTTTAAAGATGGCTTTTCCAACCCGGTATGGTCATTATAAGTTTTTGGTAATGTCGTTTGGGTTGACTAATGCTCTGGCGGAGTTTATGGATTTGATGAATAGGGTGTTTAGACAAAATCTTGACATGTTTTTTATTGTGTTCATTGATGATATATTGATTTATTCGAGAAATGAGAATGAGCATATTTATTATTTGAGGATCGTGTTGCAAATTCTTAAGGACCAACAACTTTTTGCGAATTTTACCAATATGAGTTTTGGTTAAGGTCCATAGCTTTTCTTGGCCATATTGTTTCAAGTAAGGGTATTGAGGTAGATCCTAAGAAGACGGATGCGGTCAAGAGTTGGCATAGACCACTAACCCCTTCAAATATTAGAAGTTTCTTGGGTTTGGCTGGTTACTATAGAAGGTTTGTTGAGGGATTCTCTTCAATTGCCTCCCCTTTGACGGCTTTGACACAAAAGAAGGCTAAGTTCCTATGGTTCGAAGCGTGTGAGAAGAGTATCTAAGAGTTGAAGGATAGACTTACTTCCACTGCCGTGCTAACTTTATCGGAAGGGACCGATGGTTTTGTTGTTTATTGTGATGCCTCAAGGATTGGGTTAAGGTGTGCGCTTATGCAAAATGGGAAAGTTATTGCTTATGCCTCAAGGAAACTTAAGATTCATGAGAAGAATTATCCTACCCACAACCTTGAACTAGCGGGGGTTGTTTTTTCCTTAAGGATTTGGAGGCATTATCTGTATGGTGTTCATGTAGATGTGTTTACCGACCACAAAAGTTTGCAATATGTGATTAATCAGAAGGATCTAAATCTTCACCAAAGAAGGTGGCTTGAACTATTAAAGGATTATGACATGAGTGTTTTCTATCACTCCGATAAGGTGAATGTAGTAGCGGATGCTCTTAGCCAAATATCAATGGGTAGTGTTGCCCATATAGAAGTATGTAAGAAAGAATTGGTACGAGATGTACATAGATTGGCCCGATTGGGTTTTCGGTTGGTGCACTCTACCAAGGGTGGTGTATGGTCCACAATGGTTCAGAATCGTCTCTTCTGATGGATGTGACAGCCAAGCAAGGTCTTAATCCAATTTTGGTCGACTTAAAAGAAGCGGTGCTTAAGAAATCAATTGAGGCTTTCTCCCGGGGAGAGATGGTGTACTTAGATTTTGAGGTTGTTTATGTGTTCCAAATGTTGATGACTTGAGGGAACAGATCTTGACAAAAGCCCATAATTCATGGTATTCCATTCACCCGGGAGCCACCAAGATGTACCATTATTTATGGGAGGTCTATTAGTGGAATGGGATGAAGAAGGATATTTCAGAATTTGTGACTAAGTGTCCTAATTATCAACAAGTGAAAGTTGAGCATCAGAAACTGGCAGATTTATCCCAAGACATTGGTATTTCTACTTGGAAGTGGGAAGATGTGATAATATGGACTTTCTTGTTCAGTTGTCTCGTACTCGGTGACAACATGACTCTATCTAGGTTATAGTAGATCGAATGACGAAATCGGCTCATTTCCTTCCCGTCACGGTTTCCTATACGAAGGAGGACTGTTCTAAGTTGTACTTAAGGAAATGGTAAAGTTTCACGGAGTTACTTTGTCCATTATTTCCGATCGTGGTACCTAATTCACTTCTCAGTTTTGAAAGTCTTTCCAAAAGGGTCTTGGAATTTGTGTTAAGCTTAATACGACATTTCATCCCCAAACCGATGGGAAAGAGGAGCGAACAATCCAAACTTTGGAAGATATTTTAAGGGCTTGTGTGATTGATTTTAAGGGCAATCAGGATGACCATTTGCCATTGATTGAGTTTTCTTATAACAATAGCTATCACATCTGGCTCTATATGATGGTTTAAGGTGGGTGAAGTTGCCCTAATAGGTCTCGAGTTAGTACATGAGGTCATAGAGAAAGTTTGACTTATTAGAGAAAGATTGAAAATGGCTCAAAGTTGGCAATAGTCATATATTGATATAAGAAGAAGAGATCTTGAGTTTGATGTTCATGATTGAGTTTACTTGAAAATCTCACTCATGAAAGGTGTAATAGGGTTTGGTAAGAAAAGGAAGCTTAGTTCTTTATATAAGGCCCATATTAGATTTTAAGACGTGTTGGTAAGGTTTCTTATGAGCTAGATTTTCCAAATAGTTGGCATCAGTGCATCTAGTTTTCCATGTCTCTATGTTGAAGAAATGTGTTGGTGATCCGACATCCATAGTTTCCATAGAAGGTTTGGGAGTTAAGGAGAATCTTTCTTGTGAGGAAGTTTCGATTGAGATTTAGACCGGCAAGTCAAGAGGTTGAGAAATAAAGAAATATCTTCCGTGAAAGTGTTGTGGAGGAATCAGTTAGTTGAGGGTTCTACTTGGGAGGCCGATGCCTATATGATGTCCCAATATCCTCATCTATTTCCTTCTACTCATACTCTAGCTTGAGTTAATGAGTTCCTCATGGTTCGTTCTTTGTTTTGGAGTCATGTGTCTTATATGTTTCCATGATTTCCTTACTATGCATGATTTATGAAAACAAAGTTCAAGTTCTGAGAAAACTGAGTCAATTTGATTAATCTCTACATGTTTATTTGCACATGAGTATGAATTGCATGTAGACTACATGAATTGATGTTATGAGCATGACTTTGGCTTTGAGTTGATGTATCCTCCTAGGATGTTAACTTGGATTTGATATTTCCTCCTTGGATGTTATCTTGGAGTTAATGTTTTCTCCTCGGATATGTGCATTGCATGCATGATTAGTTGTTAGATTTAGTTTTGCCCCTCTTATGATGTTTTGACAGTGTTTAGCTCGGAGTCGATGGTTCCTCCTTGGTTGTATACATTTAATGAAGTTGCACTATAGGTTTGGATGTTAGTTTCTCTCCTACTCCTTTTGTATTAGCTTGAATCTCATTTGAGGACGAATGATCCCAATGGGGAGATATTGTAACAACCAAGAATCGAAAAAGGGCAACATAGTAGTTTTAAGGAATTCTAGGTGTCGGCCATGAGGGGCCAACCACATCTCATGGAAGGGACCACGGACCGTAGGCGGGGTTCGTGGATTGGTCACCATCAGACTCTTCAAAGGCTTAGGACCACGGCCTGACCAACGGATTATTGGTCAGACCACAGTCCATGGTTGGGGGGGTCATGGTTCATTGGCCCAAAAGCGAGTCTTTGTTCCATACGACGGTCCACCAGGACGGGTCATAGGTCATTCCATGGTCTGTTGATTGGGATTCGTATATGGTGAGTTGGCAATTAAGTTCAGGGGTAGTTGGGTCTTTTCCTAATTATTTTACTCCTATACTACGTCGTTTTACCCTTCACTAAGACCCCTATATAAGTGACTTGAACCGCCAAATTATCCCATTCACTTCAAATTCCGCCATAAAAAAGAACTCTCCAATAATTCTCTCTCTAGAACTAGAAAAAGAAGAAAGGGTTCAAGCTAGGATCAAGGTCAAGTCTCAATTCCTCCATTGAAGATTAGCAATTGGCTTCACGGTATGATAGTTTTCATCCATGGATTCCTTCCATTCATGAAGTTCCCAAATTCCTCTATTTTCAAAGTTAGAAATCCTCAATTAAGTTAGGGTTTTCTTCAATTATCATGGGTTTTCTTCATTGTTGAATTAAATGGTTGAATTATGAACTCATATGCATGAATTGATGAAATACTATGATTTTATGATGATTCCCCATGGACCCATGTGATCCCCCATGTTTTTAAGTTATGAACCAAATGATGTGGAATTTTGATTATAATGGAAGAGTTTTTTGAAATTAAGCATCTATTGAGAGAATTACATGAATTTGTGGTAAAATCCATGTCCAACCCATGTTTTCTAAAGGTTGATGATTGAAAGTGGGTTTTGAACCTTGAAAGGTAATTTATGGATAAGCATGTTCTGATGAAATTTATGCACATATTTTAAGGATGCACGAGAGTAAAGTATCAATGATGATGTTGTTGTTGTGTTGTTGAAAGGAATTCTCATATACACATAAAAGCATGATGTGAAACGTTTTCTCACATAATAAAGGATCCTAAGGTTGAAGGTTTTTCTCACCTAACTGAGTCAAAGATTAAGAGCTATCCTAATGAAACCTAGCATTGACTGGTTATTGTATGATGCCTTTTCATGGATGATGACTTAGCTTGGATTGGCAAGATAATGTGCCCTTCCGTGGATAATAAGAACAAGTAAGAAATGATTATTCCATGAGATTTATTCTTAGCACCAAGAGGATATTGAGATGGAAGCTCTCCCGTTAGTAGAGGCCGGGTTTCTAGTAGTAATCTCCTATCCCTTACTTATGTGCCCCCATAGGATGATTGTCTAGATAGACATTAGCTAGTGCATCCACCTAGGCTAGAAGTTTATGGTCCTTAATTCGACAATTAGGACAAACCTTTTCGGTATGGGACACGTCGTGGGATCATGTTATAGCTCACATGGTCTCTATGTCAGTTAAGGTTACTTCCCACATTAATAATGAACTAAGGTTACTTCAAGAAGTATCTCATATGTGTTCAGAGGTTTCAAATGATGTTAGCTTGCATTGACCGTGTTTTATGACTTATGTTTTCTAACTCTTTTATATCATGTTTTAGCTTGGTCAATTGCATTTCATGAAATGAAATATCCTTTTTAGCATGATTTAAATGTTTGATGCGTAGCTATCATACTTGGTACATTGTTTTGTAATAATGCATACTCTTTCCAACATTTCCCCAAATGTAGGGTCCGACAATCAAGTTTCTTAGTTTCGTGGCTAGTGGTTGATTTTGAGGTTTCTCGTGCTTTGGTGAGTCATCAAGCTTCGAGGACGGATTCTTATTTTTTCAATTTACTTCTTGTATTTTAGTTTTGGACATGATGTATGGGCTAGGCCTAATTTCAATCTATTGTAGTATATGGTTATTGAGATAAGCGTATTAAACTTCTGCTTTTCTTTTATAAAACTACTGAACTCGAAATGTTGTTTTACTCTTATTGTTCTATTTCTTATGTTTTGAATGTTATGTAGCTTGTATGGTGTCTTTCGGGGTTTTATACGTCATGTTACGTCTAGAGGGTACCCTTGGGTCGTGACAAGAAAGCCATGCATTGGACATTGTAAAAGCAACTTCTTGAATCTGAACTATGTCTCATATAGAGGTTCACCTCCAATACGTTTAAAATTTTGGATTTGGAATCAACGTTTAACCATCTTTGAGGGTGGAAAGAATCTCTCCAAGAGGCATCATTTAGCTCTTCCCACGAAGTGATCTAATCATTTGGCAACTCTACAAACTATCATGTAGCCTCTACCATTAAAGAGAATAGGAATAACCTCAACGTTACGGACTCTTGGAAGATATTATTGAACATGAAGGGTCCACAAACCTCTTTGAAATTCCTAAGGTGTTCATGGGGATCCTCATGAGCTAGACCCCTAAAATTTCATTCATTTGGAGCAATTGTATCATAGTTCTAGTGATGTGAAACATAGTCCTCCCAGTTGTATGAGGTATCCGGATTGCTCCCATGGTTTGAATTACATTATTGGGCATGTCATTCAAATCACCCATTGCTTCCTTGCAAATCTGATTTGATAGACTCAAGTCATATGCACTATCTTTTTAGGTGAGGTCGTGCTCAATTGACGATCTTGTTAGACGATCCACAATGTATGGTTTGCACTTCTTTTTGGACTTTTGGCCATTCATTCAAACATCAGTCCTTGCCTTGTACAATTTCCTTCATATTTGCAAATCATCGACAGTTAATCTTAGTTGGACAATAATAGGCATTAAGGACACCAATTATTGAGCTAAATGGACCTTAAGTGAGTGCAAATCTACCACTCATCATTGTTGCAATAACTTTTGGTCATCTACGAGCCACTTTACGGACCGTGGTTTGATTGAAGCACTATAGATGACAATCAAAGTCTATATTTAGAGATGTGAAGAAATATGCTTGAGTTTTACAAAGAGCCATGGCGATCCATAAAAGTTTCTATGAGCCGTAGAAAGGTTCGTGGTTAAATTTTAGAGACGGGTCAAAATCCTGGGAATTTTTACGAAGGAATAGGATTGATCCTAAAAGTTTGTATGATTTGTAAAAAAACATGGTTGAGATTTAGATAGTTTGAAAAATAGAGTCTGAGTATCACAAGCTGACAATACGACCTGTAAAAGTTTCCACGGAGAGTAATTCTTATTCGTGGAAAAAGTCCTGAGACTGATCAATTGCTGCCATCTACAAGAGCTTTTCACGAGCCGTAAGGAAGACTATGATTTGTATGTTTGGTCACAAAATTTTATCTACTCCAATTTCCCAAATCATTTTGGATACAGTATTGTATGTCTATAAATACTTACGTTGTTATGTAAGTTTTGGTTCAGGAAATAGAAGTAAACAACTATTTTGCTTTTATTCTTGAATTTTTGTAATTAATTATACTTGGATCTTTGGTTATTTACTTTGAACTCCAACTCAAGATTCTGAGTTTTCAATACTAAGTTCATGATTTCTTTTAATCCAATCATTATTGATTGTAATCATACAATTATGAGTATCTAAATCTACAACTAGAGTTGTGAGAAACATAATTAATTAAAGATGTAGATCTATTACATAGTAATATATGAATAAATTGCAAACATGTATTGTTTTTCCTTTCGCTTTGATTGATTTTTAAAGGTTGAAAACGTTAGGACTCGCCTTATTCTTACCTGCCTGACCAAGGGGTTAACAAATGGGAAAATGGATTACACGATGAAGATTTAAGGCTATATCAACCCTTATCTAGTAGCTTGAAATTACTCAAGGATAGCTAATTTGAGATCAAAGGTAAGGGTTTGTAAATCATACACCCGTTAACTAACCATGTTGCGAGGTGAAATTCATGTAATTAGGCAATTATCCAGTTAGGTGATAAATAACTTACCTATATTGCATGTATCACATCAAAAAAGATTACTAATATCCGGTTTTAATTAGTTATGAATTCATGGGGAACACGACCATAGTTTCATCTTCTATTTATTTAAAATAAGTGAAATTGTTACTTTGTTACTTTCTACTTACAATAGTTACAAATATTACTTTCTAGACAACCCCCTATGCATAAATAATACAATTAAGAGCACAAGTAATAGCAATTGAACTAAGTCTGAATCATATCCCTCGTAAGATCGACCCTAACTTTTGTGATGTTCTTTATTTGAACAACGACCACTTTATAATTCTTCTGGAAGGTGTAATTTGCACGTATCAGAACCTCACTCTTATGGAGATGTTTGATACAAAGGTTCCAATTTATTTGCCTAGTTTGATTATCAAGCACATGCAACGGGTGCTAAATCAAGATGAAATTAAAATGGATATAAAATGAATATGCCTTTCCATATGGATTCCGATTGACGGCTATCTTTAAAGACTTTATTGTTTCTGTTCAAGTGTGGAATTATCAAACAAAAAATGATGTGTTGGGTGTTGGTATTGTTGTAGATCGAAATGGTTGCCTATGTTACAAAACGAGATGGAGAAACACAAGAAAATCTGGAGAATTAATAATTACATTCATCATTGAATAAAAAAGATTACAACCATATTTGTACACAAAAAGTTAAGAAGCAAAAGGAAAGAAAATACCTATAATGTCTAAATATATACTTTACCATACTTAATATATTTAAATATATACTCTACCCATATTTAGAATGCTTATACAATATTTACCAAATTTTAACATCCCCCCTCAAACTCAAGATGGTTTAGAAGAAATTAGATTGAGTTTGGCCACCAAAACTTGGAAACGTCTAGTAAGATGAGGCTTGGTGAAAACATCAGCTGGTTGATCTAAGGACCCAATATAAGCTAATCGAATGGCACCAAGATCAATGTGATGACGAGTAAAATGAAAATCAATCTCAATATGCTTTGTACGCTCATGAAATACATCATTATGAGCAATTTGAATGGCACTACGATTATCACAACAAAGAGTAGTGGCAGAAGATTGAGGAACACTCATGTTAGCCAATAACCAACGAAGCCACAATATCTCAACAGTAGTATCAACAAGTGCGCGATATTCTGATTCGGTACTTGATCGGGATGCTAAGGTTTGTTTCTTGCTTCTCCATGATATAAGAGAATCTTCTAAAAACATACAATAACTAGTAGTACGTCTATCAATAGTATCACGTCCCCAATCAGCATGAGCATAAGCTTTTAATTCAAGAGAAGAATTGGCTGAAAAGTGAAGTCCATGGAACATAGTACTTTTGACATAACGAAGAATTCGCAGAACATCAACATAATAAGTAGAGCGAGGTGCAGCCATGAATTGACTAACTATGTGAACGACATAAGCAATATTTGGACGAGTAACTATCAGATAGATAAGACTACCTACAAGTGTCCGATAAAGAGTGGCATTAGACAATAAAGTACCATCGGCTGGAGAAAACCGCACATTAGGCTCAAGAGGTGTGCTCTCAATTTTATTATCGCTGATACCTGTTTTTGATAACAAATCAGTAGCATACTTAACTTTAGATAGAGAAATCTCATTATCATGTGTGAGAACTTCGATGCCCAAGAAATAGTTGGGAGACCCTAAATCCTTCATCTCAAAATTAGTATTCAAAAATTATTTAACCTCTGAAATACCAGCAGTATCATCACTAGTAATAATCATATCATCTATATAAAGAATCAAAAGAACAATACCTTGTGTTGTCTTGCGTACAAAAAGAGCAGTATCATGTGGGCTAGAAGAGAATCCCAATTTGCTCAATGTTGAACTAAACTTTGCATACCAAGCTTGGAGGTTTCTTCAAACCATATAATGCACGACGAAGATGACATACTTTATTTGGAAGACAATTGTATCCTGGTGGAGGTTCCATATAAACCTCCTCCTCCAAATCTCCATTAAGAAAAGCATTTTTAACATCTATTTGAGAAAGTCCCCACCGTTTAGCTGCTACAATAGAAAGAAAGGCACGGACAGAGGTAACACGAGCTACTCGAGCAAAGGTCTCCTCATAGTCAATTCCATACTCTTGGGTCAATCCTCGAGCAACTAATATAGCCTTATATCTTTCAACAGAGCCATCAGATCATGTCTTGATCTTATAGATCCATTTGCAATCAACAAGAGTTTTATCAAAATGAGGGTCAACTAAATCCCAAGTATGAGTTTTTTCAAAGGCCTGCAACTCTTATTTCATAGCTTGTTACCAACAAGGATCACTGGATGCCTCTTTATATGTACCAAACTCATGTAAATTAAGCATGGTATAATAACATTGATAATCACAAAGATAACTACGAGGATTTTTTTCTCTTTCTGGACAGATAGATGAAGTGTTTTCAGGAAGAAGAGAAGATGAGGGTACCTCGAAATCAACATTCATATCAAGAGTGGAACTATTAATTGGAGATTGATCATGAGAATTGGATGTTGTACTATTTTCATGAACTGGACCTTCGAATGGGACTGCATCAAGGGAGATAGTTGAACCATGGGGTGCAATGTCTGACTCACTAGATGAACCTGCATTAAGATCACTTTGAAAAAGCTCAACAGAAGGATTAGAAAAGAATGTCACTTCGCTTGATGGAATAGACTCAAACTTTGACAGTGAGGAAAATTTAATATGTTCCTAAAAAATAACATGCCGAGAAATACGAATACGATTTGACACAGGATCCCAACAATAGTAACCTTTATGTTCTATCCCATATCCTAAAAAGAAAGAAACTCGAGCACGAGGTTCTAATTTTGTGTGTTCATGTGGTGGAAGAAGAACAAAACAAGCAGAGCTAAATACTTTAAGTAATGTGTAGTCAAGAGCTACCTTGTAAAGACATTCATAAGGAGATATGCTTCCAAGAATAGAAGATGGGAATCTATTGATATTAAATACTACAGTAAGAGTTGCTTCACCCCAAAAGTGCTCAGGGTAAGATGAATAAATAATCATGCCCCGAACAGAATCAAGGATATGCCTATGCTTACGTTCAGCTTGTCCATTTTGTTGGGAGGTACTGGGACAAGAGAATTCAAAAAGTGTACCATTTACAGATAAGAAATACAAAAGTTTAGAATCACGATATTCCATGGCATTGTCATGCCGAAAAACTTTGATAATTTTACCAAATTGAGTTTTAACCATATTGGCAAAATTAATATAGATTTGAGGTAGTTCAAAACGATTTTTCATAAGATATATCCATATGAATAGGGAAAAATCATCGATAAAAATGACAAAGTATCGTAATCCAATCATGCATGGTACAGAGGAAGATCCCCAAACATCAGAATATATTAAATCAAAAGGAAACTTTGAAATAGAAGAATTTTTATTAAAATGTAAAGCAGGTTGTTTGGCCTGTTTACATGCAATGCAATCCAAACTTTTATCATTAACATAGACCTAAAAACCCACTAGAAACTAAAGAATAAAGTTTACTCAAAGAACAATGACCAAAACGTTGATGCCATAATGACAAAGGAACACTAGAAGAAACAACACATAATCGAGACACGGGAGATGATTGGAGAATATGAAGACTAGCTAGTGAGTTCAAACATACGCCCAACTTTACGGCCTTTCCTAATGATTTGTCCCGTCTGAAGATCCTGCACTCGACAACCACGAGAAGAAAAAATTACATCATATCCTAAATCACATAATTGTCCAACAAAGATAAGATTAAATTTTAAACTTGGAATAAGGAAAGGATCAGGCAAAGAGAGATCTGATGAAGAAATAGATTCTTTATGACTAACATTCATATTAGATCCATCAGTAGTATGAATGGATGATGGGCTAGAAATTGTAGCCAGGTGAGAGAAAATCTTGGAAGAATACATCATGTGATTACAACATGTTGAATCAAAGACCAAGATGAATTACCTGAAGGAGTAACTAGAGTTGCAGGATTGTTACCAGTTGGAGAAAGGAGTTGACTAAGGAGAGCTTGAAGGTCAATTGATGAAGTTCCAGAATTGTTGGTTACTGCAAGTGATCTTCCGATAATTTTTACAGTACCTACAAATTGGAGGACAATTCCTAGATATATGCCCCTTCTTCTTACATTTATTACATTCAATAACTAGGAATTCGTGTAAGGCATGACTAGTTTGGAGACAATTGCGACAAATTTGGCACCAATTCTTTTAGTGGAAGCAAAAACCGATTTATCCACTGCTCGTGTAAGATCCAAACGAGTTTCTTTAGATTTTAGGCGAGGAAGAGCATCTTCAGGAGTTGGCATAATCATCAGTAAGAGCCATCAAGAATTGAATTAATTTATCATTGTTACGGTAAGCTAAAAATTTAGCAACATTATTAGAATTTCTAAGAACGGGTTCAGTCAAGGTTAATTGATTCCAGATGGATTCCATCTTCGAGAGAAATTCATAGAAATGTTCTCCCTTTTCTTGTTCAAGCTGCCTATCTCCTTCATCAATTGAAAACAATGAGAAAGATCAGAAGTAGTATATTGTTGCGAGAGATGATCACATACCTCTTTTGCGGTGTCGAATTGTCCAAATTGGAGGTGAATACTTGGAACAGAAGTATTTTGATGCCATGTAATAATTTGATGATTTCTACTATCCCAATTTTTTATACGATCAACAAACTTTTCATTTGTTTCAGTCTCAGTTTGCTTTGGATAGGTTAAATCACCTGTGACATATCACCACAACTTTCTCCCTTTCAAAAAATTATGCATTGCCTCACACCAATGACGATAGTTAGATCCATTGAGAACAACAGAAATAAGTTGAGAAATATCATTCTTCTCCATGATATTCGCTAAAAAAATGAACGTCAACAAACCAAAAAAATAAATTGAAAGACAGAAGAGACCCAACAAAGTGATGAAATAGTAATTGCTATCAACAAAATACCACGAGAAAAATAGAATAGTGAATATGGATTTCAAAAAATCTGAGGAGGCTTTAATACCATGTTACAAAACGAGACCAAGAAACACAAGAAAATCTAGAGAATTAATAATTCTATTCATCATTGAATAAAAGAGACTACAACCATATTTGTACACAAGAAGATAAGAAGCAAAAGAAAATTAAATACCTATAATTTCTAAATATATACTTTATCATACTTAATATATTTAAATATATACTCTACCCATATTTAGAATGTCTATACAATATTTACCAAATTTTAACAGCCTAAATGGTGCATATTAATTATTTCCTCACTTAATTAACTCATTCATTAATTTTTTTAGATTGAAATAGTTTTTGATGATGCCAAAAAGGAGGGTATGCGTTATTTATAACTCAAGTAAACTAACCTAGTTCACTCAAGTGTTTCATGTTTTAGTGTTAACCGGTGAAAGTAGAGTAATATGACATATGTTTTCCATCATCGTTAGATTTAGCAGAGTTTTGATGATTGACGAAAAGCTATGAAACATTTAATCACAACTGGTTCATGAAAAGTTGTTTCAACAGACTTCTATGTACACTAGAATTGTACAGATTTTATTTTTTTTACCCCTCCCTAGGAGCTCCCACCCTTGTACTCCCTTGGTGACTCAAACTCCCAACCTTCGATTTGGAAGTGAGGGGTGCTTACCATCCGAGCAACACCCTCCCGTCTTATACAAATAAAGTCATGTCATGTGTTCTTAAATCGAAGAACCCAATTACTTTAGATAACTTACAGTTAAATAGACAGTGTTGAAGATCGAATATAGTTAGTGTTTGACTACAACTCTCAAAGAAGAGAAGAGTTCTGATGTGAAGAGGAGTCTCAAGTGGAGTACAACTTTTTGAACAAGTTTTGCAAATAGGAGATCCACTCAAATGACGCATTTCCAAAGCAGTAAAGGCATTATGATACAGTGGAACATATCGAAGAACTTGGGACGACTCGAAGACTTGGATATATCTTTAATGCTTTATGGATCCAGTGAGTTATAAACTGGAGTAGGATCATTGTCTTCAACTTGGGACGACTCGAAGACTTGGAAACGTAAACCTTGGAAGGTTTGTGTAGTTGTAGGAATTAGACTTAATTCTTTAGGTTATTGTGTTTGTAATCTTAAATTGTTGTTGTATCATTGAGTTTAGTGAAGTGAGTTAAATCCTTTAGAGGTGTAAAAAGTGTTCTTTATCTTCTGCACTCTAGGAGACTCACTTCACTCAATCACTAGATCGTGTTGAATAGCGAATCCGTAGAGTTTCTGACCATAATTCAATCAATACATTCACTTATTACATGTAATAAATCAAATAATTTAAGTTGGAAACAGTTAGGTGAAAAGGCTCCCATGTTTTATTTCTTTAGAGTTTTTTATGACTTCAATTTTGTTATTTTATTGAATGTAGACATACAAGTTGCACAAAACAAATCTTCAAAAATAATTTGCAAGAAGAATAAAAATCGTTCAATATTTACAGATATATATTAGCTTCAGAAAACTTATAATTTACATTAGCCATATAGCTTTAACCGGAAGAATCTTAGCTATCACAACTTGTTCTAGAAACTCAAATAAGAAGGTATCTATTTTGTTGCCATTTAAAATTAATTAAAGATACATCAGAAAATGACATAATTAATCTCATAATCAAGTAAGAGTATTATATCAAGATAGAAAACTAGTGAAAATGACATTAAATTTGAAAGGAAGGAATAAAAAAAGAGGAATGACCAACCGTGGTTACGGTGGAGGAGTGATAAATACTTCATCATTTTAAACAAAAAATCTCGAATTTGATTCTTTTGGGTATGTCGTTGTCTGTGTTAGAAAGCGCTTTATCATTTAATGTAGGATTTTTTGTGTGAATTTTAATTTAATTAAATTTTAATAACGGTACTAAACATCGAGTGAAAAAAGAAAGAATGAAAATGGTAGGGTAACAAAGTTAGGTGAGATGTTCAAATGTTTAGGAAAAAGAAAATAATAATGTGCAGGCGCACGCCATGATTGAGAAAGCTAGAGAACGACCCAAAAGTATTGGTGGGAAACAAAGGAGGTGAAAAAAAGTCTACACACCTTAGTATTTCATTTGTATCTTGTATCACCTTTTTAATTATTGTTTTTACTTATTTTTATGTCTATTAATAAAATATAAAAGAATAAAAAATATATAATTTATTAGTTATTTCTATTTATAAAATTACTTTTTGAAATTGAGAAGTATTAAAAATAACTATTTCTTTAATGTTAAAGCTATAATTTGAAAATAAGTATCAATTTTAATCTTGAAATTCTAAATTGATAATTAATTTTAAATATTTTTAAAAAGTGAAAATGATAATTTAATTAATTTTGATGAGTATTAAGTAAGTGAAACACTAAGAAAAGAAATGTAATGATATTGTAGATATTAGAAGGAAGATAAGGCAATTAAATATTCTTTATAAAGGTTTTGATTTTATTTTATTTTTACCATACTATCAGTTTGGTCATGATTTTGTGGTTTTGCTTAACTGATTAATTGATAATCCAATAATAGCTTGAGAATAAATTTTAAGGTTTTGACATTATTTTCATCAGACTATCAATTCGGTAATAATTTTGGGGTTGTGTTTAATTGATTAATTGATAATTCAATAATAACTTGAGAATAAATCTTAAAGGTTCATTAAATTTGAAGTATTAATATAAAATTAGTTGATTTCTTTTATATCTATTGTTATATCTGCAATTAATTTTCCTGATATCATGTCCATTGTTTGTTATTACTTATTCTTAATTGATAGATCATATTCAATTCAATGATACATGATTTTGAGGCGCAAATTACTTGATCCTTTTGAAATATTCTATTAAATTCCATTTATCACATTGTTTGTAAGCGTTTTTCAACATAATTAACATATTTCCAATATAAGATTTTTTAGTTTGAAATAAAAATAGGATAAACATAAAAATGAAAAGAGAGTAGTATTATGTTATGTGATAAAAGTATGAATGTTTATTTGAGTAGGACCCAACAGAATATTGAAAAGGAAGGCGCACAAGCTCTATTTGTGCTACAGACAACACAACGCCACTTCCACTTTCCCACTTTTTTCTCCATCATTCTCACAACGAAACTAAATCCATTTTCACACACAAATATCAGGTTGTTACTATATTGGTTTCTTCATCAAACTAATAAAGATTCTTTGTTATTCTAGGGGTTTTGGCTAATTCTCTTGCCTCATTTTTAGTAATGGGTCGTTTTTGAGAAAGTTGGGGTTTTATATTATAATGGGAAATTGCTGCTGTTGGGGGCAACCTTCAATATACAGAGTCTCTTCTAATGCAAAATCTGGTCAGTTTTTCGTATCTTTGCTTCTCTTTATCACTTTACAAGGTTCATTTTTCCTCTGCCTTTTCCTTGTTTCTATATTTAGTGATAGAATATTGGCTTTACGATAAGTTTGGATTTCGTTATACTTGGCAAGCTATGTATGCAACATAGAAAAAGTAAAAGGGTTCCGATTTTACTGCTTTCCTTCTACTCTATTGTTGAATCTTAATAATTGAATCCCTACTATGTCCAATCAGTCACTCAAAAGTTGTACAGCTACTCTGCTTCTTGAATACAAATTTAATTTTAAATTGCTTAACTCCTCTCTCATAGACGGAGATTGATTAATCTGCATAATCTTTATGTTGCATATATGTACTTACACAAATGGCTCATGTCCTGCTTTTTGTCACTGAAACATTAAAATTAACAGTTAGCTTTCATTTCTCTAGTCTAGCTGAATATCTAAAGATAATGTGTGCAGTGGCGGATCCAGGATTTTTGTTCAGGAGGTTCGAAAAATAAAAGTATAAACGTGTATATATAAGCCAATAAAACAAAATTTCAAGAAAGTAGTAGTATATAGTTTTAGTGGCGGACCCTTGAATTTTTTTGGGTTTAAAACCACACTTTTAGCATGTTTTATAAAATAAAAAACTAAAAAATAGCGTGAAAAACGGAACTGAAACCTTAAAAATAAATGAAACTGAAAAAGGAAAAATAAAACGCTAATGCAGACCCTCGACATGAGGCTTAATTTCAAGGAAAATGCCGTTGGGCTATCTCTTTTTCCTTGTCATTGAGGGGGTTATATATATTCACATAAATATAGAAAATTACCTTATATATACCGTGTATTTTTTTGCCATGGGAGTTTGGGTGGACCCCTTGGAACCCATGTGGGTCCGCCCCTGGATGTGTGTTCTTTAATTTATGTAATCCATGTGATCTGGCATAACACTAAAAAAACGGAGGTGTAGTTTGTTCATCGTTGACATGCAAAATATTTCAGAGCTTGTTACCAACTTACCATGTTTCTGATTTCATTTTAATATTTGATACTTCACTGGATAGGTAATTTCAAAGAAACAGAAACCACTTATAGTTGCCTTGTCACTGTCCAAAATAAATGTCAATATGTGCCCCAATTTCAGTGGTGAATATGTATCATTTTTACAATTTTACTCCCTTTCAGAGTCTCCTAAGGATGAGAGTCCATCTCAAAAGGCAAGGATGGATCACACTAAGATGCCTTCAAATCCCGAAGAAGTAGAAGACTTGCGTCGTAGTTCAGCTACAAATCCATTGATTGCATTCTCCTTTGATGAACTTAAGATAATAACGTCTAACTTTAGACAAGATTACATGCTGGGTGGAGGAGGATTCGGAACTGTTTATAAAGGATATATTACTGACGATTTGAGGGAAGGATTCCAGCCAATTACAGTAGCTGTTAAGGTTCATGATGGAGATAACAGTTATCAGGGACATAGGGAATGGCTGGTAAATTAGCCTTGTGAAAATTCTTCCATATGATTTATGTTTTCTTCAATTCTCTGAATAAATTTCTCAACCCTGTATTTTCTTTCATATCTTCCAGGCTGAAGTGATATTTCTGGGCCAACTTTCGCACCCAAATTTAGTAAAGTTGATTGGTTACTGCTGTGAAGCTGAACATCGAGTTCTTATATACGAGTATATGGCTCGGGGAAGTGTTGAAAACAATTTGTTCTCAAGTAAGTATGATTAATTCTTTTCTAGAATGTGATACTTTAGATCTTCATTTTAATGATCTGTAGTAATGGTACATAATGGAAGAATTCTCGAAGTAAGTTGTTCTAGACACATGCAAAGATTGTAAATGGTTTGGACATCAGGAACTTTTTTTTGAAGTGCATCCTGATCCGATCCCTCCTAATCGTTTTCACCTATCTATTATTTTGTTTATCTTAGCATGCCCTTAACTCTAATTTGAAATCCGTCCCTACCCTCTATCTCCAATCGCCTTCATGAGTCTGGATGTACTTTCATGATATCATTCCCCATTAAGCTGTGCTATGATTAGTGTTCATTGTTCTCAAGCATGGGAAGCCACAAACTTGCCATAAAGGGGACCATGGACAAGCATATATAAAGTATGATAATATCTTGAAGTGGAGCTACTTTCAACTAGGGACATCCGTCTATGTGTTAAAATAATACCATCTTGAACACCTTCTAAAAAGTGCAGCCAAAAGAAAAAAAGAAGGTAATGGATAAGTTTTTCCATGATATTCTGGATCAGTGCATATGTGGTCCCTTTTTGACTCTATACAATCACTAACATTTTGTGTTATGACTAGTCGTGATTCCCCTCCTCTCCTCCTTCCCCCCTACTCTTCCTTTCAAAAGTAACAAATTCTCCTCTGGTAGAAACCTTCTACTCATTAGTGGTTTCGATTTCTATATGAGAAAGCATAAAATGAAAATTAATTTATACGATGTGTTACTTTCAAGAATTTCACCTAAATACTAGAGTCCCTTTTGCTCCAAAATGATTAGTATATTTTGGCGAAAGTTCTATCAAATGCTCAAGTATTAATTATCATGTTGCTCCCCTCGTTGGACAGGTTTCACTCTGTGGAACTTACATATATAAAAATTTCTGCTTGAGCACTAACTGTCTCTATGAAGAAGAAGAATTTCCGTCTTTATGACTCCACTTCCCTACTTAATTTTGCCTCATTCTTTTGAGGATAATATTAGTTGTTTTTCACAGCTTCATTAAGAAAATGTTGGGATCTTTACAACTAGCTTTCAAATTTGTCTGCAGTCAGCATGCCTAGAATCTTTTCTTCTGATTGAATCAGAAATACATCTTCGTAGTTACCACTTGGTTTGTTACCTTTAGCTTGTGGAGTATACATTAGAAGCAGGGAACAAACCTCTAAAGCATTTGAATTGTTTCTGAGGCACCTATTCCTCAGAGATACAGATACACTTCCCTCATCAGAAAGGATGACTGGAACTACTTATTTTGAGATTTACCAAAAGTCTTTAGTAAATGGTATTAATGTTAAGCCTATATTTTCATGAATGTCTATTTCTTACTTAGTGAGTCGTATTACATGTCACTATGCTTATGTAAGGTTTCTTGATTTCAGGAGTATTGCTTCCTCTTCCGTGGTCCATGAGAATGAAGATTGCCTTTGGCGCAGCTAAGGGGCTTGCTTTTCTGCATGAAGCTGAAAAACCTGTTATCTATAGAGATTTTAAGACATCTAATATCCTGTTAGATCTGGTAAGTGTTCTACATATCCATATTTTATTCATGCATGATTTCACTCAAATGGCTTCAGCTTAGAGTGAGTATACACTGCAATTATATATACAGGAGTACAATACAAAACTCTCTGATTTTGGCCTAGCTAAAGATGGACCAGTTGGTGACAAATCTCATGTTTCTACTCGCATAATGGGAACCTATGGATATGCTGCCCCTGAATATATTATGACAGGTAAATTTATCTGTCTTTTAGATACATATCGTCTCTCTTAATAGAATATGTGCAACAATCTTTTCTGCATTAAAACAACATAGAGCTTAACCGAACTGGAGTAGCTTTAGGGACAAAGTGCTAAGAAGCAATTTCAAAGTGTTGAAACTGAATTTAGTGATGAGCAGTTACGTGCTTGAATAGAAGTGTTAGAAGTTGAAAATAAGTGTATTTGGTGGAAATTATACTGTCATCCTTGAATGATATCGAGTGGTCCACCTAATATTGTTTTCATTTGCTTTATCACAGCTAATGCTTTTGCTTTATCTGTAGGTCATTTGACTCCTAGGAGTGATGTTTATAGTTTTGGAGTTGTTCTTCTCGAGCTTCTAACGGGAAGAAGATCACTTGATAAATCCAAACCAGCCCGAGAGCAAAACCTTACAGATTGGGCAGTTCCATTGCTTAGAGAAAAGAAAAAACTGCTCAACATTATAGATCCAAGACTTGATGGAGATTTTCCCATAAAATCTGTTCATAAGGCTGCAATGCTTGCGTATCATTGCCTAAATCGCAACCCGAAAGCACGACCTTTAATGAGAGACATTGTAGATTCCTTAGAGCCTCTTCAGATACCTGGTGAAGTTCCAACAAGTGAGAAGCCTACTTTAACTGTGATCACTGATACGCCAAATGGAGTTATCAAAGAGAAGGTGCAAACTTAAACATGATTACAAGGTTTTCTAACTTCCTTAGCATTAATAGAATGATTTGGTACAATATTTTACTTTCCTGTAATACATTACAATGTTTGGCCTTTTTGTAATACAAATAAATAGAGTTTTTATTTAGTCTCCCAATTTAATAGCAGTTTTCAATTCTTTTTATCATACTGTTAATGGTCCTTCTACACTTAAATACCAGACTAATTAGAACCGTGCCAACTCACACATCACAAGACCCGGAGCCCCCAGGCAAAAGCCCAAGGTTATTTCACAATTTACATTCCATGATACATCAAGTTGTTAACAAGATTGTGTATGAGCTTGATAGTGATGACGTGAAAGAGAAAATCGAAGTGTATTTTGAAGTTGGCAGGTAGAGAGTTGAGTTTTATTGTTGATGACGATGGTTTTACTGAATCATCAAGTATTTGGGTTCAATTGAAGCATTCAAGTATTCCAACTATAAGAATGAGTCGGACAAAAAGCCTTAAAAATCAAGTCTCAAAGTCTTACTCCCACTCACAAAGGGGTGGAATTAAAAAGGACTTTTGGATGTGAAAAATAAGAAAATATGCCACAAGTTCTAAGTACGCGGTACAAAAGTTTTTTTTTTTTTTTAAATTATTAATTAGTGTTATGCAGTATGCACTATGCTCCTTTATAAAATATTTTTTTGTATATCCAAAGTTTTTTTACTAACACAAAGACCTAACTAATAAAAGTGATTATCTTTTTTCTTTATTATCAAAAGTGCAAACATATTTGAAGCTCATCGATCAGGAGAGAAAATGGAGAAAATGCTCTCACAAAAGGTATCTTTGTCCTCTTTCACATTCTCTTTTTTTTTCTCAGTCTTAGCACATCAACAATCTTTTAAACAACTTGATCTTCTGGAACAAGGATTCATTTATCTTCATTGTACAAAAAAATTAAATCTGCCTTTACCTTTTTTCATCATTGAGCCACTTTTTATTTTATTACTATGTATTGCTACTTTGTCCTTTGTAGTGATTTGTGAATACATAACTTGAACATTACTTCAAGGGCCAAGGGGCATAAATAATCTATTTATGTGATCTAAGGTAATATTTTTCAGCTTCTTCGTATTCTTGTGATCTAAATATCTGATTCTAATGAATTGTTAATAAACAATGTCTAGTTATTATCATTATCATCATATTACTATATAAGTGGGAAGAGTTTAACCCCAAAGTTGATTTACCTTTTTAACCCTACAGTTTTAATAAATATGAATTTATTATAAATTAAATTTGCTGTTCAGACCTAATTTAATTCTCCAGAAACGTACAGTTGCTGCTCAGCCTCATCGATCACTGTAACAGAAACGTATAGTTACTGCTCAACCTCCTCGATCAGTGCAACAAACCTTTTCCAACGCTCAAGTTCAGCTGATCGTACACCTTTTCAGATACTTCACTCATCTATATAAATGTCTCCAACAACATGTTATTGCCCATTAATCTGTTACTCATTGTTAGGTAAAAAAAAATTCTCCACTTTATTTATCAAGAGCTGCTCTGGTTTTCCTGTTTACTGTGTATGTCTTTATCTAGCTTATTTCGTTTCATTGTATTTACCATGAGTCGCTAACTGTTCTAAAGTTGGAGTCTTTGTTGAGGAAGCATTGTCCGAATGCACTATTTATTGAATATTTCATCTAGTAGTTTAAATAGGATATGTAATGGTTGAATATGTGTAAGACAATATTAATATCTTCCCCGTAAGTCTAAATAGATAAAATGATATTGTTTATAGCAAATATGGATTCTCAGAGAGATAAGTTTCAGGAGTATGAGTCAAGTGTATAATACTGTGTAGCTTTGCTTTATATTTTCCATTTTCTATGGTTGATGGGCAATTTCAGATATGAGTCAAGTGTGTAATAATGTGTAGCTTTGCTTTATATTTTCCATTTTCTATGGTTGATGGGCAATTTCAGATCCTATTCCTCTGTTTGAACCAGTAACGACAGCGATAGTGTCATTTGACCACCATCTGAAAATCATCTGAAGTCTATAAGTGTAATGCTCAGAAACAACATCCTAAAGTAAACAAATTTTAACCAGATGAACCATATTCCATCTCAATAGTTATGCTGTTGAAATGGTGATTATATTTTCCATTTTCTATGGTATTGGCCATGTGGCAGAAGAAATACTCAATGAGTAAATTTTTAATCAGATAACTGGTCATAATTGGTCAATTGTTGGAGCATGGAATGGTGCACATTTAGAATTTTATCTAAAATTATCCTCTGTTGCTTAGAAACGTCACTGACATTTCAGTTTGTTGGTGAGAAAAGGGAATTGAAAGTAGATAGTCTATCATCTTCCTCCCATTTTTACTGATTGAATATAAGTTTTATGTGTTTTTATATTGGTTGTGAATCAGTAACATAAACAAAGAATGTGAGAGATCATTTTTTTTTTTTTTTGTCTGTTGTAATAAATATTGCTCATTTTTTGTTTTTATTTATGCTTCTGTTTAGTTTTTTGGTGTATGAATTGAAGATTTGGGAATTTGAGTTCTGCAGGCATCCTTTTGAAGTGATTAGACCTTGCTTCTTCCTTTTTTTTGGTATAAATTTTGCTCAAGTAGATAAGCTAATAAGCCGAAGATACAGCCACTAATGCTTGCATTAGGATAAATTCACATCACACCTCTTGCGGTGTGGACAACCATATCTGGAGCGAAATTTATAAAATGCCTCGTATGGAAACACATCATCCCTTTTTCCCTTACGGATAAGCTTTGCAATGCTTCTGCGGAGTTGGATATAGCTACCTGGTAAACAATTTAAGATTCTGTAGGCTTTAGAAGTTTCTAAGGAAAGCTAAAATAAATTACAAAATAGATATATAGACCTTGCTTCATAAATCAAGGACAAGTAGATTTTTTCGCATAAATTTTGTGGTTTATGAAATTCAAAAGATTCGGCTCTTGTTCAGGCTTCCAACAAATCAAGCGAAACTACTGTTTTTGTTGGTAGTTTGTGAGTACTTAAATTTATGCAGGAGACCAGAGGACTATTGAAGATAATACAACATAAATCCAAACAGGCAATACCATGTTATGTTTAGCTTATTGCATGCTTAAAAACTAAAACAATACAGCACTGAATCCATGGATGACATTATCATAAGAATAAAGAAGTCTTGGAACTGGATGGTGGCCATTTTGTGTAGTGGGAGTTCAATCTTGATGGTAGGGGTGTAAATGACGGGTTGGTTTGAATTTTTCAAATATTAAACCAAATCATTTGTGTCGGATTTTTAAATCTATAAACCAAACCAAACCAACAAAACTCGGGTTTTTCAACCTCGGGTTTTTTCGGATTTTTGGATTTTTTCGGGTTTTTCCGGTAAAGTATTCATACAAACATATAATTTACTTGTACTTCAAATATTTCTTTAGTCCTGCCAAAATACAACTATCTAAGGTGTTTCTTAAGAAAATAACACAAAATATGATATGAGTAATGATACTAAAATATCCAACAAAAAATAATAATAATGAAATCATGTAAAACAAATATTGCAAATTAACAAGTCATAATGAAAATGATCATAATTTAAAAGTACTAAATCATGCTAAAATATGTTTAATAAGTATTAGTTAGATGACTAAATATTAAAGGAAATTAAAATTAGATTATATATTTGAATTGTCTAAACCAATGTAAAACCAATGAACAAATAGTCAATATTATTGTCATTCTTAGTATTGAATTGATTTTCATTTTGCATTAGTATTAATTTGATTTTGATTTAAACTTTATTATAATTACCAACATCTATGGACTATAATTTTTATTGAACCATTCAGAATTCTAAGTTTTAAACTTGAAATAATATATTAAAAGATAAAAACTATGAAAAAGTATAAGAAATATTTAAAAATTATATCAAAGTAAATATTTTTATGTATAAAATAAAATTTTAAAATTAAATATATAATGTCGGGTTGGTTTGGTCTCGGATTGGTTTTTTTAGTTAAAACCAAATCAACCCAAATATAGGCGGTTTTTTTTTTTCAATACTAAACCAAGTCAAAGCAACCACTAGTCGGGTTTTTTTTCTCGATTTGTGATTTGGTTCGGTTTTCGGTTTGATTTTGTACACCCTACTTGATGGTATCAATAATGGAAGAATGCCAGTTTTGGTGACTAGCAAAGCTTTTAGGCATAAAAGACTTGTCCAAATGGACATTGTAAGTAGACCTCTCTCCTGAGGTTCCTAATAATAAAAAAAAGTGCTAAAAAGAAAACAAGAAAACAAAAGAAAAGGTACTCCTAACATAGTTTTTTTTTCTCTACACTGTGTCATTCCTTCTATAACACAGCCTTAAGGAATTAAAAAAATATGAATTGTTGGAAATATATGTTAATTTCTTTTAAAAGATTATTATTAATGAATAATTGTCTTTTTATTTGCTTTCATATTTAGAATTGTAATTTATTGTGAAAATCATATTGCTTAAAAGAGTATGATGGTGATTGTAATTGAAGAGACATGTTGGTTCCTCCACGGTTACAAGTCATTTTCTCATTACTTTGGATCTCTAATTTTTTTTTATTGGCATTTCTATAGTGGGATTTCAATAAAATGAGCTTCAGTTTTTTAGCTTCTTATTACCTGCGGGAGTCCCGCTGCCATTAGCATTTCATGAACTTTACTCTCTTTTATTTGTATATTGCCCTTTGATAAATCAAAGAGATCGCTGAGAGAAATTGATATTACTTAATGGGCATGGTTAAGTATAAAGCCATATTGAGTTAAAGCAATAGATATGGATTCTTATGTTTCTACAATTTGTTCTACATTGTCACCATTGATGAGAATGTCATCAACATATACCAAGACTAGGTGGATGTTTGCCTCTTGAAGACTTTCTTTGTAGTGCAACTCATAGCTCTTAAATAGTTCTCTTTTGATATCGATTGGGTATATGTTCATTTAACTTAAGGCTTTTTAAATTGAAATTTTGTTTGATTTGTCAAATACTTTATCCTGCAAGTGCAAGGGGCATAAGTTGTTTAGGTGCTTAATTAATTAAAGAGAAAAATATAAATATTTATAGTCGGTAAGTTCCTTCATCTTTCAATATATCACTCATTTTCTTGTCACTATCTTCCTTACTTTTGCGGAATAAATATGGGAAAAGGTAGAAGTACCTCCCTAGACTATGACCCAAATTCCAGAGACACAACTTAACTAAACTAAGGTCCTATTACTCCCCTAAACTCATTTGTACACCTTTTTGGCTTACGTGACATCCAAATATATTCCACGTGCCTCAATTGCTTGTAGTCACGGGGTGTGCCACATAAGCCAAAAGGTGTACAATATTATATATAAAATAAGTTCAGGAGGGTAATAGGACCTTATTTTAGTTAAGGTGTGCCTCTGGTATTTCGGTCATAGTCTAGGGGGGGTACTTGTCCCTTCTCCCAATAAATATTTGTAATAGTAATTTATAAATGCAGAGTGTAACATCCGACCATTTAAAACGAATAGGAAGAAGCTTGAATTGGAAATTAGTCTTTTTGGAAAAAAAATATTTTAAAATCTGGAAATTTGGCAAAGTATGGGAAAAAGGGAGTTTTTGGCCAACTTTGAGCAGTCATAACTCCTAGCTCAAGATGAGTTAGGAGTAGTTCCGGTTATGGTTGTGAAGCTTGTAGAATGATCTTTCCAACGCCACTGATTTTACTCAATTCCCAGTTCGCATGAGTGAGTTATGCTCATTGGAAGTTGGGCAGTTGGCAGGGATTTTGTCCGAAATTTTAAGGGCATTTTGGTCTTTTTCCCTAATTAATTCTTTGTGTTATTTTGGTATTGTTGGACTGATTTTGATCAGTTTTACTTCCATTTTTCAAAGAGTAAAAGTTAGGGCTTGGAAGAGAAGAGAAGAAGAAGAGGAGAAAGGGGAAGATCAAACAAGGAGTTTGTCGTGGTTTTCGTCGGGGGTGATCCCTACCAAGGTATGTGAGTCTTAGTGATGGGTGATCTTTCCCCCACACACCAACTCCTTTTTATTTTTTTGAGAGAAGTTGTTCATGTTGTTGAGATTGTTGGATAGTATTGTTGGTATTGTTGGTTAGTGTTGTGATTGTTGTTGATAGAGTTGTTGGAAATTTTAATGAGTTTAGTACATGATTTCGAATTATGTTTTGGGCCGAAATCTAATGTACGTTGAAGGATTTATGATTCTGAAAGCTATGTCTTTTGAAGTCGTTTTCACCGAAAATTTTCAGGAAATTTTTGGCAGCGTTCCCATCCACGGTCACGACCTATGGACCGTAGCTCGACTGACGGTCCATACTGGTCAACCGTCGATTGGGACAGAAGTGAGGTCTTTTGGCGTGTCGATCTACGGACACGACCTACAGTCCGTAAGTGGACCTACGGACCGTAAGTCTCGACCATAGGTCAACATTTAGCCATTTTTCTCTGACTGAGTTCTTGGGGGAAATTCTCTGTCATGAACGACGGACCTGCAGTATGGACTGTAAGTTCATCTACGGTCACCAGAAATCAAAAGTCTTAGCCAAGTCCCGGTCCTTTTATCTTTTTCTCGTGCAAGTTCCTAGGTATTATACCTAGGTTTCATAGTTGTTTCCGACACTCCAAAGTACGTCTAAACGTCAAGAACCCGTCCATAACGTGTGATCAAACACCTTGAATTCATAATTCCAATTCAAGGGAAGTTAGTTTCCAAGTCAAGTGAAGTTAGACGTCAAGTGAAAGAGTATAGAGTTTCAAAGCCAAGTTAAGTCAAGAGTTTCGAGTTAAGTGAGAGTTTCAAGTTGAGTTCATTTCAAAAAGGGCTATTGGGGAACTAAGTATTTCCAAAGGAGTTTATAAATGTTCTTTTACATTTAAGTAAGAGGGGAACCATGTTTTCCAAAAGAGCCTTTGGGCTAAGTTTTGAGTAATTATCTCAACTAAAGAAAGTTTGTGTTTTAAAGCATTTATGAGCCAAAGTATTTTTGGGAGTAGTTTTGAGCACCGAATTGGAGACACGAGTTCATATTAACTCAACTCTTCATAAGAACCATGCGCCAACATGGGATTCTCGGGTCATACTTTTCAGATGATCACGAAAGTTAAGCTAGTGGATCCACTAAGTAAAGTTAGCTTCCTATATCACGACAAGGTATAGGATGGTCCTTAGCAACGCGAGGTAAAGCGTTGTATCATCACTAGGGCTCATAGTGGTGGTTGTCGGTTAAAGAACCTCCCACTAAAGTTATATTACTTTTATATAAGTAAAGTTGCTTTTGTTATTGTTTTATCATTAACGAGCTGAGTTGTTTATACTGTTTTACAAGCCTTATATATATTGCATGTGTTTTATTGCTTTATATATATATTGAGTTCTGCTATTCATGAGTTGAACAGAGCCAAGGTAAGAGTTCCTTTCTACTCTTTTCAAGCTTAAGTGTTGGTTTAGCTTTCCAGCTCGCATACTCGTACATTCCATGTACTGATGCCAGTTGGCCTTCCTCGTCTTATGATGCGTATTACACAGTACCCCGCATCAAAGATCCCGCACGTCGTTGATCCGGTTGAGCACTCGAGTTAGTGGTGAGCCTCCTTGCATTCCTGAGGACTCAAGTATTTGTGTTCGAGTTTTTGTTTTAATAGGATGTTGTGGGGTCCGTCCCAACATCCATCTTAGTATGTTTAGAGGCTTCATAGTAGTCCGTCATCGTCAGTTTTGAGTCTCTTCTATATATATATATAAAATATTCTATTTTGAGACTTGAGTTGCCCTTTTGGCTAGTTTTACCAGTTGGTTATTTCATAACCTTTTTATTTCTATTGAGTTAAGTTTCCGCTGAGTTAAGAAAGCCAGGCCAAGGGTTTGCTTGGGGCCAGCAATGGTCTCCGAGTGCCGGGTCCCGCCTGTGGTGTAGGCTCGGGAGTGACAAACTTGGTATCGTAGCATAGAGTTCGGGGAGTCCTAGGGAGTCTATGAAGCCGTGTCTGTAGAGTCCTAGTTATCGATGTGAAGCGCGCCACATCTATAATTGGGAAGCTGCAACATTTAGGAAGATTTCTCACTTCTTTCGTACTCAACTTGTGCGTTAGAGTTTATCTCTAAAGAGTTTCTTTCTAATTCGTGCTTGCGCGTGTTTTCAGATAGTCATGCCTCCACGAAGAGTTGGTAGAGGGCGTCTTCCTAGACGTTACGTGGATGAGCAAGAGTTACCTTATGCCCCGGGAGTACAAGATCAAGGGGAAGTTTCTAATGCCGAGTTTAGAGAGGCAATTAG
The DNA here is from genome assembly GCA_029007595.1 of Solanum commersonii. Lineage (NCBI taxonomy): Eukaryota > Viridiplantae > Streptophyta > Magnoliopsida > Solanales > Solanaceae > Solanum > Solanum commersonii. The sequence continues at coordinate 192,150 of JAJTWQ010000192.1, forward strand.
AATTCTGAGTCAAGCTGTAACTAATCAGATTGGTCAGCAAAGGGGAGCTCGACAGGAAGGAGCTGACACTTTAAGGATTCGGGAGTTCTTGGGGATGAATCCTCCGAGTTTCACGGGTTCAAGCATTTTTGATGATCCCAAAAACTTCATTGATGAGTTGAAAAGGATTTTCGAGGTGATGCATGTGACAGATACTGAGCGGGTTGAGCTAGCTGCGTATCAACTGAAGGATGTTGCTAGAACATGGTTCGACCAATGGAAAGGGGGTAGAGTTGAGAATGCACCACCTGCGAGTTGGGTCTGTTTTGAGGAAGCTTTCTTAGGCATTTCTTTCCTCGAGAATTGAGAGAGGCCAAGGTACGTGAGTTCCTCACACTTAAGCAGGAGTCCTTGAGTGTTCATGAGTACAGTCTAAAGTTCACACAACTATCTCGCTATGCTACAGAGATGGTGGCGGACATGAGAAATAGAATGAGCTTGTTTGTTGCTGGGTTGTCTCGGTTGTCTAGTAAGGAAGGTAGGGCTGCAATGCTTATTGGGGACATGGACATATCAAGGTTAATGGTCTATGTACAATAGGTTGAGGGACAGAGAAGAATTCATAAATAAGAGGGCTAAGACCGGTAATGAGTTCGGATAGCAGAGAGGTAATTCAAGCCGTTCCTCTTTTCCGCAAAGGCAAAAAGGACCTACTCCATTATCTGCTAGAGCACCTGCATCCTGATACAGAGGGGAATATAATGGCCAGAATTCGAAGGACTTCAAGGTTACACCAGCACAGTCTTCAGGTAGTGTGGCACGAGGAGGTAATTCGTTTCCCGCATGTGTTAAGTGTGATAGAGTTCATCCAGAAAGTGTCGTCAAGGCGACAGCCGTTTTTTAAGTGTGGTCAAGAGGGTCACTTCATGAAGGAGTGCCCTAAGAATAGGCAAGGTAGTGAAAATTTGGGCAGTAGGGCCCAATCTTTTTCAATTGCTCCCTTAGACAGGATGGCACCTAGAGGAGGTACTTTTAGTACCGGTGGAGGAGCAAACCGCCTTTATGCAATCGCCAGTCGCCATGAGCAAGAAGATTTTCCAAATGTTGTCACTGGTATGATCAAAGTCTTTACTTTTGATGTATATGCTTTGCTAGATCCAGGAGCAAGTTTATCATTTCTAACCCCTTATGTTGCGAATCAGTTTGAGGTTCTTCCTGAAAGACTTTGTGAACCCTTTTATGTTTCTACACCTGTTGGGGAATCTATCCTAGCAGAAAGAGTCTATCGTGATTGTCCTGTTTCCATCAGTCATAAGACCACCAGGGCTGATTTGGTTGAGCTAGATATGGTAGATTTCGATGTCATTTTAGGTATGGATTGGCTTCATGCTTGTTATGCATCGATAGATTGTAGAACTTGAGTAGTCAAGTTTCAATTTCCAAACGAGCCAGTCTTAGAATGGTGTAGTAGTTCCGTTGTGCCTAAGGGTCGTTTCATTTCGTACCTTAAGGCAAGAAAGTTAGTTTCGAAAGGTTGTATCTATCACTTAGTTTGAGTCCATGACTCTAATGTTGAGATACCTTCTTTTCAGTCGGTTCCTATAGTAAGAGAGTTTCCAGAAGTGTTTCCTGATGACCTACCCGGAATTCCTCCTGAGAGAGAAATAGAGTTCGGCATAGATCTCATTCCTGATACTCGTCCTATCTCTATTCCGCCTTATAGAATGGCACCAGCAGAGTTGAAAGAGTTGAAAGAGCCGTTGAAAGATCTCCTAGATAAGGGTTTCATTCGACCAAGTGTCTCGCCTTGGGGCGCTCCGGTCTTGTTTGTGAGAAAGAAAGATGGTTCCCTTAGAATGTGTATAGACTACTGCCAGTTGAATAAGGTTACCATCAAGAACAAGTACCCTCTTCCAAGGATTGATGATCTTTTCAATCGCCCGTGGTGCTACTTGTTTTTCGAAGATTGACGTCCGATCAGGCTACCATCAGTTAAAAGTAAGAGAATGTGATGTTCTAAAGACAGCTTTCAGGACCAGGTATGGTCATTATGAGTTTTTGGTTATGTCCTTTAGTTTGACCAATGCACCGGCAGCTTTCATGGATTTGATGAACAGAGTCTTCAAACCTTATTTAGATATGTTTGTTATTGTCTTTATTGATGACATATTAATCTATTCAAGGAATGAAGAAGATTATGCTAGTCATCTCGTAACGCTCTTCGACTTTGAAAGAAGAGGAGTTGTATGCCAAGTTCTCTAAGTGTGAGTTTTGGCTTAAGATCGTGGCGTTCCTAGGACACATCAGGTCCCAGGTGATGGAATTAAAGTTGATACTCGAAAAATTAAGGCAGTGCAGAATTGGCCTAGACCCACATCTCCAACTGAAATTAGGAGTTTCTTGGGTTTAGCTGGCTATTATAGGAGGTTTGTTGCAGGGTTCTCGACTATTGCATCTTCTTTGACCAAGTTGACTCAGAAGACAGTGAGATTTCAATGGTCTGAAGCCTGTGAGAACAGCTTTCAGGAATTAAAAAAGAGATTGATTTCAACTCCGGTTTTGACGCTACCAGAAGGTACCAAGGCTTTGTGGTGTATTGTGATGCATCTAGAGTTGGTTTGGGTTGTGTTTTAATGCAGAATGACAAAGTTATAGCTTATGCCTCCAGACAGTTAAAGGTTCATGAGAAAAACTACCCAACCCATGACTTAGAATTAGCTGCTGTAGTATTTGCTTTGAAGATATGGCGTCATTACTTGTATAGTGTGCACGTCGATGTATTCACTGATCACAAGAGCCTTCAATATGTGTTTACTCAGAAAGAGCTTAATCTCAGACAGAGGAGGTGGTTAGAATTAATTAAGGACTATGACCTTAGTATTCTTTACCACCCAGGTAAGGCTAATGTTGTTGCTGATTCTTTGAGCAAGTTGTCTATGGGTAGTACCGCCCATATTGAAGAAGGAAGGAGAGAGTTAGCAAGAGATGTGCACAGACTAGCATGCCTGGGAGTCAGACTTGCAGATTCCGCAGAAGGAGGAATAAAAATGACGAGCAGGGCCGAGTCATCATTAATGTCAGAAGTGAAGGAGAAGCAAGATCAAGATCCCTTTTTGCTTGAGTTGAAGGCAAATGTTCAGAAGCAAAAAGTATTAGCTTTTGAACAAGGGGGAGATGGTGCATTGAGATATCAAGGTAGATTGTGCGTACCTATGGTAGATGGACTTCCAGATAAGATTATGGAAGAAGCTCATAGCTCCAGATACTCCATTCATCCAGGTTCCACCAAGATGTATCGTGATTTGCGAGAAGTTTATTGGTGGAATGGCATGAAGAAGGGCATTGCGGAGTTTGTTGCTAAGTGTCCAAATTGCCAACAAGTGAAAGTTGAGCACCAATGGCCCGGTGGTTTGGCTCAGAGAATAGAACTTCCAGAATGGAAGTGGGAGATGATCAATATGGATTTCATCATAGGTTTGCCAAGATCCCGCAGACAACATGATTCTATTTGGGTAATTGTCGACAGAATGACAAAGTCAGCTCACTTTCTACCGGTAAAGACTACCCTTTCAGCAGAAGATTATGCCAAGTTGTATATTCGAGAGATAGTGAGGCTCCATGGAGTTCCAATCTCCATTCTTTCAGCACGCTCGGGAAATCTTTCGTAAAGGCTTGGGTTCAAAGGTGAACTTAAGTACTACCTTTCATCCTCAGACTGATGGGCAAGCAGAACGTACTATTCAGACTTTAGAAGTTATGTTGAGAGCTTGTGTGATCGATTTCAAAGGTAATTTGGATGATCACCTACCTCTCATTCAGTTTGCCTACAACAACAGTTTATCATTCCAAAGATCAGAGATGGCTCCATACGAAGCTCTTTACGGGAGAAGGTGTAGATCTCCTATTGGATGGTTTGAGGTTGGTGGAAGGTGGTTGATAGGACTAGATTTAGTTCACCAAGCTATGGAAAAAGTGAAAGTGATTCAGGAGAGGTTGAAAACGGCACAGAGTCGTCAGAAATCCTACACTGATGTTAGGAGAAGGGCGTTGGAGTTTGAAGTAGATGATTGGGTATACTTGAAAGTTTCACCCATGAAAGGCATTATGAGGTTTGGCAAGAAGGTGAAACTTAGTCCCCGATACATTGGACCTTATCGCGTAGTCAAGAGGGTTGGCAATGTTGCTTATGAGTTGGAGCTACCACAGGAGCTAGCACATGGTCCATCCAAAGATTTTCATATCTCTATGTTGAAGAAGTGCATAGGCGATCCTTCGTTGATCCTACCCACTGAAAGTATTAAGATCAAAGATAACTTATCTTACGAGGAGATTCCTGTTAAGATTTTAGATCGGCAAGTTCGTAGGTTGAGGACAAAAGATGTAGCCTTAGTCAAGGTCCTTTAGAGGAACCAATTTGTTGAGGAAGCTACTTGGGAAGCTGAAGAAGTCATGAAGAAGAGATATTCATATCTCTTTGAATTCGCAGATCAAGGTATTAATTTCCTTCTTAGTGCTCTTTAATTTATGGTGGGCATGTTATTGTTGTTGATGGTTGCTTGTTGGGTGTTGATTTGATGTTACCCCTTAGTCTTGTAAGAGTAATCTCATTCGAGGACGAATGTTCCTAAGGGGGAGATATTGTAACACCCGACCATTTAAAACAAATAGGAAGAAGCTTGAATTGGAAATTAGTCTTTTTGGAAAAAAAAAAAATTAAATCTGGAAATTTGGCTAAGTATGGATAAAAGGGAGTTTTTGGCCAACTTTGAGCAGTCATAACTCCTAGCTCAAGATGAGTTAGGAGTAGTTCCGGTTATGGTTGCTAAGCTCGTAGAATGATCTTTCCAACGCCACTGATTTTACTCAATTCCGAGTTCGCATGAGTGAGTTATGCTCATTGGAAGTTGGGCAGTTGGCAGGGATTTTGTCCGAAATTTTAAGGGCATTTTGGTCTTTTTCCCTAATTAATTCTTTGTGTTATTTTGGTATTGTTGGAATCCACGGTCACGACCTACGGACCGTAGCTCGACTGACGGTCCGTACTGATCAACCATCGATTGGGACAGAAGTGAGGACTTTTGGAGTGTCGATCTACGGACACGACCTATGGTCCGTAAGTGGACCTATGGACCGTAAGTCCCGACCGTAGGTCAACATTTAGCCATTTTTCTCTGACTGAGTTCTTAGGGGAAATTCTCTGTCATGAACGACGGACCTGTAGTACGGACCGTAAGTCCATCTACGGTCCGTCGATGGCATCCGTAAGTGCCACCTGTGCCACCAGAAATTAAAAGTCTCAGCCAAGTCCCCCATCCTTTTATCTTTTTCTCGTGCAAGTTCCTAGGTATTATACCTAGGTTTCATTGTTGTTTCTGACTCTTCAAAGTACGTCTAAACGTCAAGAACCCATCCATAACGTGTGATCAAACACCTTGAATTCATAATTCCAATTCAAGGGAAGTTAGTTTCCAAGTCAAGTAAAGTTAGACGTCAAGTGAAAGAGTATAGAGTTTCAAGCCGAGTTAAGTCAAGAGTTTCGAGTTAAGTGAGAGTTTCAAGTTGAGTTCATTTCAGAAAGGGCTATTAGGGAACTAAGTATTCCCAAAGGAGTTTAAAAATGTTCTTTTACATTTAAGTAAGAGGGGAACCATGTTTTCCAAAAGAGCCTTTGGGCTAAGTTTTGAGTAATTATCTCAACTAAAGAAAGTTTGTGTTTTAAAGCATTTATGAGCCAAAGTATTTTTGGAAGTAGTTTTGAGCACCGAATTGGATACACGAGTTCATATTAACTCAACTCTTCATAAGAATCATGCGCCAACATGGGATTCTCGGGTCATACTTTTTAGATGATCACGAAAGTTAAGCTAGTGGATCCACTAAGTAAAGTTAGCTTCCTATATCACGGCAAGGTATAGGATGGTCCTTAGCAACGCGAGGTAAAGCGTTGTATCATCACTAGGGCTCATAGTGGTGGTTGTCGGTTAAAGAACCTTCCACTAAAGTTATATTATTTTTATATAAGTAAAGTTGCTTTTGTTATTGTTTTATCATTAACGAGCTGAGTTGTTTATACTGTTTTACAAGCCTTATATATATTGCATGTGTTTTATTGCTTTATATATATATTGAGTTCTGCTATTCATGAGTCGAACAGAGCCAAGGTAAGAGTTCCTTTCTACTCTTTTCAAGCTTAAGTGTTGGTTTAGCTTTCCGGCTTCGCATACTCGTAAATTCCATGTATCGATGCGGCTGGCTCCGCATCATCTTATGATGCACATGTGTACCCTGCACGCATCCTGCACGTCGTTGATCCAGTTGAGCACTCCAGAGTTAGTGGTGAGCCTCCTTGCATTCCGGAGGACTCAAGTATTTGTGTTCTGAGTTTTGTTTTAATAGGATGTTGTGGGGTCTGTCCCAACATCCATCTTAGTATGTTTAGAGGCTTCATAGACAGTCAGTCAGTCAGTCAGTTTTTGAGTCTCTCTTCTATATATATATAAAATATTCTATTTTGAGACTTGAATTGCCCTTTTGGCCAGTTTTAGCAATTGGTTATTTCATAACCTTTTTATTTCTATTGAGTTAAGTTTCCGCTGAGTTAAGAAAGCCAGGCCAAGGGTTTGCTTGGGGCCAGCAATGGTCTCCGAGTGCCAGTCCCGCCCAGGGTGTAGGCTCGGGGTGTGCCACAGAGGAACAAGTTAATTTTTCCTCTCGCATAATAATTTCATCACCGTATTATATTTTTGTTTTTCTTTTATTTGTATATTGCCCTTTTTATATGCATTTATTTATTGCACCATATAGTTGTTGGTTTATATTGTTTTCTTTTTTCTGTCATACTGTTAATATCTCACAAATGATTGTGTTGTATTTCATAATTCAATTATATATATATAACTTGACAAAAATTTCTTTTGTCAAAATTTACACATAGCTGAATTAATAACTTTCAATGAGCCAAAGAAGACGAAGGGTACATATACGTTGTCGCGCCCCATTTTGCTAAAACGGGTTTTGGTGCATAACCTAACAACTTTTTTGGGATTTGGAGGATTGAAAAGTCGCCACCTAATGAATTAAGGCGCGTTAGGGCACCTATCTAACCTAGCTAAATCTAACTAAGGTCAACGAACCAGAGATCGGGTAAGGGTTCAAATTACCTCAAGGGGAAGGTGTTAGGCATCCCTCGGGGTCCACAAATGTGGGTCCCGGCCGTGTCTCATGCAATTTATGTGGGGGTTACAAGTAGCATTTAAGGTCACTTCATTTATTTTTTTAATTAGCATGCTGACTAGGTGGTAACTATAACTAAACAATTAAGATTAATTAAGTTGTTTTAATTAATTATTTAAGCATGCGAAGCTAAGTAATAACATAATATTAAAAAAATATTAAACAAGTTAATAAAAGATAAGCGATGAGACAGAACTTTTGCACATACATATAAAGGATAACTTTTATTATTTTATTTAAACTACCCCAACAAGTTATAAAATAAACACATAAAAGGTAAAGGGAAAGGGAGACTTTGAAGGACTTTAGGGATCAACACTCGACTTTCTTTATTTCGGTCAGCTTCTTGTAGGGACAGACAAAACCAAAGTTTGTCATTAATTCCGAGTTGATGTCATCATCTCCGTAGGGCCTAAACTACCCCTACTCCACCACCGCATGCTTTTCGTCTCTAAAAGGTGTCTATCGTCCCCGCTTAAGGTCCAAGAGGCATTGGACTACTGTTAGGAAGAGTTTAGACAAAGATAAAATATAATAGGCCCACCTAGACACCAAGTCAAACAATTTGAACGAGCATTTAGCACATAGAGTCTCATATTGGCATCTAGATTTTAATTAATCATGCTTGCAAACACATATAACTGTGAAAAGGATCGCATGCAAAGTGTGTGCACATGGACATATAAACAAGCTTCATAACAATGTGGTAAATAATTTAACAACGACACAGTATTATGACACAATGCAGATTATTTTTTTTAATAAAGCATGGAGAAATTATTTATTAGTTGATTAAAAGTGGCAAGACAATTATTCATAATGCAGAAACTAAGATTATTTCAAGCAGAATTTCAGTAGGATAGCAAAATTAAAGTGACAGATTATGCAAAAAAATAGAATGTTAATGCAGTAGCAGAATAGACTACTATGTGAGATTTATTTTAAGTAGCAGTCAGTGTTCAAATGCAGAAAGTAATTAATTTGGGCATGATTTATCGAGACAGATTTTAAATTAAACATGCAGAGGTTGGTTCATTTATATCATGAAACAATGGCAGAGAAGTGAACATAATGCAGAACATAATTTCATCAGATTTGGTCAAGAGTATATTAAAATAGTTCAAATTTTATCATGCTGGAAATTGATGACCTATAGGCAAGATGTCTAAATGATCGCTGAACTGATATTTTATTAGCAAATTAGTTATGATTTGATTATTACACGAAGGACTTGAGTTATCAGAAAAGCAGAAAGCTTTTAGGACATTGATTTTATTAGTTAAGCCCTATAGACATGATTTCTAAGTAAAGAACAAGATCCACAAGCTATATGCATAATTTCTACACCCAAAAAATATATTAAGAATTATATAACTCCTGTAGGCATGGTATCTAAGTGTGCACATGCTAGATTAATTTTAACATACGTAAGCAAATAAGATCTGATTATGGTGTTGTGATTTAAAAGTATTTAGTTAAGGTAACTAATTAACATGCTAAGATTATTTTAACCATACAAGGCTATTAGGGAATGATTGATTAGATTAATTAATTTTGACTAGATTCTATATGAGCATGATATCAACATCACTATAAACAAGCTACAACATGATTTCTACTAGATTGTTAGCCTTAATATGCATGAATCTTGAATCTGCAGAAACAACATTTAAAACTAATTAATTATATGAGGTTGATTTTATTTATTAGTATTACATACTAAAGGTGACATGAAAATGACAATTAATTAGCACTTAAACAATATCATTTTTAATATTAATTAGATGAGTTTAAACAAGTGATCAAGCAAGAACCCCTTTTTTAGTTAGATCAAAAGTGATTTCTTAGATTATGAACTATTAAACAAAACACCATCCTATAAGCATGCTTGCCAACACGATAAATAAATAAACAAGTGGCACGTAAAATCCCCCTCCCCTTAGACGATCACCCAAGTTATATCATATATAGAGAGATAGTGCTAGAGTTGTACACAATATTACAAGACAAAATATAACCTAATGAAGAGGAACTAACCAATTATGCAGAATATTAATCGGCAATGAAGACCCCTTAATCCAACTTTCGACTCATACGCAGCAAAATAGCAAGTATAGAGAAGCTTTTTATGTTTACCGGAAAACTAAAATCTATATTTTTAGAGTAGGGAGAAATCTATATTTTTTAGTATTCAAGTATTGAGCCAAGTCAAGATGTGAGAGCAATGTGTGAATATGTAGAGGTGCCAGGATGAGAGATTCTGGTAATGAAGGGGGGGGGGCTCCTATTTATATAGTAGAAGAGGGGCACATATTAAGGGAGAAAATAAATTAATGCGAGCATATCTCGGCCAATTTTCCTTAAACAAAACAATACAAAAAAATTTCATAGAGGCCTTTTACCAAAAATAATGAATCAGAATCTGCACAGATTTAAATAAGGACAAAATCACCTTTAGAAGGAAAAGTAAATATTTACCATAATCACAGTGATTCAATTAAACCAGAATTTACCATAACTAAAAAAAAATTGCCGTTTGAAATCAGATTGGGGGGGGGGGGGGACAAATATAAGGAAAGAAATAGTTTAGTGTCAATTAAATACGTTTTTTTTATTCGAAGAAGCACCAAATCAGTAATATTATCTCTATCTCCATCCAATAACTTTACTAAAATATAACAAATAAGAATCAATTCCACTTTAATTAAGGCAACTACAATCAATTAATATAGATAAATAAATAAATAAATAAATAACTAATAAGAAAATTTTTACTTTACCAACAACCCCAAAAACGTAATTAGACAAATATAGGAGTCATGTATGGTGAAAGAGCCAATTTGAGAATCGATTATGCATCACTTGCACCAGAAATGCAGAATGAATAGATTCATAGTAAACATTATCATCTCAATTATATGCAAAATCATTAACCGAGAGATAATAAGGTATCGCTTACTGTGAAATCCCCACATAGAATCAAATTGATTGGAAACATACATTTTAATAATTTGGGAAAGCAGAAAAAATATTTTAGGGAATATAAATCGGCTAAGATCAAGCTTTACAGGAAAGGCATCAAGCAAGGCAAATCACAAAAGAATCAAATTTGTTATAACTTGTATACTAAATCAGCACTCTTCACTTTGAACACAAGTAGATCACCAAGAAGCAGATGAGCATAGATTTTGAACAATGCATTCAATACCTAGATATGGTATCTAAACATCATGAACAAACAAATACTAATACAACTCGAAACAGGCAGTAGACAATGATGCATAAATGAGATCAAATATTGCTCATCTTCTCAAACAATCCCCTCACGATAGCTATGAAACAGAACAAAGATGAATTAGATTAAACTTATCTTGGACGGATCTGAATAGATTCGTCTCTAACAAACACGAAAATTTGAAATCCATAAAGAAGAGGCATTGCCGGAGCTCGTCATTGCTTATAATGGAGCTACTGTTTGTTGTGTTGTTCGCCTGACCGGAGCCCCTGCCGATGGCCCTTGTTGTTCGCTGCTAATGCTGCTTTGTCAAGCTCGTTGGCAGGAGCTGTTGCTGCTGGCCGGAGCTGGCTGGTCTTGCTGTTGTAGCCGGCTGCTACTGATGTTCTCGTTGAGCTCCTGTCCACCGAAAAATGGAGCAGAGGCGACCAACTCTTGCTGGTTCTCGCGTTGTTGCTTCTTCACCGGAGAAAAAGAGAGAAAGGAGAGGGAGAGAAGAAGAGGCGACCAGCGGCTGCTGGCTTGGCCGGAGCTGCTGTTTGCCATGCCTGGTTGGTCGCCGAAGCTACTGGATTTCTTGGTTGCTGACTCCGATCAGAGGGGAGAGGCGGCGGTTGCCACCAGCAAGTGGTGCGATCTCGCAGAAGAGCATAGAGAGGGGGGGTTGCGGCTGCCCTTTTGGAGAATAGAGGAATCATGAATAATGAATTAGGGTTTGGTGTTTTGATAATTTAGAATAGGAAATCTTGGCCTTTGATTTGAATAGAATGAATGGACACGATTAGATCATAGGTTTGATCAAAGTGACGGATGGACGAGATTAAAAGAATGAGTCTTAAATCAGATAGGATTAAAATTGGAATGGCTATAACTGAAATAAAATTTGGCTAGAATTGGAATAAAATGGGCTACAATTTGAATAATTTTGAGGAAAATTAAGGAAATGCTATTCAAATAAAAATACTACATATATTAAAATATCTTCATATAATCAAACACATCTAAGATGTTAAAATATTTAAATAAAGTAATTATTTCGAGTTTAACTATCGATAAGTGCAATAAATAAAATAATTTAATATTTTTTACAAATCAAGCATACTAAATAAATAATTTTTTAGATAAAATTGACTAAAATTTTAAGCTTGAAATATATTTGAAAAATATGTATTTAATCGAATGGCATTTCCGAAATTGGTTATAGGTCGGTCAAAATTGGGTGTCAACAGCTGCCCCTTGGTTGCTTGAGAATGAAGAATGAATTGTCGGGTAACCAACGCTGACTTAGTAGCCGATTTTGTCCGATCGATGAGACATGTCAGTGGGATCAATTTAAATGACATAGAGTTGAAAAAAGGGTACGACTGAGACTTTGGTATTAAGCCGCCTACATATCTCTGGTTATACGAGAATTAGGTCGTGTGTAGTTCTAGACTCAGGAGCAGACGAAACTCCTAAGAATTGACGGAGCAATATGGTAAGAATTGTTTAATTGAAGTCGTTATAGTATTAGTTTTCAAATTCACTTGATAACATTTTTTTTGTATGATGTGTCTTGCAATGATTATAATATCAGTTGATTATGCTCATTGTTCATTGATTCCAACTTGTATTTTACATATCATACACTTATATTTTAGAAGTATTTATACTAATTAGCACGGTATATACGTGCAACGCACGTGTTCGAAAACAAGTTTCTAATAAGAGTGAATGTTTATATAAAGAAATAATAAAATATAAACATCAACAACTCTATGGTGTTTACATAAACATTTCACATTATTTTGAAAAATTAAACAATATTTACATTTAAATACTGCACATCCTGATGTATTTAAAAATTTATATGTTGTTGAAACAACTGTGTGATATTTATCCTAAGAATTTACATTGTACATTTGTCACCATCCAAAATCTCGTAATGGCATCTATCAAACCCGTCGGTAGGTAAGCCAACAAATATGGTACTGGAACAACGTACGACAATTAACAAGCATATAGGGCATACGTCATACAACAACGAAAAGAGAAAAAAACAGTAGAGTAGAGAAATAACAGTGGAAAGAGGAAATAACATAAAAATATATACAATAGAACAAGATCCAATTCCACAACCTGTTTGATGAAGGTACAAAGCTACTAAAAAGAGTACAAACAACAAAATAAACAAAAGGTAGAATGGTCTGATGGACCCTTTATACTTGTATCGGATTGTAAAGTGGACCGTTCTACGTATGACTTTGCCAAATGAACACTTAAACTCAATGAAACATAATATTTTAAACACCTCTGACCATTGACCAAACTTATGTGACAGTAAAATTATTGAGTTGAAAAAATGTGTGAGGTACATGTGAGTTAAGAGCGTGAAATTAATACTTTTCATTAGAAATACACATATAATCAGAAAAAAAATATATTTAAAAATAGGAAAAACAAAAATATCCCCTTCCTCTTCTCTTTTTTCTGTAGAAAAAAGATTAGGTCATAGCCACTCATTGTTTCCACCATTAATTCTTTTTGTTATCTCGCTCCATTTCTAAAAAAAATTACTCATCCTTCAAACAACCCACAACAAACATACAAATTGGAAAGAAGAACAACTTTTTTGGGCTGATTTATTTGTCTTCAAATTTAAAATGGTTACATAATTTGAGCTTTTAATTTGAAGGTTTAAATTGAAAACTTCTCTCTAAATTGAAAGCTCAAATCACAAGATTATACAGATTGAATTGAGGATTCTGATAACCAGACTTCAGATCAAGACGACTAAGTCAAATAACTCAGTGTTGGACTCGTAGCCTGGGTTGTTACCCAAAGAAGACAATAATGTACTTAATTGCAGTAGCTTATGGAATCATTCTGATGCTCATTCATTTACTTGATTTCAGCTCTTTGATGGAAATTAGGAAGAAAACTGTCACCGTCATTGCTAAAATCTCCATGATTGCTTCAAGCAAGCTTGTTTTGGTCACTAGAGATTCAAGTATTCTCAACAATTTTGTAAGGATTCTTGAATCTTGGAGTGTTCTGGGAAATTCATATATAGCGTTGCAAGCAATGGGTCAAGGAGAGGAACTTTATCTTTTTTAGAAAGTTGCCAAATGAGAACACCCAATTCTCAAGCTATTGCTATGGCATCAGGTGTATGTTTTGTGCTTAAGGTGGATGGAAAAAGGGTGGGAGTGGGAGGTGGGTTTGGATTTTTGGCGCGGCTAGGGTCTTCCAAATGAGAATGAAAGGGGTGGGAAAAGAGGTGCAGCGAGAGAGGAAATATTAGCTTATTTTAAAAAAATATTATTTATTTTTTAATATTTAATTTCTGACGTGTCATTAAAAAATGACGTGTATTCTACGTGTATTTGGTTGTATTGCACGCACCCTCTTCAAATGAAAAAAAGGTTAAAAATATTGCGTTTCATGAAATTTAAGTGTTCACTTGATAAAGTCATAAGTAATAGAGTTCACTTTACAATCTGATACAAGTATAAGGATTCATCAAACCATTCTGCCTAAAAAATAAGTATAGACTTGTCTCTAATACAAAAGTCTAGCCCAAACTATATACAAATGAAGGTAAATCAAACTATGACTCCATTAGCTCATCCTATCCCCGGAAATCCCCGCTGCAGCTCAGAGTCAACACTTTCTACTAGTGCTCATAGCTGCATCAGGAAAAACAAAGGCAAAGTGTATCATGAGTACCAAAGTAATAAGTACTCAATAGGCATGATATGAGGTCATATATATATATTTTTAATTATTATTTGCCTTATATTTATTATTTATATTTGTCCTTTTTGAGCATGAATTTTATGGATTGTGCTAAATAGTATATTTTATTTGTAGGATTAAATTGATGTAAAGATAAAGAAGTTTGAAGCTAAATTGAATTAAAGATGAAAGATTATGGAAGGAAATCAAATAGACAACTTGCTGGATTAAATTTAATATAACAATATATAATATATAAGAATTGCATATTGGTGCGAATTGCAACTGCAAAGAGAACATGTGCCACGTGGTAGCAAGTGAAGCACCAAGAGAAAATTGAATGCGGTTGGCTTATACTGTTTCACATGAAATCTAATTCTGCATGATTTTGAATTTTCAATTTTTTTTGGGCTCAGTTATTTTATTTAGAGTTTTCTACCTCTATAGATAGTCTATAGAAACAATTATTAAGGGAGCATCATACTATGTAAGGAAAAATTCTCAATACTTTTAGGGTTCTTTTCTTCTTCTTTTCTTAGAGATTAGTAGCTACAAACCCTTGTTATGGGGCTGCAACTATGGGTAAATGTTGAACATTCGATTGTTATAAATAAATGATTGGTTATTGCTTAAATTACTTTTGTATTCTTGTTTTAGTATTTCATGCTTGATCACCATAGAGATAAATATATTGTCTATTCTTGGAATCGGTAGACGAAGAGGTAAATAGACCAAAGAATACAAAGAGCTCGATCTCTCTTTCATATCACTTGTTCACCAGTCAATGATAATGGGAACACACGCAACCTGGTGACATCTATGTCTAAGTCTGGCCTACCCACATTGCTTTTACAAACCCTGGTAACTTTGCTAAGATGGGTATATGGGACTTCAGATAGCATACTATAAAATAACCCTCTAAATGTGAGAATTTGTATCATACGTTTAGTGACAATGAACGTCAATTCGTGCAGTAGTGGAGGTACAAAGATGGCACTTGTTGTTCGAATAGCATCATGATCAACCCTGCAATTATTTCACACCTCGATTGCTGCTCTCTCTCTAGGTGGAGGTTCATCTTGCACTATCAGTGAGTTGTTCTAGTTGTTTTCCTGTACTTCTTCTGCACGAGCTTCATTTACCCTCTTGCCCCCTTCCATTTGGATCTTCATTCAGTCCTAGATTTTGGCTACGTCCGGTGTTGGCCATTCTTCAAAGAGTTTTATTTAGTTTTGGATTATATGGGGTTAAGGGAAAACTTTTACTCAGTGTACTCTGCACACACGTAGAACTAAACCTATAAGAAACAAAAAAAACAGAAAATGTAAATCAGGAAATAATGACTAACACTCCAATAAAAAATAGTTTAATCCAAAAGCCTTATTCCCCTACCGCAACAAAATTTGATACACCCAAATTATACCTTCCAAAAGAAGTATAAGCGGTTCTTGCTCAAATAAAGAGTCGTAAATAGGATTGAATGTTTGTAAAAGCAATAGAAGATAAAACGAGGATATTTATGTTCCCTTTAAGTCTTAACGCAACAAACCTCGTAGTAGTAACCTTGTATAGTGCCTAGTATGCAAGGTCGGTAAGTTAGGTATCACATAAGTGGATAGTCACTTACCTAACTGAATATCACCTTGCAACTTTGGTCGGTCTACGGGTGTATGACATACTAACCCTTACCCTTGACCCTAAATTAGCTATTCCTGGTATGTTCAAGCTATTAGATAAGGGTTGGTACCCTCAAATCTCTGCTATATAATTCCTTTTCCCATGCGTTATCCCCTTGGTCAGACAAGTAGAAATAAGGCGAGTTCTACCGTAGGCCTCCGTTAAAAAGCAATCAAAGTGAAGAGAGAAACAATACATGCATAAACACTATTCAAGAATTACTAGTTATTAGGTCTAGCTTGTTAATTTCTCATGGTTCTCACAACCCTAGTTGTGGATTTAGCTACTCGTGCTTGATTGATCACAATTCATAATAATTTGGTTAAGATAAATTATTGCACTTACACTTAGAGTAGTTGAATTCCAGAATCTTAAATTGATGAAAAAATATTGTAATATAAACAAACCATTCCAGAATTAAAATGGAAAAGTGTTTGAACAATTAATTCTTAAAACAAAACTCCAAACTGTTAACTGTCTAACATCCAAAAAATAAATAAATAAAAGACTATTTATAGATATCAAATACTAATTAAGACTAGGAAAACATAAAAAAGTAGGACTCGGCAGTCGTTTCTACAGTGTATATCTACGACTCGTAGGAGTTTCTATGGCTGTAGACCTTTTGTGGAAGTAGCATTCCAAATATTTTTTTGGACTCTTTCTACGAACATGTTCTATAGCTTATAGACCTTTGCACAACATGTACTGTCTAATCATAGTCCATGTACCGGAGATCAAAATCTCTTGTATCTTCTCGACTTGGTCCTACGGCTCGTAGTTCGGTCTCGTTACTCCATACTTAGTTCCAAAAACCACTTGTTACTTTTAAGACTCGTTCCTATGGCTCGTAGAAAAGTCTATGGATCATAGGTGAAATTGTCAAACCTTAAAAACCTGTTGTTTTAGTGTACTCTTCAACTCGACTTGCCAAAATCTATTTTCCTGTAAAACAAAGATAAAATACCATCAGATCTACTAACAAGTGCTTAAAAGACATGAAAAACCTCAAGTTTAAAGCATTATATGTACCATATATATGTGGTACATCATCTACCAAACATAGGTCAAAATATACATTCACTTGTAGTATCCATTAAACAGATCAAGCAGTAGTTGGGTAAACTTTCTTCATCCGCGAATTCACACCAGAAAGGAAATTCCAAGCATTACTATAAAAAATATGAAGAATGATGGGCATTGCATGGCAGTCACTACATGAGGTTGAAAGCAAACCATCGATCATCCTATGCCTACAGTAGTGGAAAGTTTGAAGGAACTCGAAGATACTGGAGTTGAAGAACTGGAGAAACCCAAAGATCAAGTCGGGAAAGAAGATAAAGCCACAGAAAAGATAATTCTGATGCCTCAACCTCCTCCTTATTTCATCAGAAATTAGTCAAGAAAACTGAGGACGGTAAATATCGCAAGTTCAACTCAATGTTGAAGCAACTCTCAATCAACGTTCATCTAATTAAAGCTCTAGAACAAATGTCGAGCTACACAAAGTTCATGAAAGATCTAGTGACTAAGAAAAGGGCTGATAGTTTGAAAGGGTGTGACAAGTTGCAACATTGTAGTGCCATAGCCACCATATCATTAGTTCAGAACAAAGAGGATCCCAGAACATTCCCAATTCCATATATAATTGGTGCATTTCGTTTTGTTAAAGATCTATATGATTTGGGTGCTATCATAAACTTGAATCCTTTATTGTTGTTTAGAAAGTTGGGTTTAAGAGCCCCCCAAACTGCTTTCAATAAGGCTACTTATAACGGATATCACTATAAATCAATCAATTGGTGTCCTTCATGATGTTCTAGTTAAGGTTGAAGCTTTCATATCCCCTATGAACTTTGTGAATCTGGACTGCAAGGTTGATTTTGAATTACCCATCATCTTAGGATGACTATTCCTTACAATTGGGCGTTCTTTGGTTGATATGGAAAAAGGAAAGATGTTGTTTAGGCTGAATAATGAAGAGGTAACTATTAACATCTGTCAATGGATAGAGCATCAAAGTGATCTCAAAGTATTGTGCATCCTGAACTTTACTATTGAGGAGCAACTAGAGGTGCCAATTGAAGAAGACTTGGTGTAAAGGTGCTAGCGACAATGATTATGAACTTTAATGGAGAACACATTGAGGAGTTTGACCAAATGGTCAGTGCACTTAATGTATTGGAGAAGTTTATTTATGCACCAAAAAAGTTGGAGTTGGATATGAAAAATAGAGAGATCCCACCTACAAAACCATCCAATTATGAGCCTCTGAAGTTGGAACTCAAAGTTCTCCCATCTCATTTGAGGTATGTGTTTCTGGCCTAAACAATACTTTGCCGTCATCATTGCTGCAAATTTATTAAAGGAAAAGTAGAGGCTTTGCCATCTATGTTGAGATTCTTCAAGAGGGCGATTGGATTGACTATTGCTAAAATCATAGGCATTCCATTAAGTACATGTTCTCATAAAATCCAACTCATGCCTGATGGCAAACCTAACATTAAGCACCAAAGGAGACTTAATCCATCGATGCAAGAAGTCAACAAGAATGAAATCATCAAGTGTTTAGATGCTGGAGAGGTTTATCCTATTGCTGAAAGTAAATGGGTAAGCCCTGTTCAATGTGTGCCTAAGAAGGGAGGAATCACCATTGTTCCCAATGCAAAGAATAAGATCATACATGTGAGGTCGGTCACTAGTTGGAGAGTATGCATGAATTATCGTAAATTGAATGCATGGACAAAGAAATATCACTTCCTAATGACGTTCATGGATTAGATTTTATATCGTTTTACTGGTAAAAGATGGCACTATTTTCTTGACTGTATTCAAGCTACAATCAAATTTCTATCAATCGTGAAGACCAAGAGAAGACCACTTTCACTTTCTCATATAAGACGTTTACTTTCAAGAGGATGTCTTTTGGGTTGTGTAATGTACCAATGACTTTTAAACGTTGCATGATTTCTATATTCTCAAACATTGTGTAAGACACTATTGAGGTTTTCATGGATGATTTTTTTGCAGTAGGTAACTCGTATGATGATTGCTTGGCTCATGTAGGTGATTGTCGCGCCTTGTTTTTCTCAAAACGGGTTTTGGTGCATGACCTAACAACTCTTTTGGACTTTGGAGGGATTGAAGAGTCGCCACCTAACGAATTAAGGTGCGTTAGGGCACCTATCTAACCTAAGTCTAGCTAAGGTCGACGAACCAGAGATCAGGGTAAGGGTTCAAGTTACCTCGAGGGGAAGGTGTTAGGCATCCCTCGAGGTCCACAAATGTGGGTCCCGACCGTATCTCATACAATTTATGTGGGGGTTACAAGTAGCAAGTATGGTCACTTCATTTATTGGTTATTTAAATATGATTGCTAAGTGATAACTAATATTAAACAATTAAGATCAATTTATTTATTAATTTAATAAATTAAGCATGCAAAAACTAGGTGATAACATAGTACTAAATAACTAACAAAAAATAAAATTTTAAAAGAAATAGCGAGAAGATAGAAAAGCAGTCAAATATATAAGTGAATATAATTTTTTCTTTAATTAAACTACCCCAAATAATATAAGTATAAAACAAGTAAAGGGATAAGGGAAAGGGAGACTCTGAGGGACTTTAGGATCAGCACTCGACTTTCTTTATTTCGGTCGGCTTCTCGTAGGGACAGACGAAACCAAGGTTTGTCTTTAAGACCGAGTCGATGTCATCATCTCCATAGGGCCTAGACTACCCCTACCCCACCGCCACATGCTTTCGTCTCTACAAGGTGCCTATCGCCCCCGCTTAAGGTCCAAGAGGCATTGGACTGCTATTAGGGTGGATTTAGACAAAGATAAAATATAATAGGCCCACCTAGACACCAAGTCAAATAATTTGAACGGGCATTTAGCACATAGGGTCTCATATTGGCCTCTAGATTTTAATTAACATTCTAACAAACACAGATAGAATGAAAAGGTCGCATGCTAAGTGTGTGCATACAAGCATAACAGTATTATAATAGGTAACACAACAACAATGTAAAAATTAGTTAATGAAAGGGCAGATAATTATGACACAAGGCAGATTTTAATTATAAATTGATTTTAATGGTGGCAAAAAAAAGGGTATCACAGATACAGAAAATAAATTTTTTAGAGCAGTAGAAGGTCAAATCATTGATGCAGATATTTATCTTAAATATCAATCAGTTTATTAGATGCATGAATTAATCAATAGCTAATGCAAAGTGGCAGAATTATTATGCAGAGGTTAATATTTAAAGCAGAGTTGCATTAGGGTAGCAAGTAGCAAGTAGCAGATGCAGTAAATTATTAGTAGCTGATTTTATCAAAAACAGATTAGTTTAAATAGAGCTATATGGGCAGGATATTTAAAAGCAATAGTCGATTATTAATGTTTATTCTAAATGGCCAGAAAACAATTATGCCATTGAACAGTGGCAAAAGAAATTTATAACAAAATGCTATTTAATTAATTAACATGCTGAAAATCTGATTTATAAACCTATATACATGATTTCTAAGTGATTAAAAATTAAAAGTGTCAGAGCACCTATAGACATGATTTTCTAAATAAAGTATAAGGTGACAATTATTCAACCTATATGATTTCTACGCCAAGTAACATATGAAGAGTAATTACATTAGGCATGGTATCCTAAGAATAATAAAAAGATTCTAATGCAAGAAGATTAAAAAAATATTTTTTATTTTATTATTTTAGGAAAACGGCTGAGCTTAAAATCAAGAAACAACCATGCATTAATTTAGTAAAATTAATAGGATGGTTGTGCAAATCCAATAATTCATTATGATGACCAATTAGGTATTTAAACTCATAAACAACTTCCAATTTATAATTAGACAAGATAGAAATGAGTGATTAATGATGACAATAGCTTATTTTATTTTTTGGACATATCTTGATTAAAAATTATTAGAAGGAACAATCAAACAAAATCACAATCCTATAAGCATGGTTTCTAACATAAATAAGTTCCGATAAAAAATAAATAAACAATTAGCACGTAAATCCCTCCCCCTTTAGCCGATCCCCAAATTATCACATATATAGAGTTAGAGTTTACAATATTATTACAGAATCCAACATTAATAGAAAGACAAACATCAAAATAAAGTAAGACAAGGCCCGCCCAAATGTATTTTGACCCAGGCAAACTCTTCATGTGTCTTGAACTTCAAGTTCGAAACTTGCTAAAAGGGAATAGTGTAGCAGATACATATAGTGTCAAGGATATTCATAACGTCGTATATTCATAGCAATCAATTACTTTATATATATGCAGCACACATAGGATTTGAATCAAATGAAGAATAGCCATAGATATATCATCACACAGAGAAAGGGAAAAACGAAAAACTGCCTGGATACTTCCTTGTGTTCATTTAAACACACAACAATGCAAACAATGCTAAAAATTAAACTAGTAAAACGTTACTTACCAGTTATGTAGAATTAGATATCAGCAATGAAGTTATTGAACAGAAATATTTTCCCCCAAAACAGGAACACAACAAGAAAGCACACACAAAACACCAGAATTCTCCTTTTCTTTGAAAGAGTAGATGGTATCTTTTTATTTCTCGTTTTAAGTGTAGAGCGTGAGTTGCTAGAGTGCTTTTATTTTTTATTTTTTATGATTGCTTCCGGTGTCCAAATAATGATAGAGGAGTCTTCTTTATATAGTAAAATAAGAAGCACAACAAGTAAAGGAAAATAGCTAATTAATAATGAATTATGGAATATCTTTCCTTAATAACCAGAGAAGAATCAATTAGGAAGAAAATTGAATCAATTAAATGACCGGCAACCTATGCAAATGAAATACTAATTAAACTTACCATGATAACAAAAGGTTCTATAGCATAATGCTTATTAGCTGTCTACACTTTATAAGGAAAATATATATATATTTTAACAGCAAGAAGGAAGGGATACGGCAATCAACAATCACATTTTACCGTAATTACACTTCCAAAAATCAATTAGATTAATTGTCAAAACAAATCTTCCTATAATTAAGCTAGATATGCAATTTATCAATTAAAGGGGGAAAATATGCAAAGATCAATGAACAATCAGATTTGAATTTTAACGGGCAGATTTTGCAATAAATCGGTGAACTTTGATACACTAGTGAGTCGTATCATATGCAGGTTCAGCGAGCTATCAAGCTAAAATTATGAGCAGTGGTATATCACTTAAACATCATGTATTGTAACAAGCATAATAAATGAATCACTTAAAAGAGTAAACAAAGGGAACAACGAATTTAAAAGAATACCGGAGACGAGATTCGCTTTCAAACTGACCCAAACCTTGTACTTTGCCGAAACTTCAACTGGTCGGAGTTTTTTGTTGTCGTCCTTAGCTGCTCGCCGGACTAGAAAAAGGAGAGAGAGCAGCGGATCTTGCTACTCGCTTTCTCCGAGCCGCTCTTTGTTGTTGTGTGCCTCGCCAGCACCGCCGTCCCACGTCTTTGTTGGCATTTGTTGGTTGCGCCGAAGGTTCTTGGAGTGCGCCTCACTAGGCGTTCCTGTTGGTTCTTGCGCCGGCAGATCTCGTTTCGCCGGTGGCCTCGCGTGGCTGCCGGTCGGCTTGTCTTCGCCAGCGAAAGAGGAGAAGAGAGGAAGAGCAGCAGCCTCGCTGCTGCTGCTGTTGGCGGAGAGAGGAGGGAAAGGAGAAGAGGCGAGGGAAGAGAGCGTCGCCGGTTGGAGCAACCTCCGATCGCTGTTGCTTTTCACCGGAAAGGATGGAGAATGAGAGAGTGGGGCGACCCTTTTTTTTTTTGGAAGAGTAGGAAGAGTGAATAGATTTAGGGTTTTGGCCTTTAGAACTAAAATAGGAAAGAAATGGAGGAGTGAATCTGAACCCTTGATTTAAATGAAAACGACGATCAAGATTAACTTGATGGATGATTAAAAAAAAATGGACGGATGAGATGAGAGTTGGAATGGATTTAGGATGGCCAAAATTGCAATAAAATTGGCTAGACTTGAAATGAAAGGGTGGCTATAATTGAAAAACAATTGGAATTGAATAGGCCAGAATTAGAAATAAAATAAGCTACAATTTAAATGATTTGGAGGAAAATTTAAGAAATACTATTCAATTAATAAAATACTACACATATTAAAATTTTCATATAATTAAATCACTTAAATTTTAAAACATTTGAATAAAATAATTATTTAGTTTTCTAATAATTTTAAAAAATATTTTAATAATATTTATGATAATTTTATAATGTATGCATAATAAAATATACAATTTTTAGACAAAATCGACTAAAAATTTAAAACTCGATATATATTTTAAAATGCATATTTAATTGAATAGAATTCCCAAAAAGGTTAAAGGTCAGTCAAAATTGGGTGTTAACAGTGATGTACTGAAATGGTGTGAATAATGCAATCTTGTGCTAAATTGGGAGAAGCTTCAGTTAATGGGGAAAGGAGGCATGGTTCTTGGTCATCAAATCTCCAACAAAGGCATTAAAGTGGATCAAGCTAAATTGAAAAATAGCCTCCACATATCTCTGTGAAGGGTGTTAGAAGCTTTTGGGACATGCTAACTTTTATCAAATATTTATCAAGGATTTCTCCAAGATAGCGCACCTATTATGAAAGTTACTTGAGAAGAAGCTTGTCTGAAGGCGTTTAAAGGATTGAAAGAGAAGCTTATTTTTGCATCTATCATTTTTTCACCGGATTAGGGACAATCATTTGAAGTTATATGTTATGCAAGCGGGGTGGTGCTTGACATAGTGCTAAGTCAAATGCTTGAGAAGATTCTTCACACCATATACTATGCTAGCAATGCCCTGAATATTGCTCAAAGAAATTACACAGTCACTGAATAAGAAATGCTTGTTGTAGTCTTCTCGTTCGAGAAATTTAGATCATAGTTGCTTGGCACCAAAATCATTGTGCACACTAATCATGCAACATTCAGGTACCTTATGGAAAAGTAGGATTCTAAACCAAGAGTGATTCGTTGGGTGTTGTTGTTCCAAGAAATCATTTTCGAAGTTAGAGACAGAAAAAATGATCAAAAATCAAGTTGTTGATCGTTTGTCCAGATAGGAATTAGAAGCAATGTTGAAATTGGCCGATGAGTTTGAGATAGATAATAGTTTTACAAATGAGTAAGTCTTGGCTACTTTATATGATCTGATCCCACGGTTCGCTGATTTTGCTAATTATTTCATGAGTGATATGGTGCCTTTAGATTTGTCCTTTCACCAATTCAGAAAGTTTTTTTCCTATTGTGAAGAAGTTCATATAGGAAGAGCCATACTTGTTCCATGTTTGTACTAATAGGATTATTCGTCACTATATATGTGAGGTTGAGATGATAAGAATACTTGAGGCATGCCATTCATCACCTTTTGGACGTCATCATAGTGATATCCGAATTGCCTTAAAAATCTTTCAATGTGGGTATTACTAGCCTACAATTTACCAAGATGCTCATGAATTCGTCTAGTCTTGTGATAGTTGTCAAAGAGAAAGAGGTATTTCAAGGAAACATGAACACCCCTAGGCCTTCACAAATTCTCGTCTACTGACCATAGGAGTTTCAAAGGCTTTAGTAGGTTGACACAACACTTCGTAAATTTTGAGAAACATACCTGGAGTTTAGAGTGCAGACTACAGACCATAAAACTTTCTACGGTTCATATTGTGCACTCGTAGACCTAAAGAGGCAGTTGTACTGAGGTTTCTATGGGTACCATGTATGGTTCATTGAATGAACTACGACTCGTAGGTGGGACCCGTAGAACAAGTCCTCTATGAATTTATTCACCCTAGATTTATGAACAAGGTCCACTAGATTGTAGATGGTGAGGAGTTTATACGCTATGTCAAACACCATATTTCTCAAGAAACACCTAGAACAACTTATTACAAAAGTGGGAATCTCCATCGCTGGTTATTACCCTTAGTGTACCAAATCTGAAGAAAATATTTCTTTTAAGAAATGAAGTGAGCTTTAATTTTTGAATCCTTTGGTTTATAATTATATCATCGATCTTTGTCACTATTTTGCAACTTCAATTCAAGATTTCAGAACTCAACTACGCTAATTGTAAGTTCTTGATTTATTTTAACCAAATTAATAAGAATTGTGATCATCCAAGCATGAGTAGCTAATTTCACAACTAAGGTTGTAGGAACCATGAGAAATCAACAAAGTATACCTAATAACTAGTAATTCTTGAATAATGTTTATGGACGGATTATTTTTCTCTTTGTTTTGATTAGAAATTGGCTTATTCCTACTCGTTGGACCAAGGGGGTAACGAATGGGAAAAAGGACTATACAACATAGATTTGAGGCTATCAACCATCATCTAATAGCTTAAATGGACAAAGGTATAACTAATCTGGGGTCAAGGATAAGAGTTATTAAAGTATACACCCATAGATGGACCTAGTTACTTGGTGAAATTAATATATTTAGGGGACCAACCACTTAAGTTATACCTAATTACCAACTTTGCATTCTGGACACAAGACAAGGTTAGTACTATAAGGTTCACTGAGGTAAGGACTTTTGGGGAACGCAAACACCCTAGTTTTATCTTTTATTGATTGTTGGAAACATAAATCTTGCTACATTTGTTACTTGTTACTACAATCATTCATCAAGATTTTGTTTCACGACGCCCACCCCCCCTCCCTCCTTTACGAATATAACTCAACTAATGTATAATTAGCAAACAATTACGCTATGTCTAGACCTTATTTCTCGTTGAATCGACCCTAACCTCGGTTAGCTTCTTTATTTGAACAACAACCACTTATACTTCTATTATAAGTTGTAATTTGGGCATATCATGTTAATTATATATTTTTTAGTATCAGACCACACAAATAAATTCTTTTAAAAGGTATTTTCATAGATGTCCTCAGAAAATATAATTATACACTTGCCTTATGCGGTGTATGAAAATTAAAATTTTGCTAACTAAATGGGATTAACAATCATCCATTTTAGTAACTTAAATACTTCTCTCATTTTGATTTCATGACTTCAATACATTATATAATATTATTTAATACGTATTGCTTTTTTAAAAAAAAAATTAAATTGTATACTCACTAATGTAGAATACATGTACGAAGAATGTGTATGCCTTTGCTAACCTTCTACATAAAGGTATAAAGTAGCACTCTATACACTTATTAGTTAACTGAGGCTTCATTTGTTTGCACTTAATGGAGGTCTAAATCTTAATCATTCAGATTCACTGCCCATTAAGTGCATTTGATTTTTAGATCTAAATTTTAATCATCCAGATTCGGCCCATTAAGTACATTAAAATAGCCCCTTAATGGATCTGAAGATATCTTAACAAATCAGATATCTAGAGGAATCTAAACAACATTCATAACTCAATAATATTATTGGTGTATTGATATTTATCAAAAACTCTTATTGCAATAATATTTTTGGATGTATTGATGTATATCAAGAACTGAAGGTTTCTGATTTAAAAACTATTAGTCATGATTGAAAACAATAACTATGTATACATATTTGAGGTCTCTTATTAAAATTTTATTTTAGACCACCAATTTTATTGAGACTCTTTGATCATCAAATCCGTTTGTGAGAGATTACACTGGATACATTATTATTGTTGAACTATGTGTATACTTTTAGTATTTTATTAGATATTTGTTGTATGCCATTAATTTTATTGAGACTCTTTGATTATTAAACTTTCTTGTATGATTAACATGAATTCAGGGTTGGAGTCCAAGTTGTACCTATCCACACCCTTGTGTTTTGTATGCATATGCTCTATTGATATAGATACACCTCATAGAGTTGAATATATAGTTGTTGACAAAAATGCTGGATCTCCTAATAATTCTCCATTCCAATCTTTAGTCTTGGTAGAAAGAAAAGTTTTGGGAAAGAAAAGAAAAATAATTCGTCTCAATTTGAAAATGATGAGAAATGACTACTGCTTTGAACTTATTGATTGAAAGAATAATGTTCCTAGCTTTGAAAAATGTAAGGAAAAATTAGATGGACTTGGATGAGAAGAACTATTATACAATACATCTATTAGTATATTTTGTTAAAGTGATATCTACAAAAGAAAAGGATGACACTAAAGGTTCACAAGTTAGAGAATTGGATTAAGGTCATCAGGAAAAAATATGATTTTTTTTATATATTCTAACTAGCTAGAATATATGTAAGGCGGTGATAAAGTGAAACCTTCCTTATTATTTGATTAGTTGGATAATTTTTTTTTATGAAAAGATGTTTATGTTGAATTCTTTAAAAAGTAATTTACAATAATATTCTATTGATATATAATTTTTTTTTTCATAGTATATAATCTTTATGATCAAATATGAACATTTAAAACATTAATTTCGTAACGACCCTCAAAATGAAGTAGGATAAAGTAGAGCCTCACATGAGTTTTATACATTAATAACTTGTTAAAATAATGAAGAATAGCCTTCTTAGTCAGTTTTAGAGAGTTTGGAAGTCAAACCTCAAGGGACGACCATGACGTTCGAAAACTAGTCTTTTGCGTGTTGGTGTGTTCTAGTATGTTGTTCATGTTTTTATGTGTTGTTTGGAGTCAAAATTCAGTGGAGGTGACCCTAGTGTCTTAATAAATGTTTTTAGGGTAAAAAGGTTCGGGTACGACTCCCCGGGACCACCCTAAGGGTCCCCGAGGAGGACCCCAACCCTTGGCCAAACAAGTTGCCAAGGCAGCTTGAAGTTGTGCATGGAGGGAGTGGCTCTGCGTCGCGGACTTGCTCCACCAAGGGCCAAAAACTTTGGTCCTGTCACGACCCAAGTCTAGGGCTTAGACGTGACCGGCGAATGGGGAACCCGAGGGAACCCCAAACAAGCCTCATAGCATATCATTACACATCCTTGGTCGCGGAAGCAATTAAAATGACCATAAGCGATACGCATAATCAAGGGAAATTGGGACTAAGGGAGCAAGACAAAAAGAGAATAATACATAAATACCATAGATGAGTCAAGCTCAAACATAATACACAACTTGTCCAACACCACCTCTAAACATGGATACTTAGCGGGGGCCGAGACAAACTACCGGGCTCACCCTCATAGTCAATACATAATTAAAAAGGAAAAGGTCTTATACATAACAAAAGATCATGAGCAACGCCCCGGAATGGAGGACTCACCAATAACCTTGATAGGAAATCGTATTAGCCACGTGGAGGAGGATGGTCAGACGGTGCTCCGGTCCCTACATGGTGACATCATGTAGGCATAGAGTATGCATTAGTACGTTTGAATGTACTAAGTATATGGGATGCAATGCAATGTAACAATGGATGGACATTATAGGCAAAATGCATAATCGTACCCGATAGATGACATATTAATGAGATGATATGTATAATGATGCTTATATAAAAATCATATTTAGTAGGGCATAGTATATGTGTAGTGAGTGACCATCAATATAGCATTTCCAAGGCCTACCACCCCCTTGAGAGGCGAAAGAGGTACAAACCCCTCAATGTGGTTACCGGGCCTACCACCCCCGAGCTAGGGACCAAGGTACAAACCCCTCGATATGGTTATACGGGCCTACTACCCCCGTACTAGGCAACCAAGGTACCAACCCCTTGATACGGTTGCCGAGCCTACAACCCCCGAGCTAGGCTTGGTCGACTCACACACCATATAGAGAAAATCATATACATGTATCCATTTCATCATCATTTCAATACTTATATAATCATCCGACTCATAGGACGTACATTGGACCTTCCATTTCATAAGAATTCTATAAATGACATTTTATCAAACATATGGTGGGCTACTTGTTCATGTAAATAAAATCATGTGTTTCAAGAGTACTAAGTCCAACCAATTTTCAAAATCTATATAAAACAGCCCACCAACAACATACATATATATATACATATATAACTACCTTCATAATTTGATCATGGAGGCATGAAAACCATAAACATCACATAATAATACCATTTCATGAAAATATGCAAGATAGACCTTAATAGGGTGTGTAGTAGTGATTCCATAATTCAAGAGTTCATAAATGATCATAAGGACCCATAAACTTGAAGTAAAATAGAGGATAAATGGTTGGACTTGTGGAAAGGAAGGTTTCCACAATCAACCCACATACCTCAACTTTGGAGAATTCTTGATGAAGATTGGAATGGAGAATTGCTTGAGATTGAATCTTGAATCCGGAATTAAAGCTTGGGATTCTTGAATTTGGTGGATGATCTTGGTGGAATTTTTGGAGAGGGCTTAGAGAGTGTTCTTGGATGTTTTGAAGTTAAATGACTAAGTATGGATATGTCCCCTTTTTATAAAAAACGTCCCAACACTTAGAAAAAAAATGAGGCGGGTGAACGGTGTTTTCGGCTACTTTGGAATTTGCATTTTCTGTCGGACAGGTTTTACGAAAACGGTCATAACTCCTTCATCCTAACTCGGAATGAGGTGAAACAAATTGAGTTGGAAAGCTAACTCATAGATCTTCAATTTTTATAGTTTGAGCTCCTTCCAGTTCCTTGTGTGCTGAGAGATATGCCCCTTTAAAGTTGACCCTCAAAATCGCATTTTTTGCGATTTTTGAATTTTGATGCGGTTGCTCTAAAATTCGGGTTAGACCCATTTCCCACTCAATTTGACCCCCTGAATAAGAATATGAAGTCGAATTTTAGAAATGATGAGCGGATTTAGAGATATATGGAAAATACCATTTTAGGTGTTTCGAAGCACATTTTCGAGCATTTTTGGGGTCGTTTCAATATCTCCCCCTTGGGAACATTCGTCCCCGAATGTCAAAGAAATGTACATGAGAGACATAAACATGGCAAATTCAGCCCACATAAGGATGCAACAATGCACTTACACCTCATTTCAAAAACTTCAATATAGTTGTAAAACCACAATGAACTTGTTAACTTAAGCATGAATGTATGCAATGACATGGTGGCTCAACTTAAGACACGAGATTTTATAAAGGGCTTAGATCAATATCTTAAGCTTGAGTGGAGTGGAAAAGATAAGGATATCGCCTTTGCATGTCCGCTTCGGCCTCTCAAGTAGCACTTTCAACTTGTTGATTTCTCCAAAGGACTTTAACGGAAGCCACATCTTTGTTTCTCAATCTCTTCACTTGTCTATCTAAAATCTGGATCGGAACCTCTTCATAGGTCAAATTATCTTCAACAACACCCATAACATCAAGAGGCACGATGGCATTCGGATCATCCACACACTTCCTCAACATAGACACATGAAATACCGGATGAACCAAATCCATTTCGCTAGGCAATTCCAACTCATAAGCTACCTTGCCAATTCTCCTCATCACCTTATAAGGACCCACGTATCTTGGGCTCAACTTGCCCTTCTTACCAAAACGAACCACACCCTTCATGGGTGACACCTTCAAATAGACCCAATCACCAACTTGGAATTCAAGAGCCCTTCTCCTCACATCGGCATATGACTTTTGGCGACTTTGGGCCGTCTTCAACCTTTCTCTAATCATCCTAACCTTCTCAAGAGCCTCCATAACTAGATCTGGTCCTAACAAGGCCACCTCACCAACCTCAAACCATCCAACCGGTGATCTACAACGCCTCCCATAGAGAGCCTCAAAAGGAGCCATACCGATGCTAGAATGATAACTATTGTTATAGGCAAACTCAATCGATGGAAGATGATCATCTCAACTACCCTTAAGTTCCAATACACAAGCCCTAAGCATATCCTCAAGTGTTTGGATAGTCCTTTCGGCTTGTCCATCCGTTTGCGGGTGAAAGGCCGTAGTAAGCTTAACTCGTACCTAGACCCTTTGAAAGGACTTCCAAAAGTGTGAAGTAAATTGAGTACCACGGTCCGATATGATGGATAGAGGAATCCCATGCAACCTTACCAAGTCATGAATATATAATCTTGCATAATCTTCCGCCCCATATGTTGTCTTTACCGGTAGAAAATGAGCCGATTTTGTCATCCTATCAACCACCACCCAAATAGAATCAAAACCTTTTCTAGTCTTGGGTAAACCAACTACAAAATCCATATTAATTTCTTCCCACTTCCAAGTAGGAATCTCTATGTCTTGGGTTAGGCCACCCGGCCTTTGATGTTCGGCCTTGACTTGTTGGCAACTATGACAACCGGAGACAATCCCCACCAATACACATCTCTCAAATCTCTATACATTTTGGTGGAACAAGGGGTGGATGGAGTAGGAAGAATTATGAGCCTCCTCAAGAATTTTCTCCCTCAAACCATCAACACAAGGCACACACAACCTACCTTGGTACCTAAGGGTACCATCTCCCTTTGGGAGAAAACTTCCACCTTGCCCTCTTTCACCAAGGCCTTCAATTCTAACAAAGAAGAGTCAAGATCTTGTTTTTCTATCACCTCGTCAACCAAGGAAGACCTAGCACCATCAACAACGACCACACCACCATTACCAACCTCTTTCAACCTAACCCCAACCTAGCCAACCGATGCACCTCCCTAGCCATTTCCCTATTACCAATATCAACATGAGCTAGGCTACCCATAGACACCCTACTCAAAGCATCCGCCACCACATTAGCTTTTAGGGATGATAATGCACACTCATATCATAATCTTTAAGAAATTCTAGCCACCTTCTTTGTCTCAAGTTGAGATCTTTTTGGGTGAAGACATATTGGAGGCTCTTATGATCGGTAAACACATCAACATGTACCCCATACAAGTAATGACGCCAAATCTTTAAAGCAAACACCACCGCGGCTAATTCAAGATCATGCGTAGGATAGTTCTTTTCATGCACTTTGAGTTGTCTAGAAGCATAGGCTATCACCTTACCATTTTGCATTAGAACACAACCCAAACCAACTCTAGAAGCATCACAATACACAACAAATCCCTCAAGCCCATCCGGTAGTGATAATATAGGAGCGGACACAAGTTTATCTTTCAAGGTTTGAAAACTCCTTTCGCACTCATCGGTCCACTCAAACTTAGCCTTCTTTTGTGTCAACTTAGTCATGGGAGAAGCAATAGAAGAAAACCCATTCACAAATCTCCGGTAGTAACCCGCTAAGCCCAAGAAGCTCCTAATATCGACGGGGTCAATGGCTAGGCCAATTTCTAATCACATCGGTCTTCTTAGGGTCTACCTTAATACCATCCCCCGACACCACATGACCTAGGAAGGCAACCTCCCTCAACCAAAATTCACACTTTTCATACTTGGCATACAACTTCTCCTCTCTCAATCTTTGCAACACTACCCTCAAGTGACCCATATGTTCTACCTCGCTATGCGAATAGATTAAAATATCATCAATGAAGACCACAACAAAGGAATCAAGGTAGGGTTTAAAGACTCTATTCATTAGGTCCATAAAGATAGCCGGTGCATTGGTCAACCCAAAGGACATGACCACAAATTCATAATGCCCATACCTAGTCAGGAAGAAATTTGTCTTAGGAATGTCACACTCCCTCACCTTCACTTGATCATACCCGGACCGAAGATCAATCTTAGAGAAGTGGCTAGCCCCTTGCAATTGGTCGAACAAGTCATCAATCCTAGGAAGAGGATATTTATTCTTGACGGTGACCTTATTGAGTTGCGGGTAATCAATACACATCCTAAGGGACCCATCTTTCTTCTTCACAAACAACACCGGTGCACCCCATGGTGATTGGCTAGGCCTAATAAAACCCTTCTCCAACAAGTCCCTCAATTGTACTTTCAACTCCTTTAACTCCGCCGGGCCATACGGTAAGGGGGAATAGAAATAGGTTGAGTATCGGGGGAGGAGGTCTATGCCAAAAATCTATTTCCCTTTCGGGAGGAACAGGGAAGGTCATTAGGAAAGACATCAAGAAATTCATTTACGGCCGAACCGACTCTATAGGAAGGGTTTTGGACTCCACATCTCTAACCCTCACAAGGTGATAGAGACACCCCTTAGAGATCAACTTACGGGCTTTAATGCAAGAGATGAACCTACCCTTGACTACCACATTTTGGCTTTCCCATTCAAGAATGGGTTCACTAGGAATTGGAATTTGACCCTACGGGTTCTACAATCAATGGAAGCATAGTATGCATGCAACCAATCCATCCCAAGAATAACATCAAAATCGACCATGTTCAACTCAACAAGATCACAAGGCAATATTTTATGCAAGATGCAAATAGGACAATTCCTATAGACCTTCCTAGCAACCATATATGCACCAATAGGAGTAGACACCTTATATGACTCATGCAACAAGTCGGGCTCAACATGAAACTTCTTGGCAACAAAGGGGTGACAAAAGAAAGAGAGGCACCCGGATCAATTAATGCATATACATCAAAGTCAAAGATTTTCAACATACCGGTAACGACGTCGGGGACTTCATCGACCCCTTGCCTCCCATGCAAAGCATAAAATCGATTGTGCCTTGGGGCACCACCTTGTCGGCCCCCCCTCCCCAAAGGAACTGCATTGGCACCTTGTGGACGGACCTCCTTACCCTTGTTGTGATTCCGAGGACAATCTATTGCCTTGTGCCCCATTTCCCCACAACTATAGCAAGCAGGTATTTCTCAAGCACGGGCCACCATGACCCTTACCATACTTCGGACATACATCAATAGGACCCATACCACCAACACCTTGGGCCCTTGGAACATCATTGGCAAACCCCTTATGGGGCGCATAAGAAGACCCTTGGCCTTGATGAAATTGGCCTCCCCTTCGACTTTGGAACTTGCCCTCAAAACGGGCCCTCTTGGCCTCATGACCCCTCCTCTTCCTCAACTTCTCCTCCTCCATTTGTTCGGCATAGACCATCAAGCGGGACAAGTCCATGTCACTAATCAACATTGCGG
Organism: Solanum commersonii; assembly: GCA_029007595.1. Lineage (NCBI taxonomy): Eukaryota > Viridiplantae > Streptophyta > Magnoliopsida > Solanales > Solanaceae > Solanum > Solanum commersonii. Next base: position 225,935 of record JAJTWQ010000192.1, read on the forward strand.
ACCGGCATTCTTCACTCACTAGGTCGGACACACCCATCACGAATTTATTCATTCTAGATCGTGAGTCGGCAACCAAGTGTGGAGCATATCTTGAAAGTTGGTTAAACTTGAGGGCATACTCCCTCACACTCATAGACCCTTGTTTTAAATTCATGAACTCCACCAATTTGGCTTCCCTAAACTCAAGAGGAAAGAATCGATTAAGGAAAGCCGTTTTGAACACTTCCCAAGGCACCACATAGTTTGCCCCCTTCTCTTCTTTCCATTGGTTGTACCATATTTGGGCCACCCCTTTTAGTTGGTAGGCCGCCAACTCCGCCTTATCTTTCGACCTCATGCCCATGATAGCTAATATCTTGTGGACTTCATCAATGAACTCTTGAGGGTCTCCATCTATTTTAGCCCCAAAGAATTTCGGGGGGATTCATCCGCACGAAGTCTCTCACCCGAGATGCCGGGGTAGGAGCCTGAGGAACTTGGGCCCCGTGGTTGGCTTGATTAGCCATAGCTTGAGCAAATAAAGTAAGGGCATCCCGAAGATCCCCATTGGTCGGTTGTTCCTCGGGTGCGCGGGCTCGTTTTCCTCTTGTATTAGGCATGATCTAGCATAACATAGAACAACCGTTAGGGGAAAAAAAAAACTTAATTCAACTCTACCGCACGACTTAGAACATGAAGAAGGAAACATTTCCTAAAACGTCTCATAGCCTCCTACTCATAATTGTGGTGCACAACACAACCATGAATCGGACTCTAATCAACGCGGTGTGTTGGACTCCGAGGATCTATCAACCTAGTGCTCGATACCAAGTTTGTCACGACCCAAGTCTAGGGCTTAGACGTGACCGGCGAATGGGGAACCCGAGGGAACCCCAAACAAGCCTCATAGCATATCATTACACATCCTTGGTCGCGGAAGCAATTAAAATGACCATGAGCGATACGCATAATCAAGGGGAAATTGGGACTAAGGGAGCAAGACAAAAAGAGAATAATACATAAATACCATAGATGAGTCAAGCTCAAACATAATACACAACTTGTCCAACACCACCTCTAAACATGGATACTTAGCGGGGGCCGAGACAAACTACCGGGCTCACCCTCATAGTCAATACATAATTAAAAAGGAAAAGGTCTTATACATAACAAAAGATCATGAGCAACGCCCCCGGAATGGAGGACTCACCAATAACCTTGATAGGAAATCGTATTAGCCACGTGGAGGAGGATGGTGGGGACGGTGCTCCGGTCCCTACATGGTGACATCATGTAGGCATAGAGTATGCATTAGTACGTTTGAATGTACTAAGTATATGGGATGCAATGCAATGTAACAATGGATGGACATTATAGGCAAAATGCATAATCGTACCCGATAGATGACATATTAATGAGATGATATGTATAATGATGCTTATATAAAAATCATATTTAGTAGGGCATAGTATATGTGTAGTGAGTGACCATCAATATAGCATTTCCAAGGCCTACCACCCCCTTGGAGAGGCGAAAGAGGTACAAACCCCTCAATGTGGTTACCCGGGCCTACCACCCCCGAGCTAGGGACCAAGGTACAAACCCTCGATATGGTTATACGGGCCTACTACCCCCCGTACTAGGCAACCAAGGTACCAACCCTTTGATACGGTTACCCGAGCCTACAACCCCCCGAGCTAGGCTTGGTCGACTCACACACCATATAGAGAAAATCATATACATGTATCCATTTCATCATCATTTCAATACTTATATAATCATCCGACTCATAGGACGTACATTGGACCTTCCATTTCATAAGAATTCTATAAATGACATTTTATCAAACATATGGTGGGCTACTTGTTCATGTAAATAAAATCATGTGTTTCAAGAGTACTAAGTCCAACCAATTTTCAAAATCTATATAAAACAGCCCACCAACAACATACATATATATATACATATATAACAACCTTCATAATTTGATCATGGAGGCATGAAAACCATAAACATCACATAATAATACCATTTCATGAAAATATGCAAGATAGACCCTAATAGGGTGTGTAGTAGTGATTCCATAATTCAAGAGTTCATAAATGATCATAAGGACCCATAAACTTGAAGTAAAATAGAGGATAAATGGTTGGACTTGTGGAAAGGAAGGTTTCCACAATCAACCCACATACCTCAACTTTGGAGAATTCTTGATGAAGATTGGAATGGAGAATTGCTTGAGATTGAATCTTGAATCCGGAATTAAAGCTTGGGATTCTTGAATTTGGTAGATGATCTTGGTGGAATTTTTGGAGAGGGCTTAGAGAGTGTTCTTGGATGTTTTGAAGTTAAATGACTAAGTATGGATATGTCCCCTTTTTATAAAAAACGTCCCAACACTTAGAAAAAAAATGAGGCGGGTGAACAATGTTTTCGGCTACTGGAATTTGCATTTTCTGTCGGACAGGTTTTACGAAAACGGTCATAACTCCTTCATCCTAACTCGGAATGAGGTGAAACAAATTGAGTTGGAAAGCTAACTCATAGATCTTCAATTTTTATAGTTTGAGCTCCTTCCAGTTCCTTGTGTTCTGAGAGATATGCCCCTTTAAAGTTGACCCTCAAAATCGCATTTTTTGCGATTTTTGAATTTTGATGCGGTTGCTCTAAAATTCAGGTTAGACCCATTTCCCACTCAATTTGACCCCCTGAATAATAATATGAAGTCGAATTTTCGAAATGATGCACGGATTTTGAGATATATGGAAATTACAATTTTAGGTGTTTCCGAAGCACATTTTCGAGCATTTTTGAGGTCGTTTCAGGTCCGCATCGAGGACATGTCGCGGACTCTACTGCCTCGGAATTTAATTTCCAGAAACTTGTAGGAACACCTCCACGTGATGAACTTGTTTCCCGACGAAATCTATGAAAATAAAACTCAAGTTTGACTTGTTTAAATGGTCCAACTAAGTGAGGGGTTGTTTGGGTACTTTGGGGAATTATTATAAACGATTATTCTACCTATTTTAGGGTATTTTAAGTTGGTTAAAACCCCAAAACCTAGAATTAGACCCCATTCTTCAAATTGACCCTTCCCTTAGAAGTAGATTTTCTCAAAAACTCCATTGAAGACCTTGATGAAGCTCAAGCTAGAAGATGAGTTTTCAACTGATTTCTTCTTCAATTTCATGGGTCTTCAATAATTAAAGTATGGTAACTCTTGATTCTTGAATAACCTCTCATTCAAGGAGTTCTATCAAAGGCTTTCAAAAGTGATTTAAAGACCAAAATTCCAAATTTTCAATCTAAACATGGGTCTTTTGTCAAACGATTTGATAAATCATTCTATTGATGAATTAATGTGGAATTAAGGTTTTTAAGATAATTTCCAAAGGAATTCTTGAAGAACCCATGATCCCCAAATTCTCAAAAATTGGCCTATGATGTGGGTCTTTGTGAATATGATCTCTATTGATGAAATTATGTTTAGATTAGATTGTATTGACGTTTCCTATGAGTATCTATACTTATTCATGTTGAATTGTTGGTATATTGATGAGTTGAGAATTAAGGCCTTATGGGCAAAGTTATGGGTTGATCCCTTTGTTTATAGAATTGTACTTAGATTATATTTATGTTAGTGAATTACATTGTTGATTCCTATTGCTATCTATGTCAATTGATTATGAATTGTTAAGGATTGATCCATGGTGATCACGGCTTTGAGAATTGGTAAGTTGACCTAACTCATAGTCTATAGTATGAGAATTGATGTTGTATGGATGATCCACTTATGGTGGAGGTATTTACTTCTTGAACAATTATGCATGTTGAGATCATGGCCTTGAAGGCAATAGATGTGAAGTGAATTGATGATTATGATGCATGTGTTTATGAAGTTGTGCTATGAAGGTTATGTATGAAATCCTTAATGCTAGCATGATGGTTAAAGTATGTTGATGATGAGGAGTATAATGTGAATGATAATGTTAGGGATAAGGTGTGGTCTACATGATTGATTATGTTAAGTACTATTGTGGAATGACCCCTACCTATATGACCCCTATATAAATGTGTGATCATATACATGTTAGGAGTACCTATTCAATGTTGAATGTGTCCTTCTCTCCTACAATGAAGTGTGGGTGTGTGTTCTAGAGTCCCTAAAGGCTTTATATGTGAATTGGTCATGAAGTGGGGACATTGTGAATGTGTTGTGATCCCTTGAAGGGAAGTGCACTCAATATCAATGTCGTTGCTATTATGTCACTATGAGGACCAATATGCACACACAGACACTCTACATGTATAGCTATGAATATGATGGGTTGTGGTGTCTATTGAAAGGTTAACTCTTATATGCACCCTTACATCTTATTATGTATGTAAAGTGTATGATTAGCAAGGTATGAATATGTGTTGCATGAAGGTGTTTATGTGAATGGCTTTCTCACATATGTACACACACATGAATGAATGAATAAAGTTTATGATAATCTAGTGAAAGTGAGTCTCTTGAAACGTTTCCTTAATTGTACTCTAAACTAGACTATGTTATGAATATGGTATGACTATGTGAAAGGTCATTCTCACATAATGTAGGTTCTATGATGAAAGGTCATTCTTATCTTAGAAACCTTTGAGCTGTATGATATGAGGGATTAAGTTCCTAAAGCCTATTTTATGAACTAATGTTAAATAAAGGCTTACAGATGTTTAAAAAGGGAGTTGGAGCTTAGAACCGAGTGAACATGAAAAATGAGAGTGGGTGCTTCACGTTTAGCAAGTCCGGCTTCCCACAAGAGAACCTTCATGTTTAGCAAGTCCGGGTTCCCAACATAGATGTTTTCTCATGAGATGGTAACCTCCACGCCTAGTAAGTCAAGGTTTCTAGTAGCAATCTCCTTGTTCCATAACTATGTGGCCCCGTAGGTCTTAGCTTAGTGGATCCACTAGATAGCTATTATGTATGTAGGTCCTACCTTGGCAAGTAATACCCTCTCTTTTTTGTGTGGGAGTAGAACATCGGATTCCATGTAGCTCACATGGTCTATGTCGGTTATGGTAATGTCTCCCGAAAGTTAAGAAATGAACTAAGATAAGAATATGAACTCTAGTCATGATTTCTTGAAGAGTTACTTAGTGTAGGTAGGACTATGGACCCTACTTATGCATTGCACAAGTGTACTCTAAGGGAGGTTATGATTAGGCTCTTTATGTAATGAAGACTATGGTCTAGGCATGTTAATATGAAAGCATGTTAAGGTTGACTTTACGTATGCCAAGACATGAAGTATGATTATGCATGTGAATTACACTTATGACTTCTTAATGGGTTTGCTTAGTATATGTGGGCTATGGGACTCCATGTGTACATTGCACAAGGAGCTTGTGAGGGTGGTTTACCTATGGTATGAACTAAATGGGTTATGACTAATGATGTAGTAAAGGAATGAGTCCTTATATGATGTTATGAAGTATGTTGGTCTTATGTCTAATGTTAAATGAAGATGTTATGACTTGTTGAATATGATGTGCCTACTCTATGGTGGCTTCTTAAGAACACTTGGTGTGAGTAGTATTATGGGATGCTACTTGCACATTGCACTAGTGTGACTTGGGGGTTGTCTTAGGTGATGGTTCCTATGTGAAGACTATGTCTTATGGTGTGCTTATGACTCTATGAATATATGTGGTTGGACTGATGAAGGCTATATGTAAGTTAAACTTTGGTAACCTTAAGGTGATACATTGCACCAAGTATTCCCTAAGGGTTGCTTAAGGAAATGAGTTAAGATGAAGAGGAAGGTAATGTATTGTATGCATTGAATGTGCCTAAAATGTTATAAGTGGCCCTATGTGAAATTATGAATGGTTTTCATGTGTATGATGATGTATGTGGTTTATATTGTGCCTAATGTACTAAATGTTCTTGAAGTTTTTCTAAAAAGGCATGATGCATGGTTTCCAACTAAATGTCCTTTTAAAAGAATGTTTTGCATGGTTATCATACTTAGTGCATTCTTGTACTAACACCATTCTTCTTCATCTTTTTACACCAAGTGTAGGTGATGGTGGCTAAAGGGTCTTTCCTAGAAGTGATGAGCTTGGCTTACTATTCCCAAGTTCGGATGTGTCCTTAAAGATACAAGGACCTTTATGTTAAAGAGTTTCCTTAAGTTCTATGTACTAGATAGTAGTTTCATTTGTATTGTAAGGGTTGTGTCCCTCTTGTGTTGTAGTCGTGTTTAAAGATGGCTACCTTGAGATGTAGTACTCCAATTTTGTATTAAAGGTTTAAATGAGGTGACTTTTATGTCTTGTGTTATATTATGAAAAAGTTTTAAATTCTCCGCTATTTTTTTATGATAAATGCTATGACAAATGCTAAGGGCTTGTATAAGACCTCCGAGAGGTTGAATATGCCGGTAACGACTAGGGGGTGCTCTCGGGTCGTTACAATATTTTAATAAAAAAATTTTAATTTTTTTTTGTTGAAATGAATTTTTATAATATTTAATTGATATAATGTTTAATTTCTTATGTGCATTCATGTATTGAAAACAAATAATTTTAATCATTCAGTTTAGGATTTGGAGACCACATCTTAATATTCAGATGTGCAATTAGATCTAGGCATCTAGTTCTTAATGCAAATCTTAATATTCAAATGCTAATTTTGATTCACACATCTTAATGTTAATGGAAACAAATGAGACCTAAATACTCTACTATTTCAATAATAGTAAGACTTTTTTGTCCATTCACAAAAAAATAATAATTAAAACTCTAATACATCTTACCCATCATTTTGGAGTTCTCTTGATTCTATGATTTAGCAGTCATTTTTCTTTCCTGAATTTTTTCATATTTTTGTGCTTTCCTTCCAATGTTGAATATAATGGAATTAAGAATTTAGTTTTTAATAGCTTTCTATAAATACTTGAAAAAACACCACAAAAAGATAAATAGATTTTTCTTTTCTTTTTATGTTGTCTCTAGAAAATAATTTGAGAGTAATTGATTGTTTTTTTTTTATTGTTTCAATTAATGAATTTTAAGTATGTCATAACTTTTGTATCTATTAAAATAGTTCTCAATAAAATATGAAGCTCTTTTTTCCTTTTTGTTCCTGAAAGGTGAAAAGGTGTCATGATTTTATAACGATACAAAAGTTATGAAATATTTATTTCACAAATTTTAATAATTATACAAATATAATATAATTTTTAATTTAAATTACTTCATATAAATTGAAATGAATCCAATATTATTTTTGAACATTTTTAGATTCAATTTTTAAAGAGATATGAAAAATATAATATAAAATATTAAATAGATAAATGATTTTTTTTTTAAAAACAATATGTTTCATCTTATCATAATCGAATCAAAGTAAGATAATAATTAATTCTTTGCAATGAGAGAAAAAAGGAAAGGAAGAACATTTCAACTAAATAATAGATATTAAAAGAGATCCAACAAGATGATAAACAAAAAGAAATTGATTGATCTGTTACATCGTATGAAGTTTTCCTCCTAGAAATTAACTTTTTAATGTACTGAATTTGAGTGCATTGGACATTGGAGGCTAAATGTTGTGTTCTGGATTTGATCCCGAAGGAACTTCATGCAAGGATGACATCAAGTTTCTTGAAGCTCTTAACACATCTAAAGATCGAAAAATTTCTTTGATTTCTAACGATTTGATTGAAACATCCTCAATTCTGATAGCAACAACTTTTATTGGTGTATTGAGAAGGAGAGGAACAACACCATATACAAAGAAATGAAAGCTATTCGTGTTGAAACGAGAAGAGATATAATTTTACTTCTTATGTGTTGGATTTTGCTGGTATATGGTTCCTTCTTTTTATAGTGGTTCAAACATTTTTTAATTTTTATTCACTGTCTTTATTTTTAATGGCTAGAAAATCTGCATTAGATTAAATTTCATTAATCATTATCTTTATTTATTTTTCTTAAATTTCTACCCTTTTATACTTTTAATTTTTTTTTTTTTTTTTTTATGGCTAGAAGATCTTTCATTAAAATAAGTACATTTCATTTTTGTTATCTCTCAATATTATTATCCATATTTTGCTAAATCTTTTCCTATTTTTTTACTTTATATGTTTTACCATTTTCTATCACTTCGGCATGAATATATGCAAACTTAATTTTCTCCATTTTCTTGATCTATATAAGTGTGACATGATTATTCTTCTAAGTTAAGATTTATATTTATTTGACTAATAAAAACACATGTGCTTCACATAATTCCAAAAACTTCACATACTTAAGTTAATAAATAATTTTCTTCTTTTTAAACATTCAACTAATAAAAAAAATCGTATATCTCCTTTTGTAAATGCATATATATAGAAAAATGTATTATTGTACATGGATTTAGTTTTACATATATTTGATGGGGAATCTTAATAGCTCAGTTGGTTGGGGCTCACATCCAAAATTTCGAATCATGATGACACCTACCATAACCCACCAATAGGTTAGTCAACCCATATCCTGGAACGACAAGTTACATGAATATTGAACATAATCAAGGAAAAAGAAACTTATAGAAAATAAAGAACAAACATCAAAAAAGGAAAGAGATAGACGATACATAAATACAATCCCAAGACATGGAATTAGTTGGTAATCGAGCCACTAGTTTCAATAAAGTACAAGATAAATATACATATATGGAGAACCATCCCCGAATGGAAAATAAAGACTAATCTAAGTCAAACAAAGGAAGATTTGAAACTCTGAATGTCAGGAGCTCACCCTAGTCTATGAATCAGAAAGTTTCTCCGCACAAGGCACATGTTAATGGAGAGAGCGCGTACTATGATCTCCAGGAAGTAAAAGTATAATATGAGTACCAACAAGCTGTACTTAGTAGAAATAGGGAAATTTAAAACCAAATATAATGCAAGAATAAATAATAGGTAAGTAATGAATGTACGGTACAAGCAACCAAAGAAGAGGTATCATACAATCAAAGTGAACAACGAAAACATATAGGATAAATAATAAAGTAACCAAGACAAGGGAACGTACATGGAGGCCCTAGCCCAACAACCTAATCACTACAAGAGTGCACTAAGGAAGTCTACTAACTGGAGATGAACAACAACAACCACTGCTACGAACCACAGCAAGAGGCCAATCCAACCCGACCAAATCCAGGCCATTCATACAATCAACTATCACACAAAATACGCAATTATATACAAACAACAACCTAAATAGACCCCCATAAGCCCAGAAGGTACACAACAAAAAACATAACCCAACTGACCCTCGATAAGACCGATGGGTGCAAACAACAATCAATCATACTAGTGATACACGATACATATAAATGCAAGTTAAGCAATAAAAACTAAAGGTGCCAACAATACCAAGTATCACACACCCAAGTATATACACTTACTTCATGCCTTCAAACATTCTACGTAGGACCTCCTTGGATACCCTTCCTCATGTTCAACATTTCACATGGACAGAGAGACCCATAGGAGACTCAAAATGTCAATATATACTGTCTTAACTCGATTAAGGACTTTCATAATTGTCTGTCATAGCATCATATCTACTCCATCATGATAAAAGAGATATATATGTCCAATCAATATAAAAAGAGTCGGCGATATTCCCAATCGATCAAGTAAGAAGTGAGCACATCCCCGATGCATCTTTCTTTGTAACACCTCGGATCCGAAAGAATGAGATGTTATAGCTTTTTAGGATCTCCTGCCAGTACCAACGAATCCACCAATGACCCGTGGACTGGCACACGGTCCATAGGTATTTTTGTGGGTGACTAGTCCAAGTTTTTCAAAAGTGTCAAGTTCCAGTACTTTTATACGGTTCACCATTACGGTCCGTCACCCCTAACACGAGTCGTAGGTGAGTCTTAGACTTAGCGGGATTCTATGAAATTTTAACTGGAATAACAGAGGCCATATACGGACCGTAGGTTGACCAATGGACCATACATGGGTCCCGTTAGTTGAAGGATGAAAAAAAGGTTTATGAACCCATCGATGGTCAATCAGGACAGTTCGTAGGTGGACCCACAGACCGTAGGTCCCCCACCATCAACAGGAGTCGACATTTATTTTAGACAGGATTTTAGGTTTTTTTTTAATTATTTCAATCCAATACTATGTCATTTTACTTTCAATTAGAGGCCCTATATAAACATTTTAACCCCAAAATCTCCTAATTCAATTCATTCTCTCAAATTTCTAAAAGAAGAAAAAGTTTATCCTCCCAAATATTTCTCTCTCTAGAAGCTTGAAGAAGAAGACTAGGGTTTCAAGTCAAGTTTCTAATTTCATTATTGATTGTAAGATCTTGGCATTAAAGGTATGATAGTATTCACCTATCGAGTCCTTTCCTATAACACCCCGAAAACTAGAAGGCTAAACTAGAGCTTGATGTTAGGGTAAGAGTCTTAAATGTACTTCCCATACCTAAAAATATAGGGTTTTGTGTTAGAACATCAATGTATGACCCCCAAGGACCAACCATGGGTCAGTCACGCCTGGAGCCTACACCTTGGGTGGGACTGGCACTCGAAAATGATTGGTGGCCCCAAGTAAACCCTTGGCATGACTTACTTACCTAGTAGAAGACTTTAAGCATTAAGAAAAGAACTCAAATGCAAGATAACTCAACTGTCTCAAACTAAACTCATAGTGTTTTAGAAATAAACATTTAACTTAGCCAAACTGGCAACTCAAAACTGAACATAAGTCAATAAGAAGACAAAAGACAAATGCACTAACTGACTGTCTCTCTATGAAGCCTCTATTAACTGAGATGGATGTCGGGACAAGACCCACAACATCCTAATGAACTAAATACTGAAAGAAATAAAAAGGCATCCTCTAGAAGCAATGAGGGTTACCAACAAACTCTGGAGCTCAATCAGAATCAATGATGCGCTGGATGTTGATCCTGGTCACCTATATTACATCATAAAAAGAAGCAGGCCAACTGGCATTAATAAATTGAATGTATGAGCATGTAAGGGGAAATATAAAACAAGACATAAGCTTGAAAGGAGCTGAAGAACTTACCTTGCTAAACTGACCTGAACTGAACTAATTTCAATAAAAAGTAGTGTAAATAAATGCAGTATAAAGAAAAGCTTTAAAACATGGTTTTGAACTCTGTGTATTTAGAAATACAATAATAACTCTGTATGTATGCAAAGATACATTATGAACTCTATTTGTATATGAAAATATAAATATTTCTGATGTATATAAAAACACAAAATACTGATGTGGGAGTTTCTCTAACCGACAACCATCAGTTAAGAACTATCATGATTATACAACATTTTGCCTCACACTGCCAGGGCAGTCATATACCTTGCTGGGGGTATAGAACCTAAACTACTAAGAGAATCCACTAGTCTATGCTAAAAAGCACTAAGGATTCATCTAAAAAGTATGATCCTTTTCTACCCATGGAGGCTACATGGTTTATAGAGGCTGTGAGTTGGCTGAACTCTCCCCCATATCGATGCTCAATACTACTCCAAAATTATGATATTAGCTCTTATGTTTTAAAATAAATAAACTTCTTTATGTGATTTGAGATAATTGCTCAAAAACTTAGCTCAAAGGCTATCTTGAAAATAAAAGTTTCCTCTCTTGCTTAATTGTGAGAGCATTTACTCTTTACTAAAAAAGTAGCTCAAAGGCTCATTACTGAAAAATTAGCTCAAAAGCTCTTTACTGAAAAAAATAGCTCAAAGGCTCTTTACTGAAAATCAAAGTTTCCTTTCTTGCTTAAATGTGAAAAAAATTTACTCTTTGGGAATACATAGTCCCAATATACTCTTTTTGAAGAAATGAACTTCAATCTTTACTCTTTACTCAACTCAAAACTCAAGAATTAAAACAAAGTTAAAAGACTTTTGGAAGATTATATGAACTTCTCTTGACTAGGCTCTTAACTTCTTTTGACTTTACTCTTAACTCATCCTTGAATTGAATTATGGATTTAAGGATTGTGATTTGTGATAGGAAAGATCTCATGATGTTTTGGAGTATTTTTAGATAGTTAAACATGAGAAAAGATCAAGAAATCACTGTCTGGAAGCAAGTCCGTGACTTGGAGTTGCATTTAATTATTTGGTCACGAAATAAATTTTGAGGCAGAACGGTTCGTGACAGCTCCGCTCCGTGAGGAAAATTTTTCCAATCCTGAGGAATAGGTCCGCAACGTGGACCTGGTACCCAGATTCTACCGACTTTTTCCTTCTTCATTTTCCGACCCCAATTCACCTAAACTCGATTCTTTTTCTCAAATTATCTTTAGATTCAGATACCTAACAAATGTACCCAATAACCTAACTCAAAACAACTCTAAAATCTACCTTAAACTCTCAAGAACTCCTCAACCTCATCCCAAATTCAAAAACGAAAGCAATTCAAGAATACAACTCAAGAACATCAAAGTCTCAATCTTTTAGGACAAAACTCATACTGAAATAAATAGGTTTGGCACGTCGGTGAAGGAAACCAATGCTTTGTGAACTCACATACCTCGTAGTTATCATCCCTTGACAAAATCCACGATCAAACTTGAACGATCTTGACGAATCTTGCTTCTTCTCCTCTTTTCTCCTCTTCTTTTCTCTTCTCTCAAAACCCTAACTCTTTTTGGAAAAGCGTAAATTGACCAAGTTCAGTTTAGACCCCAATTAAACTCCTAAAAATGAATTAAAATAATTGGGAAAGGAAAACACTAAAATACCCTTACAAAATCCGGATTAGACTTTCCCTTAACAGCCCAACTTCTAATGGGTATATCTCACTCATACAAACTTGGAATAGCGCAAACTTGGTGGCGTTGGAAAGATTATTCCAAGATCTTTCCTACGATATCTGGAAACACACCTAAATCATCCTGAGCTAGGAGTTATAGTCCTTTGAAGTTGACCAAAAATCCAACTTAACATACTTAACAAATTTTCCAGATTCTTATATTCTTTCCAAAATCAACTATTTCCACTTTTTAACTTTTTTCTAGTTACGGGGTGTTACAATATCTCCCCTTTAGGAACATTCGTCCTCAAATGTGCTTACTCTTAGTAGGCTAAGGGTGAAACATCTAACATTCAGTTCAAACACCCAATAATCAAAATGCAAAAACAACATGCCAATTTATAAATAAATACCAATAAAAGGATTAGTACCTTGATCTGGAATTTCTTTGATTTCAAAGAGATGTGGGTATTTCTTCTTCATATCCCCCTCAGCTTCCCAGGTAGCTTCCTCAATAAACTGGTTCGTCCAAAGAACTTTGACTGATGCTACTTCCTTAGTCCTCAACTTGCAAACTTGATGATCTAGAATCTGAATTGGAATCTCCTCGTAAGATAAGCTATCCTTGATACCAATATCTTCAGTTGGTATGATAAGTGAAGGATCTCCCATGCACTTTTTCAACATGAGATTGTGAAATACCGGATAAACCAATGATAACTCTTGTGGTAGCTCTAACTCATAAGCTACATTGCCAATCCTCTTTGATATTCTGTAAGGACCAATATACCAGGGACTAAGCTTCCCCTTCTTACCAAATCTCATAACACCCTTCATGGGTGAAACTTTCAAGTAAACCTAATCATCTACTTCGAACTCTAACTCCCTTCTCCTAACATCAGTGTACGATTTTTGACGACACTATGCCGTTTTCAACCTCTCTTGAATCACTTTCACCTTGTCCATAGCTTGATAAACTAAGTCTAGTCCTATCAACCCAGCTTCACCAACTTCAAACCATCCAATTAGAAATCTGCATCTTCTCCCATAAAAAGCTTCATAAGGAGCCATTTGGATGCCAAAGTGGTAACTATTGTTGTAAGCAAACTCAATGAGAGGTAGGTGATCATCCCAATTACCCATGAAATCAATCACATAATCTACCTTGATACCTCAAAACACTATCTCCCCCTTGTTCTAAAGCAATCACTTTTTGCTTATGAACACTTGCCTTTAATTCAAGCAATAAAGGATCTTGGTCTTGCTTCTCTTTTACTTCTGACACTAATGATGATTCAACCACATTCATCACCATTTCTCCTCCTTCTGTGGAATCCATTAGTCAAACTCCTAGTCATGCAAGTCTATGCACCTCTTTTGTTATCTTTTTCTTATCTTCCTTAAAATGGGCGGTACTACCCATAGACAACCTGCTCAAGGTATCAGCAAAAACCCTTACATGGGTGATATAAAATACTCATGTCATAATCCTTGAGTAATTCTAACCACCTCCTCTTTCAAGATTAAGCTCTTTCTGAGTAAACACATACTGAAGACTCTTGTGATCGGTGAACACATCCAAATGAACACTATAAAGATAATGACACCATATTTTTAAAGCAAATACTACAGCAGCCAACTCTAGACCATGGGTTGGGTAATTCTTCTCATGAACTTTCAAATATCTAGAGGCATAAGCTATAACTTTGCCATTCTGCATTAACACACAACCCAAATCAACTCTGGACGCGTCACAATATACGACAAAACCTTGAGTACCTTATGGTAAGTCAATAGGGAGCAGTAGTCAACCTCTTTTTCAACTCCTGAAAGCTTTTCTCACAAGCTTTAGACCATTGAAACTTAATGGTTTTCTGAGTTAACTTGGTCAAAGGGGATGAAATAGACGAGAACCCCTCTACAAACCTGCTATAATGTAGCTAGCCAAACCCAAGAAACTCCCAATGTCAATTGGGGACGTGGGTCTAGGCCAATTCGGCACTGCCTCTATTTTTTGAGTATCAACTTTAATTCCCTCTCCAGACACAATGTGGCCTAAGAATGCCACAGATTCAAGCCAAAATTCACACTTAGAGAACTTGGCATACAACTCTCTATCCTTTATAGTTTGGAGAACTATTTTGAGATGACTAGCATGATCTTCCTCATTCCTCGAATAGATTTGTATGTCATCTATGAGCATTATAACAAATATATCTAAATAAGGCTTAAATACTCTATTCATAAGGTCCATGAACGCTGCAGGTGCATTGGTCAAACCAATGGACATAATTAGGAACTCATAATGACCATAACGGGTCCTGAATGCTGTCTTTGGAATGTCACATTCCCTTACTTTCATCTGATGGTAGCCTGATCTGAGGTTTATCTTAAATAAACAAGTAGCACCTTGAAGCTGATTGAAAAGATCATAAATTCTCGGAAGAGGATACTTATTCTTCATGGTAACCTTGTTCAACTGGCGGTAATCTATACACATCCTAATGGAACCATTTTTCTTTCTCACAAACAAGACCAGAGCACCCCAAGGTGAGACACTAGGTCGAATGAAACCTTTCTCTAAGAGATCTTTCAACTCTTTTAACTCTGGTATAGCCATTCTATATAATAGAGTAGACATAGGACAAGTATCTGGAAGAATGTTTATATCAAAGTCTATTTCTCTCAGGAGGGACTTCGGGAAGATCATCAGGAAAGACTTCTGGAAACTCTCTTACTACTGAAACTGATTGAATAGGAGGTATCTCAACACTAGAGTCATTAACTCGGACTAAGTGATAGACACACCCCTTAGAAACTAACTTTCTTACCTTAGGGTATGAAATGAAACGACCCTTAGGCACTGCCTCCTCTTGCTCTTGGAGACTAGTGATAGCATAAAGACGGTTTCCTCCTTTGCTAGTACTAGAGGTAGCCCTTCTAGGTGCAGCTCTGTCTGGTGGAGCAACTAAACAAGGCTGTGCTCTATTGCCCCATTACCATTACCTTGCCTATTTCTCAGGACACTCTCTCATAAAATGACCATCTTGATCACACTTGAAGCAACCAGTGGAGCCATCACAACACACCCTGAGTGGCTCCTACCACACTTAGCACATGCAGGAGTCTCATTACCTTCTTGTGCAAACACTGCCTTGAGAATAGGCAAGTTTAGCTCTGAAATTCAGATTATTGTACTCACATTTGTTTCTAGGTGCAGGTGCACTAGCAAATGATGGAGTAGGTCTCTTCTGCTTATGTTATAAAGAAGATCGGTTCACATTACTCTTTTGCTGCCCGGACTCATTTCCTGATGTCTTAGCCCTCTTATTCTTAAACTCTTCGCTATACCTCAACTTGTCTTCCTCAACTTGTTGCACATGGATCATCAGCCTTGCTATGTCCATGTCACCTATTAGCATAGCTGCTTTGCCTTCCTTACTTGACAAATGAGACAATCCAACAACAAGAAAACTCATCCTGCTCCTCATGTTGGCAACCATCTCTTTGCTTCTCTTTGCTCACGGGGAAAGAAATGCCCCGTGAAAGAACTCTCAAAATAGTCCAACTCACAATCGGTAACACGCAAGCACGAGTTAGAAAGAAAATTTTTAGAGATAAAACTCTAACGCACAAAATTAGTGTGAAATGAGTGAGATAATTTCCTAAGTGTCGTAGCCTCCTAATTATAGATGTGGCGCGCTTCTCACCGAGAACTAGGACTTTATAGACATGGCTTCATAGACTCCCTAGGACTCTTGAACTTTGTGCTCTGATACCAAGTTTGTCACGCCCTGAGCCTATAGCCTGGGCGGGACTGACACTTGAGAACCATTGCTAACCCAAAGAGAACCCTTGGTCGAATTGACTTACTCATCGGAAGACTTTAAGCATTAAGAAAAGAACTCAAACGCAAGATAACTCAGCTGTGTCAAACTAAACTCATAGTGTCTTAGAAAAAAACATTTAACTTAGCCAAAGGGGCAACTCAAAACTGAACATAAGTCAATAAGAAGATAAAGACAAATGCACTAACTGATTGTCTATCTATAAAGCCTCTATTAACTAAGATGGATGTCGGGACAAGACCCACGACATCTTAATGAACTAAATACTGAAAAGAAGTAAAATGGGATCCTCCGGAAGCAAGGAGGCTCACCAACGAACTCTGTAGCTCAACTAGAATCAATGATGCATTGGATGTTGTTCCTGGTCACCTGTGTCTGCATCATAAAAATATGCAGGACAAATGACATCAGTATATTGAACGTACGAGCAAGCGAGGGAAATCTAAAACAAAACATAAGCTTGAAAGGAACTGAAGGCCTTACCTAGCTCAACTCAACTCAAGTGAACTGAACTGATTTCAATATAAAGTAATGTAAATAAATGTAGTATAAATAAAAGCTTTAAAACATGGTTTTCAACTCTGTGTATTTAGAAATACAATAATAACTCTGTATGTATGCAAATATAGAATATGAACTCTGTTTGTATATGAAAATACAAATATTTCTGATGTATATAAAATATAAAATATTGATATGGGAGTTTCTCTAACTGACAACCATCACTTAAGAGTTATCGTGATGATATATTATTTTGCCTCACGCTGCCAGGGTTGTCCTATTCCTTGCCGGGGGTATAGAACCTGAACTACTAAGTGGATCCACTAGTCTATGGTAAAAAGCACTAATGAATCATCTAAAAAGTATGATCCTTTTCTACCCATGGTGGCAACATGGTTTATGTGGGCTGTGAATTGGCTGAACTCTCCCCCATATCGGTGCTCAATACTACTCCTAAAATATGATATTAGCTCCTATGTTTCAATAAAAAACATACTTCTATCTATGATTTTAGATAATTCCTCAAAACTTAGCTCAAAGGCTATATTGGAAATCAAAGTTTGCTCTCTTGCTTAATTGTGAAAGCATTTACTCTTTACTGAAAAACTAGCTCAAAGGCTCTTTACTGAAAATACTAGCTCAAAGGTTCTTTATTGAAAATCAAAGTATCCTTTCTTGCTTAATTGTGAAAACATTTACTCTTTGGGAATACATAGTCCCGATATACTCTTTATGAACAAATGAACTTCAATCTTACTCTTTATTCAACTCAAAACTCAAGTCTTAAAACAAAGTTAAAATATTTGTAAAAGAATTTTGGAAGACTCTATAAACTTCTCTTGACTTGACTCTTAACTGATCCTTGAATTAAATTATGGATTCAAGGATTGTGATTTGTGATAGAAAAGATCTCATGATGTTTAGGAGTGTTTTAGATAGTTAAACATGAGAAAAGATCAATAAATCACTACTAGAACCATGTTCGCGATGCGGAGATACATTTAATTATATGGTCACGAAATAAAATTTGAGGCAGAATGGTCCGTGATCGCTCCGCGATGCGAGGAAGATTTTTCCAATCCTAAGGAACAGGTCCTCAACGTGGACCTAGTACCCAGATTCTGCCGACTTTTTCCTTCTTCATTTTCATACACCAATTTGCCAAAACTCGGTTCTTTTTCTCAAACTCTCTTTAGATTCAGATACCCATCAAATGTACCCAAGAACCTAACTCAAAACAACTCTAAAATCGACCTTATACTCTCAATAACTCCTTAATCTTATCTCAAATTCAAGAACGAAAGCAATTCAAGAATACAACTCAAGAACATCAAAGTCTCAATCTTTTAGGATGAAAATCATACTGAAATAAACATGTTTGGTGCTTGGAGAATGAACCCAACTCTATGTGAACTCACATACCTCGTAAGGATCACCATTTGACGAAATCCATGATCAAACTTGAACGATCTTGATGAATCTTGTTTCTTCTCCTTTTTTCTCCTCTTATTTTTTCTTCCCTCAAAACCCCAACTCTCTTTGGGAAAGCGTAAACTGATCAAGTTCAGTTTAGACCCCAATTAAACTCCTAAAATCGAATTAAAATAATTGGGAAAGGAAAAGACTAAAATACCTTTCCAAAATCCGAATGAGACTTTCCTTATTTGAACAACCCAACTTCCAATGGGCATATCTTACTCATACGAACTCGGAATAGCGCAAACTTGGCGGTGTTGGAAAGATTATTCCAAGATATTTCCTACGATATTTGGTAATACACCTAACTCATCCTGCGCTAGGAGTTATGGTCGTTTCAAGTTGGCCAAAAATCCAACTTAACATACTTAACAAATTTCCCAGATTTTTATATTCTTTCCAAAAACGTCTATTTCCACTTTTTAAATTCTTTCTAGTTATGGGGTGTTACAGGGACCTTGAGGAGGGCACCAAAGATGTTCCTAGGTAGTGACCTATAAGGAGCCACTCACGCCTCGTAGGCCCTCCACGCCTTATGGGTGAGGAGCCGCAGGTTGAGCCTGCAAAATCAAGCCCCAGAACCCCAACCCACGCTTCACCATCGTGGGCCGTGGGTCCAACCACGGTCCATCTATGAGGGGGTCATGGGTGGTGACTGGAAACGGTTTTTGGGAGTTAGTTGAGGGGTATTTTAGGGTTTTCCATTTTTATTTAATACTAAGTGACATCATTTTATACTAAATTAGACTAACTGTACAATTATTTAATACCCCTAAATTAAGTCATCTTCCTCACAATTCCAAATTCCCAAATCAAAGCCAACTTTTCCCCAAAATTCTCTCTCTAGAATTTCAAGGAAGAAGAAGAAGGAAGTTTGGGCTAGGGTTCAAGGATCATGATTTTCCACTCAAATTGTTGGATTTTATCACTAAGGTATGTTAGTCCTTCATCCATGGACAATATTCATCCACGGAGACCCTCTAAACTCAATTTTAAAACTTGTAATTTCCCCAAAAGCTAGGGTTTTACTCCAAGTCATGGATTCCTTTAAAAAATGATTCTAATGGTTTAATTACTTTGTATTATGATTGAATTTATGATTTACTATTATTTTTATATTGAATACACTAAGAATCCATGAAATTCCCATATTCCCAATTTATGACCTTGTGATGTGGGTGAACTGATGAAAGATGGATATTATGAGATTATGCTTGTAGTATTGGAGTTATTTGAATCATGTTATCATCCATAAATAATGTAGTAATTACAGATGTGTTAATTGGACATGAGCTTTGACCTTTGAAAAGGCAATATATGATATAAAATATGAATTGTGAAGGTTATGTATACGCTTTAAGAAAAATTTGAGAGGAAAGTGTCTATGATTATGATAATGTTATTGTGTCGATTGAAAGACTATTCTCATGAACACATAATGAACATGATGTGAAAGGTTTTCTCACAATATGATGATTCTAAGGTTGAAAGGATATTCTCACCTAATTGAATCTAATGTTATACATACACATGGACGGTGAAAGGTTATTCTCACGCATGATCTAATGAGCTATCTTAATGAAACAGGTTATGAATTAATAAATACTCCATGGGATATATGCTTATCACCGAGTGGATATTTACTATGAGATGGAAGCCCTTCCATGAGAAAGGCCGGGTTTCTAAAAGCAATATCTTGAGATGGAAACCTTTCCGTCAGAAAGTTGGGTTTATAGTAGCAATCTCCTTATCCCATGAACTATGTGCCCCCATAGGTCTTTAGCTAGTGGATCTACCTAAAAGCTATCAAATGATGGTCTTACATTAGGCAAGTAGTACAACCCTTTTCGGTGTGGGTAACACTGAATTCCATGTTTAGCTCACATGGTCTATGTCGGTTAAGGCTTATTCCCACTTTGGGAACAATATGAACAAGAACATGAATTATGAATTATGGTTATTCAAGAAGATTTACTTAGCATGGGTGGGATTATGGGATCTTATTCATGCATTGCACAAGTAGACTTTGAGGGTACTTATGGTATGTTTCTCTTATGATATGATGATTTACGTAATGACCATGCTTATAACTTATGCTTTACCATTATTTTCAAAATGAAGATTTAACTTAGTAAATTGCATGCATTCAACTAAACTGTCCCTTTTGACATGTTTTCATGGTTTTTATGCATGGTTATCATACTTAGTGCATTTTTGTACTAACCCATATTTTACTATATTTTTCCCAAGTGTAGGGTCCAGTTCTTACGGTGGTCATCTTTTGTATTCAAGCTTGGAGTCGACTATTATCCTAGCTTTTGTTGGGTCCTCATGATTCAAGGACGGATGCTTCATTTTAAGTTTCATTTCTAGTATTTATTTTCGGACTATGTTATTAGGCCGTGTCCCTTTTCATTTGAACTATTGTAATAGATGGCTATATTGAGACAAGTCTAGACTTCTAATATACTTTATAAAGACTATGTGGACTTTAAATGCATTTTCGTCTCTTTATTGTTCTATGCTTATGTTATGATATGCTTATTGGCTTACATGGTGCCTTTTAGGGTTCTATGTGCGTTATTACTTCTAGGGGGTACCCCTGGGTCATGACAAACTTTGTAATCAGAGCACAAGGTTTAAAATGATTCTAGGATGATATCTCAGAAGCTACGTCTAGTAGAGTCTTGTTCATAAGTGTGAAGCGCGCCATATTTATGAATGAGAGGCTACAAGATTATTAGGAAATTCCACTTCTTTCATTACTCATAAGTCGTGCGATAGAGTTTAACTCCACAAGGTTTTTGTTCTAACCCTTATTCGATGGTTTACATGATATGACTACTCGAAGGGCATTTGCAAGATGGGTTGAGGAAGACAATTTGAATGAAGGAGCTCCTCCTCAAGTTCCTCAAGCTCCAATTATTCCTTCGGCTATGTCGGATGTGAAGTTTAGGTTGGCTTTCAAAATGTTGGCCCAAGCCATGACAACTCAAGCTCAAGCCGTGACAACTCAA
Organism: Solanum commersonii; assembly: GCA_029007595.1. Classification (NCBI taxonomy): domain Eukaryota; kingdom Viridiplantae; phylum Streptophyta; class Magnoliopsida; order Solanales; family Solanaceae; genus Solanum; species Solanum commersonii. The sequence goes on from JAJTWQ010000192.1 coordinate 247,559, forward strand.
TCCCACACCATGAAGACCCAAGCCAATACAGAGGTTGTAGCTCCGGTGAACCCAAATATGAATTTCGCGGCTTCTAGAGTGAGGGATTTTACTAGAATGAACCCCCTCGAGTTTCATGGCTCCAAAGTAGGAGAGGATCCTCAAGAATTTATGGAAGAGGTTTATAAAATACTTGATATCATGGGGGTGACTTTGGTAGAGAAAGCGGAGTTAGTCGCTTACTAATTCAAAGGTGTTGCTCAAGTATGGTATAATCAATGGAAGAACGGTAGGCCGGTAGGAGTGGGTCCCATAGAGTGGGAAGCATTTAGATTGACATTTCTTAATAGGTTCATTCCCCAAGAGTTGAGGGAAGCTAAGTTGAAAGATTTCATTAACCTTTGTCAAGGAGGTATGAGTGTTCAATCGTCCAAGTATTCTCCGGCTTTGGTGGCGGATCCAGGGGATATGATGAGTAGGTATTTGACGGGTGTGTCCAAATTGGTAAGAAAAGAATGTTGCACGACAATGCTCTATGATAATATGGATATCTCACGTCTTATGGTGTATGCTCAACAAATGGAGGATGAGAAACTCCAAGAAAAGAATAGGAAGGTGAAAAGAGAAAGGACCGATGATGGGAACTTCTCCAAGGCCAAGTTCGATGGTTAAGGTCAACCAAGTTACAAGCAAAGGTTCTCCAACCAAGGTTCCTTAAATGCTTCTCCAAGGGTCAACAAAGATATGGTGTCTAACACTAAATCTCAAAGAGGAAATATTTGTGGTTTTTATGTGAATAGGCCTAATTGTGCAAAATGTGGGAAGATTCATAAGTGTAAGTACCTAGCCGGCATGGATGTTTGTTTTGGTTGTGGTAAGAGTGGCCATCAATTGAGGAATTGCCCAACACTTACGGCCTAGGGGAAAGAAGGCAAGCAAGCTCCTCCAAGAGGTTCAAACTCCAATTCTCCAAAGCAAAACCACTTTTATGCTCTTCAATCCCGAGGTGACCAAGAGAACTCTCCGGATGTGGTGATCAGTATGCTAAAAGTCTTTCTTATTGATGCATATGGTTTGTAGATCCCAGTGCTACTTTGTCCTTTGTGACACCTTATGTGGCCATGAAGTTTGATATGCTCCCAAAAGTGCTAAGCCTTTTTTGGTTTCTACCCCGGTTGGTAATTTTGTGGTTGCTAAGAGGGTTTATAGAAGATGTCCTATTTCCTTGTCCCATAGAGTTACTCTTGTTGACTTGGTAGAGATTGACATGTTAGACTTTGATGTGATTCTTGGTATGGATTGGTTGCATGCGTGTTATGCCTCTATTGATTGTAGGACTCGGGTGGTTAGATTCCAATTTCCAAATGAGCCTATCTTAGAGTGGAAAGGAAATTTTTTTATGCATAGGGGTCAATCTGTGTCGTACCTTAAAGCTAGAAAGATGATCTCAAAAGGTTGCTTTTACCATGCTGTTAGGGTGAGGGATGTAGATTCCGAAACCACTTCTCTTGAGTCGGTTTCGATAGTTAATCAGTTTTCGGAAGTTTTTCCCGATGGTTTGGCTGGTATTCCTCTCGAGTGGGAAATAGATTTTGATAGTGAACTCCTTACGGATACACAACCTATCTCCATTCCTCCTTATAGAATGTCTCCAGTGGAGTTAAAGGAGTTGAAAGAGCAACTAAAGGATTTCCTAGACAAGGGTTTTATTCAATCGAGTATCTCTCCATGGGGTGCTTTGGTGTGTTTGTTAGAAAGAAGGACGGGTCTCTTAGAATGTGCATTGATTATCGTCAATTGAATAAAGTGACCATCAAGAATAAGTATCCCCTTTCGAGAATTGATGACTTGTTTGACCAACTTCAAGGGGCTAGTTATTTCTCTAAGATTGATCATCGTTCGGGTTATCACCAATTGAGGGTGAGAGGGGTTGATATTCTCAAGATGGCTTTCTGAATGAGATAAGGTCACTATGAGTTCCTAGTAATGTCCTTTAGTTTAACTAACGCTCCGGCGGCGTTCATGGACTTAATGAATAAAGTGTTCCGATAATATCTTGACATGTTTGTGATTGTGTTTATCGATGATATTTTGATTTATTCAAGGAGTGAGAATGAGCATGTGGACCATTTGAGAATTGTATTGCAAGTTCTTAAGGACCATCAACTTTTTGCGAAGTTAAGAAAGTGTGAATTTTGATTAAGGTCTGTAGCATGCCTTGGTTATATTGTGTCAAGTAAGGGTATTGAGGTAGATCCTAAAATGACGGATGTGGTCAAGAGTTGGCCTAGACCTCTATTACCAACATACATTAGAAGCTTCTTGGGTTTGGCCGGTTATTATAGGAGGTTTTTTGAGGGTTTTTCTTCCTTTGCCTCTCCTATGACGACCTTGAGTCAAAAGAAAGCTAAGTTTTTATGGTCGGAAGTTTGTGAGAAGAGTTTCCAAGAGTTGAAAGATAGACTTACTTCCGCTCCGATATTGACCTTACCGGAGGGTCCATATGGTTTTGTGGTGTATTGTGATGCCTCTAGAGTTGGGTTGGGATGTGTGTTTATGCAAAACGGTAAGGTGATTGCCTATGTTTCAAGGAAACTTATAGTCCATGAGAAGAATTATCCTACCCATGACCTTGAGTTAGCGGTGGTTGTGATTGCCTTAAAAATATGGATGCATTATCTATATGGGGTGCATGTTAATGTGTTTACCGATCACAAGAGCTTACAATATGTGTTTAGTCAAGAGGACTTAAATTTTCATCAATGAAGGTGGTTAGAATTATTGAAGGACTATGACATGAGTATCCTTTATCACCTCGACAAAGCTAATGTGGTAGCAGATGCTCTTAGTGGATTGTCCATGGGTAGTGTGGCTCATGTAGAGGATGAAAAGAAAGAATTGGTTCGTGACGTGAGTAGGTTGGCTCGGCTAGGTGTTCAACTAGTGGATTCCACCAAGGGTGGTGTCATGGTCTATAATGGTTCTGAATCATCCTTTGTGATAGATGTGAAGTCTGAGCAAGGCCTTGATCCTATATTAGTTGAGTTGAAAGAGTCGGTACTCAAGAAGTCCGTTGAGGCGTTTTCCCAAGGGAAAGATGGGATTCTTAGGTACCAAGGTCGGTTATGTGTTCCGGATGTTGGTGGTTTGAGGGAACAAATTCTAGAGGAAGCTCATAGTTCTCGATATTCTATTCATCTGCGAGCCACTAAGATGTACTGTGATCTACGGGAAGTCTATTGGTGGAACGAAATGAAGAAAGATATTGCGGGATTTGTGGTCAAATATCTGAATTGTCAACAAGTTAAGGTTGAGCACCAAAAGCCGGAGAGGCTTATCCCAAAATATACCAATTCCTTCTTGGAAGTGGGAAGAGGTGAATATGAATTTTATTATGAGTTTGCCTCGCACCCGAAGGCAACATGATTCTATTTGGGTCATTATAGATCGGATGACAAAATGAGCACACTTTATCCCCATCAACGTTTCTTTTTTTGGCGGAAGACTATGCCAAGTTGTATATAAGATAGATAGTGAAGTTGCGTGGGGTTTCTTTGTTTATTATTTTGGATCGGGCTACTTAATTTACTTCACACTTTTTAAAGTCATTCCAAAAAGGTCTTGGTACTAAGGTTATGCTTATCACGACTTTTCATCCCCGAACTGATGGGCAAGCGGAGCATACCATCCAAACATTAGAAGATATGTTGAGGGCATGTTTTATAGACTTCAAGGGGAATTGGGATGATTAATTGCCTTTCATAGAGTTTGCCTACAATAATAGCTATAGCTCAAGTACCGGTATGGCTCCTTTTGAAATCGGTTGGTTGGTTTGAGGTTGGTAAAATTGCTTTGATAAGTCCCGAGCTAGTTTATGAAGCCATTGAGAAAGTTTGTCTTATTAGAGAGAGATTGATAGTGGCTCAAAGTAGACAAAAGTATTATGCCGATGTGAGAAGAAGAAATCTAGAGTTTGAAGTTAATGATTGGATCTATCAAAAACTTTCAACTATGAAAGGTGCGATGAGGTTTGGCAAGAAGCGAAAACTTAGTCCCCGGTATGTGGGCCTGTCACGACCCAGGACCACCCCCTAGTTGTAACCAGCGTACTCGACCTCGAAGAGGTCTTATACAAGCCTCATTGATCATTCATTGCATAAGATACTTAAAAATAGAGAAGAATTAAAAACTTTCTTTACAATCGAAGACATTTTCATTAAATAGGAACCAAAAAACCTTCTAGATTTTATACACTATGTCTCAAACCATCTAATACTTTGAATACAACATTGGAACTTAGCCCATACAAAACTTTAACAAAACAAAAAGACATAAAAAGGAAACACCATGGGTTCTTCCTCGAAACTATGAGGACTCACCAAGTCTTCATCTTCAAGCACCTTACAGACCTATCCTTCAAGCATAGAACATCAACATCTCCAAAGCCTACACTTTGGTAAAAAAGGAAAAGAATGGGGTTAGCACATTAGATGTACTAAGTATGATGACCATGCAAAAACGTGCTTGAAAAGGGACATTTGAGTTGAATGTCATGCTAGTCTGCCATTTTTAATAAAACTTCATAAGCATGGTAATAGAGGTATAATAATCAACACAACCAACACACAAGTCTTTTATCACAATATAGACATGTTCAACACATATAAGCCATTTCCTTTACCCTTAGCCTTTCACCTCAAGAAATCCTTAGCAACACCTTGTGCAATGTATGGATAGCGTCCCATACCACCACCCACACTAAGGTACCACCTTAAGACCACCAAAAGTGAACTTACCATTCATCATGCTTCACATTACAAGTATTCATGCTCAACTAGTACCAATATTCAACACATAAGAACATTCGTCAAGTAAGTCATTTGACCCACCTAGGAACTCTATCTAAAGTTACCCTAAGACCCATCTAAGTAAGACATGAAGTGGCCGCCCATACAACCTCTTCATACCACACCTAGGTATTCCTCAAGGCTACAAAAGACAAGAACCTTTCTATTTCAACATAACATGCTAAGTACTCAATCCATCAATATAAGCTACTCATTCATCATTTCATTTAGACAATAAGTCAATATCTTCATTAAGCCATCTAGGAAATTCATTCCTTTAGAGGACTTTCACTCATTAGCCATTAAGGCTTAGGGAACACAGTTAAGTATCTTCAAAGCCTACTAGTGCCATATGTAGATAACATCCCATACTACTACCTACACGTTTTAGAGCCTATCCAATAACCATAGTTCACATCGACATGATGGGAATAGACATTAACCGACATAGACTATGAGAGCTAGACATGGAATCCAGTGTTCTACCCCCACACCGAAAAGAGGTGTTCTACTTGCCTAAGGTAGAACTAGATGATATTATAGCGTTGATGTAGAACACTAGCTAATATATCTCCTATTTGGGCACATAGTTCTGGGGTAAGAAGATGTTCATTGGAACTATAGCCTATCATTGGGAGAGTTTCCATCTAACCCTATCCACTTGGTGCTTAGCCTCCATTCCCATAGAGTATTTCATTCACATTCATTATACTTGAGAGGGCTACCAATACTAGGTCTACCGACCCAAAGTACATAACACAAAAAAGGGTCCTTTCACTAGGTCTTCCAATTCAAGGTACATTAAGGATAGCTCATGACTTTCCAAGAAGGGTGCCTTCTACGTTAGGTCTACTGATTCAAGGTCATTACTCATTCATTCTACTAGATACCCCGCCTCATCTCATAGATGAGCATCCATATCAAGAGATTGCTACTAGATAGCCCAACTCATCTCACACATGAGTATCCATATTAATGAATATCCACTCGGTGCTTAGAATTATTCCCCACGGAGTACTTAACATTTATTACATATGTTCATTATTAAGGAATAAAAAGATTGTTACTAGATACCTTGCCAAATCTCTCGGATGAGTATTTATCTCATCCCAACATTCATTCATAGATAGCTCGTATATTCGAAGATGAGAATAGCCTTTCAACTAAGAATCCATATATTGTTAGAAAATCCTTTCACAACATGACTTCATCATTCATTAGTGTATAATTGAGAATATCCTTTCAATCAACACATCATCATTAACATAATCACAGAACATCATTCATACTTCATTCTTAAGTGTGTGTCTGTGAGAATAGCATTTCAACAACACCACCATTACATCCTAGTCATAATTACCTACTTCTCAAAGTATTCATATAGCATGTGCATAAATATCAAGATCATACAAAATCTCATAATTTTTCCTTCAAGGACCATGAATCATAATTCACCAACACACCTAGAATTACTACCATTAGGCATGGATAATAACATGATCCAAATAACTAAACTACTACAAGAACAATTTCATAGGATTCACCTTACTACAATTCACCCACATCACAAAGTCATAAATTAGGAATATGGGGAATTCATGGATTCATGGGAGATTTTATCATAAAACCACCATAAAGCAGAAATTCAATCATAATATAGGATAATTAAAGCATTGAAAACGTTTTTAGAAAGAATCCATGACTTGGAGTGAAAACCCTAGGTTTTGGAGACTTTTCTACTTTGAAATTGAGAGTTTGAGGACATGGTTGAAAGCATTCCATGAATCAAAGACTACCATACCTTAGATGAATATTCCTCATGAAATTTGGTGGAAAATATGACTTCTTGAACCTAGACTTCAACTTCTTCTTCTTCTTCAATGGAGATTTTTGTAACAACCCGAGAGCACCCCCTAGTCATTACTGGCGTATTCGACCTCTCGGAGGTCTTATACAAGCCCTTAGCATTCGTCATAACATTGATCATAGGAAAATAGCAAAAAATTTAAAACTTTTCCATAATATAACACAAGACTTGAAATTCACCTCATTTAAACCTTTAATACAAAATTGGAGTACTATGTCTCAAGGTAGCCATCTTAAAACATAACTACAACACAAGAGGGACACAACCCTTATAATACAAAAGAAACTACTATCTAGTACATAGAACTTAAGAAAAATCTTTAACATATAGGTCCTTGAATCTTTAAGGACACACCTGAACTTGGGAATAGTAAGCCAAGCTCATCACTTCTAGGAAAGACCGTTTAGCCACCGCCACCTACACTTGGTGTAAAAAGATGAAGAAGAATGGTGTTAGTACAAGAATGCACTAAGTATGATAACCATGCAAAACATGCTCTTAAAAGGATATTTAGTTGGAAAACATGCATCATGCCTTTTTAGAGAAACTTCAAGAACATTTAGCACAATAGGAACAATATAAACCACATACATCATCATACACATGGAAACCATTCATAATAGCACATAGAGCCACTTATAACATTTTAGGCACATTCAATGCATATAATACATTACCTTCCTCTTTATCCTAACTCCTTTCCTCAAGCAACCCTTAGGGAATGCTTGGTGCAATGTATCACCTTAAGGTTACCAAGGGTGAACTTACATATAGCCTTTATCAATCCAACCACATATATTCATAGAGTCATAAGCACACCATAAGACATAGTCTTCACATAGGAACCATCACCTAAGACAACCCCCAAGTCACACTAGTGCAATGTGCAAGTAGCATCCCATAATACTACACCCACCAAGTGTTCCTAGGAAGCCACCATAGACTAGACACATCATATTCAACAAGTCATAACATCTTTATTTAACATTAGACATAAGACAAACATACTTCATAACATCATATAAGGACTCATTCCTTTACTACATCATTAGTCATAACCCATTTAGTTCATATCATAGGTAAACCACCCTCACAACCCCTTCACAAGCTCACTTGTGCAATGTACACATGGAGTCCCATACCCCCACATATACTAAGCAAACCTATTAAGAAGTCATAAGTGTAACTCACATGCATAATCATACTTCATGTCTTGACATAAGTAAAATCAACCTTAACATGCTTTCATATTAACATACATAGACCATAGTCTTCATTACATAAACACCCTAATCATAACCTCCCTTAGAGTCCACTTGTGAATGCATGAGTAGGGTCCATAGTCATACCTACACTAAGTAACTCTTCAAGAAATCATGACTAGAGTTCATATTCTTATCTTAGTTCATTTCTTAACTTTCGGGAGACATTGCTATTACCGACATAGACCATGTGAGCTACATGGAATCTGGTGTTCTACTCCCACACCGAAAAGAGAGGGTACTACTTGCCAAAGTAGGACCTACATACATAATAGCTATCTAGTGGATCCATTAAGCTAAGACCTACGGGGGCATGTAGTTATGGAACAAGGAGATTGCTACTAGAAAACCTTGACTTACTAAGCGTGGAGGTTTCTATCTCATTAGACAACATCTATGTTAGGAACCCGAACTTGCTAAACGTGAAGGCTCTCTTGTGGGAAGCCAGACTTGCTAAACGTGAAGCCCCCACTCTCATTTTTCATGTTCACTCGGTTCTAAGCTCCAACTCCATTTTTTAAACATCTTTAAGCCTTTATATAACATTAGTTCATAAAGTAGGCTTTAGGGACTTACCCTCATATCATATATCTCAAAGGTTTTTAAGATGAGAATGACCTTTCATCATAGAACCTGCATTATGTGAGAATGACCTTTCACATAGTCATACCATATTCATACATAGTCTAGTTTAGAGTACAATTGCGGAAACCTTTCAAGAGACTCACTTTCACTAGATTATCATAAACCCTATTCATTCATTCATGTGTGTGTACATATGTGAGAAAACCTTTCATATAAACACCTTTATACAACACATATTCATACCTTGCTAATCATACACTTTGCATGCAGAATGAGATGTAAGGGTGAATATAAGAGTTCACCTTTCAATAGACACCATAACACATCATATTCATAGCTATACATGTAGAGTGTATGTGTGTGCATATTGGTCCTCATAGTGACATATTAGCAACAACATTGATATTGAGTGTTCTTCCCTTAAAGGGATCACAACACATTCACAATGTCTCCAATTCATGAGCAATTCACATATAAAGCCCTTGGGGATTCTAGACCACACACCCACACTTCACCTTAAGAGAAAAGGACACATTCAACATTGAATAGGTAATCCTAACATGTGTATGATCAAACATTCATATAGGGGTCATATAGGTAGGGTTCATTCCACAATAGTACCTAACATAATCAATCATGTAGACCACACCTTATCCCTAACATTATCATTCACATTGTACTCCTCATCATCAACACACTTTAAACATCATGCTAGCATTGAGGATTTCATACATAACCTTCATAGCATAACTTCATAAACATATGCATCATAATCATCAATTCACTTCACATCTATTGCCTTCAAGGCCATGATATCAACATTCATAGATAGACAAGAAGTGAACTCCTCCACCATAAGTGGATCAAACCCACAACATAAATTCTTATACTATAGACTAGAAGTTAGGTCAACTTACCAATTCTCCAAGCCATGATCACCATGGATCAATCCTCAACAATTCATAATCAATTGACATAGGTAGAAATAGGAATCAACAATGTAATTCAATATCATAAACATAGTCTAAGTACAATTCCATAAACAAAGGGATCAACCCATAACTTTGCCCATAAGGCCATAATCCTCAACTCATCAATATACCAACAATTCAACATGAATAATTATATATAATCACAAGAAACATCAATACAATCTAATATAAACATAATTTCACCAATAGAGATCATATTCACAATGACCCATATCATAGGCCAATTTTCAAGAATTTGGGGATCATGGGTTCTTCAAGAATTCCTTTGAAAATTGTCTCAAAAACATTAATTCCACATTAATTCATCAATAGAATGATTTATAAAATTGTTTGACAAGGAACCCATGTTTAGATTGAAAATTGGGAATTTTGGTCTTTCAATCACTTTTGAAAATCTTTGATAAAACTCCTTGAATGAGAAGTTATTCAAGAATCAAGAGTCACCATACCTTAATTATTGAAGATCCATGAAATTGAAGAAGAAATAAGTTGAAAACCCATCTTCTAGCTTGAGCTTCATCAAGGTCTTCAATGGAGTTTTTGAGAGAATCTATTTTGAGAGGGAAGGGTCAATTTGAAGAATGGGGTCTAATTTTAAGTTTTGGGGTTTTAACCAACTTAAAATACCCTAAAATAGGTAGAATAACCATTTATAATGATTTCCAAAGTACCCAAACTACCCCTCACTTAGTTGGACCTTTTTAAACAAGTCAAACTTGAGTTTTATTTTCACAGATTTCATCGGGAAACAAGTTCGCGATGTGGAGGTGTTCCCACAAGTTTTCTTGAAATTAAATTCAAGACAGTAGAGTCCGCGACATGTTCGAGATGTGGACCAAACATTTGGCCCTTGGTGGAGCTAATCCGCGATGCGGAAATGCTCCCTCCAAGCACAACTTCAAGCTGCCTTGGCAGCTTGTTTGGCCAAGGTTGGGGTCCTCCTTAGGGACCCTTAGGGTGGCCTCCGGGGTGTCGTATCCAAACGTTTTGACCCTAAAAATATTTATTAAGATGATAGGGTAACCTCCACTGGTTTTAGACTCCAAACAACACATAAAAACATGAGCAATATACTAGAACACACCAACACGTAAAAGACTAGTTTCCGAACGTCTTGGTCGTCCCTTGATGTTTCACTTACAAACTCTTTAAAACCGATTCAAAAGGCTATTCTTCATTATTTTGACAAGTTATTAATGCATAAAACCCATGTGAGGCTCGACTTTATCCTACTTCATTTTGAGGGTTGTTACAATTTTAGTGAGAGAAATAATTGAGAGGGAATGAGTTTATTTTGGGGTCTTGAAATAATGAATTAGTTGACTTAGTTTAGGGGTATATTAGGTGTTTATAGGTAGTATAATTAGTATTAAATGACCCTACTTAGTTAATTAATTAACCCTAAGCACCTTCCTTAACCCCTAACTTAAAAACTAAATGACCGAAACTGCCACCGTCCACAAGACCTCACCCATGGACCGTGGGTGGGTCTACGGACTGTTCTTTCCAATCATGGATGATGGGATGTGGCTAAGAAAATAGGGGAAGGTATATCCTTGACCCACATTCCCCACTTACGGGGCGTGGATCCATCCATGGATCATGGATGTCCTTCGTGGGTAGGCTACCTTTTGACAGCTTTTTAGGCTATCTCAAGGTCCTCATCAAGGACCCTTGGTTGGTCCTTGGGGGATCGTACCTTAACGTCTACACCCAAAAACACTTATATAGAGTATCGGAGGTTATTTTACGACTCTAACCTTTATGTTAAACCCCAATTAGGCTACTAATTTACACATTAGGCTTTAGCTTAGATTACTAGTTTTTCGGAGTGGTACAATGACCAGGTGACCAATATATCAGTCCTAACAAGTCATAAATGACTTGGGATCGCTACATGAAAGATCTAAATAGAAGAAAGATTGGATATCAAAGGAAATAAATAGGATATCATTACTATAGCTTGAAGTCAGTGCCACATTTTCAAAGTATGAATTCTAGTTGACTTAAGTTATATTTTTAGGGCATGTGGTTTCAAGAAAAAGGGGTGACGGTGGATACCCAAAATATTGAGGCATTTAAGAGTTGGGTTCATCTTAGACGTGTGATTGAGGTTAGGAGCTTTGTGGGCCTTGCTAGCTATTTGTTAAGAATTTTATCCCCATTGCTACTCATCTAACTTTACTGATTCAGAAAGAGTAAGGGTCGCAATTGGGCGGGTTGGGTTAAATTTGGGCAGGCAAAAATAAGTCAAGACAATAAACGTGTCAAGGCAATAAACGTGTCAAGATCCAACCCAACCCAAATTTGTTTGGGTCAAAATGGGTTAGGTAATGGGTTACTAGCGGGTCATAAACCACCCCGCCTATTTTCTATTAAGTTTTAATAGCTTTATTTATTATTTTATATGTTTTTAGTACCTAATAAACCTTTTTCCTTATTATAAATATATATAACATATAAAATAAAAAAATTGAAAATGTTATGACATGATTTCTCAAAAATCAATTTGGGTTACATATCAACCCAATTTAACGGGTTAAGTTGAAATAGGTTGATCTAACAAATGGGTGGGTCAATAACCAACCCAAACCTAAATGGGTTGGGTCAGGTTGGGTTGGGTTCGATCTTTCAACCCCTAAGAAAGAGGTACCCTTTTGTGTGGTGTGACACGTGTGAGGAGAGCTTCCAAAATCTCAAGACTCTCTCAACCAAGGCTCCTATACTAGCATTGACAATGGAATGTAAGGACTTCATTGTATTTTGTGATTCTTTCCACTCTGGGTTGGGTGCCATGTTAATGTACGATAAGAGCATGATAGCCTATGTGTAACGACCCGTAAAACGAATAAGTGAAACTAGAGCCTAACTAGTGAGTGTGTGAGTTTGTTTTGAGGTTTGAAGTGGTTTGATTTTGTCCCAAGCTATGGTCGAGGGGTTTAGGGGTTAAACGTCAAGGTACGACTCCCCAAGGACCACCCTAGGGGTCCTTAAGGAGAACCCTTAGCCTAACCCCAAGGCTGCCCCAAAATGAGTTTTGTTGCCTAAATGTGGTGACCTACATAAGGGGTCCACTCCCCGTAGGTCCATCCACGCCCCGTGGATAACCTTTGTAGGTCAAGGGCCCATGAACCAAGCTGCAACCCCAGACAATAGACTAACAACACGGTCCGTTAGTGGACTCACGGTCCGTGGGTCTAGGGCGTGAGTCAGTGCCTGCTTTGTTGTCAAGAACTCGGCCAAGGTAAGGTCTAATTGGTAATTGTCTAATTAATTTCTTTAAATGTTTGGACAATTATTTTAGGTTTATTAAGATATTTTAAAAGTATTAAAATATATTTTAGACCACATTATTTCGAAACCCAAAATCAAAACCTCCTCTCCCCTCCAAAAGCTCTCTCTCTAGAAACCTCCATTGGAGGTGAAGACTTCAAGCTTCCAACGTCAAGACTTCAAGTTCTTCAAAGGATTTTCGTGGGATTTCTCTATTGAAGGTATGGTGGTCTTCATCCTTGACTTATTATCTTTCAAGGAGCCAACTTCAAAGTGATTCCAAATTTTCAAAGTTTACCCCAAAACCCTAACTTTCAATCTATGTATGGGTTCGATTCAAAATGATTTCTAAAGGTATTATTGCATTGAATTGTGAATGAATTGTGTATTTAAAGATGATTTAAGATAAATTCTTCCCAGAACCCATGTTTTCCCCAAATTCTTTAGTTGTGATTTGAGATTGGGATTTGATTGATTATGATGGAATGTGAATTATTAATGTTTACATCGATATAGAATGTTGAAATTATTCTATTACTTTTGCCTAATTGTATTGATCCACTTGAAAGGTGGAGGTGTTTAGTTACTATGTATAATGTGAAGGATATGCATGTGATTTCAATGATAGAATGATGATCTTGTATAGAATGTAAATGTGTTGTGATTGAAAGCATATTCTAACTTAACACTCATGAATATGGATGACGGAATGTGAATGGTTCTATAATGTAATGTTGTATATCTTGAATTGGTAGACTTGTGCATCCTATTCTTGTATGAATGAATGCAAAAGTGAATGTGTATCTTGAATTGGTAGGCTTAGGCACCCTATTCTTGAATGAATGAAAGTACTCTTGAATCTTGAGTTGGTAGGCTTAGGCATCCTCTCTTGTGTAATAAATGTATCTTGACTTAATGTCTTGAATTGGTAGACCTAATGTTGGTAGCCCTTTCATAAATGACTAATGAATGTCTTGATGACTTAGAATTGGTAGACCTAATGTTGGTATCCTTTTCTTGAATGAATGAATAATGAAGTATTCTAGGCTAAACCTTGGATTGGCAAACCTAATGTTGGTGGCCTTTCATAAGGAGTCTAGAAACTAATGTGATATTAAACCTTGGATCGGTTGACCTAATGGTGGTGGTTCTTCGTTGGGTGAATGTTAAACATTGAAATGGTAGACCTAATGGTGGTGGCTCTTTTTTGTGTGAAATAATGGACCTAGTATCAGTAGACCTAATATTGGTTGCCCTTCTTGGAAAGTCAATGAGCTATCCTTAATGTACCTTGAATTAGTAGACCTAATGGTGGTGGCCCTTTCTTGTGTAATGTACCTTGGGTCGGTAGGCCTAATGTTGGTGGCCCTCTCAAGTAAAACAATGTAATGTGAATGAACTACTCTATAGGAATGGAGGATAAGCACCAAGGGGATATGATTAGATGGAGGTTCTACCTACATTAGGTTTTATTTCAATGAACATCTTTCATATCCCATAACTATGTTCCCACATAGAATATTAGCTAGTGGATTTCATCCAAGCTAATGTTACCGGTCTTCCTTAGGCAAGAATACCACCTCTGTACGGTGTGGGGTTACATGACATCGGATTCCATGTCTAGCTCACATGGTCTATGTCAGTTAAATGCTTATTCCTATCATGTGAGATGTGCATTATGGTTTCTTAATGAGTTCTATGAAGTGTGAGTGGTAGTATGGGATACCATCCATGCATTGGACAAGTAGGCTTTGAGAGGGTCATACTGAGTTCTCTAAGTCTTAATGGCTAATGTATGAGTGTCCTCTTTTGATAAAGTTAATGAGAATGATTATCTAATATCTAATGAATGAAGGTGATTTAAATGAAGCTAATGAACAATGTTGACTTATATGCTTAAATGTAAAGATGCATGCTATACTTGGATCGTATTATGAGTTACTTCCTTGTCATGACTTATCGTATATGAATGTGCCTTGTTTATGGTGACTTCAAAGGAAAACTTAGTGTGAGTAGTAGTATGGGATGCTACTTGCACATTGCACAAGTATGACTTAGAGTTATCTTAGATGTTGGTCTGAATGTTATGATGTGACTGATATAGTGTTTATGTCTCTTATACGCCTTATTGTGTAAAGGTGCAAAAGATGAATGGTAAGTTCACTTTTGCTGGCCTTAAGTTGGTACCTTAGTGTGGGTGGTGGTATGGGATGCTACCCATTCATTGCACAAGGCGTAGCTTGATGCTTACTTGAGGTAACGACTTAAGGTGAAGGTTTATATGTAGATTATGTTCAAATGTGAAAGTATGACTTGAATGTTGGTTGAGACTTATACTATGCCTCTTTTATCATTGTTCATGAAGTTTTACCAAAATGGCATAAAAGCATTACTATCAAAGAAAATGTCTGTTTTAAGCATGATTTTGCAAGGCTTCCAAACTTAGTACATCTAATGTGCTAACCCATATTTCTTCATCTTTTTACCAAAGTGTAGGGTTTGGAGATGTTGGGGTCTTTACTTGGAAGATGGGTTTCTAAGGACCTTGAAGTTGAAGAGTTGGTAAGTCCTCATAGTTTTGAGGACAAAAATCCACTATGTTCCCTTAATGTCTTTTAGTTTTTGTTAAAGATTTTGTGTGGGTTAAGTCCCAATGTTGTATTCAAAGTGTTAGATGGTTTGAGACAAAGTCTAGAAAGTCTTCCGCTTGTTCTTTTATTGAAAATGTCTTCGATTTTATATAGAAATTTTTAATTCTTCTCTATTTTCCTATGTTCTTATGTTGAAGAATGCTATGAGACTTGTATTAGACCCCTTCGGGGTCGAGTACGCCCTGTTGCATCTGGGGTGTACTCTTGGGTCATGACAAACATTGTATCAGAGCACAATGTTTTGGAATGGTCTTAGGATGTCTCAAAGCACATCTAGTA
This sequence comes from Solanum commersonii, assembly GCA_029007595.1. Taxonomy (NCBI): domain Eukaryota; kingdom Viridiplantae; phylum Streptophyta; class Magnoliopsida; order Solanales; family Solanaceae; genus Solanum; species Solanum commersonii. The sequence goes on from JAJTWQ010000192.1 coordinate 263,294, forward strand.
GAGTCTTGTTCATAATGTGAAGCCCGCCACATTATGAATAAGAGGCTATTACGTGTTAAGAAAGTTTCACTTCTTCATTCTTCAAGTCATGCCATAGAGTTTAACTCTATATTGTCTCTCTCTTGTTCCTTATCTGATGGTCTTTAGCATGTGACCACTTGAAAGGAGTATGCTAGAGGGTGTGAGGGAGGAACGCTGGCTGTGATGCCAACTATGGCTATGTGACTTGATAGAGTTGAGATGATAGTTTGTGGTGTGACTTTAGTATGAATGAGTTGCTTTATGGTTATGCGTGTTGTTGGTAGAATTCAACTTCGTCAAGATGAGTTTTTGAGGTATGTTGAAAGAGTTGATGAAATGTGGTGTTTTAGAAATGCTTAGGTGTTATGAGTATGAAGGTTTAGTGATGTTTTGCTCCGGCGTTAGAATGGAAATAAGTGAAGTTTAAAAGAGCTAGTATAATATTTCTCCCAAGTAGGTATAATGTGCCTAGATGGTAAGGTCTTTGAGAGTCCTTGATGTTCATGAGTTATGCTTGATTGAATTTCTCACCTTATGAGGTGTAGTGAGTTTGAGGAGTTTAGACCCGGTATGGTAGACTCATATGAGACCTTGAGTGGTTTTGGTAAGGTTGTTTGTGAGCAAGAGTTGCTTAATGAGGACCTTCCTAGTTTAAAAGCACTGGTATGTTGATGGTTTCTTCTAAGTTGTGAATGTCATGATTAAGGTTCCTATGTTATGTTCATGTTAGCCTTAGTTGGGTTTACTCCTAAGTGAGAGATAGTATGTTGAGTAGTAAGGTTGTTGAGAGTTCCGATATCCTTACCTTTTTCTTTATATGCCTATTCAAGCTTGAGACAAAGAGTTCCTTTTGGCTTGTTTCATATTTTGGAGTCATGTGCAAATATGTGTTTCCATGGTCTCCTTATTTCATGCATGTTCTTAATGAGTTTATGTTTGAATGAGAAAATGAGTTTTTCGTGAATTATGTTCCTCAAGTTGATGTGCATTTAGTATGAGTTGCTTGTAAGCTTCATGAGGTTAAATGTTGAACATGCCTAAAAGTTTTTTTGAGTGTAATTGCATAATGTGCTTAATGATGTTGTGATGAACATGATATGAGTTGGAGAAGGTAATTCCTCCAATATAATGAGAAATGATGAAGTTATGTTGCATGATGAATTTGTAGATGTACTCCCTACTTTATTATGTTGCACTGACCTTATTGATGTGGAGTTAATGTTTCCTCCTAGTTGTATGCATTGTTTATGATGTTTCATGCATGATGGGCTGCTAGTTTTGAGTCATTAACCCATTAATGTGTTTTAAGTGTCATTCAAGGACGATTGTTTCTAAGTGGGGGATAATGTAACGACCTATAAAACAAATAAGTGAAACTAGAGCCTAACTAGTGAGTGTGTGAGTTTGTCTTGAGGTTTAAAGTGGTTTGATGTTGTCCCGACCTATGGTTGAGGGGTTTAGGGGTTAAACATCAAGGTACGACTCCCCAAGGACCACCCTAGGGGTCCTTGAGGAGGACCCTTAGCCTAACCTAAAGGCTGGCCCAGAATAAGTTTTGTTGCCTAGATGTGATGACCTACAGAAGGGGTCCATGCCCCGTAGGTCTATCCACACCCTGTGGATGGCCTCCGTAGGTCAAGGGCCCATGAACCAAGCTGCTGCACCAGACCACGGACCAAAAACACGGTTCGTTAGTGGACTCACGGTTCGTGGGTCTAGAGCATGAGTCACTACTTTCTTTACTGTCAGGAACTCGACCAAGTAAGGTCTTATTGGTAATTGTCTAATTAATTGTTTTAAGTGTTTGGACGGTTATTTTAGGTTTATTAAGATATTTTAAAAGTATTAAAACATATTTTAGACCTCATTATTTCAAAACCCAAAATCAAAACCTCCCCTCCCCTCCAAAAGCTCTCTCTCCAGAAACCTCCATTAGAGGTGAAGACTTCAAGGTTCCAAGGTCAAGACTTCAAGTTTTTCAAAGAATTTTCATGGGATTTATCCATTAAGGTATGGTGGTCTTCATCCTTGACTTAGTTTCTTTCAAGGAGCCAACTTCAAATTGATTTCAAATCTTCAAAGTTTACCCCAAAACACTAACTTTCAATCTATGCACGGGTTCGATTCAAAATGATTTCTAAAGGCATTGTTGCATTGAATTGTGAATGAATTGCGGATTTAAAGATGATTTAAGATGAATTCTTCCTAGAACACATGTTTCCCCCCAAATTCTTAAGTTGTAATTTAAGATTGGGATTTGATTGATTATGATGGAATGTGAATTGTTAATGTTTACATGGATATGGAATGTTGAAATTATTCTATTACTCTTGCCTAATTGTATTGATCCACTTGAAAGGTGGAGGTGTTTAATTACTATGTATAATGTGAAGGATATGCATGTGATTTTAATGATAGAATGATGCTCTTGTATAGAATGTAAATGTGTTGTGATTGAAAGCATATTCTAACTTAATACTCATGAATGTGGATGATGGAATGTGAAGGGTTCTATAATGTAATGTTGTATATCTTGAATTGGTAGACTTGTGCATCCTATTTTTGTTTGAATGAATGTAAAAGTGAATGAATATCTTGAATTGGTTGGCTTAGGCACCCTCTTCTCGAATGAATGAAAGTATTGTTGAATCTTGAGTTGGTAGGCTTAGGCATCCTCTCTTGTGTAATGAATGTATCTTGACTTAATGTCTTGAATTGGTAAACCTAATAATGGTAGCCCTTTCATAAATTACTAATGAATGTGTTGATTACTTAGAATTGGTGGACCTTATTTTGGTAGGCTTTTCTTGAATGAATGAATAATGAAGTATTCTAGGCTAAACCTAAGATTGGTAGACCTAATGTTGGTGGCCTTTCATAAGGAGTCTAGGAACTAATGTTATAATAAACCTTGGATCGGTAGACCTAATAGTGGTGGCTCTTCCTTGTGTGAATATTAAACCTTGAAATGATAGGCCTAATGGTGGTGGCCCTTTCTTGTGTGAAATGATGAACCTTGTATCGGTAGACCTAATATTGGTGGCCCTTCTTGGAAATTCAACGAGCTATCCTTAATGTACCTTGAATTGGTAGACCTAATGGTATCGTCCCTTTCTTGTGTAATGTACCTTGGGTCAGTAGGCCTAATGTTGGTGGCCCTCTTACGTACAACAATGTAATGTGAATGAACTACTCTACGGAAATGGAGGCTAAGCATCGAGAGGATATGGTTAGATGGAGGTTCTCACTACGTTAGGCTAGATTTCAATGAACATCTTTCATATCCCATAACTATGTGCCCACATAGGATATTAGCTAGTGGATTTCATCCAAGCTAATGTTACCGGTCTTCCTTAGGCAAGAAGATCACCTCTTTATGGTGTGGGGTTACATGACACTGGATTCCATGTCTAGCTCACATGGTCTATGTCGGTTAAATGCTTATTCCAATCATATGAGATGTGCATTATGGTTTCTTGATGAGTTCTAGGAAATGTTGTTGGTAGTATGGAATGCCATCCATGCATTGCACAAGTAGGCTTTGAGAGGGTCATTGTGAGTTCTCTAAGTCTTAGTGGCTAATGAATGAATGTCCTCTTATGATAAAGTTAATGAGAATGATGATCTAATGTCTAATGAATGGAGGTGCTCTAAATGAGGCTAATGAACAATGTTGACTTATATGCTTAAATGTAAAGATGCATGCTATACTTGGATTGTATTATGAGTTACTTCCTTGTCAGGACGTATCGTTTATGAATGTGCCATGTCTATGGTGACTTCAAAGGAGTACATAAAGTGAGTAGTAGTATGGGATGAACTTGCACATTGCACAAGTATGACTTAGAGTTGTCTTAGATGTTGGTCTTAATGTAAAGATGTGACTTATGTAATGTTTATGTCTCTTATATGCTTTATTGTGTAAAGGTGCAAAGGCTGAATGGTAAGTTCACTTTTGGTGACCTTAAGGTGGTACCTTAGTGTCATTGGTGGTATGGGACACGACCCATTCATTGCACAAGGTGTAGCTTGAGGGTTACTTGAGGTGAGGGCTTATGGTGAAGGTAAAGGTTTATATGTTGATTATGTTCAAATGTGAAAGTATGACTTCAATGTTGGTTGTGACTTATACTATGCCTCTTTTTTCAATGTTCATAAAGTTTTATCAAAATGGCATATAAACATGACTATCAAAGAAAATATCCATTTTAAGCATGTTTTTGGATGGCTTCCATACGTAGTACATCTAATGTGCTAACCCATATTACTTCATCTTTTTACCAAAGTGTAGGGTTTGGAGATATTGGTGTCTTTACTTGTAAGATAGGTTTCTAAAGAGCTTGGAGATGAAGACTTGGTGTGTCCTCATATTTTTGAGGACAAAAATCCACTATGTTCCCTTAATGCCTTTTAGTTTTTGTTAAAGCTTTTGTGTGGGTTAAGTCCCAATGTTGTATTCAAACTATTAGATGGTTTGAGACAAAATCTAGAAAGTCTTCCCCTTGTTCTTTTATTGAAAATGTCTTCGATTGTAAAGAAAGTTTTAATTCTTCACTATTTTCCTATGTTCTTATGTTCAAGAATGCTATTAGGTTTGTATTAGACCCCTTTTGGGACGGTACGCCGTGTTGCATCCGGGGTGTACCCTCGGGTCGTGACATTATGCTTCAAGAAAATTGAATCACTATGAGAAGAACTAACCAGCACATTATTTGGAGTTTGGAGCGGTAGATTTTTCACTCAAGATCTAGTGACATTATCGTTATGGTGTCAAGTGTGAGGTATCGACTAATGATCAAAGCTTGGAACATGTTTTCACATAATAAAAAATTGAATATGGAAGGTGAATGGAGTTGTTGGAATATTATGATGTGACCATACAATACCATTTGGGTAAGGCCCATGTAGTGGCAGATGCATTGAGTTTGAAAGCGATTAGCGTGGACATTTTGGCTTGCTTGGGGCTGTCCAAGCGACCCTTGGTTTGGGAGATTCAATCTATATTGTTTGAATTCATGTAATTGGGATTTTTAGAGAAGGGTGGAGTGTTGGTCAACATTGAAATTAAACTCACCTTTCGAGAAAGGATCAAGGTCAAGCAATTTTAGGATGAAAATTGATCCAACTCTGAGACAAGGTGGTGTTAAGTGAGGCCCCAGATGCCACACTTGGTGTTGGAGGGGCTCTATGTTTTAGATGGTGGATTTGTTCTGCTTTAGTTGGTAACTTGATGCAGGATGTGTTGGCAATGGCTCATGGCTCACGATACTCAATCCATTCGAGCACAACCGAAATGTACTGAGACTTGAGACATTTTTATTGGTGGCCTAGGATGAATAAGGACATAGCTGAATACATGTTTAAGTGTTGGAATTGTCATTCGATGAAATATGATTACTAGAGGCCTGCGGATTTACTTCAAATGATGCCAGTCATAGGTGGAAGTTGAAAATGATAGCCATGGATTTTGTGGTGGGTCTACCTAATACCTTGGGAAACTATGATTCCATTTGGGTCATTATGACTAGTTTGAATAAATCATCCCACTTTAAGTTAGAGTGGATTATAATACGCAGTAGTTTGCAAAGATTTGTGTTAAAGAGATATTAAGGTTGCATAGGGTTCCCCTTTCTATAGTTTCTGACAGAGGTATGTCGTTTACTTCTATGTTCCTGGGAAAATTATATGAAGCGTTGGACACTCGGCTCACGTCTAGCATATACTTCAATCCACAAATAGATGTCTAGTTGAATATGATTTAAGTGTTGGAAGACATGATGTGGGTCTATGTTATTTCCTTTGTGGGCCATTGGGATTAGGTTATTCTTTTGTGTGAATTTCTATAACAACAGTTACCATACCAACACTTTATGTGAGGGGATATAGATCACCCATTGGGTGATTTGAGATGGGAGATGTGAAATCCCTGGGTGTTGACTTGGTGAGGGAAGCCCAGGAAAAAAGTAAGGGGCATCCAAACCAAATTATTGGCAACTCAAAGTTGACAAAAGGAATATGTAGATCGTAAGGTTAGTGAGCTTCTTTGACTGAAGGTGTCACCAATGAAGGAGGTAATGCAGTTCGGAAAGAGAGCTTATCCCTTATTATATTGGTCCATTTGAGGTTCTTGAAAATATAGGGCCAATAACTTATAGGTCATCCTTGACACCCAACTTATCTGGGGTCCATCCAATTTTCCATATGTCCATGTTCAAAAAGTACCAAGGGGATGGGGATTACATTATTAAGTGGGATTCGATAGTGCTAGAAATGGATCTACAATACAAAGAAGAGTTGGTTACTATTCTATGATCAGAATGTTTAGAAGTTAAGGACAAAGGAATTCAAATCACTGAAGTTTTAATGGAAGCATCGTCCGATTGAGGAAGCCACTTGGGAAAGTGAAAGAAAACATGTAAGACAAGTACCCTCACTTGTTTGAGGATTCATGTACTACTTCATTCTTCTTAACTAAGCCCAAGTGTTCTTGTTTGATTGCCCGGGGATGAGCGATGGGTAAATTGGTATCTATTGTAAAGACTCATCCTGTCGTTATGGGTGACCTAAATATAAATGAAATTAGGCAAGGAATCTTTTATACTAGTGAGTTAAGATATTCAGACTAGGCTAGGCTTAGACGAAATTTGAGTAAGGTAAGGTCTAGGGCTATCCGAAAAAAGTTTGGGTGAAATATCTGAGCGTAGGTTGGTTTTCCTATTAGCTAGACATTAAGGAATCTGATAGTCTTTTTGGGATCGAATTCGAGAGAGTAGAACTCCAAATATCAAACTTGGCATTAAAGGATTGGTTTTGGAATGCTAAGGTACAAAAGTGTACTGTAAAATGGGGATTTTCGGGGAGATTTCCAAACATTTGTCCCATGAAAGCCGCTATAGTGGGTGTCATACTGCTATAACGGGGAATTAACTCCCACTGTAGTGGATGATTCCTCCACGCAGGTTGGAAGTGTTAGAATTGCATTCTGAGGCCGTTTTCATAGAGTTTTGATCAAAATTGACCATACAAACTCCAAAAACTCCAAATCACAAAAACTTGTGCAAAACTCAAATAAATGACCCGACAACTGAACTCTCAGTCCCAACAAATCATAAATGACTTGGGATCGCAATAGGAAATCTATATCCACTACTAAAAAGACTTTCATATGCAAAAGTAGAAGAACAATTACAACCTGAAGGCACGAAAATAAGAAGGTACCTGGCCCACATACTCCATCATACCATCAGACATACCCTTAGAGTGAGCAACGCCAACACAAAACTGAGGCTAGGGGAAAAATCCTTAAGTCGTCTTCAACACTCCAAAAACTCCTCCAATTCCTTTTTGGGCTCAAGCACTTGCCCAACTGAACAAATCTTAACTGAGAGTACCAAATCCATTTGAGGATAATGAATACCACACCAAAACCAATGAATTGAGAAAAACTAGGACCATGGCAGATTGCAACCCAACTGACCAATCGAAATACCTATCTTATGCTTTAAATACAACATTTTCTAGTCATCAGGAGTGTTATGTCTGTCCTTAGCTATCCTAAACATATGCAGCAAGATATGAATCCTGCCGACAAGACCAACACAATACAAACATCTTGATGGTGACATGCCCCTTTAAACATTAAGGAACGACAATCACAAAAATAAGGAACTTAGCCTAGGGCAAAGCCAAAAATCTAATCCCAACTCCTAAAACAAACTATCATAGTTGAAACACAAGCTTCTAAAATTGAACACTCTACTCCAAAGGATGATCATCCCATGAATGATAAGACTGCACTGAGCCTAGCTCCAGTGACCTAGTTCTACCAAGATAACTTTTGGAAAATTGACACCATGTACCCACAAACCACTCTACCACCGCAAATGTGAGCCAATCACCCCCAATCATGGGAAACCAAGCTAGTAGGCAACGTATAAACATAGTCAACTGACCGATAATAGATCAAAGGTACTAACTCCGAACAATCAAAACCACAAGCTACCCAATATGGAAAAAGCAAACCTCCCTTCTTAAGCAAATACAAAACCATGGGTTTCACAAATTAGTTTGACCCATCTTGGACATGTACCTTCTAAGCAAATTTACATTCTCCAACAGAAGCTAATGTCTGGAACAACCAAGGAACGCCACCACTCCTACTCTACATCACAAACAAAACCTCGAGAACTACCAACCCAAATATAAAGAACCAACCACAACAAAAACAAGGTGCAACAACAGATTGAACCTCTAAATCCCAGCTAGCCATAACTAATACTAAGACTACGACAAAGAAAGTGATCCAAAGAGACTAAACGAGTGAATCATAACTTTCCACGCAATAATGAGACTAAGGCAAAGGAAGAAGGTGTTCAAATAGGACTACCATAACACCGTAGAAGGCCATACTACCCTCCACACAACTCTGACAACTAAATGTCTCCCAAATATTACTTTAAGAGGGCATCACGCCATTAATACAACCTACTAAGCTGACTAGGTCCAACAACATGACAAATTAAAATCAATAAAAATGGTCTAGCCACCTATCTAATAATGATCGACATCACAATAAAAGATACAACAAGGGTGGAAAAAGAGAAAATAGAAATCTCGAGACCACTATCACAACAAAACCACCAAGGAAAAGGCACGGGGATTTACTAAACCACTATTTCCGATTAGAGAAACACGATCTAGTCGATCCACTACTAATAGAAATCAACTACAGGAGATAAGACACATACATAATCCCTAATTAGGAAAACACAACTATCAAGAGATGGATAACAAGTCAAATGGGAACAAATGGGTATGAAAACCCTAAAATCACACAAAATAAGAAATTATAGGATTTTACAATGGAATCTGATCCAAAGAAGGGATACTTGGAGCTTAAGCCTCTAATCGACCAATAGAAGCATAGAATAGATTGTCTCCAACCTCCCACCTGAACAACTGAAGCACCACTAGTATCACTCAGGGCACCACTTTTGATTGATGGTTCCATAAATCCATGAGACTAACCCACTGAACATTACCTACTATGATCCCACAACGGGGACAAACTGTAAAATGATGGCCAAGCTCTAGATTGAAAAAGGTCAACCCACTCTAGCCTAGAATAGAATAAGGAAAAAATGTCTAGAAGCTCAACCCACGCCTGGGGCACTCCGTGGACAAGTGGTCAATCCCTTCACAATCATAGCAACCTTTAAGTACTGAAGTTCGACATGAAAAACATGATGACCTACCCTACTTACCTCTACTAGGCTCAGTACCACTCCTAGTCAACTACATTGAGGCCCTATGATAATCTGTAACAAAGTCTCTTACCTTGTCACAAACATAGTAATCACCACCAAGAGAAACCTACTACGAAGATGTAGCTAATAGCAAGTGCTCTGACACCAACCAGGGTGACAAAGAAAACCTTCTGATGAACTCTTTCCTCAAACCACAAATCCATAGGTAATATTGTGGGGTTATACTCACATCCTCAACTTAAAATTGTTATGTGTTCTCAAGCGATGTGGAAGACTCTAAATGACACTTTTGCAGAAGTAACCCACAAAGTTAAGCAATCATTTGACATTTTCTAAACAATCACCCTCCTTATTTATTTTTTAGCACAACACAAATCTTCTCTTTGAAACTCAACAACCTACTTCATGCGGATCAATAAATGACATAGACATACCAATAGACACATTCAGATACATAGACAACATTCACCAAGATACCAACTCTTCAATAATGTAAGTTCTGCGCTTACTTCAATGAAATCCTTTTTTCAAACATAATTTTATTTTTTAGTTAGGGACTCAGTATACACTCACACTTAGAAGCAAATATAATATAGTTTGTGCTCAATACCATAGGCTTTTCCTTATTTTCTACACTTTGACTATCCAAATTGTTTGCTTAGGATCACTATAGGACTTTTTTAGCTTGTTATGTGGGCTTAGGGTGAGGTGTGTTATATTTGGATATTAAGTGACTTTTCTGCCCTTCTTGATAGTACATTAGCTACTTTACCTCTTTTTACAATAATTTTTGACATCATCTTTCTTTCTGCTCTTCTCCTTATAATTCATTTAAGTGCGGATGTGACTTTGACTTGACATTCTTGCTTGATTAATCTTTTCTTCATATTTTTACTTAAGATTTTCATTCTTTTGTTTCTTTTCATTCAGTCACACCATTTTCCAAAATATTTTTTCTCATTTTTTGTGACACACGACTCTTTTCATACCCTTTCTTTTTTGTTTTCCTTCGTAATAGCCACCCCCAAATTAGGTGCTTTGCATGAGTCAAGGTGTACAATTTCCTCGGGAGGACCCATGCCAAAATCAAGGCAAACCTTTGAAGTAGCCACCCTCAACTTAGGCGTTTAGCCTGAGTTGAGGTGCACAATGTCCAAGGATGAATAGGGCCAAAATCAAGGAAAACTATTAAGTAGCAACCCTCAACTTAGGCTTTTAGCCTAGTTGAGGTGCAAAATTTCCAAGGATGGGCCAAGGACCAGAGACAACACAGAGTTTCACAATTTTTTTAGGAAAGGTGAGTTGGGTATATTGAAAAACAATTGGTATTTGTTAGGCTCAAATATTTTGTTTGAAGGGAGAAATTTATATTTTTTGTTGGTTATTTTTAGGCTTAAGTGGACTCATTATCAACAATGACCTATAATCATTTCCCAGTTCCTAGTCTAAATCATCTTCGTAAGACCAACGGGGAAAGTTCTAGATTGGCACAAACTATATGAATATACAAATAACCTCACACACATATGGCACCTCGTTTCACTATCAAATCATCAATGTATCTGGTTCATGTTATAGCTTATGTCAGGTTGTCTAATCATTTCTGTCATGTCATATAATGAACCTACACATTCAACTTATCAAGCACACAAATACAACACATATCACAAATTTGAGGAGTATCACTTTGCATGTTCTTTTTCCATCATTCTTTTATTCTAGTCTACTTCTACAGTTATTCTATCCTAGACATGCCAGTTCAACAAAAATTAAACAGTTCCTTGAGGAAAAAGAACATATGCAAAAAAAACCCCAAGGAAGGATTGTGAGTTAGATTATTCAGACTTCACCCTATTACTCACAATCCATTCACCCACCCCTATAAAAAATATGGTGCAATGCCTTCAATTCACAAAAATATATAAAATATAAGGAGAGACAAACCTGTGGCCCTTAAGCACCGAAGACCAATCAAGAAGTGGGTGGGTCTAATAGGACCGAACACATTGGATCACTATAAGTGATGCCCTCATTAACACCATCAACTATAATAAGGGGAACACCATCAGTAGTGCCCCTCAAAGCAGATGCACCGGCAACCAATTTCCTCTCTCTAAGCTGATGCATCTCCTTATAAAGTAGCGACTGTCGCTGAGCCACCTCAATCTGTGTCCTCTCCCTCTTTCTAGACCTTCTCTCCCCCTCTGGATAACTAGTATGCCCAAAATTATGTGCACACTTTCCAATGAACAAGAGAGGTTAAGGGAACACTCATCCTCAAAAAATAGTCGATGTAGCACCACATCTCCTGCATCATCCTCTAGGGTAGGCTCTAGGGAATCAATGGCCAAGGCATCAATACCAACCCAGAGTTTGGCGAACTTAGTCTGAAATGCAGCTATATCAACAGTAGGCCCATACTGAGGCCTCTCCAACCTCCGAGCTCAAACACATCAATACTCTAGTGTACTGCTTGTATCTTTACCTCTATACACTTCTTAGTATGTGCTTCTAATTATTCTATAGGCACCCTCATCTATGGCTTAATATGCTGCAAGAGAGTCACCATTTGAGTCTCCAAGTTTTGGACTCTGTCTAGTGGCAACATGGCGAACCCTATAGGATTAAGAGCATGTGGTGTGCTTGCAACCAGATTGGATAAAGTGGAAGGTGGAGCAGTCATCTTAGGCTCCGTAGTAGTAGAAAGAATGGTGCCCTCATCTTCCTGATCAGTATCAATTTCCTCACCCAAATGTTGAAAATCAACCGGGATACCCTTTCATTGAGCCACGGGGTTTGCATCATCCCGTATCAACCCAACATTGACCATCTTGGTCACCTCAATAAACCTATCACATCCCCATATGGGAACAATAGCTCTCTACATAGGCAGAAGATCAGAAAGGGAAATGGAAATGTGGTCTTATCCTGGAAAGCCTTCTCATGAATATCAACTATTATAATCTGGGAGAAATCTATCTCGTGCCCCGCCATCAATAAGAAAGCATCACAAACTTGTCCCAAGTAATTATATTATCTGCCAGCGTAGGGGACAATCTGGTTCAGATAATGGATTACCAGAAATTGGACAAAAAATTTAGGGTCGCCTTTTTCATAGGTTAAGTCATATCACGAACCCACTCGCGTTCTCCCCCTCATCAGCAATGTGTCTAGCCAACTAGTGGAGCAATTTTGCTCTCTCTACTTAGTAGCACGCATGGCAGCTCTATTTTGCACCACCCCCATCCGGTAGTTATACTCAGTTTAATTAATCGATTAAGAATATAAAGGTCCACAAATAAAATAGCGTACCGTGGGCTCTAATAAATCAATGGGGATACTCCGCACTAATGTAGTCAATTGTGGGGGATAAGCAAGTGGTTTGGCCCGTGGTTGAAAAGCATTATGTATAGTGGCAGTATAGGAATCATAAAATTCCCTAACCATCTCCGAGTTATACCTCCCCAGAGTCTTTGCCATCCACTCATATCTGTGCCGCTCGAAGAACTCATAAATCTTTGACACTTTATGAATGCTACTTGCAAGCATCCGTCTCTCCTCAGTAATGGTCCGGGCCTATTTCTTTTACTTATTTATGAACAACCCATCCATATATATCTAAACATCCCCCATACGGACCATCTATTCAGATAAGTGGACAAATGCATTGGCTCATATCTTTCATTGGGAAATTCATAGGCCAATCCAAAACAAGTAGCATCAGATGTCGAGGTATCTATCTAATTCGAGCTGGAGCTGGATTGGGACTCCCTATTTTCATCATTAGAATTACGTTCCCCCTTCTCAGACTGGAGACATCATCATGGCTAGGAGACTGTTCCCCCTGTGACACCACAATATCTCAAGCTATCTAGCTTGTTGCCACATGGTCCTAGGTGTTGTAGGGGAGTCTCTGGTCATGCCCAGATCAAATCTAGACATGCTTGATTCATCAATGAGCCAAAACAAGGGTGCCACAGACACGAACATTTGATTGTGTTGGTAGGTCTATTCTTTCTTTACAACAAACAACAACAATAACATACCCAGTAAATCCCACTAGGTGGGGTCTGGGGAGGGTATAATGTACGTAGACCTTACCACTACCTCGTGGAGGTAGAGAGGCTGTTTCCGAGAGACCCTCAGCTCGAGTACAGTCACATCCAAGTAGAAGGGGGGGGGGGAACAGTGTGTAAAACATAACATCCAATAGGAAAGATAGTGAAAACTCAACCGATAAAATAATAACATCAATGGAATATTGTGTAAAGTAAGACTCGGTAAGCAACAAAGGTTATAGGCATCACAGACAAGGACAACACGTGCAAGACTAGGACTACTACACACGCTATCGGCCCTAAACCCTCGCAAGGAAAAACAACACGCTAACCCTACTAACCTTCAACCTTGATACGCGACCTCCACTCCTTCCTATCTAGAGTCATGTCCTCGGTAAGGTGAAGCCGAGCCAAGTCCCGTCTAATCACCTCTCCCCAATACTTCTTAGGCCTACCTCTACCCCTCCGCGTACCCTCTACAACCAACCCTCGCACCTCCTCACCGGGGGCGTTCGCGCCCGTCTTTTCACATGTCCAAACCATCTCAGTCTCGTTTCCCTCAGCTTGTCCACCACCGAGGCCACTCCCACCTTCTCCCGGATAACCTCGTTCCTAATCCTATCGCTCCTAGTGTGGCCGCACATCCATCTCAACATCCTCATCTCCGCGACATGCATTTTTTGGACATGTGCGTTCTTGACTGGCCAACACTCCGCTCCATACAACAAGGCCGGTCTAACTACCACTCTGTAGAACTTACCTTTAAGTCTAGATGGAATTTTCTTGTCACACAAGACTCCAGAGGCAAGCCTCCATTTCATCCAAGCAACCCCAATGCGATGTGTGACATCCTCATCGATGTCACCACTTCCTTGGATTACAGACCCAAGATACTTAAAACTTTCTCTCTTAGGAATGATCCGTGTGGCCAGTCTCACTTCCACATCCGCCTCCTCCACCACATCGAATTTGCACCTCAAATACTGCTGTTTTGGTCCTACTCAACCCGAACCCTTTGGACTCCAACGCTTGTCTCCACACCTCCAACCTCGCATTAACTCGTCCCTCGTTTCATCAATCGGTACTGGCTCATCCATCACCAAAGCAAATAGAAAAGGGCTAAGAACAGATCCCTGATGGAGCCCCATCTCAACTGGGAAATGTTCCGAGTCTCCTCCAACCGTTCTAACCCGAGTCTTGGCTCCACCGTACGTGTCTTTTATCGCCCTAATATAAATCATCGGTACACCTCTAGCCTCCAAGCACCTCCAGAGGACATTCCTCGGTACTTTGTCATAAGCCTTTTCAAGGTCAATGAACACCATGTGAAGGTCTCTCCTCCTTTCTCTATATTTTTCTACCAGTCTGCGCATAAGATGAATGGCTTCGGTAGTCGATCGTCCCGGCATGAATCCAAACTGATTCTCCGAGATGGACACCCCTCTTCTCACCCTCATCTCTACCACTCTCTCCCAGATCTTCATAGTATGGCTTAGCAATTTGATACCCCTGTAGTTGTTACAGTTCTGGATATCGCCTTTGTTTTTATACAACGGAACCATTGTACTCCACCTCCATTCATCAGGCATCTTTGCTGTTTTAAAAATAACATTGCACAGCCTGGTTAACCATTCTATACCTGCCTTGTCCGCGCTCTTCCAAAAATCCACCGGGATCTCATCGGGTCCAGTCGCTCTTCCCCTACTCATCCTACTAATAGCACGTATAACCTCCTCGATCCTAAAGCACCTACAGTACCCAAAGTCCCGAAGTCCTTCAGAGTGCGCCAAATCATTCAACACAATGTCTCCGCCCCCTTCTTCATTCAAAAGTTTGTGAAAGTATCTTTGCCACCTCTACTTGATGGAGATTTCATCCACCAAAACTTTGCCTTCCTCATCTTTGATACATTTCACTTGATCCAAGTCACGAGCCTTCCTCTCTCTTGCTTTTGCGAGCTTATACAACTTCTTATCCCTACCTTTGTCCCCCAGCTCGTCATACAAGCGTTCGAAAGCTGCCGTCTTAGCCTTCGTAACTGCTAACTTAGCTTCTGTCTTTGTTGTCTTATAAACTTTTTTAAGCTCCCGCTTCACTTCCTCGTCTACGCATTCCACCCACTCAGTGTAAGCAGTCTTCTTCGCTTCCACTTTGCCTTGGACTTCCCCATTCCACCACCAATCTCCTTTATGGCCTCCAGAGTTACCCCTTAATACTCCTAAGACCTTTGAAGCAACCTCCCTAATGTAATTAGCTGCTTTAATCCACATGACGTCCGCATCCCCGCTATCACTCCAAGCCCCCCTCCCCATCAACTTCTCCCCATCTCCCGAGAGAGGCGGGGGTCAAGCCACCCTATTTAATCCTCGGTCGATCGGATGCAATCTTCTTCCTGGTAGTCCTCCTGATTTCCACGTCCATGACCAAAAGCTTGTGTTGGGTAGTAAGATTTTCACTTGGGATAACCTTGCAGTCCTTACAGAGACCTCTATCACCCTTCCTAAGGAGAAAGTAGTCAATCTGAGTCTTAGCTACCGAGCTACGGAAGGTAACCAGGTGGTTCTCCTTCTTCGAAAAGCATGAGTTAGCAATCACCAACTCAAAAGCCTTAGCAAAATCTAGAAGCGAAGTTCCACCCCATTCCTTTCCCCAAAACCAAAGCCTCCATGGACATCATCAAAGCCATTAGAAGTTGCCCCGATATGGCCATTAAAATCTCCACCAATGACAATTCTCTCGGTGTTCGGTATCCCTCTAACTACCTCATCCAAATCCTCATAAAAGAGCTTCTTGGCCTCCTCGTCCAAGCCCACTTGAGGTGCATACGCACTAATAACACTCAAAGAACATCCTCCAATGACTAGCTTAACCATCATCAACCTATCATTGATCCTCCTAACCTCCACCACTTGCTCCCTCAAATCCCCGTCCACTAAAATACCCACTCCGTTTCTATCCTTTGAGCCCCCTGAGTACCACAATTTAAACCCGTCTACAACCCGGGCCTTGGCACCTACCCACCTAGTCTCTTGGACACAAGCTATATTTATCTTTCTCTTCTTGAGAATTTTCACTAGCTCTATGGACTTTCCCGTCAACGAACCTATGTTCCATGATCCTACCCTCAAATTATGGGAACCCGTAACCCTCTTACCCCTACTATCCCTCTTCTTCAGCCTCAACCGAAGACATGACTCAATACCACCATCATGAACCAAATCCACTAGAAAGATACAGATTCTTTCTTTGGCATCATTATACTTGTCGAGAACTTTTTAGTACCCAAACTATACAAAACAAAACAAGAAAAAGAATAAATATAAATTATGAAACTTAAAAGTTTCAGAAAACTATCTTTTTGGGATCTACGGTTGGTTCTTATGGGCCGTAGAAGCACCTACGTGTTGTAGGCCTCAACCGTAAGTAAGGAGGTCATATTTTAGGTCCCAGAAGTTGGAACGATGATTCACTAGAACAGTTCATCGATGGAATAACAAACCATAAGAAAAACCGTTGTTCAAAACTTAAGCTACTGGTTTGTGCTTCAAATTGATGGATCCTGACCTACGGTCCATAGGTTGCTTTACGAGCTGTAAGTCAAGGTTGTCGGTCACTACTATGTCAGTTCAATTTTCATTTTGTTATCCAACATCTTAGTTTTATCATTTAAACTATCAAAGCACTTCTATAACATGCATTTCAATGTATTTCCATGTTACTCTATTGTCCCTAGGGTTTCAATCATGCAATTAGACACACGAACAAAAATCAAACTGAAACCCTACGTTAAGAATACATCTAGAAGTAAATTACCCACATATGTGCATCAAAATTCAATAGCATTCACAATACATTCATCTCAAGGGTACAATTTAACTACTATTATCAAGTTCAACAACCAACTTATACCCAAGGTCAGGTAACAACTTTTAATTTCAACTAGAAATATTAGTACATCGGTTCAGAATTAGTACCTTTCAAAAGAAATTAAAATTGTGTGAGTGTGTGCGTGCACGCTTAGCCTCAACAATAAATTTTCTTAACTCTGGATCCGTGAGTGGTGATGTTTTTAGAAGAAAATATTTTGGGGAAGAATGAGAGAAATAGGGAAAGATTTGGGGAAAGGGGGAGAAAAGGAATAAATAAGAGAGTGTGGGTGATTGAGGGGTTGGAAGTGGATCTGAAAGGGTAGGATTATGAATGATCAACTTATTTTAGGAGTTTGTAACAGTTGGGGGAAATGAGGGAAATGGGGAATTATTTACAAATGAAGGGTTTTATTGAATTAATGTTGAGGGTCGGGCCGAATCATTATAATGACTTGGACGTATGATTCCCCATCAATGGTCCATAGTAAGAACCACGGTTGGTTGATGGGTCCTGTCATTGCCCTTTTTACTTAGTGCAATTTAGAACTCAAATCTACGGATGCTATTTACAGTCCATCGATGGAACAACAGATTGTCTATGGGAATCCTACACCTTCTACATGTATAATTTTTTTTAGATTTTTCCTTGTTTTCCTACACATGTAGCAAACATTAGGGCTTCCTTTTTAATTTTTCTTGACTCTTTTTGGATGGACCCTATTCTACCCTAATCTAGCCAAGACTATACTTCAATGAAACATAAATTTCAATAATCAATTTTGCAAAAAATAAAATTCACTAAAAATCTTTAAATTGACTAGATATACATCTTGAGTTGCATCCCAAGTAGCGCTTGATTTATCATTGTGACATGATGTAAATCCCTTGATTACTCAGACTTCATGGAGGTCCCATTCTTCAATCTGCTCTTTGACCTCTTCCGATTGACCCAAGTAGAGTTTGATCATTTGAACATTCAGCTTGAATCTCGTTCTTTCCTTATTCTCAAGTTCAAATGTTCCATGTGAAAACACTTGTACAACTTGGAATGGCCCCATCCACTTAACCTTAAGATTGCCAGGAAGCAACCGCAAACTTGAATTGAATAGAAGTACCAAATCACTGGAAATAAATTTAGACTTTTCAATAATTTGATCATGGTACCTCTTCATATTCTCCTTATACAAGGTTAAACATTCATATACTTTTAGGTGAAACTCATCGATCCCATTTAACTCATTTAATATTTGAATTGATGTGGCATCCCAATATAAATTCCGCTTCTTAAGTGCCCACATCTTTTTGTGCTTTAACTCTATAGGAAAATGACCAAACTTCCCAAAAACAAGTTAGTAAGGGGACATACCTATGGGAGTCTTGAATGCAGTGTGATAGGCCCATAAAGCATCATCAAGCTTTCTTAACCAATCAGTTCTATTTGCATTCACAGTGTTTGCAAGGATAATCTTTCTATTTGACACTTTGACTTGCCACTAGACTACAGATGTTAAGTAGTTTCTATGCTATGACGAACACCATATTTTTGAAGCATCACCTTGAACAACCTATTACAAAAGTGGGAATCTCCATCAATAATAATTGCCCTTAGTTTACCAAATTTAGAGAAAATACTATTTTTCAAGAATGCGGTGACACTCTTCCCTTCATTGTTTGAAAGCACGACTACTTCCACTCATTTAGTCACATATTCATCTGCTACAAGTATGTACTTATTTCCATTTGAACTCACAAATGGACCCATAAATCCAAGACCCCAAACATCAAACAATTCAATGACCAGTATATGAGTCATTTGGAGTTGTTGCTTCCTTGAAATACCTCCTTCTCTTTGGTAGCGATCACAATACTTGGTGAAATCATGAGCATATTGGTGAATGGTAGGTCAATAATACCCACCCTACAAGATTTTGTGAGAAGTTCGGACACCACTATGATGACCACCAACAAGAGATGAATGAAAAGCTTCCAGTATGCTAATTATCTCTACCTCAAGCACACAACACTCAATAATCCCATCAGCATAGACACAAAAACAAATAAGTCTCTTCCCCAGAAAAACTTCTTCTTCTTTAGTGGAATGACAAAATTGATGGCATCACATCACTTGTTAAATAGTTGGCAAAATTTGTGAACGAAGGGATAAGATTAAATGAATAAGCCAATACCAGTTTGTCGGGGAACATATCATCTATCTCAACTCCATCAACTAACTTCATCATTGCCTCTTCTTCTAATTTGGACAAGTGATCATCTACTTGGTTTTCTGTTCCTTTTCAATCTTCCACTTCAAAATTGAACTTTTGCAGCAATAATACTGATCAAATCAGCCTTGGCTTTGTATCCTTGATTGCCTTAAGATACCTTAATGATGAATGATCAGTATGCACAATGACTTTAGTGCCAATAAAATAGGATCTAAACTTCTCAAACGCGAAGACTAGATCTAGCAATTCTGGTTCGGTGACCGTATAATTCTTTTGAGCAACATTCAAAACCTTGCTCGCATAGTAAATGGGATGAAGAATCTTCTCTAACTTATTCCCCAATACTTTGCCAAGTGCTATCCCACTCTTATAACACATAAATTCGAACGGTTGTCCACAATCTGGTGAAATAAAGATTGGAGCAGAAGTCAACTTCTCTTTCAGCCCCTCAAATGCTTTCAGACAAGCATCATCAAACTCAAATTTCATCTCATTTTCAAGAAACTTGCACAATGGGTGTGCAATTTTTGAAAAATCCTTAATAAACCTCCTATAAAAATCTGCATGCCCTAGAAAACTTCTAACGCCTTTCACAGAGATGGGTGGTGGCAACTTTTCAATCACCTCAACTTTTGTTTTATCAACCTTAATGCCTTTTTGTGAAATTTTATCACCTAGAACTATACCCTCTTTCACCATTAATTGACATTTCTTTTAGTTTAGTAAAAAATTATACTTTTCACAATGCTTTCGCATATCACTCAAATGCACCAAGCAATCTTCAAAGGAATCACCAACCATCGAGAAATCATCCATAAATACCTATATTGTGTCCTCCACCATGTCAGAGAAATAATACATCATGCAACATTGGGAAGTTTTCGGTGCGTTGCACACCCTGAATGGCATCCTCTTGAATGAAAATGTCCCATAAGGGCAAGTGAAAGTGGTTTTCTCTTAATCTTTCGGAGCTGTGAATTCTTATTGCAGCGTAAATATTCATCTAGAAAATAGTACCAACCCTTTCAAGCCAAACGATCTAACATTTGGTCCATGAAAAACATTGGGAAGTGATCTTTGTCCATGCATTCAACTTGCGGTAATCCATACAAACTCTCCAAACAGTGACCGGCCTCGTTGGGACATGCTCATTCTTTGTGTTGGAAACCAAAGTTAAATCTCCTTTCTTTGGAACACATTGAATTGGACACACCCAACTACTATCAGCAATAGGATAGATTACCCCAGCATCTAACCACATTAATAATCTCGTTCTTCACAACCTCTTACATCGGTAGATTCAATTTCCTTTGGTGCTCAATACTTGGTTTACTATCCGGCATGAGTTGAATCTTATGAGAAGAGATATCGGTGGAATACCAATAATGTCAGCAATGGTCCATCCTATAATAATTTTGGACCTTTTCAATATGATATCTACGCCTATAGTTGCCTTTTGGCAGAGTACTATTTTGGCCCAAGAACACTACCACAAATGATATAGAAGAGCCTTAAGCTCCAATTTTGGAGGCCCGTCAATAGATGGCTTTGAAGGTGGGATGTCTTGATTCTTTAGATTAAATCCAGCTTCTTTGGGTGGTGACAAAGAAAGCTCACCACATCAAGTGCAACAACTAACTCATCATATTCATACTTACCATCTCCATAAAAATTCATAATCACAATAGTTAGTACTTCAATACCCTATGTTTCCTCAATAGACACCTCTGGTGGTTCATCAACACTATAGTTCACCACCGACACTGACTTAAGATCATTTTGATGCTTAATTGATCTGCAGCTATTAAAGGTCACCTCTTCATTATTCAATCCTAAATTTATCTTCCATCTTTCCCTATCAACTAAAGCACGCCCAATATCAAGGAATGGCCTCCCTAAAATTATGGGTATTTCAAACTCAAACTCATAAGTATCACAAAGTTTATCAGAAAGATGAAAGCCTCTACTTGCACAAGGACCTCTTGAAGCACCCCAATTAGTTTCTTCACAGTTCGATAAACCATAAGTAGCCACATTGTAGTTGGTTTTGGGGCTCCTAAACCCAACTTCTTATATATAGGCAATAACATCAGATTAGCAATATGCAACATACCAATGGTACATAAAATGGTAAAAATTGATCCTTCTTGTGCACTAGTTATCTAGTAGCAATAACGCTATAATTTAGCAACTTATCATCACCTTTAGAACTGACAACCCTCTTTTTAGTCACCAAATCCTTCATGAACTTTGTGTAACTGAGCATTTGATCAAGTTCCTTAATAAAAGGAACATTTATTGATAATTGTTTCAATATGGATATGAACCTTTGATACTTTCCATCTATTATCTTCTTAACCAACCTTTGTGGGAAGCGAGGTGGAGGTCTCGAAATAGGGATTATCTTTTGCCTCACCTCAACCTTCTCCTTATTCTGATCTTTCAGCTCCAAAACTACCTCAACTTTATCGTCTTCCTGCACTTTCGCACTTTCAACTCAAGTCGGCATAGGAGGGTCAATGGTCTGCTTTCTACCTCTAGTAGAACTTACCACACAATGGCCGTCATTCTTTGGATTTTGAATAGTATTGGTAGGCAGTGTTCCTTATTGACTCACATTTGCACTTGTGATTAACTGGTTCAGCTGCTACGTAATGTATCTAATCGATACTGCATGTCACTCAACTTTTTGACCAATACCCGATAAATTAGTACACATTTCTTTCACATTGTCATTAGTTAAGTCAAATATTTTCATCATCTTGTTCATCATATCTTCAATGCGACTCATACTTGGTCCTCCATCTCGGTTTCCTGGTTAAACGTAGGGTCCACTCTTATCATTCCTGTTGCCATACCCATTCATGTCGTAGTTGTTATCACGGTTATATTTCCCATCACGAACATAGTTCCCTTAGAGATTGTAGTTACTGTAGTTTAGGCCTTGATTTCTTTAACCTTTGTGCTAATTATCTAGATTGGATGCTTGGGTGTTCCTCAAGAAACCCCCCGTTTGATCATTCATATGATTTGCATCCTCCTCATAAATTTACTCATCAATCGGCGGTGCTTTAATCTGATAGTTCATTGTATTTACTTTCTTAGCATATCCACTTACATGTTTCAACACTAAGCTAACCTCTGTTCTCAACATTGTCATCTCCTCACTAATATATCATTAGAATTATTTGGGGTTGCTTGTATTAAAAACGTGCTCTTTCTCATAGCCAAAGTTTTGGTGCTCCATGCCTTGTCATTCTTGGAGATCTTTTCAAGTTTCTCAACAATCTCTTGAAATGTATTTTCCCCATAAGAACCTCAAACAATGGTTTCCAACACAACTTTCCCATTGTCATCCAGGCCTCTGTAGAAATACTCCTTTAGTGACTCATCATCAATGCGGTGGTTGGGCACACTTCTCATAAACTCTACAAATCTATCCTAAGAGTTAGTAACTAATTGTCCATGTAACTATACAATGTTTTTGAGTTTATCTTTGAGCTTCAACTGCTTTGACAACAAGAAACATTTATCCAGGAATATTTTGAGCAGCTCTTCCCATATGTTGATGGAGTTATATGCAAACTCAGAGAACCATATAGTACCATCCCCACACTTAATATAGACACTTTTATTTTGCTCAATGATAGTTAAACCCCTAGATGGCCTTAAACGTAGTTCGTCATCTCACTCTACTTAATATAGACACTTTTTATTTTGCTTAGATGAGCATATGGAGCATCCCTTGATTCATGTACTTGGCATCACTAGGTAACCCAGAAAACAAAAACAACCCTCTAGATGTAATCTAAAAGCCATTTGCATCTGAAAGTATGTCTTATTCTGAGGTTAGGATGTCACGAGGAATATGGTCAAGACAACAAATGTTTCTTAGGGAGGTAGATTGGAGGAACAAAATTTGTAGTTTTATAATATTAGGGCATTTGTGTTAATAGGCAGTGATTTTTCATTAGTAATTTCACCCCGCAACATGGTTGGGGTGTGTTCTCTACTAACCATTAACTTTGACCCCAGATTAGCCCTCACTTATTTTGGCTAGGCAATTAGATAGCAAACTATCACGCTAAATCTCTGTTGTTTAATATTTTTCTCATTCATTACTACCTTGGTCAGGCAAGTAGGAATGAGGTGAGTTCTAACATTGCTCACCATTAAAAAATATTCAAAATGAACAGATTAACAATACATGCATAAACACTATTCCTGAATTACTTAATTATTAGTTCTACGCTGTTAATTACTCATGGTCCCTACAACCCTAGTTGTGGTTTTATTTATTCATGTTTGAGAATTCACAATTCATATTAGGGTTAATTGCATAAAGAATGAACATGCAATGAGAATAGATGAAATCCGGAATCTTGAATTCAAGAACAAATGCAAATTTCATAAACCAAACTTCAAGAATTAAATGTAAAATGTTTTCAAAATATTTCTAAAAACCAAAACAAAGTATCTCAAAAAATATAACAACCCAAAAATGAAATTTACAACTAATATTTATAGTAAAATAAGTCCTTAACCAAGTAGGAAAAAAAAGACTAAGGAAATCCAGTTTTGGGCAGTGTCACCTACTTTTGGCCACCTACAGAACGTAGGTCCCTCCGTCATTCAACAATTAGTCAATTTTCTAATGGGTTCCATCGACGGGCATGACCTACGGCTTGTAACTCTAAGCACGAACGTTCATGTTCAACAACCGTTCATGGACTAGAGCTTCTTATTTTTTATCTTGATTATGACTCCCTGTAGGCTCATAGTAGCACCTACGGCTCATCAGTCGCCTTCCATCCTTCAACACTTAGCTCCATTTCTCAGCACTTCAACAAACACCTTCCACCTATGGCTCATCGAAGGAATGATGACTCGTAGGTGATGTCATTTTCTAAAGTCTTATTGTTTTAAGACTTCGAATGCCAACTATCCAAAACCTTTTTCATGCAAAATCAAATCAAAACACCATGACATCTACTAACAATATTCCTAAGACTCATACAAAAGTCTAAGGTTAATGCATCAAAATTACTGTAAACTTACGGTACATCACAGACCCACTCAAGAAATCCTAACACATACTCAAAAATTGATTAAAAACCCTTCTAGGGAAAAATCAACTCAACGTTGTCTTGAGAAGAACATGTTGCACAAAAAACCATACCTATGTTTAGTGTATCCTAGAAGAGACACCACCCTCCTAGAACAAAACCTCGAGGAGCCAAGGTAGTCAATGAACTTATCAGTGCCAGGGCTACCCCTAGACACTCTGTCTACTCAAGTATATCATAGATCTCTAGTTCTATGCCTGATTGGGGCTCTCAACCCCAACCAAGTGCTAAACTCTAATAGAATATGTTGATGCTCCATTTACCTCCAATGAATACCGCGTGTTATCCATCTAAGAGAGAGTGGATTCCAAAGAAATAGTTTTAGAAGTTAATAGAATCGAAAGCACACAATAAGCGGTAAAAACTAGAATTTCCTAAAAATTCCCTATAGCCTCCCAAAGATATGATATGGGCATCTCCGCACTGACCCGCACGACTCTACTAAGCATTTTCTCTCATACCAATAATGCTAGTCAACCTAGAGATCAGATACAAACTTTTCACGGCCTAATTTCTCAGGTGATGATGGAACCTACTACATCCCACCAGTAGGTAAGCCTAACCCTTAGCTCGAAACCATATGTTTTCACTATGAGGATACAATGCATTTCTTAGTTGAGGTGCTTCCCTTAGGGTCCTTTGATTTTTTTTTTATGTTGTAATTTTTATTTTGGATTTGTGATTGTATTGTTGGTTATTTTAGATTGTGCCATTGTCGGGTTTTGAATTTGTGTGCCGTTGTCAAGCCTTGATAATTATGGAGGTTATGTTCCCTTGTCAGGATTTTGTTGAGATTGTGTTGGATTAGTCTTTCGTTATTTTCATTTATTGTTAGTTTTTAAATTTCTTTTGATAGCTTTTTTGCTTCCTTTTTTTGATGGTGTTTTTAAGCGGTGATGCCCAATTATAGATAGAGTAATGACTATCTTCAAGGAAAATTTGCATTTGGTTATGAGTGTGTTTGTGGGATGTTTGTGTGGTTAAGTATGATTATCCATACGTGGAGAAGTTTGAGTAGCCATATGTGGTGAAGTCAGAGTAGTCATACCTCTAAGCGATGCATGAACTTGCCCGATTACGGATTGGTTGACATCTTTCTTAAGGTAAAATAATCATCATCTTTTTAGGAGGATGTGACTTGTTTGGTACTAATTAAATAGTTGTGCATTGAAAAGTTGAGCATGCCCCTCCAAACTTTTGAAAACAAATGCATTATGTGAATGCTTTTTTAACAACTCTTGTGGGTCATTTTATGACTCTTGGCTCATTAGTGATTTTTAAGTATGATATCATTTGTTATTGTGAAGGAAGTAAGAATTAAGACTTTTTGATTAATTGCATGCCATATGCGGTGTGTTTGTCAAATAATTCCTTGTGCTAACTTCTGCTAGCTAGAACTTGCCCAGTTAGTCTTTTGATGTTGGTCTGGATTGATTTTGGTGGAGAAATGACCTAATCTTTCTTTGTGATATTTGGAAGTCTACTTGACCAAAAAAAACCTATAATTGCACTAAATGCATCTTTAGTTGACCCCTTTGAGGTTAACACCATTTCTTTGGAAACATCACTATAAGCCTTATCAATTTTTAAAAAGCAATCTACTTTTGAATTTGTCACTCTTTGAATATTAAAATTGTGAAAGTATAGTTTAAAAGACTAAGTTTGGGGAGGTTCTTCGAAACTCGCATGGGAGATGACAATCACACGAGGAATTGAAATTGAGCAATGAGAAAATGAAGCAAATAAAGGAGGAAAACATTCTAAATAAAGTAAAGCCTTGAAAGATCAAAATATAAATAAGAGAATAAAATAAAATGAATACTCCAGAGTATGAAAGTGTCGCATGTGGGGCATCGTGTGTGAGATAAGAAAATGTATGCATTGGATTAAAAATGAAGAAAAGTGGTAAAGAGAAAAAATGGAAATTATTGTATCTAGTGTTCAAGGATGGTGTAGTCACTTTTACTCAAATAATATCCTAACCTTCTCTAAGCCTACAGTACAAGCTTGATAAAATCCTTTGTGATCTCTGACCGTTTTTTTTTAGACAATATTGATTAAAAATAAAGGCAAGTCTATGGTGTGATACTTGTATTCAGTAGATGTTCTTTATGAGTGTGAGTGTTTGTAATTTTGTCCTTTTTCTTGTTGATACATGTGTGAGTAATTTTTGGACATTCTTTCTTGTGAGGGCATGTGAATTAAGAAAGTGATGATTTTGAAAATTTCTAAATGAGTCAAATGAGAATGTGAAGTAACTAACGGTCTGAAGTCAATTCTTGTTAATGAGTTGTTACTTAATTCTTTATGTGTCTTGAAAGTGTGTGCAAATTTTGTGTGTGGTGACTATTTGTTAGAACCAACTGAAGTCATATTCTTTGTGCTTAAGTGATGATTTTGAATTTTCAACAATTGGAAAGATGTGTGTGTTTGAAAGGAAAATGTTCTTCGTAATTTGATCCTAACTTGCTTGAGGATAATTAATGATTTAAGTTTAGAGGTCTTGATATGTGTATATTTTTACCAACTTATATTATCTTTAAGCGTACATTATTACTTTATTTATGTGAGTATGGGTGCATTTGATGTGGTTTTTTTTATGTTTTGCAGGATAATGAGATACATAGTTGATCGACAAAATAAGAAGAAACCAAGTGAAATCGACGTAAAGAGAGAACTAAAAACTGAAAATCAAAACTAGTAGTCAACTATGCATCACAACCGTGTGCTCAATGGGTCATGATCATAGTCAACACTGAACTAAGGCATCGCAATCACATGGAAGGTTATCGCAATCACCGAAGCCTGGTAAACTTTGACCTTGCGATCGTGGTCAAACTCTCATGAATGTGATGAGTAAATCTTCCAAGCATTGAGGGCAGTCTTGGAAATTCACAATCTGATCCTAAATTTGACTATACACTCATGCACAACCATTTTGGGGATTATCTTTTAACATTTTTACAATTCTTCCATACTTTAAGCTTGGGGATTAGATTTCATAGCAAGCTTCCTCACAAACACCATGGGAGTGAAGATTGAATGTTTGATTGTAACTATTTTTTTATCCTTTTTTCAACTCCCTTGCGTTGTAATGCTTCAATTGTAGGTGTAATTGTTCATACACAATTTGGGTTTCGTGATAGAAACACACATTTGATGGTTGGTTGATCTTCATCTTTTTATTTTGTAATTGATTGAATGTTTTCTCATATATAAAATGAGTATTTGATTACCTAATCAATTTCATACTTTAATTTCTTTCTATTGGATTTGATCACTCCTAGGATTTGCTTATTTAATTTGATTGAGCGTGAAAGAGTAAATTAATCTTGGAAAAGATTGATTGGTGCTAATTTGAGGTGTAACTAATCATATATTGGATTAGAGCTAGAAACAATGAAATCCTTGCAATGCCTATATTTGGATTAATTCTCTTGCCACTTAGCTAGGTTTGATAGAACTAGTTGAGATATATTTTCCTATGGCAGAAGGAAGTAGGTGGACACTAAAGAATCCAAGGCATATAAGATCTTACCCACGATGACTTGAGTTTATATTAGATTAATGTGCAATAGACCGTGTGGATGTTAATTAACTTCCCATTCCCTAATCTCTTTGGACTCCATGCTTAAAAAAGGTCTTTGTCCTTGTTCTCCTCTATCCCGTATCTTTAGTCATTACCTAAATCTTTATATTATACTTGTATCTTTCATTTGGATTCAAACTAGTAGATGGCAATTCTTTGTTTTTACAGTCGCCTTTATATTGTTCCTTATGAGATTGGACTCTGAACTTATACATTGCATTTTTATTACTAGAGACTGCCTACATGATTACTTATATGATGCATAATTGAGTGTTATCAGCTAGTGATTTCCTTATAATTTATATTCAAATATGTTATGCCATAGAACTTCTTTGATGTCGTCTTGGATGGTTGTAGCTCTTTGTAGACCGATGCAGAAGACTTGGGTCTGATATAATGAATTCTTAGCTCAATGATAACTCTAATCCTATTAAATTCCCATCCATAATCTCCCTATTCTACGGTCCCAGTATATCCTTGGTTGTGATTTCAAACCTGGTTGTTCACATTGGATCGAGTCATGGGTTTCAAGCTGAAGTAGGTCCCTTTAGAGTGTTTTAGCCACAATTCAATGTACTGGCACATCTCTGTTAGCCATGATTTGAGACGTTGGCACATTTCCACTAGCTAACGTTTGAGGCCCTGGCACACTTCTATTATCTAGGGTTTGAGTTTGGGCCCACTTCTTCTAGTTGGGTTTAAATCAAGATAGTATGGTTCTATTGGGTTCTTTGGGGTGCCTTCGTTGCAGTTCAAGTCTAGGTTGGTCATTTCAATTTTGGATTACACTTAGACATACTCAGAGATAGTACTAGTTCTTAAGATTACCGATTGGGATTATGGAGATTTTTTGGGTTATTTACCTTTCAATTGCACTTGAGTATACCTTCTGGGCTTATGCTGGTCTAGTTAGATTTTGGTAGCTGCTTTACTTTATTGCTTCGTTCCTTCTAGATTCACCAACTTTAATTAGACTTTGTCTTATTATTATTTTTATTTAACCTTTACTTACCGCCTATTTTATCGCTTTTCATATTGTATTTACTTTCCAAGCTCAATCGGTCTATGATGCCTACTGGGTACCTTTTATTTTCATACTCATGCTACAGTCCACATCTGTTTTCTTGATACAGATCTGAGCACCAGTCAACAACATTGATTCAAGATTTTGCGGGGACATCTAGAGACAAAGGGTGAGCTAGTGGTGTCCTAGTTTGACTCATCTACATATGTATATAGTTTTTGGGTTAGTCTATTGTACTCGAGACAAGTCTATTTTAGTTGTATTTTGGAACTTGTAATTTTAAACAACTTTGTACTTTCGTCCACTAGGTTGTGAGATTGGATCTAATACTTGTACATATTTGTCTTTTCTCATTTCCATTGTGTTTTTGTTTTTATTTCTATTATCTTCTCAATGGTGGTTGATTCTTCCAAATATACATGTTAGTTTCCATTCTAAGATATGGGTTGACTTACCTACTGGTGGGTCATAGTAGGTTTCATCATAACTGAAGTTTTCAGGTCATGACATTTCAGCTTTTTATGTTTTGTAGTTCTACATTATAAACAATTGAACTAACAAAGGGAAGGATGAAAAACCATTCTAGAATCAAATTAAAGTGTGAGAAGATATTGACTACTTAATAAATTTACCAAGTCATTGGACATATCACTGCT
Organism: Solanum commersonii; assembly: GCA_029007595.1. NCBI lineage: Eukaryota > Viridiplantae > Streptophyta > Magnoliopsida > Solanales > Solanaceae > Solanum > Solanum commersonii. The sequence continues at coordinate 293,128 of JAJTWQ010000192.1, forward strand.
GTAAATGTAGTTATGAATCTCACTGAAAAATCGTACCTTTTCTAATCCAGGATATCCAACTATGGAGGAAACCAAGATTAATACCTTCTTAATTTTGAAAATGACTTTTGGATTCTGGATTGACTTTTGTCAACCTTTACCTATGAGAACAATCTTTAAACAACTAAAAAAATGGGCAGTTGAACACAAACCACATACTCCATTTGTCTATAGAATTATCTAATAATACTTTGTTCAAGGTGTTGTCTTTAATCTACAAATCTCATAAATTTAAAGACATGTTTCCAAAACCAACAGATTCTCTCTTAAAAATAGATGAAAACCTAATTGTGAGAGAAAAGAAAGAAAAGAGGATTACCAATGAAAAATGGACACAAATCTTGATGGTGGAGACGACGATGAAGATGACAAAAATAGGCAAAGTCTAAGCAGATGGCGGACAGGTTGAAAGAGATATTGAAGTTTTGAGAGAAAGAGGGCATTCGGTTCTTTTCTGAAAGAGAGAAAGGATAAAGTGAAATAATTGGCACTGAAGTTATTTAAGTATTTTCTTTTAACGTTTAAGTGTTAAAAAAGTATTTGTTACACCCGAATTATCTTAATCACTAATAAGAAAAAAAATTGCTTGGGTTGGTCAAACTAGTCACTAATTTAAATTTCAACACTTATTTTTCACCCTTTGATCAATTCTTTCAATTGAGTAGGCATTTAGACATGTCATTTCATCACATAATTTAAAATTGTGATGAAAGAAGCATTTGGGCATGCGATGAAATCTCAAAGTCTTCAAAATGATTTCACAGTTTTCAAATATAAAAATTGACAACAACTTTATATTTTGTAAAATAATAAATTTACCATTTTATATCTACATATTTTTTTGTGAGAATACCAAAGTAGTGATAAAATAGTTGAGAAGTATGATTGTATAGACAAGATGATATAGTTACAATGATATTATTGACCATGCTCAATTTTATTAAAAATGGTACACTTCAACTCATGTTAATTTTACTTTTTTATTATGCTAAAATTTGATCAATAAATGTTGTAATTTTTTAAGAATAGTTTTGTGATAGTGTATTATACTTTTCTTATGCTTTTTTGCTTATTTGGTAAGATTGTGCAAAGAATTGAGGCAATTTTGATAGTTTTCAATGAAGTTCTTATGCTTATGTCACGATTCGCACATTCGATTCATGATTACACCTACCAAAATCCTCTTGTAGGTAAGGCAACTATCCCTGAACGAAAAGTAACAATCATATTGGACAGAATCAATAATCAACGAGTAGATAATAATAATATAAGAAAGATACAACAAACATAAGGAAATGACATAAATATATATACAATTGATGCGCCCCAATTTACACCTCAATTAAGTGTAATGTGGTCATCAACGAATATAGTACCTTACTAGGTTGGGGTCGAATCCCAAAGGGAATAAGGCATAAACTAAGCCACATGCAGTTATCTAACTATTATTTACTTATTTCCAAAATTGAATGGGAAATATGGAGAGTTTTGGTTTCAAGTCAAAGTTCACTTTTTCAACAAGTAACAATTAACAATATCACTTAACCTAGAATCAATCAAAGAGAATTAACCAAGACTATATTCACCAAAAATGTTTGACCATTTTCTAGTTAATTACAGAACTTTATCTTGCATTGCTAGCATATTAGGTTATTAACTTATGTTACACTTAACTATTTCTAAACCAAATAAAATGTATATCACTTTCATGCTCCTGAACTGAATATAATTACCATCACTATGACATATAGATTCTAAAGTTAGTTAATCTGGCTACAATATTAACCATTAGAGAAGTCCAAATCCTCGACATTTTGTTACTAACTCTTTTTCCATGTTTTAGACTTTTTAATCAAACAAACTAAACGTAAGGCAAGTTCTAATTTTTGCAACAATTAGAAGTCAATTAAGATCAAAGAGATAATAAGATATAAAAATACAACATGCGATCTATTCTTTAAAAACCCTAGTTTTGGCTCAAGTCGTTAGGGATTCCACAACCCTTGGTTGTGGGGTTTAGACACTCATGATTAATGAAACAAAGAATAGAATTGCATTCATTAAACAAGTAATTACTTAGAAGAGTTAAAGACAATCAACACTTTTATTTCAATAAGCTAATGAAACTCTCGTTCAAACTCAGTTTAAGAAAATATTGTCTCTTCGATAAAATGAGATTGTCAAATAAAAACCTAAAAATAATATTTATAGTTCATGGGAATTTAAAATTTACAAATTGAAAGCACAAATTTTGAGGCTCATACGTCTCTGCGTATAATGGTCCATCATAGGAGTGATAGTACGTCTCTTTGGTAGGCATATAACTTTAGAGAATTATAAAATTCATGTAGGTCTGACATTAAATATGACGAACTTTCAAAGGTCTAATGGTCTCTCACCTCCTTCACCATAAAACTTCAAAGAGTTTATGACCCATCAGGCTTGTCGTCAGAGCCCTCCTTTTGATACTTCACTACATTTCACTTTCTTTCTCACCTTGACTGATTTCCTGATCAACACAATAGAAAACTATGAAAAGACACTATTGTTACTTATGAATGCACAATTATTCCTAGTTAAAAACATCAAATATGCCATAAAATATTGATACATCAAGAACATAAAAAGATAAAGTCTCATGACCTTATGGATGAAGGTACAAAGCTACTAAAAAGGAGTACAAGCTACAACATCACCAAAATAAGTAAAGACTTGTCTCGAATATAAAATACTAATAAAAACTATAAATAGAAATAGATGAGTCAAACTAGGACACTATTAGGTAACCATCTACCTTTGGAAACCTCCACTGAAGCTCGAATCAACGTTGTTGACCGGTGCATGGATCTGCAAAAAGAAACACATTTGTAGAGTATAACATGAGTACCAAAACAATAGGTGTCTAGTACGCATCATAGGAAGACTAAGTCGGAAAGAAAAAAAAGTTACCGGAAAGTGAGGTAATAAAAGGTAGTCAATGGTTATAGGAGTATAATAATAGTGGGAAGTCTTACTATACACCTCGATAATCTAGTAGGAGTAAAATGATACAGTAAAGAAGTTAAATACAACCTAATTGAACCTCTATAAACACCAAAGGTATAATCATGCACAATTTAAATGAAAATAACCCAAATAGACCCCCATAATTCTGATAAGTACATAGAAGAGCTAAAGATATCTCTTACAATGATAAAGTATAATCATGAACTGAAATTGTTGTCCCTAGATTCATACCGAGATGAAGGCACCCTAGAGAATCTAATATAATGGTGATGCCAAACCGACTAATAGAAGTATTCCAAAACTCAAACCATGACTAGGAGATATGCACATAGATGGATGTGCGCCTAGACCTAAAATTATGGCTAATACAAGTGTGCCTGAACCTCTAATCATGGCTAAAACACTTTGAATAACTTCTAGAATAACATACTCATTGCCAGGCTGGAAGGTACCAAAGAGTAGAATCTCTATCAAAGTCAAAAGGGACCTACTCTAGCTCGAAGCCACTACCCAATCCAATATAACCAAAAAGGCCCAAAATTACAACAAATGTATGTTGGGGCAATAACAAAGGGAAGTTATGGATGAATGTTCAACAAATTAGGAGTTGTTACCTGGCTAAAGATTCAAAATATTATACCCAAGTCTGCTACATCAGTTTACATGGAGAAATAACTATCGAAAACGGTGTCAGAGGATTTATAAGGCATAAAGTTTCAATGATAGCAGTTCTAAGGCAATCACTAGTGTCTTTCTAGGCTAAGGCAAATAATAAATCAAGAAATCAAAAAATCCAACTTGTTATAACATGGAATGATATAACAATGTAAACCGGTAGACATGCTCAATTTCCCAAATATTACCCGAAAAGTAGGCTAATATCATTCCCCCAGCCTACATCCTACATGTGGTCGGCACTCAAAAACCATTGTTGGTCCCCAAGCAAACCCTTGGAATGACTAAGTATAGACATGAGATTCAATATGATACGTGAAAGACTTAAATAGATAAGAGTTTAACTCATTTAAATTAAAGCTTTGAAATAATGTCATGGAATACCGAACATGAATAAATTCCAATAAAGTCAAGTTAAATTCAAACATAAAAGATTGATTTCAAAATATCACTCAAATTCTAATACAACTTCTCTCCTTTGGGCTATTTATAGTTTCGCAAAAATAATTTTGAAATTCCATGCGCGACTTGTTCAACGACATTAGTCAGGCTCACATTTCTAATTTAGTGGATTGTTGTTTGTTCTTTAGCTCTCCAGTCATTCACTTTAGGCTTCGGGCATTTAAACCTCAGTTGGTGAACTTGATCGAGTCAACCTTTCACATTCGGTGGATCATCGAGTACCACCTTGTTGTCATATTCAACCTTCATTTTCACTTAGAACTCTATCACCTTCGGCAATAGAACTTTCAGCTCAACTCATAACTTTGGTGAATTGTCATTTCCACATCGCTTCATCGATTTTGCCTTGAATATTTTAAATCATGCACACTGTCACATTGGTCGAGGGCTGTCCTATTGGGTGATCTGCTCTTTTGGTTAGGCAATTGTCAGCAGGGATTTTACACTCCTTTTAATGTTTTTGGTCTATTTTTCATCGATCCATCCTTGCCTTGTCCTTTAGCCTTCATAGATGCAAAATATCATCAGATAAGGACATAAATATACATTCAGGACACTATTTGTTGAACTAAAACCGCTTTAAATAAGAGAAAATATACAACTCATTGCCGCTCGAGTTTGAGCCAATGAATGACTTACATCACAATAACATTCTATCTTTAAGGAAAGTGAGGATGATGTGGAGGTCCTACTCAAGGACGTCTTTCTCGGTAAAGAGTGGGTCAGAAAGGTTAATTCAAAGATGGACACATTCAAGATATTTGGCCTATGCTCGGAGAAGGTAAAAGGCACTCTAAGTTTTCTTGAGGGGCATACCCTTAAAGAGATAGAAAGCATCTAAAATTACTTGGATGGGTGTACGTAGCCTGAGATAGGGATGAGGCAAACCATTGCTACCTTGGAGTGCATGCTCATGGAGGCATTGAGCACTATAGATGCCATGAAAGCAAAGATAGCAACACTCAAAGAGTAGGACAGCGTGCCGTGACTAATACCGCTTGAAATATTTTCATGATGAGGAAGGCTAAGATCGAGGCTCCCAAGCTACTAGTGTTTAAAGGGGTTTGTGATGTGCATGAAGTAGAGAACTCTTTCGGTAGTTGGAGAACTATTTCTGACATAAAAATGTAAGAGACGATGATGCCAAGATCAACTTTGTATTGTTGTACTTTTCAAAGACTATCATGGTCTAGTAGAGACAAAAATCGGTTAATGATGAGAGAGGTATGTTCACGATCATCAAGTGGGATCAGTTCCAGGACAAATTCAAGAGAAAGTTCTTCCCAAATAATTTATTGTATGAGTTAAGATGAAAACTTCAAGAATTAAATCAGACGGGGAGCATACACGACTATATTAAGGAGTTCACAACTCTTATGCTTTGAATCCCCAACCTCACTAGTGATGAATTGTTGTTTCACTTGATGGACAAGTTGCACAACCAACTAAGTAGGAGTTGAAACCCCTATGATTCAATGATGTAGACCAAGTCATAATGGAAGTCAAGTTTTTGATGAATTTCAAGAATGAGAAGTATGACAAAGACTGATGTAATAAATCATAGGATGACATTGATAAGAGTGGAAGAAAGTGTGGTAAAAGCAAGAAAGTACATCAACAACATCACAAGACTCGAGATACCCACAAGTTTGATAATAAAAAGTCAAAGGGTCATTGGAATTACATAGAAATGAAAGTACAATCCGAGACAAAAAGATGCTACATTTGTGGAGGGCCATATAGCTTCAAGGATTGTCCCAACTATAAGAGTCTTAGCGTTTTGGGGCTTGAAAATGATAGGAAAGAGATCGGTCACAGCTCAATTAGGTGTGATTTGACTCTGTAAAGCCATCACAAAGTCAGTTAGCCAAGTTAACGAGAATATAAATCAATATGTGGACCTTAGAATCAATAATAAGTCATCTCGTACATTAGTTGAAATCGAAGAAACTCAAAATTTTATTATCAAGGCTGCAACAAAGAGACTATAGTTGAAGCATGCTCCAACTAACTCTCACGTCAAGATTGTGAACGTTGATCCTCAAAATGATCATGGTGTTTTAGTCAAATTGAGTAATTGGAAAGGAATGACAAACTTCACAATTACAAAAATGAATGTCATTGATATCATTCTAGGGCAAGAGTTCTTCAAACGGTGTCATACCTTGATCGACCCCTACCTCCACTTTCTTTGGTTCATGGAAAGAGAAGGGTTAGCATGGTGCCTATAGTAATTATACCATACAAATAGAATCATGCACAACTTGTGGCTATATAACTTATGATGGGGCTCAAGAAGGAGAGACCAATGCTCTTGAAACCATTTACAAGTGTTATGGGAGACAAAGACAAAAAGTCATTGTCGTGTTCCACATCCATTGGAAGGGAAACTCATCGAAATAAGCTACATTATGATGATATGACAACTTGTGGCTATGCAAAGATAACACACACAAGTTTATGCAACAGTAATGCATTATGGGCATTGCAACATTAGGTGGGGTAGAGTTTGATGACTCACCATGTAACACCTTGGAAGTGCATAGCTTAGTGTAATTTGAAAAGTGGCAGAAAATAATAGTTGAAGTTTTTTGGTTTTGGAATGTATGAGACCCATGTATGGGTCCGAGATGGGTTGCTGGCTTGTGAAAGTTGATCGTGGTTGACACATAGAAATTTAGAATCTCAAGATGTCAATGTACGAATCAATAATATGTTTCTTGAAAGGAACCACAAGTTATGGTTGGTCTCGTGAGATTGACCTTTAAAAGTTGATTAGTTCAGTGTACTGACTTCTACGACTGGTACCTATGGGTCGTGAAAAGGATTATGATTCGTAGTTGGTGGTCCATGGTTCATTTTATAAGAAGTTGTACTTTCAGTAGTTAGGTTCCACCAGTGGACAGTACAATCCATGGAAAGGAGTACAAACCGTAAAGTGGGTTCATGATACCTTTTCGACAGTTTTAAGTATGGGGTATTTGAGTCTTTTCCTACTATTTTAACTCCTATAATACATCATTTTGAACATATTTTGAATACTTTAAGGGGTTCCTAAACACCTTAACCTCCCTCTCTCACTCTCATTCTCTCAAACTCCAACTTCTCTCTCAAGTCTTCTTCCCCAAGAAAGTTAGGGTTCCAAGGATTTCAAGTCTCTATTGAAGATTTCACCTAAGGTTTTCATCAAGGTATGTGGGGAATTCATCAATAGGTTTTTCTTCACTAATAGATTCCCAAAGAAACCTTAATTTCTCAAGTTATGATTCATTCCCAAATTCTAGGTTTTTATAATTTTCTCATATGTTAAATTGAATTTAAGTTTTCCCTCCATGAATGATCTTATTATGTATAATTTATCATATTTCAATGTTTTCAATGGTATTTTCATGAATCCATGTTATGTATATTTTATGATTATGAATTAAACTATATTGATATAAATGAATGATGATATGAAGGATTTTATGAATAAAGGATGCTTTCGAATAAAGTATCATAAGTTTATATGAAATATAATGCTTATGATTGAAGTACATTTCATTATGAAACACTATCATGATTTAAATACTTCTGATTAAAGTGTCTCTTATGACTATGTATGAAATAACGATTTAAAGGAGCTATTCTTGTGACTAAGAGATTATGTATAATGATTCGGTATTACTAAATTCTTACCATTCCAACAATTGTGAATATGAATATGATTATTCATGTTTTCCATTGGAAGATTACATAGCACCAAGTTGGACTAGTGGTGATAATATAAGTCCTAGAACTATGTGTCCTCATAGGATTTTGTCTTAATTAACTCTGGCTAGTGGATCCACCTAAGCTCATGATTATGGTCCTTAACTTGGGAAGTAGGAAACTCTCTTTTCAGTGTAGGAGCAGTACAATGAACTCCATGTTATAGCTCACATAATTGTTATTGGTTAATGGTATCTCCCACAAACACATATGTTATGACTATTTATTTCAAACTAATGCATGACCTTGTACTATATTTTCAAAATCAGATTATCTCGCTTCATGTTATGTTTACTTAATCAATACGTTATCATATTTCCAAACTAATCATGTTATCATGCCATGTTTATGTACTTTCTATACACATTACATTCAAGTACTAACCGAATACATTCTTGTGTCTACTTGTTTTATAATATAAGTGTTGACGCTCCATATCAAGCTAATGGTTAGTACGGACCCTGATCAATCTTGATCAATATTACAGCCACGACCCAAAGTATACCCTAGGTGTAACATTACGTATAGAACCCCGAAAGACCCTACACAAGCCACTTAGCATACATCATACAAGGTAATAGAAATACAGATTTCAAAGAAATAGTCTTGTACCATAACAGAGTTTGACAAACAGAAAGTGTAACATAGTAAAAAACAAGTCATTACATCAAAAGAAAGTGGTTGGGAAGTAACCCGTACACCACATACAATGTCGTAAAATTGAAATACTGAAAATATATAAAAGTAACTTAGTTTTCATGTTATGAGGGTTGTAACACCCCGGAAACTAGTAGGTTAAACTAGAGCTTTACGCTAGGGTTCTAGAGTTTTGACGTGAGGACTATAATCGTAAAATGACTTCCCATACTTAGAATGAGGGGATTAGGGGTTAAATTCCAGGTACGACTCCCCAAGGACCAACCAAGGGTACTTGAGGAGGACCCTAAAACTTACCCCAAAATATGCCCCAAGGCAGTGATCCACAATGGGGACTCACGCCCCGTGGGAGGAGGGTCTTGATTCAATCCTGCAAGAACATGTTCCAGTATCCCACCCACGATTGACCAGCACCACCCATGGGTCCACCAACAGCCCATGGGTCAGGGTCTCGTGGGTGAGGCAATCTTGGCCTCTAAGTGTTTTAAGTTGGGGACTTAGGGGTCATTCCATATTTAGTTAGGGATTAAATGGTGTAGTTTTATTAGTAATTAGACCACCAATATAAACCTAATAGACCCATAAATAAATTAATCTTAGTCATTAATTCAATTCACCAAAAAGAAACCAATTCCCTCCCAAATATCTTCTCTCTAGAACTTCAAGGAAGAAGAAGAAGAAGGTGGAAGCTAGGGTTGAAGGATCAAGATTTTCTCCTCAAATTAGTAGGAATTCTTCATCAAGGTATGGTAGATCTTCATCTATGGATAGAATTCATCCATAGAGTCCCTCTCAAATCTCCAATTTCAAAGCTAGAAATCCCAAAAGTTAGGGTTTGGCTTTAATCTCATGGATTCCTTTCAAATTCATTTATAAGGACTGAATTATGTTTTTTTATGGATATATTGATGATTTTATATGGTTTTCTGTTGAATTCCTTAAGAATCCATGAATTCCCCTACTCTAGTTAGGATTGCTTCCTACATTGTGGGTATTGTTGAATGTTGATCCAATTGAGTGGATAATGGTGGTTTATGATTGATTATGAATTAATTGCATGATTTTAGTATGATTATACTACTATTCTTGATTAAACTAAGATTCTAGGGTGAAATTGATATGTTAGTGTTATGCCTTATAAGAGGAAATTGAGGGCTTAGATGTGACCTTCTAAGATTGATGAATTTCTTTATCAATTGCTTGAGATTAGGGCACCTAGATACGAATTTCTTAAAACTAAATCTTGTAGGCATGAATCGATTAGATTAGGGCTTATATGATGGACCATGGTTTAGTAGTATTGACATTGAGGGCACATGATGCTATATGACTATAATTGGTTAAGAATGAAGCATGTGGTTAGATTATCTTGAGAATTAGGGATACATGATGATCATGTGAGGTATTTCTTGAGAGTAAGGCTTATAGTATGAAAATGATTTCTAGGGCTTTAAGGGTAAAAGCTAATATGAATGAGCTAATAATGTTAATGCTTTAAGAGGGAAGCCATTATGTATGTTGAATTGTATAGGGCATTATTGTGGAAGGACTTGACCCACATGACCTATAATATGAGTAATGAGATTATGCATGTAGTAATTGAACTACTTGAATTAGGATTATATCCATGTCTAATGTAGTGAATTCTAGATGTGTCGATTAAATGTGATCTATGACCCTTGAATGCAAGATATGAGAATTATACATGATTATGGGATTTATGTACATGCTTTGTGAACACTTTGAGAGTGAAGTGTCGATGATGATGCTATTGTTGTGTCATTGAAAGGGCATTCTTACATACACACACTCCATGCATGAACATGATTATGATGTAACTATGGTGTTGATTTAAAGGCTATTCTCATATACGCCCTTACACATGACTATGAATGAAATTTCCATGACCATGATAATATTGTTGTGTTGATTGAAAGGCTATTTATCATGAACACACAATGAACATAATGTGAAAGGTTTCCTCACATAATAATGATTCTAAGGTTGAAAGAATATTCTCACCTCTTGATTCTATGAGCTATACCATGATATCGTGTTGGATTGAGTGTTAAGACATTCTTCCATAAACATGAACCTAAGTCAAAGAATTAAAATGAATCTAATGGGAATTATGCCTAGCACTGAGAGGATATGAATATGAGATGGAAGCTTTTACGCTAGTAGTCCGGCTTCCCAAATGGGTTCCTTTTACTCTAGTTAGTCCAAGTTGCCGAAACAGTTATCTCATGAGATGGAAACCTTCTACCTCAGAAGTCCGGGTTTCTTGGAGCAATCTCCTTATCCCATAACTATGTGCCCACATAAGTCTTTAGCTAGTGGATTCACCTAAGCTAACAAGCTTTAGTTCTACCTTAGGCAAGTAGAACACCTCTTTTCGATATGGGGGCATGACACCGCATTCCATGTTAAGCTCACATGGTCTATGTCGGCTAAGGCTTATTCCAACCATGACAAGAACATGAACAATGAACAAGAACATGAATTATGAACTATGGCTCCTCAAGAAGCTCTACTAAGAGTGAGTGGGGGGTATGGGACTTCATTCATACATTGCACAAGTAAGCTTAGAGAGTGGTCATGGTGTGTTTCTCTTATGTTATGAAGGCTTATGAATTGATGCATTCTTAATATGGATTGTTTCTATGAGTTTATTTCCTTGATATGAGTTATTAAAGGTGAATGTTGCCTTGTCTATGAGTATTAACTATGGATGAGATCAAAGAATGAAAATCATGAGTATGGTGGCCTAAAAGTGGTACTTAGTATTAGATAGGATCATGGGATCTTATCTATGCATTGCACAAGTATAACTTAGGGTTACCTATAAGATGGTTCTATTATGATATGAAGAGCTAAGTGTTGATTATGTATATGAACTATGTCTTATGATGACTAATGGTTGCATTATGTCTATGCTGGAGGCTATGCTTATGATTATGTTGTTATCATTTATGCTGTGATGAACTATATTTAAGTTATGTTTATAAGTTACGTTTTCCAACGACTTATAAGATGATGTTCAAAATTTGCATACAACATGGTTTCAACTAAACTGTCCTATTTAGCATGTTTTAAAGGTTTTAATGCATGGCTATAATACTTAGTGCATTTTTTAACTAACCCATATTTTTCTACATTTTTTCTCTAAGTGTAGGGTCTGGTTCTTGAAGTGATCTCCTTCTTGGTCAAAGCTTGGATTGACTATTCTCCTTGATTTTGGTGAGTCCTCATGGTTCAAGGACGGATGATGATTTTCTTGTTCCTTTTCTTGTACTTTCATATGAGAACTATGTTGTAAGGGTTGTGACCCTAATTGAGACTTTGATTATAATAGATGGCTAATTGAGACAAATCTAGACTTCAACTATGCTTTTATGAAAACTTCTTAAGTATTTAAATGTGATTTACTCTTTATTGTTCTTTTATTTTATGTTATGATATTTTAAGGGCTTGTATGAGACCCCTTCAGGGTTGAGTACGACGTGTTACATCTAGGGGGTACCCCTGGGTAGTGACAAGGACTCACCAATCTTCAAATTCTAAGAGACCAACAAGCTACGAGTATGAGAGGTAGGAGCGTTAGACCCTACATTAATGAGACAATGTGGGCATAAGTATGTATTAGTACATGAAATGTACTAAGTATGATAACATTGCATAAGAGTTATGAAATCATGCTAGAAGGACTTTACCTAACATGCAATAACCAAGCTAAATCATAAGATAAAAGGTTAGAAAACATAAGTCATAATCATGGTCAATGCAACCTTAACATCTTTAAAACACTTGTGTGATACTTTAAATGTAACCTTAGTTCATTATAACATAGAATCCAGTATCTATCTCAAAGCATCCTCAAATCACATCAATTTCATAAAAACATGCATATCTTCATAAATTCATATTTAATAATTCATAAGCTTCAGCATGTGTTCATAGTCTAAAATCATGGATCATGCATGGGTTCATATGAATTCAACTCAAAATGATGTAATTAATTCAATTCATGCATTAAAAGATAGAAAAAAAATCAATTGAAACATAATTGAAAAGAACCAATAAAGATTGAATAAAACCCTAACTTTGGATTGAGAATCTAACTTTTTAAATTGGAAGATCTTGAGAACCCTCTGGAGGAAAGGATTCCATAGGTGAATACTGACATACTTTAGTGATCAAGGCCTAATAGCCATGGTTAGTTAAAGATCTTGAAGTGAAACCCTAGCTTTTTCTTCCGTAGCTTTAGAGAGGATTTTAGGGATAACTTGGAGGGAAATTTAGGATTTAGGAGAATGATTTAGAATGGGTAGTTTTAGGACTTAAGTCACTCATATAGGGCGTATAATAGGGTTAAACGACATAGCTTTGGCATCAAAAACATAAGGAAAGACTAAAATAACACTTACTTAAAAACAAGATATGTGACTTATATAGAAGCCTTCACTAACCGTTTGGAGCTTGATGGTCTGTGAAGCGAGCCATATAGATGGTGAAATTTAAGTTTTCATTAAACAACCAACCCATTGCCACTAAATGGATAGTGAACCCCTAAATGGACAGTTTAGCCAACCATGGAGGGTCATGGTATGTTTTAGGCTTGTGGACCTTCCTATTCAACCCATCATACCTTTCCCAAATTCCAAGGTGTTACATTATCTCCCACTTAGAACATTCGTCCTAGAATGGAACTTAAGCTAGAATGAAAGAGTAGGACAGAAACTTAACAACCCAATATGAATGCATCTTCACCAAAATACACATAATGAAGGACAAAAATCGAGTCCAAGCTAAAACTTATTCAAAACATCACTTCATAAAGCATACTTACATATATATGGAGACATGAGAATGACTAAGACACATGAATCCGAAAGAGAGAACAATAAGGAGCTAAATACCTCAAGCTAGAATAGGTATAGAGGGAAAGAGATGAAGATATTAGGACATCTTATCGGTGTTGGCCTGAAGTTGAACCCTCAGCCATTTTGATTCCTCTAACACATTTTTACAGATGCAACATCTTTGTTTCTCAACCTTCTAACTTATCAGTCCAAAATCTCGACCGGAGCTTCTTCATACAAAAGACTTTCCTTTACACCAAAAGTTTCTAATGGTACAATAGATGTCGGATCTCCAAAACACTTCTTCAATAAGGACACATGGAAAACTGAATGTACTGATGTTAAATAATTAGGCAAGCCATGTTCATAATCAACTTTACCGATACACCTCAAAATTTGATTTGGACTTACATATCGAGGACTAAGCTTCGCTTTCTTTCCAAACATCATTACACCCTTCATAGGTGAAATTTTCAATTAAATACAATCATCAAGATCGAACTCAAGATATCTTTTTCTAACATCGGCATATGACTTTTGTTAACTTTGAATTTTTTTCAACCTTTCTCTAATAAGTAGAACCTTTTCCGTAGCCTCACGAACAACTCAAGACCTATCAAAGCAACCTCAGTAACTTCAAACCAACCTATAGGAGATCTACACCTCCTACTATAAAGAGCGTTAAATGGAGCCATACCAATACTCGAATGATAGCTATTGTTTAATGCAAACTCGTTCAAAGACAAATGATCATCCCAATTACTGTTGAAGTTAACATATACGCTCTCGACATATCTTCAAAAATTTGGATAGTGCATTCTTCTTGCCCATCGATTTGAGGATGAAAGGTTGTACTAGGATTGAAACGAGTACCATGCCTTTTTTTGAAAGGCTTCCAAAATTGAGAAGTAAATTTGATACCACGATCAAAGAAACTGGATAGGTGGACTCCATGAAACCTAACCACTTTCCTTAGATACAACTTAGCATAATCTTCTGCCGAATAAGAAACCTTGAATGAAATAAAATGACTCAACTTCGTCATATGATCTACAATAACTCAAATCGAGTCATGTTGTAGTCGGGTGCAGGGTAAACCAACAATAAAGTCCATATGCAAATCTTCCCATTTCCAAGTAGGAATACTAATATTATGGGACAGACCTCCCAACTTTTGATCTCAAATTTTACTTGTTGACAATAAGGGAACTTAGCTATAAATTCTTAATATCCTTCTTCATCTCATTCCACTAATATACCTCCTGCAAGTCATGGTACATCTTGGGTTCTCCCGGGTGAGTAGAATATCGAGAACTATTGGCTTCCAATAAAATTTTCTCCCTCAATTTATCAACATTGGGAACACACGCAAATGACCTTGATATCAAAGCACGCCATCTCCCTTTGGGAGAAACCCTCAATGGACTTTTTAAGCACCGCTTCCTTTAACTCAACAAAAAATCGGAGCAAGACTTTGCTCTAGTTTCACATCTTACACAAACGATAATTTTGAACCATTATGAATAACAAAACCACCCTCACTTTAATCCACCAACATAACACCTAGCCAAGATAGTCAATGAACATCACAAATTAATTCTTTCTTACCATTTTCAAAATGTGCTACATTATTACTAGATAACTAACTTGAGGCATTGGCCAGAACATTGGCCTTTCCCAGGTGATAAAAGACACTCATATGATAATCCTTCAAGAGTTATAGCCATCTACATTGGTGGAGATTTAGATACTTTTACTTGAACACATATTGCAAGCTTTTATGATCAGTGAAGACAACAACATGGACATCAAACAAATAATGCCTTCAAATCATTAAGGCAAATACAACCACCACTAGTTCCGAATCATGGGTAGGATAGTTCTTTTCATGAATCTTAAGTTGTCTTGAAGTATCAGCAATAACTTTCTAATTTTGCATAAGAAAACATCTTAGTCCAATCCTTGAAGCATCACAATACACAATAAGCCCATCAAAGACATACGGTAAAGTCAACACCAGAGCGGATGTAAGCCTATCTTCAGCTCTTTAAAACTCTTTTAACACACTTCCGACCATAAGAACTTTACTTTCTTTTCGGTCAATACAGAAATCATCTATTCTTTAAAGAGGACACTTATTCTTAATGGTAACATATTCAATTGTTGGTAGTCATTACATATGCGAAGTGAACAATTTTTCTTTCGAACAAACAAAAATACAACACCCCATGAAGAGATACTCGGTCAGATGAAACAAATCTTTCAATTGCTCTTTTAATTTCTTAAATTCTACAGGAGCCATATGGTAAGAAGGAATGGGGATAGGTTGTGTATCTGGAGAAGATAAATACCAAAATCTATTTCCCTTTCAGAAGGAACATCGAGTAGATCATCGGGAAACACTTTCGGAAACTTATTTTCAATGGGTACTAACTCAAGAATAGGGGTTTCAGAATTTGTATCCCTAACCCCGAACATGATGGTATTTGCAATCCTTAGAAATCATCCCTCTATATTTAAGACAAGAGAAAAATTGACCCTGAGGCATAGAATTTCCCTCTTTTCACTCTAAGATGGGCTCATTTAGAAATTGAAACTTAACCACTTCAGTTCTACAATCAACAGAAGCATAACAAGAATGGAGTAAATCTATACCAAGAATAACATCAAAATCCAACATATCAAGATATATAAGATCAACATGAGTGACTCTATGGTACAACGATACATGAAAATTTCTATAGACTCTTAGCCACATAGATTCACCAATAGGAGTACAGAGAGAAAAAGGGGTCTAACAACACATTCAGAGCAACATCAAATCACACAACCACAGATGGCATCACAAAAGACAAAGTAGCATCGGGATCAAGCAAAGGATAAACAACAAGATGAAAGACTTTCAACATATTGGTAACAACAGCGAGAGAACCCTCTTGATCATCACGAGTTTAATGTGTATAAAATCCACTTTGCATTGGAGCACTTGATACCAAATTCGCAACAATTGAAGAGGGGACCAAAAATGAATAAAAAACAACATTATGGGACCCAAAAAAGGAATTTCAAAATTGACTCTTCAATAGGTCCCATTCAGCTAAAGGAGCTTTCCACTCATAAATGGGCACAATCCGAGCTTTAAATCACCCAAAAATAGACTACGCACCCAAGTGATCAATAAGTCACCATAGAAGCTTAAAATAGAAGAGAGGAAATGAGACTTACAAGTTTTAAATGCATAATCCACCAGGCCCTACTTCAACCCCAAACTAAACTTAGCATCAAACACAAAGTTCCCACAATGAATGTCCTTCTGAAGTTTCACAATCAACTAACACATAGAGAAAAAGGAGGCTGAAAATGGATATAAATAGCAGTGATGACTTCTAAAGTGGTACCTTGGCCTCTTAAAAAGCCTCACTAAATAAGTACCTTTACTGCTAAAGAAGCTAGGCTTTTTCTAGAGGCTTCACTAAAGTAGCTCCCAAGCTGCTAAAGCGATCATCGCTTAAACAATGGTGTGTCTTCTAAAGAGGCTCCCTGAACAATTAAGAAGCCCCCGCTTAAGTAGTGGCAGGGCCACTTAGGTGGCTATACCAGCATCAGGCACAAAAATTTCCAATGACTCTGCTTGCTTTCTCGATATTGGTTCGAGAAACAACACATTCAAATAAGACTCTATTCGATGTAGCTTATGAGACTTCCTAGGACCTTTCTAAACCTTGTTCTATGATTACAAAGTTTCTCACGACGTAAGGTAGACCCTAAGCGTAACATGACGTATAGGACCCTGAGAGGCCATACACAAGCCACTTAACATACATAATACGAGATAATATAAATTTAAGAGATTTTATAAGAAAAATCCAAAAGATAAGAGTTTATAAAATGTAGCGGAAGTCTAACATAGTCTCAAAGCCATCTAGTACATCAAGAGTGATTGGGACGTAACCTGTACATCACATACAATGCTGAGAATGTGAAGGCAATATGAAATAAATGCTCACATCTCACAAACATGGAGATTCACCAATCTTCAATATGTACTAAATGATCCATACCCATGAAAATGCAAATTTGGAGTGTCGGACCCTACATTTGGGAGAATATAGGCAAGAGTATGCGTTAGTACAAATATGTAGAATGTATGATAGTAATAAGTATGACAATCATGCTAAAAGAACCTTTTCGTGACATGCAATGACCAATCTAAAACAGGAGATAAAAGAGTTAGGAAACATAATTAATAAAACATGGTCAATGCAAGCTAACATCTTTAAAAAATTCTTGAGATACTTCTAGAAGCAACCTAAGTTCATTATTATGGGAGATTTGCCTTTCATCGACATTTAAAACTATGTGAGCTATTAACAAGAAATTCGATGTCTACCCCATACCCAAAAGAGGTGTTCTCACTTGACAAGCCAAGAACCATGAAATTCTAGCTTACATGGATCCACTGGCAAATGTCTATCTAGACAACCTATGGTGGCACATAGTTTATGGGACATGGGTAATCACCACTTGTCCACTCAGTGTTAGGCATAAATCCCACGAAATATTGATTAGTCTCTAAATTACTTAACATTCATGAGACATGAACAATCATTGCTTGTCTTATCATTGGAGTTCATGGGTAATCATTGCTTGCCTCATTATCCATGGAAGGGCACATCAAGTAACCAATCTAAACTAAGTTTCATTAGAATAGCTCCTTAAGTCTTTATTTAATTTAGGTGAGAAGACTTTTTAACCTCATGAATACTTTATGTAATAAATCCTTTCACAATAACAACAACATTGAATGCTTCAATCTCAAAGCAGGTCTTAAATCATTTTCATCAATTTCAGAAGAACATGCATATTTTCATAAACTCATCTTTCATAGTTCAAAACCCACATTATATGATCATAACTTAGAAAACATGGAATCATGAGGATTCAACTTAGAAACATGGAATTGTCTAAATTCATACATAATAGTTTATAAAGCAATCAATTGAATCAATATTGAAAGGAACCCATGATATGGAATACACCCTACTTCAATTGGAGATCTCTAACTTGTAAAAAAAATAGGAGAATTTAGAAACCCTGTGGAGGAAAGGACTCCATAGGTGAATAATATCATACCTTGATGCAAAAAAATGGAATCAATGGTGGAATTGAAGACTTGACTTGAAGCCTTAGTCTTTTTCTTCAAGCTTCTAGAGAGAGAAATATTGGAGAGGATGGACTTGTTCTTCTTTTAGGAATTTGAGAGAATGAATTGAATTAGGAGATTTTGAAGGGTGAAAATGTTTGTATAGGGCTTGTAATAGAGGGTAATATGACATAGTATTGAGTTAGAATAATTAGAAAAATAACTAAAAACCCTTCTTAAAAATAGTTGCCGACCTCACCAACAGCCAGACCTACGCTATTGGTCAGACCACGGACCATCCTAGTTGATCGTGGGTGAGATCAGATCGAGGCCACTAATTTTAGACTCCCAACGGTGGACTCATGTACGGCTTATGGGTCCACCTATGGGCCATAAATCTTGGTTGTGGATCTCAATTTTTGACTCTTAAATTTCTGCAAGTCTAGGACTCACCTAGAAGACCTACCTATGACTCGTGCATTGTCTAATGGACCGTCCTGGTGAACCATAGGAAAATCCTGAAATTTGATATATTTTGAAAAATTTGGACTGGCCAACCACAAGCCTGCACCCAAGGCTCCATTTTAGCCAAAATCCACAAGGTAGCTTGAAATGAGTACGGAAGCCTTGGGACCCAAACAAAAGAACCTTCTAGACCAAACTTGACGTTTCAAAGCTAACATAATCATCAAAATTGTATTACCATATCGTCTTCATGATGTTTTGTATGTTCAAATTGTAGAAGCTCCAATACATAGAAACTCATAAAAACCAAACAAATAATTAGGTGACAGAGTTGTCAATCCCAATATATCATAAGTGACTTGGGTATCACTCTAAGAATGCTCTAAACGCCGATAATAATTAAAAATGGAGAAAATGATGTAGATGGTCATTACAACATGCACACTTTATGTAAAAACCACATTTTATTTTACATCCACATGTTATTTCTAGCTTTAATTTTTTTTGGTTAACAAGATACTGATATTCATTTACTTAGTATTCATAAGTATAAAGGAGTGGAAATGTTGATAGCCTGCTAATGCTAGTATTGCTAGGAGAAGAGGTTATACTGGTAAATTTATCGGTACAATTATCCAAAATGGTAAGAGCTTTGGTTAGCTTTACAAAACAAGTACCTATTTTATCTGCCTCTAGCTTTTCCAAGATAAACACGATGGAACTTTCCAACAAAAGAAGAGTTTGGTTGCTTCATATTAGTTCCCTCCCTTGCTAAAGCATCTGCCACTTAATTTACTTCCCTATAGCTATGATGGGGAGGGGGGGGGGGGGTGGAGCCCCCAGCTTTCGTAGTAGCTCCCTACAATCAGAAGTAAGTATAGTGCGATCATCCGAAAGAAAATTTATGATTATGTTTTACGCCCAGCTCCAATTCGTGCAATAGAGACATTAGTTCTGCCTTAATGGGGTTAGTGGAATGAAGGTTTCTCAAGTATCCAGATACCCATTCGCCCTTTACATCTCTAATTACACCATCAGTTCCTCCCTTTCCCGGGTTACCTGTTGATGATCCATCTGTATTTAACGTAAATCCTTTAATTGGTGTTCTTTTCTTTTGAATATTCATTTACTGTCAGATCATACTCCGTGGAGTGTACGATTGCTTTTGTAATACATATTCTTGTTTGAGTGTTGTTGTGATGATTCTCATTTCTATAATCCACATGAAGAACGGCTAGGTTTCCACCCATTTTAAGAAAGTTCTTTTAGGCGAATATGTAAACCTCTAAGTCTAGCTAACCAGTTATGCCATTTTTCATTGATGACTTACTTTATTTCATACATGGCCCCCAAATCTAAGTCTCGCTAACCATTTATGTGAGCAATTGGTTTGATCACATTACATTATTTTTGGGTTTAACTTGCTTATTGTGGTGTATGGTAAGTGTCATCACCATCCAATTTCAGATCGTGACAAATATGAGTAAGATCAGATTTACAAGATTTACTTATCAAATAAGTGTTCAATACATCATTTTCAAGGTTATAGTAACAAAATACTCCGCTACTTAAGTTTTTTTAAAGGAGTGTGTAATGTAAATAAACAACATTTTTTAAATTAAATAGGAGCATAAATTTTAAACTTTTGAAAACATGTGTACACTACGATTAGATAAGATTTACCCGATTAACTTATCAAATAACTGTAGAAACATCATTACTAGGTTAAATTAGTAAAATACATCTCTAATTAAATTTATTAAGGAAAATGGCAGGTCAACAAACGACATTTTTGGAAATTAAAAGAAACATCAAAATTGAAGTTTTTGTACATACACAGGTAAAGTATTAGTCAGATCAGATTTGTAATATTTACTTATAAAATAAGTGAAGAAACATCATTAATAAAGTTAGGTTAGCAAAGTGCACATGTAATTAATGTTTTTTAAAGGATTGTGTTAGTCAACGAACGATATTTTAGGAATTAAAAAGGAGCATGAAATTTGAAGAATTTGTATACACAAGTGTAGAGTGTGAGTCAGATCAATTTTACAATATTTACTTATCAAATAAATATAGAAAAATCATTAATAAGGTTAAATTATTTAAATAAATATCTAATAATTTTAAAAAAAAGAAATATGGCAGATCAACAAATGACTTATTGGGAATTAAGAAGGATCATTAGAAATGACGTTTATCTACACACACATATTGTAGATTATTAGTCAAATAAGATTAACAATATTTTTTTATCAAATAAGGGCAAAAACATCATTAATAAGGTTATATTAGTAAAATATACATGTAATTAAAGTTTATTAAGGATTGTGTCGGGTCAAGGAACAACATTTTGGGAAATTAAAAAGGAGCATCAAATTTTAAGATTTTGTACACAGACGTGTAGAGTATGAATAAGATCAGATTTACAATATCAACTTATCAAATGAGTATAGATGTAATGACCCTCCCGGTAATTTCCACCATTTTTGATCTTTTCAATGTTTATACGTTTTCTCTAGAGACCCAAAGTTATTTATAACTTGTTGGGACTGACAGTTTGGCCGTCTGGTTGTTTCTTTGAGTTTTGTGCATGTTTTCCTATTTTGGAGCTTCTAAACTTTGAACGGTTGACTCTGGTCAAAATTTTAGGTAGGCAGCTTGATAATAGAACTTTGACGGTTTCATTAGCTAAAGAACGTAGAGTTTGGTCTAGATGTACCTTTAGTGATGGCCTTGAGGCTTCTGGGCTAATTCTAAGCTACCTTGTATCTTATGGCTAAAATGGAGCCTTTGGGTGTGGGAACCTCATTTGTTGAGATGACCTCTGCTTGAAGTTTTGATATAATCATTGATCCAGAATGTTGAATTTTATGGGGTAGCTTAGCTCATTCGCGTGCACGAGGTTCTGCATGAACCCCGAGCATCTCGTTGGAGTATTTTTCAACTCGTATTCTCAACTGGTGCAGCAGCCTAGTGCTTCACGTTTGCAAACCTAGCACTGTGCTTATGGAGGCCACTAATTTATGTCTTCACATTCGTGAGTCTGGTGTGGCATCCACAAAGTGTTTGGTGCCTTGACCTCTGCAAGTGCAGACATGCTTAACATTTTTGGAGCGTTGGGCCTCTAACCTTTCCAATTCACGGATTCAGTCCCGTATTCATAGAGAAGGTTCAGCGTTGACCAATCCAATTGACTACCATGATCACGAATAAGGGCTCGCAGTCACAGAGGTCATTCAGTCCTGAAAACTCATCCTTATTCTCAATTTTCAAACTTTAATTTCTTGAGCTAGGGAGCTGTAATTAGGGAAATGTCTAGAAGGTAACTTCTTGACTTAACCTCCATTCCTTGTCTTTAGTTGTGTTTCATAAATTCGAGTTTTACAGGATTGTTTTAGTTGGGTTGTGGAGCTCCAATTGTGCCCAATTTTTGGGTAGAAGTTCCTTGAGATACTAGGGAGCTAGTGACAGATTCAATTTCATAATTCTTTTAATGGGTCTCATGGGCCCATTTTTTACCCAATTTTGGTCTTGGATTATATTGTAGCGGTATGGGTATCGTTCTTTTCAAAATAACTTGTAGTTTACAATGTTGATAGTATCATGGCATTCAAAGGCTGTTGGGAAGAGGTGGGAAGCTCATGGATGGTTTTAGATTTTAGTTCAACTTCCAGGTAGGTTGTGGTCTACTCTCTCTTGGATTATGCTCAAATAGATATTGCTTAGTATAGATGGCACATGGATTAGGTATTGTATGTGATAGATTTAATATTTTTCCCTTATTCACGTTTCCTTGATTCCTATAGGAGCCTTAGGCTAGTATTGGGTTGCAGAATCCTTTGTTTAGGCTAGTAATTCCATTCATAATTGTGCCGCCTCTTGACACATCTTCTCATTCGCTTAGTTGTGGATTGAATTTACCAGAAAAAGCTACTCATTTCAGTAACTGTAGCTCTAACACTCCAAACTTTATTAGTTTTGACTCATTTCAAGTTTCTCTGCAACTTGCTCAAATGTGTTTGCTCCAAAGGATCCTCATGTGATAGTATCCGCCATCGATTTACCATTGTCTTCCGGTGCTCTTTAGAAAATGTCATGATCCAGGGGTACCCCCTAGATGTAACAATGCGTACAAGACCCCGAGAGACCTCATACAAGCCACTTAGCATATCATAACATAAAGTAATAGAAATGATGCGGCAATTTAAAACATTTTCCATACAATCAAAGTCTTTATAAAAAGGAGTTGCAGTCTAATCAATTGTCTCAAACCATCTAAACACGACAACAATAGAATATCCTTGGGACACAGCCCATACAATAGTTCAAACATGAAATGAAAGACATAAAGACTAGTGTTTGTCAAATCCTCGAATGCTATGAGGACTCACCAAATCTTCTCTCCTTAATGAACTATTGATCTAGCCACGAGTGTGAGAATCAATGTCGCTGGACCCTACATTTGTAAAGGAAATGTAGGCAAGAGTACGCGTTAGTACAAACATGTACTAAATATGATGGTTACCATATACAACATTAACATAATGGTTAGTCAATATAAACCATAAGCATAATCAATGCACATAATCATCATCATAATAAAGAAGGAATACTTCTCAAGCAACCTCTACTTATCATTAGTCAAGACTTAGGCCATCCACCTCTAGTCATACTTACATCATGGAAAGCATCTCAAGCAACAATCCAAGCTATTCATTCTTCATAACATAATTCACATTATTCATACTTACTTTTAAAGACATAGGGATTCACCTCCTTGCCTAGCATACAAAGGCTAATGGGTATTCGCCCCTTGCCTTACTTTAAGATCATGGGTACTCGCCTCCACAATCACAGATAATATGAAATGGGTACTCGCTTCCACATCATTTCATAAGGATCATGGGTACTCACATCCATGCCCATTCATCATAATAGGAACGTGGGGAATCACCTCTTGTTCAATTCTAGAGAGTATGGGAATCACCTCATGTCCTTGTCATATAGAGGTCAAGGGTAGTCACCTCTAGCTTCATTAATTATATAATCTTTTATTCTAGTTTCATTTTAGGTGAGCAATCCTTTCGACTTAGAATCATTCATGTGAGAAAGCCTTTCACATTCATATATTCGTGCTTAAATAATTCATATGGGAAGTATCTCTTCCACCACAATTACATCATTAGCCAACAATTGACAACATAAACTTTACTCTCAAAGGCCTATATCTCATAGTCATTCTATATGCTCAATCTCAAGAAATTCAATATCACAATCATATCATAAGGTTCAATCTGAAAGCAATCTAATCATGATTCATCATATAGAATTCAATTCTAATGTATCTCATCAATCCTAGATTAAATACATCTAAACCCACAAATTATCCTTTCATGGCATAAAACCCATTTACATCAATTTCATCTTTCTAGACATGGATTAGGCATGTGTACATGCAATTTCATCCTAAAAACATGTAATACTATCAATACAATCATAAACAATCATTATCCACTTAATTGGGTCAACATTAATCATAACCCACAACATTGGAAGAAACCCTAACTAAAATTGGGGATTTCATCTTAACAATTGTGGAAATCATGGGGAATCCATGGATGGAAGAACTCCATGGATGAAAATTCATCATACCTTGATTACAAAGACCACAAATGCTTGAGGAATGGAGACTTGATCGTGATCCTAGCTCCAACTCTTTCTTCTTCTTCAAGTTCTAGAGAGAGAATTATTGGGAGAAGAACTTTTGGGTTTTCTTTTAGGTTCTAGGAAGAATGACTTAATTTGGGGGAAATTTGGGAATATAATGTGTATATACTTTTCTAACATGACCTAGTATAGTTTTAAGAAAACTATGAAATGACACAAAGGACCCTAGCTTAATTTTAAAGGGACTACTCGCTAAGGCTCACCAAAGGGCACTTTGCGACTCGCCACATGAGCCCTTGACTCGCCTAATTTTCCAGTAGCTCACTCCATAAGGCAGTCCACTAGGTGATGGGGGGGAGGCTTGGCGATGCGCCGACAGGAACAACGAGCCTCGACCTGGCTCGCCAAAATTTCCAGTAGCTTAGGTCATGGAGACAGCCCACTAGGAGAAGGTGGCTCCTCTTGGCTAATCGCCAAGTCACTTTGGCGATGGTACTTCACTTCGCCAAGTTGGATTGTGAAGGAAATGTTTTCCTTCAATAATTTTTGAGGTATTATAGGCTCTTTCCTTCTTCCATGGCTTGTTACCCCTACACACTTAGCCCTAGTTTAGCCTACTAGATTCTGGGGTCTTACATTACCTCTCATTGGGGATATTCGTCCTCGAATGACATTTCTAGACACCTTTCGAAAGTAAAGACTCAATACTAGCAGCCCATCATACATGCAACTCATCTAAATGCACAGAACCAAGGAGGAGCTTCATCTCCAAGCTAAACATACTTAATGCATCACAAGGAAAAAGGAACTACATCTATCAGCCCATTATACATGAAATATTATCACGTCTTATTGATCAAGGAGGAACTACCTTTTCCAAGCTAAAAGTATGCTCAACACAATCTCATGGAGCTCAGATGCAATTTGTTCTCAAAAGAATAGCTAATACATGTTCGTTAGTTCATCTCATGGAGTCTATAGGCAACTCATACTTAATGCACTACAACATTAGGAAAATCTATCATGAAATCTCATTTTCTTTCAAAACATTAGTTTTCATGAACATGCACAATCATAAATAAATCATGGGATCATTTAAACACACCTCATTTCAAACAAGGAGTAATTTATGAGGAGACTCATTACCTCAAGCTAGAGTAGGAGAGAAATATGGGGATATCAGGACTTCATATTGGCCTCGGCCTCCCAAGTAGCACCCTCAACTAAGTGATTTCTCAATAAAACCTTCACGGAAGAAACTTCGTTGTTTCTCAACTTTGTAACTTCCCTATCTCGGATCTCAACCAGTACCGCTTCATAAGAGAGACTTTCATCAATCCCCAAGCCTTCTAGGGGAACTATGGTTGTCGGATCTCCAACACACTTCTTAAGCATAGAGACATAGAACACCGGATGCACTGTTGCCAAATCATTCGGCAAATCAAGTTCATAAGCAACCTTACCAACACATCTCAAAATTTGATACGGGCCTATGTATCGGGGAATAAGTTTCCCTTTCTTTTCAAATCTCATCACACCCTTCTGGGTGAGATTTTCAAGTAGACCTAATCATTAACCTCAAACTTAAGGTCTCTTTTTCTAACAATGACATAAGTCTTTTGTGGGCTTTGGGTCATTCTCAACCTCTCTCTAATAAGAAGGAATTTCTTCATAGCCTCATGAACTAATTTGGGTCCTATGAAGCCAACTATACCCACCTTAAACCATCCTATGGGAATCTACACCTCCTACCATAAAGAGCTTCAAAGGGGGCCATACGAATACCAGAATGGTAGCTATTATTACAAGCAAACTCTATCAATGTCTAGTGATAATCCCGGCTTCCCTTGAAATTGAAGACACATGCTCTCAACATATCTTCTAGAGTTTTGATTGTTCATTCCGCTTGCCCATCAGTTTGTGGGTGAAAAGTCGTGTTAAGCTTAACTATTGTGCCAAGACCTTTTTGGAATGACTTCTAAAACTTATAAGTAAATTGTGTACCTCAATCGGAGATAATGGACAGGGGTATCCCATGAAACCTTACCATATCCCTCAAATACAATTAGGCATAGTCTTCCGCCACATAAGAAATTTTGATGGGATTGAAATAGGCTGATTTTGTCATTCGGTCTACTATGA
This sequence comes from Solanum commersonii, assembly GCA_029007595.1. Lineage (NCBI taxonomy): Eukaryota > Viridiplantae > Streptophyta > Magnoliopsida > Solanales > Solanaceae > Solanum > Solanum commersonii. The sequence continues at coordinate 319,999 of JAJTWQ010000192.1, forward strand.
CCTAAATCGAATCATATTGGCATCGAGTATGTGGCAAACCTACAATAAAGTTAATATTCAAGTCTTCACACTTCCTAGTAGGAATGCTAATGTCTTGGGATAAACCTCCTAGTTTCTGTTGCTCAACTTACACTTGTTGGCAATTTGGACACTTAGCCACAAATCCTACAATATCCTTCTTCATCCCATTCCACCAATAGATCTCTCACAGATCACGATACATCTTGGTGGCTCCCGAGTGAATGGAATACCGAGAACTATTGTCTTCCACCAATATTTTTTCCCTTAAGTCAACAACATTTGGTACACATAATTGACCTTGGTATCTAAGTACCCCATCTCTCCCTTGGGAGAAAGCCTCGATGGACTTCTTAAGCACCGCTTCCTTTAATTCTACCAATGTCGGATTAAGACATTGGTTCACATCACTTACAAAAGACTTTTAAGAACTTTTATGAACCATGACACCACCCTTTGTAGAGTCCATCAACCGGACACGCAAACGGGTCAATCTATGTGTATATCTTACCAATTCCCTCTTATTATCGTCAATGTGAGCAACACTACCTATAGACAACCTACTAAGAGCATCTGCTACTACATTTTCCTTATTGGGGTGATAGAGAGCACTCATATCATAATATTTCAATAACTCAAGCCACCTCCTTTGGTGAAGATTAATTTTTTTTTGATTAAACACATATTGCAAGATTTTGTGTTCGGTGAACACATCGACATGAACATCATACAAATAATGCCTCCATATTTTAAAGGCAAAAACCACTGCCGTTAGCTCAATATCGTGGGTCAGATAATTTTTCTGATGGATCTTATGTTTCCTTGAAGCATAGGCAATAACCTTATCATTCTGCTTAAGAACACATCCCAACCCAATTCTAGAGGCATGACAATAAACAACAAAGCCATATTTACCTTTCGATAAGGTCAAAACTGGAGCGGAAGTAATTTTATCTTTCAACTCTTGAAAACTTTTGTCATATAACACGGACCATACGAACTGTAATGACCCTAAAATCAAATAAATAAAACTAGAGCCTAACATTTGTGTGTTAGAGTTTGGAATGAGGTTTGATGGTGTTTTATGTTGTCCCGAGCCATGGTTGAGGTGTTTAGGGCTTAGACGTCTGGGTACAACCCCCCAAGGACCACCCTAAGGGTCCTTGAGAAGGGCCCTAAGTCTAAACCCCAAGACCCTAAGGAAACAATGAGGCTGCCCAAAATGGAGCGACCTACAAATGGTCCACGCCTCGTAGGTCCATCTACGCCCCATGGATGGCCTCCGTATGTCAGGGACCCTCAAAATAGGCCATATCCATGAATGACGGATGGACAGTACCTCCCATCAACCCATCCACGATCCGTGGATGGGGGTTCGTAAATGGTACTTGTGTGTGTTGTCTAGAATAGGCCAAGCTAAGGTCTAATTGGTAAATTGTTTATTAATTGTTTTAAGGGTATGGATGGTTATTTTAAGTATATTAAGATAAGCCAAGGTGATTTCAAAGGATGAAAAATCTAGGGTTTTACTCAATCTCATGGGTTCTTTCATCAAACATTTTCAAATGGTTTCTAATGACAAATTATGATTGCATTAATGTTTAATTGATGATATATGATGGAAATACTCTATGAACCCATGATTTCTCTCAATTTCTAAATTGTGCCTTATGAAGTTGGTTTGTCGATCATGAATGAATGTTGATGGATTATGCCTAAATTGATTTAGATTGGTAAATAGTATCACTATTCATTCCTATTTGTATTAATGAAAGGTTTGTTGGTGAAAGTGAATTCATGGTCATGAAAGGGTAAGTTTTGACCTAACTACATGTTGAAGTAGAATTGTGCTTGAGCTAGTGATCCACTAGAAAGGTGGATGTGTTTCATTGATTTATATATTGTAAAATTGGCCTTTAAGGCATTGTTTGAGGAATTGAAGTACTATCATGATATTGTATACATGAATGTGAATCCAATGAAGTTAATATGATTATGTATATAAGGTAATTGTGTTGTTGATAGTATACTCTAAATTGACACTCATGAATGATGATGATTGAATGTGAAGGGTTTCTCTAATGTAATGTTGTATCTTGAATTGGTAGGCTTAGGTGCCCTATTCTTGATAGATGGAAGATATGTTGAATGTTATCTCTTGAATTGGTAGGCTTGTGCATCCTATTCTTGCATGAATGAATGTAGAAGTGAATTTGTATCTTGAGTTGGTAGGCTTAGGCATCCTCCCTTGTGTAATGAATGTGTCTTGACTTGATGAATATGAATTGATAGGCAAATGACATTCATTTCATAAATGAATGATGAAGTATCTAGGCTATGACATAAACCGGTAGACCTAGTGTTGGTAGCCCTTCATGATGAGTCTAGAAACTAATGATATGAACCTTGAATCAATAGACCTAGTGTTGGTAGCCCTTTCATGTGTGAAATGATGACCTTGTATCGGTAGACCCAATATTTATGGCACCTTTCTTGGAAAGTCAATGAGCTATCCCTAATGTACCTTAAATCGGTAGACCTAGTGATGATGGCCCTTTCTTGTGTTATGTACTTTGTGTCGGTAGACCTAGTGTTGGTAGCCCTCTAAAGTACAATGATGTTAATGTGAATGAACTACTCTATAGGAATGGAGGCTAAGCACCGAGTGGATATAGTAAGATGGAAACTCTCCCAATAGTACACTAGAGTTCCAATGAACATCTTCCTATCCCATAACTATGCTGCCACATAGGATATTAGCTAGTGGATTCCATCTGAGCAAATGTTACTGTTCTACCTTGAGCTAATAAAATTAGTCCTTTTTGGAATGCAAAACTACTGGACACAAATATTTGTTTTGGCAAAAAAAAGGGTGAAAATGTTAGAATCAGTGTGTAGAACATATCTCTGGACAAGCCAAGGTAAAATCTTGAAGAAGTCACTAGTAGCTTGGGATAGAATTTGTCAACCAGGTTCTGCAGGAGACTTAAATGTTATTGATTTAAAGCTATGGAACAAAGATGCTATTCTGAAACATCTTTGGGCATTATCTATGAAGAAAGACATTATGTGGATTAGATGGGTGCATTATTATTATATCAAGATGAATAATTTAGAGCTGATGATTAGTCCTAGTAATGCAGCTTGGGTTGTCAAGAAGATTATTGATAGCTGGCAAAGTCTTATGACACAATATTTCTTCCAAGGTTCTACTCACCAGACTTTGGCTAGAATAGTGCAGGGTGACAGGTTTAAAATACAGAAAGCTTATGTAGCTATGCAGCCCCAGTTGCCTAAAGCTTCATGGAAGAGCATCACTCTCCATAAAGTCATACATCCAAGATTCAAATTCATCATATGGCTTGCAGTACAACAGAGATTGGCAATAATGGATAGACTCCAAAAGATTGGAATCCAACTTCCAATGTTATGCATTTTTTGTGATCAAGAGGTGGAATCTTTTGAACATTTGTTTTGCAGGTGTGTCTATAATAATCAAATCTGGACAATAATGCTGAAATGGATGGGAAACTACAGAAGTATTGGTCCATGGCAACATGAAATATAATGGGTGAGTCGAATAGAAAAGAAGAAAAATGCTTAAGCTGAAGCTATATGTTGTACCTTTGCTGTGGTTATTTACATTATCTGGAAAGACAGAAACACACTGAGGTTCAAGAGGGGACAAGTAGAAGTTTTGCATACATGTAAAGACATTGCTATACATCTTCACATTCAAGGAAGAAACAAGGCATCCTGGCAGACTATGTTGAGCTCTTTGAATCACTTCCCTTGGGAATAGCCTTCTGATTGTTTGTTTTCTTTCTTTGTAAGAAGTTAACTAGTTAGATTAGTTTACTGATAGGTCTATGAGGTGGTAGATCGTCAGATTCTATCCTGCATTGTAATTTGACATATTTTGATTAATAAAGCAATCTGTTAATAAAAAAAAAAGTAGAACACCTTTCTTCGGTGTGGGGTCAGATGACATCGGATTACATGATTTATTTCTCATGGTCTATGTTTGTAAATGCCTATTCCCATCATGTGAGATGTGCACTATAGTTTTTTGAGAAATTCTATGAATTGTGGGTCGTAGTATCGGATGCCATCCATGCATTGCGTGAGTAGGCTTTGATAAGGTCATAGTGAGTTCTCTAAGTCTTCATGACTAATAAATGAAAGTCCTCTAAATGAAGTTAATGAAGAATGTTAGTCTAATGTTTAATGAATGAAGGTCCTTTAAATGAAGCTATTGATGAATGCTGACTTATATGCTTAAATGTAAAGATGCATGCTACACTTGGATTGTATTATGAGTTACTTTCTTGTCATGGCTTATTGTATACAGATGTTCCTTGTATATGGTTACTTCAAAGAAGTACTTACTATGAGTAGTAGTATGGGATGCTACTTGCATATTGCACAACTATGACATAGAGTTGTCTTAGATGTTGATCTTAATGTGATGATGTAACTTATGTAATGTTGATGTCTCTTATATGCTTTATTGTGTGAAGATGGAAAGGTTGAATGGTAAGCTCACTTTTGGTGACCTTAAGGTGGTACTTTAGTATGGATGGTGGTATGGGACGCTATTCATACATTGCACATAGTATAGCTTGAGGGTTACTTGAGGTGAAGGCTTAATGTGAAGGTAAAGGTTCATATGTGCATTATGTTCTAATGTGAAAAATGTGACTTGCATGTTGGTTGTGACTTATATCATGCCTCTTTTATCAATGTTCATGAACTTTTACATAAAATGGCATATATCATGACTTCCAAAGAAAATGATACTTTTAATCATGTTTTTACATGGGTTCCATACTTAGTACATCTAATGTGCTAACCCATATTTCTTCTCCCTTCTTACCAAAGTGTAGTGTTTTGAGATAATGGTGTTCTATGCTTGAAGGATAGGTTTCTAAGGTGCTTGAAGATGAAGACTTGGTTTGTCCTCATAGTTTCGAGGACAAAACCCATTGTGTTCCTTTATGTCTTTTACTTTTGTTAAAGCTTTTGTATGGGCTAAGTCCCAATGTTATATCCAAAGGAATAGATGGTTTGAGACATAGTATACAAAGTTAGAAGTCTTCCGCTTGCTTTTATGAAAGATGTTTTCGATTGTAAAGAAAGTTTTAAATTCTTCTCTATTTTCCTATATTCTTATGTTCATGAATGCTATGAGTCTTATATGAGACTCCTTCGGGGTTGAGTATGCCGTGTTGTATCCGGAGTGTACCCCTGGGTCGTGACAAATATGGTATCAGCACACAAGATTTTGCAATGGTCTTAGGTTGTCTCAAACCACATCTAGTAGAGTGTTGTTCTTAATGTGAAGCACATCACATTATGGATAGGAGGCTATTGGGTGTTAAGAATGTTTCACTTCTCCATTCTTCAAGTCATGCCTTAGAATTAAACTCTATAATGTCTCTCTGTTGTTCCTTATGTGATGGTCTTTAGAGTATGACCCTTGAAAGATTTATGTTACTTGGGTTGAGGGAGAGAAATGGTTGGTTGTGATGCCAACTATGGTTATGATATATTATGGTGTTGACTATAGTGTAAATGGGTTGCTTTATGATTATGTGTGTTGTCGGTAGAATCCGACTTAGTCATGATGAGTTTTGAGGTATATTGAAAGAGTTGATGAATTGTGGTGGGTGAGTGACACCTTAAAAGGTGTGGTGAGTTGTGGAGTTTAGACCCGGTGTGGTAGACTCGTATGAGACCTTGAGTGGTGTTGGTAAGGTTGTTGTGAGCAAGAGTTGCTTAATGAGGATCTTCCTAGTTTAAAAGCACTGGTATGTTGATGGTTTCTTGTATGGTTGTGAATGTCTTGTTAAGGTTCCTTTGTTTGGTTCATGATAAGCCTTAGTTGGGTTTACTCCTAAGTGGGGGATAGTATGAGGAGTAGTAAGGTTGATGAGAGTTCCGATGTCCTTACCTTTTCCTTTATGTGCCTATTCAAGCCTAAGACAAAGAGTTCATTTTTGGATTATTTCATGTTTTTTTTGGAGCCATGTGTGATATTGTGTTTCCATGGTCGCTTTATATTATGCATGTTCTTGATGAATTCTTTGTTATATAAGAAAATGAGTTTTCATGATTTATGTTCCTCATGTTAATGTGCATTTAGTATGAGTTACTTACATATTTCATAAGTTGAAATTGTTGAACATGCCTAAATGTGTTTTTATGAAGAAGTTGCATAATGTTCTTAAAGATGTTGCGATGAGCATGATGTTATTTGGAGAAGGAAGTTCCTCCAATGAAATGAGAAATGTGAAGTTTTGATTCATAATGAGTTTGTAGATGTAGTTCCTACGTTCTTGATTGCACTGAGCCTTTTGATGTGGAGTTGATGTTTACTCCTATGTTTATGCATTTATATTGATGTTGCATGCATTATGAAGGGCTGCTAGTCTTGATTCGTTAACCCCTTAATGTGCTTAAAGTGTCATTCGAGATGAATGTTCCTAAGTGGGGGGTAATGTAACGACCCTAAAAATGAATAAGTCAAACTAGAGCCTAATGTGTTTTATATTATCCCGAGCCATGGTTGATGTGTTTAGGGGTTAAACGTCAATGTACGACCCCCCAAGGACCACCCTAAGGGTCCTTAAGGATGACCCTAAGTCTAAACCCCAAGGAAACCATGAGGCTGGCCAAAATGGGGTGACATACGGAAGGGGTCCACGCCCCGTAGGTCCATCCACGCCCTATGGATGGCCTCCGTAGATCAAGGACCCCCAAAACAGGCCACAACCACGAATGACGGATGGACAGTACATCCTGTCAACCCATCTACGGTTCGTGGATGGGGAATCGTAGATGGCACCTGTGTGTGCTGTCTAGAATCGGCCAAGGTAAGGTCTAATTGGTAAATTGTTTATTAATTGTTTTATGGGTATGGACGGTTATTTTAAGTATATTAAGATATTTTAAGAGTATTAAAGCATAATTAGACCACATTATTTCAAGTCCTCCAAATCAAAACCCTTCGCTCCCAAAAAGTCCTCTCTAGAAACTCCATTTGACATCAAGGTCAAGATAAAGCTAGGGTTGGGAATTTCAAAGTGTTTATTCTTCAATTTTCATAGGGAATCAATAGCAAGGTATGGTAGTCTTTATCCTTATCTAATTTTTCATTCAAGGAGCCAATTCAAAGGTGATTTCAAAGCATGAAAAATCTAGGGTTTTACTCAATCTCATGGGTTCTTTCATCAAACAGTTTCAAATTGTTTCTAATGAAAAATTATGGTTTTATTAATGTTTAATAGATGATTTATGATGGAAATACTCTATGAACCCTTGATTTCTCTCAATTCCTAAATTGGCCTTATGAAGTGGGCTTGTTGATCATGAATAAATGTTGATGGATTATGCCTATTTTGATTTAAATTGTTGAATTGTATCACTATTCATGCCTAATTGTATTAATGAAAGGTTTTTTTGGTGAAAGTGAATTCATGGCCTTGAAAGGGTAAATTATGACCTAATTACATGTTGAAGTAGAATTGTGCTTGAGCTATCTATCCACTTGAAAGGTGGAGGTGTTTAATTGCTTTATATATTGTGAACATGACCTTGAAGGCATAGTATGAGGAATTGAAGTACCATCATGAATATTGTATACATGAATGTGAATCCAATTAAGTTAATGTGATTATGTATAGAAGGTAATTATATTGTTCATAGTATACTCTTAATTGACACTCATGAATGATAATGATTGATTGTGAAGGGTTTCTATAATGTAATGTTGTATCTTGGACTGGTAGGCTTAGTTGCCCTCTTCTTGATAGATGAAAGTTATGTTGAATGTGATCTCTTGAATTGGTAGGCTTGTGCATCCTATTCTTGTTTAATTGAATGCAATAGTGAATGTGTATCTTGAGTTGGTAGGTTTAGGAATCCTCCTTTGTGTATTGAATGTGTCTTGACTTGATGAATATGAATTGTTAGGCCAATGGCATTCCCTTCATAAATGAATGATGAAGTATTCTAGGCTATGACATGAACCGATAGACCTAGTGTTGGTAGCTCTTCATGATTAGTCTATGAACTAATGTGATGAACATTGACTCGGTAGACCTAGTGTTGGTAGCCTTTTCATATGTGAAATGATGACCTTGTATCGGTAGACCCAATGTTTATGGCACCCTTCTTGTAAAATAAATGAGCTATCCCTAATGTACCTTGAATTGGTAGACCTAGTTATGGTGGCTTTGGGTTGGTTGACCTAGTGTTGGTAGCCCTCTCAAGTACAATGATGTTAATGTCAATGAATTACTCTATGGGAATGAAAGTTAAGCACCGAGTGGATATGGTAAGGTGGAAACTCTCCCAATGTTAGGCTAGAGTTGCAATGAGCATCTTCCTATCCCATAACTATTTGCCCACATAGGTTATTAGCTAGCATATTATATTCGAGCTAATGTTACCATACTACCTTAGGCAAGTAGAACACCTTTCTTTGGTGTGGGGTCATATGACACTGGATTACATTACTTAGCTCTCATGATCTATGTCGGTTAATGCCTATTCCCATTATGTGAGATCTGCACTATTGTTTCTTGGAAAGTTCTATGAAGTGTGGGTGGTAGTATGGGATGCCATACATGCATTGCACGAGTAGGCTTTGATAGGGTCATAGTGAGTTCTCTAAGTATTCATGACTAATGAATGAAAGTCCTCAAAATGAAGTTAATGAAGAATGTTGGTCTACTGTCTAATGAATGAAGGCCCTCTAAATGAAGCTATTGATGAATGTTGACTTATATGCTTAAATGTAATGACGCATACTACACTTAGATTGTATTATGAGTTACTTCCTTGTCATGACTTATTGTATATAAACGTGCCTTGTCTATGGTGACTTCAAAGAATTACTTAGTGTGAGTAGTAGTATAGGATGCTACTTGCACATTGCACAAGTATGACTTAGAGTTGTCTTAGATGTTAGTCTTAATGTGATGATGTGACTTATGTAATGTTGATGTCTCTTGTATGCTTTATTGTGTCAAGATGGAAAGGTTGAATGGTAAGTTCACTTTTGGTGACCTTAAGGTGGTACTTTGGTGTGGATGGTGGCATGGGACGCTATCCATACATTGCACAAAATATAGCTTGAGGGTTATTTGAGGTGAAGGCAACGCTTAAGGTGAAGGTAAAGGTTCATAGGTGGATTATGTTCTAATGTGAAAAATGTGACTTGCATGTTGGTTGTGATTGATAGTATGCCTCTTTTATCAATGTTCATGAAGTTTTACATAAAATGGCATATATCATGACTTCCAAAGAAAATGTCCATTTTAATCATGTTTTTGCATGGCTTCCATACTTAGTACATCTAATGTGCTAACCCATATTTCTTCTCCCTTGTTACCAAAGTGTAGGGTTTGGAGATATTGGTGTTCTATGCTTGAAGGATAGGTATCTAAGGTGCTTGAAGATGAAGACTTGGTTTGTCCTCATAATTTCTAGGACAAAACCCATTGTGTTCCTTTATGTCTTTTAGTTTTGTTAAAGCTTTTGCATGGGCTAAGTCAAAATGTTGTATCCAAAGTAATAGATGGCTTGAGACATAGTATACATAGTTAGAAGTCTTCCACTTGCTTTTATGAAAGATGTTTTCGATTGTAAAGAATGTCTTAAATTCTTCTCTATTTTCCTATGTTCTTATGTTCAAGAATGCTATGAGGCTTGTATGAGACCCTTTCGGGGTCGAGTACGCCGTGTTGCATCTGGGGTGTACCCCTGGGTTGTGACATGAACTTAGCCTTCTTTTGAGTTAGAGTCGTCAATGGAGAGGCAAAAGAAGAAAACCTCTCAACAAATCATTGATAACTATTGGCCAAACCCAAGAAACTTCTAACGCCCGAAGGTGATAGAGGTCTAGGAAAACTCTTGACCGTATCCATTTTCTTAGGATCTACCTCTATACCCCTGTTTGAAACAATATGACCAAGGAAAGCTATGGACCTTAGCCAAAACTATCACTTGCTAAACTTTGCAAAGAGTTGTTGTTCCTTCAGGATTTGCAACACAATTCTCAACTGATCAATATGCTCATCTTCACTCCTTCAGTAGATCAAAATATCATCGATGAACACCATCACAAACATATCAAGGTATTGTCTAATCACGATATTCATCAAATCCATAAACACCGCCGGGGCATTAATCAAGCCAAATGACATTACAAAAAACTCATAATAACCATATCAGATTCTAAAAGCCATCTTCGAAATGTCTTCTTCCTTCACCCTCAATTGATGATAACCTGATCGAAGATCAATCTTAGAGAAATAACTTGCACCTTGGAGTTGGCCAAATAAATCATTGATCCTTGGAAAAGGATACTTATTATTGATGGTCACCTTATTTAACTGACAATAGTTGATACACATTCGGAGTGAACCATCCTTTTTCTTAACAAACAAAATCGGAGTAGCCCATGGAGAGATAATTGGTCAGATGGAAACTTTATCCAATAAATCCTTCAATTGGTCTTTCAACTCTTTAAGGTCTACGGGATCCATCCTATAAGGAGGAATAGAAATAGGTTGTGTATCTAAAAGAAGGTCAATACCAAAGTTTATTTCCTTTTTGGAAGGAATACGGGGTAAATCATTGGGGAACACTTTCGGATATTCATTAACAATGGAGACCGACTTAAGATTAGAGGTTTCAGAATCCATATCCCTCACACCTATATTTATTTGAGTTTGCCAGGAAATAAGACAACCTGGAGTTGAAGAGGAGGACCAAATATCCGGGTGCAAATTCCCGCTTTTTAATCTTTTTTGTCATGATACTTCTTCATTCTCTCTTTGTATAATGTTCAACTTTTGTATGCTTGTAGTCAATACTCATTAAGTTCATTTATCTCATTTAACCTCTAATTCGATACAACACCCCAATCTAGATTAAGCTTTTGAGTGCCCACATGACTTTGTGTCTCTCTTTGTATAATGTTCAACTTTTGTATGCTTGTAGTCAATACTCATTAAGTTTATTTATCTCATTTAACCTCTAATTCGATACAACACCCCTATCTAGATTAAGCTTTTAAGTGCTAACATGAATTTGTGCTCTAGCCCTACAAAAAGATGACAAGACTTTCCAAACACAAGGTGGTAGGGATACATACATATCGGAGTCTTGAATGCAGTTTGATATGCCCATAAAACGTCATTAAGCTTTCTCAACCAATCCATTATGTTCATATTCACAATCTTTGCTAGGATTTTCTTGATTTCTCTATTTGAAACTTCAATTTGTTCAATAGATTGCAAATGGTAAGGAGTTAATACGCTATGTCAAACACTATATTTCTCAAGAAACACCTTGAACAACTTATTACAAAAATGGAAACCTCCATCGCTGGTTATTACTCTTGGTGTACCAAATTTAAAGAAAATATTTCCTTTAAGAAATGGAGCTTTAATTCTTGAATCCTTTGGTTTATAATTATATCATTGATTTTTATCACTGTTTTCCAACTTCAACTCAAGATTTCAATACTCAACTACGCTAATTATAGGTTCATGATTTATTTTAACCAAATTAATATGAATTGTGATCATCCAAGAATAAGTAGCTAATTCACAACTAAGGTTGTGGGAACCATGAGAAATTAACAAGGCTTACCTAATAACTAGTAATTCTTGAATAATGTTGATGCATGAATTAATTTTTCTCTTCATTTTGATTAGAACTTATTCCTACTTGCCGGATCATGGGGTAACCAATGGGAAAAATGACTATACAACATAGATTGGAGGCTACCAACCATCATCTAATAGCTTAAGTGGACCAAGGTATAACTAATCTGGGGTCAAGGATAAGACCAAGTATACACCCATACACGAACCTAGTTACGTGGTGAAATTAATCTATTTAGGGGACCAACCACTTAGGTTATACCTAATTACCAACTTTGCATGCTAGACACTAGACAAGGTTAGTACTATAAGGTTTACTGAGTTAAGGACATGTGGGGAACACAAACACTCTAGTTTAATCTCTTCTATTGATTCTTGCAAAAATAAAAATCATGCTACATTTGTTACTTGTTACTACAATCATTCAATCAAGATTTTGTTTCACAACCACCACCCCTTTACGAAAATAACTCAACAAAAGTATAATTACCAAACAATTATGCTATGTCTAGACCTTGTTTCTCATTGGATCGACCATAACCTCAGTTAGGTTCTTTATTTGAACAACCACCACTTATACTTCTATTAGGAGGTGTAATTTGGGCGTATCATGTTACTTATTTAGTTTTTAGTATCAAACCACACAAATAAATTCTTTTATATGGTATTTTCATATATGTCCTCAAAAAAATATAATAATACACTTTCCTTATGCGGTGTATGAAAATTAAAAAAATTCATAAATAAATGGGATTAACAATCATCCATTTTAGTAACTTACATACTTCTCTCATTTTGATTTCACGACTTTAATACACCTCAAAAAATATAATAATACACTTGCCTTATGCAGTGTATGAAAATTAAAAAAAATTCATATCTAAATGGGATTAACAATCATCCATTTTAGTAACTTACATACTTCTCTCATTTTGATTTCACGACTTTAATACATTATATAATATCACTTATGACGTATTGTTTTTTTTAAAAAAAATTGTATACTCACTAATGTAGAATACACATACGAAGAATGTGTATGCCTTTGCTAACCTTCTACATAACGGTATAAAGTAGCAGTCTATACACTTATTAATTAACGAAGGCCGCATTTGTTTGTACTTAATAGAAGTCTGAATCTTAATCATTTAAATTCACCGCCCATTAAGTGCATTTGATTTTTAGATATGATTCTTAACCATCAAGATTCAGCCCATTAAGTACATTGGTTACATTTTAAGAATTGCCCCTTAATTGATCTAAAGATATCTTACCCAATCAGATATATATCTAGAAGAATCTAAACAACATTCAGACTTATTTTGTACACTTTAAAATAATCACTTGTTGTTTCTCACTCTCTTTCCACGACTTCCCTCTCTCTAGCTACAAACTTTCTTCCTCTCTTTTCTCAACCAAAAACTAAATTTTTCCTCTTATACTAGTAAGTTTTCATAATATTTACATTTATTTTTTATATTAATAATATTTTGGGGTGTATTGATATTTGTCAAGAATTCTTGTTGCAAATAATATTGTTGGCATATTAATGTTTATCAAAACCTCTTATTGCAATAATATTTTTGGGTGTATTGATGTTTATCAAAAACTCAAGGTTTCTGAGTTAAAAACTATTAGTCATGATTGAAAACAGTAACTATGTATACATATTTGAGGTCTCTTATTAAAATTTTATTTTAGGCCACCAATTATATTGAGACTCTTTGATCATCAAATTCGTTTGTGAGATTACATTGGATATATTATTATTGTTGAACTATGTGTATACTTGTGGTATTTTATTAGATATTTATTTTATTCCACTAATTTTATTGAGACTCTTTGATCATTAAACTTGCTTGTATGATTAACAAGAGTTCAGGGTTGGAGTCCAAGTTGTACCTATCCACGTCCTTGTGTTTTGTCTGCATATGCTCTATTGATATCAATACACCTGATAGAATTGAATATATAGTTGTTGACAAAAATGATGGAGCTCCTAATAATTCTCCATTCCAATCTACAATTTTGGTACAAAGAACAATTTTGGGAAAGAAAAGAAACCTAATTCATCTTAATTAGAAAATGATGAGAAATGAGTACTGCTTTGAACTTATTGATTGAAAGAAAAATTCTCCTAGCTTTGAAGAATGTAAGAAAAAATTAGATGGACTTGGATGAGAAGAAATATTATACAATACATCTATTAGTATATTTTGTTAAAGTGACATCTACACTAAAAAGGATGACGCAAAAGTTCACAAGTTAGAGAATTGGATTTAGATCATCAAGAAAAAATAGGAATTTTTTATATTCTCTAACTAGCTAGAATAAATGTAGGGCGTTGATAATGTGAAACCTTCCTTATTATTTAATTAGTTGGATAATATTTTTTTATGAAAAGATGCTTATGTTGAATTCTTAAAAAGTAATGTTACAATAATATTATATTGATACATAATTTTTATTTGCATATTATATAATCTTTTTGATCAAATATAAACATTTAAAATATTATTTTTTAATCAAAAAGTAATATTTTTTTTGTTAAAATGAATTTTTATAATATTTAATTGACATAATGTTTAATTTCTTATGCGCATTCACATATTGAAAATAAATAATTTTAATCATTCAGTTTTAGGATTTGGAAACCACATCTTAATATTCAGATGTGCATTCAGATCTAGGCATCTTGCTCTTAATGCACATCTTAATATTCAAATGCTAATTTAGATTCACACATCTTAATATTAATGGAATCAATGAGACCTAAATACTGTACTATTTCATTAATAGTAATCCCTTTTTTGTCCATTCACACAAAAAAAAAAAAAACTCTAACACATCTCCTGATTCTATGATTAAGCAGTCATTTTTCTTTCCTGAATTTTTTAATATTTTTCTGCTTTACTTCAAATGTTGAATGTAATAATGGAATGAAGAATTAAGTTTTTAATACCTTCTTATAAATACTTGAAAAAACACCACAAAAAGATAAATCAATTTTTCTCTTCTTTTTATGTTGTCTATAGAAAATAATTTGAGACTAATTAATTTTTTTTATTGTTTTAATTAATGAATTTTAAGTATGTCATAACTTTTGTATCTATTAAAATAGTTCTCAATAAAAAATGAAGCTCTTTTTTCCTTTTTGTTCCCGAAAGGTGAAAAGGTGTGATGATTTTATAACGGTACAAAAGTTATGAAATATTTATATCACAAATTTTAATAATTTTATAATTATAGAAATATAATATAATTTTTAATCTAAATTACTTCATATAAATTGAAATGAATCCAATATTATATTTGAACATTTTTAGATTCGATTTTTAAAGATATATAAAAAATATAATATAAAAAATTAAATAGATAAATGGAATATTTAAAAAAAAAACAATTTTTTTCATCTTATTATAATCGAATCAAAGTAAGATAATAATTAACTCTCTGCAAAGAGAGAAGAAAGGAAAGGAAGAACATTTCAACGAAATAATAGATATTAAAAGAGATCCAAGAAGATGATAAACAAAATGAAATTGATTGACCTATTACATCGTATGAAATTTTCCTCGTAGAAATTAACTTTTTAATGTATTGAATTTGAGCGCATTGGACGTTGGAGGTGAAATGTTGTGTTCAGGATTTTGTCCCGAAGGAACTTCATGCAAGGATGGCATCATGTTTCTTGAAGCTCTTAACTCATCTAAAGATAGAAAAGTTTCTTTGATTTCTAACAATTTGATTGAAACATCCTGAATTCTAATAGCAACAACTTCTATCGGTGTATTGAGAAGGAGAAGAGCAACAACACATACAAAGAAATGAAAGTTATTCATGTTGAAATGAGAAGATATATAATTTTACTTATTTATGTGTTGGATTTTGCTGGTAAATGGTTCCTTCTTTTTATAGTGGTTCAAACGTTTTTTAATTTTGATTCACTGTCCTTATTTTTTATTGCTAGAAAATCTACATTAGATTAAATTTCTTTTATTTCATTTATCATTATCTTTATTTATTTTTCTTAAATTTATACCCTTTTATACTTTTAATTTTTTGTTTTTTCATGTCTAGAAGATCTTTCATTAAAATAAGTATATTTCATTTTTGTCATCTCGCAATATTATTATCTATATTTTTCTAAATATTTTTCTATTTATTTACATTATATCTTTTACCATTTGCTATCACTCCAGCATGAATATGTGGAAACTTAATTTTCTCCATTTTCTTGATCTATATAAGTGTGACATGATTATTCTTCTAAGTCAAGATTTATATTTATTTGACTAATGAAAACACACGTGCTTCACTTAATTCCAAAATCTTCACATACTTAAGTTAATAAATATTTTTCTTCCTCGTAGACGTTCAAATTAAAAAAAAACATATATCTCTTTTTATAAATGTATTATATATAGAAAAATGTATTATTGTACATCTCTGAATAGCTCAGTTGGTTGGTGTTACAATTCAAAATTCTGGGTCATGATGACACCTACCATAATCCACTAGTAGGTAAGTCAACCCATATCCCTGAACGACAAGTCACAGGCATATTGAACATAATCAAGGAAAAAGAAACATATAGAAAATAACGAACAAACATCAAAAAAGGAAAGAGATAGACGATATATAAATACAAACCATCCCCAAGACGTGGTATCAGTAGGTAGTTGAGCCACTAGTTTCAAAAAATTACAAGATAAATACACATATGGAGAGAACTATCCCCGAATGAAAAATAAAGACTAATCTGAGTCAAACAAAGGAAGATTTGCAACTCTGAATGTTAGGAGCTCACCCTTGTCTGTGAATCCAAAAGTTTCTGCGCATGCGGCACATGCTAATAGAGATAGCGCGTACTATAATCTCTAGGTAGTAAAAGTATAATATGACTACCAACAAGCTCTACCTAGTAGACATAGGCAAATTGAAGACAAAGATAATGCAAGTCTAAATAATAGGTAAGTAAGGAATGTACGGTACAAGATAACCAAAGAAGAGGTATTATACAATCAAAGTGAACAAGGAAAAAATATAGGATAAAGAATAAAGTAACCAAGACAAGGAAACGTACATGGAGGCACTAGCCCAACAACCTAATTACAACAAGAGTGCACTAAGGAAGTAAACTAACTAGAGATGAACAATGACAACCACCGCCACAAGCCACAGTGAGAGGCCAATCTAACCCGACCAAATCTAGAAGCACCAAAATAGAGACAAGTTCAAGCCATTCATACAATCAACTATCACACAAAATACAGAATTGTATACAAAAAACAACATAAACAGGCCCCCATAAGCCTAGAACGTACAAAACAAAAAACATAACACAACAGACCCTTGATAAGATCGACAGGTGCAAACAACAATCAATTATACTAGTGATATGTGCGATACGTATAAATGCAAGTTAAGCAATAAAAACTAAAGGTGTCAACAATACCAAGTATCACAGACCCAAGTATATACACTTACTTCATGCCTTCAAACATGCTGCGTAGGACCTCCTTGGTAACCCCTCCTCATTTTCAATATTTCACATGGACAGAGAGATACATAGGAGACTCAGAAAGTCAATATATATTGTCATAACTTGATTTAGAACTTGCATAGTTTGTCTGTCATAGTATCATATCTACTCCAACATGATACCAGAGATATGTATGTCCAATGAATAGAAAAAGGATCAGCGATATTCTCAATCGATCAAGTAAGAAGTGAGAACATTCCTGATGCCTCTTTCTTTGTAACACCTCAGATCCAAAGAAATGGGAAGTTACAGGTTTTCAGGATCCAGCAACGACACATAGACTAGCACACGATCCGTATGTAGTTTCGTGGGTGACCAGTCCAACTATTTCAAAAGTGTCAAATTCCAGCACTTTTATGCGGTTCACTAGGACAGTCCGACATCCCTAACAAGAGTGGTAGATCTCATAGGTGAGTCTCAGTCTTAGTGGGATTCTAAGAAATTTTATCTGGAATTATGGAGGCCATGAACGGACTATACATGGGTCCCGTTAGTTGAAGGTCGAAGAACAAGGTTTATAAACCCATCGATGTTCACTAGGATGGTCCGTAGGTTTCCACCATCGACGGTAATCAACAGTTATTTTAGAAGGCCTTTTAGGTCTTTTTCTAATTATTTTAATCCAATACAATGTCATTTTACCTTCAATTAGAGGCCCTATATAAATGTTTTTAACCCAAAATTTCCTAATTCAATTCATTCTCTCAGATTTCTAAATGAAGAAACAATTTATCCTACCAAATATTTCTCTCTGTAGAAGCTTGAAAAAGAAGACTAGGGTTTCAAGTCAAATCTCTAATTTTACCATTGATTGTAAGCTCTTGGCATAAAGGTATGATAGTATTCACCTGTCAAGTCCTTTCCTCCATAAGGTTCCTACATTCTCCTATTTTCACAAGGTAGAATTTTTAGGGTTTTTACTCAATCTCATGGGTTCTTTTCAATTATGGTATCGTTGATTGATTTATGTCCTTTTATGCATGAATTGAAGAAATTACATACTTTTAAGTTGAATCCCCATGAACCCATATGAATTCTATGTTTTCCAAGAATTGATCATATGACGAAGCTTTTGAATCATGAAAGATGAGTCTATGAAGATATGCATGTTATACATGAAATTGATGAAAATGATTTAAATTGCTTTGAGGGTAAAACATTCAAGTTGTTGGGAAAGGATTTATCACATACACATGAAAGCATGATTGCAAAAGGGTTTTCTCACATAAAGGATTCTTAGAGTTGAAAGGTTTTCTCAACTAAACTTTGAATCAAGATTTAGGTGTTATTCTAATGAAACTTTTCTTGGATTGACTACCTGATGTGCCCCATGCAGGGATAATGAGGCAAGCGGCGATTACCCATGTTTCATGAATGTTAAGAAAAGTAAAGACTAATCAATATTTTGTGGGATTTATGCTTAGTACCGAGTGGACAAAAGGTGATTACCCATGTCCCATAAACTATGTGCCACTATAGGTTTGTCTAGATAGACATAAGCTAGTGGATTCACGTAAGCTAAAAGTTCATGGTTCCTACCTTGGCAAGTAAGAACACCTCTTTTTGGTGTGGGGTAGACACTGAATTTTATGTTAATAGCTGACATGGTCTCTATGTCGATTAAAGGTAAATCTCCCTTGAAAATGATCTAAGGTTACTTTAAGAAGTATCTCACAAATGTTTTAAAGATGTTAGCTTGCATTCACAGTGTTTTTATGACTTAGGTTTTTCTAACACCCTGGATCCTAGTAAGCTAGACTAGGGCCAAGTGTGAGGGGGGTAGCTAACCATGAAAGAGGGCAAGGGCTTAAACTACCTTGGAATGGTGAAAGAAAACAATATTTTTCTTGGACCACTTGGTGAGGGGCAGTACCATCGCCAAAATTAGCCAAGTGAGCCTCCATCGCCTAGTGGGCAGCCCTCTTTGGTCTAGCTACTGGAATATTGGGCGAGCTAGATCAGGGCTCACCAACCATTTTTTCATATTGCCCAAAAGCCGCTTATCGCCTAGTAAGTTGCCTCCAAGTTGAGCATGCTGGAAAATTCAGCAAGCTAACAGACCACTTGGCGAGTCGCCTAGTACCCTTGGCAAGCCAAAATGGGCAGGTTGGCAAAGTTTAAGTAGGAGTCTTAGGGGTCTTTTATTATTTTCCTTAAATTGAAACTACATTATTTTACTCTTTCCATATTTAAGTATATAAGCTTTTTAGACTCAGAATTCCCCAAATTAAGTCATTCTCCATAGATCCAAAAGAAAACCCCAAGGTTCATCTTCCCTAAATTATTTCTCTCTCTAGAAAACTCAAAGAAGAAGAAGAAGATAAAAGTGGAAGCTAGGGTTCAAGAAGCTAGGGTTTCTACTCAAATTCATTGGGTTTGTTCATCAAGGTATGGTAGTCCTTCATCCATGGATATATTTCATCCATGGAGTCCCTCCAAATTCAATTTCAAATTTAGAGATTTCCCCAAAAGTTAGGGTTTTACTTCAATGTCATGGGTTCCTTTCAAAAACCAAGAACCCATGAAATCCCATATTCTTCAATTATGCACTTGTGATGTGTGTTTGTTGATTGTAGAAGAATGATATGAGATTATGAAAGTAGTGATTTGGTTACTTTAAATTGTTATTGTATCCATGTATAATTTAGTAATTCTAGATGTGTTGATGAATGATGATCTATAGTCCTTTAAGGGCAATTTATGAGAGTTATGCATGATTATGAGATTTATGTATATGCTTTACGAATACATTGAGAGTAATGTGATTATGGCTATGATGTAATTGTGGTGTTGTTGAAAGGCTATTCTCATATACACACACTTATGAATAAAGTATGAATGATGTTTCTGTAACTATGATAATGATGATGTGTTGATTAAAAGGCTATTCTCAATTATACACTTGTGAATGAAGATGACGTGTTGTGAAAGGTTTTCGCACAATATGGGGATTCTTAGGTTGAAAGGCTACTCTCACCTATTGAAACTATGAGCTATCTTATGAATGATGTTAGACTGAGTGTTGATGCATTCTTCCATAATACCGAACTCAAGTAATGAAATGTTAAGTGCTCCGTGGGGAATAATGCTAAGCACTGAGTGGATATTGATTGAGATAGAAACTCATAGAGTTGAGGCAGGGTTTCTAGTAGGAATCTCTTGAGATGGATGCCCATACGTGAGTTGAGGTAAGGTATCCAGTAGCAATCTGCCTATCCCATAATTATGTGCCCTCATAGGTCTTTAGCTAGTAGATCCACCTAAGCTAAGTTAATGGTTCTACCTTAGGAGAGTAGGACAATCCTTTTCAATGTGGGTAACACCGGATTCCATGATTTGCTCACATGGTCTATGTCGATTGAGGCTTACCCCCACAAGGAATGATTATGAACTATGGCTTCCCAAGAATGCACTACTTAGTATGGGTAGGGCTATGGGACTTCATCCATGCATTGCACAAGAAGGCTTTGCGAGTAGTTATGGTGTGTATCTTTTATGTAATGAATGTTTATGAAATGAAGTATGCTTACTGTGGATTGTTGCTATGACTTGCTTTCCTTGATTTGACTTACTAAATGTGAAGGTTTCCTTGTCTATGAGTATGAACAAAGGATGAGATCAAAGAATTGTAAGTATGATGGTGGCCTAAAAGTGGTACTTACTATAGATGGGATTATGAGATCTTATCTATGCATTGCACAAGTATAACTTAGGGTTACTTATGAGATGGTTCTATTATGCTATGGTGGTCCATATGTTGAATATGCTTATGACTTATGCTTTTACACTTAAGTTCATGATGATTTTCAAACTTGGAAAATTTCATGGTATTCAACCAAAATGTCCTTTTTAGCATGTTTTCAAGGTTTTTATGCATGGCTATTGTACTTAGTGCATCTTTGTAATAACCCATATTTTCTACATTTTTCTATAAGTGTAGGCTCCAGTTCTTAATGTGATCTTCTATTGGTTCAAGCTTGGATCGACTATTCTCCTAATCTTGTGGTGAGTCCTCAAGATTCGAGGACGTATGAGTCATTTGTAGTTCTTTTCTAGTATTTCATTTTCGAAATATGTTGTAAGGGTTGTGTCCATACTTTGATTCAAAGATTGTATTAGATGGCTATAATGAAACAAGTCTAGACTTCTGCTTTCTTTTATAAAAGACTTAGATTGTATGGATAAAGTTTTAAATTCCACATCATTCATTTTATCTTATGTTATGATATGTTAAGGGGCTTGTATGAGACCTTTCGGGGTCGAGTATGCCTTGTCACATCTAGGGGTACTCCTGGGTCGTGACAAACTTGGTATCATAGCACACGATTTAGAATGATTCTAGGATAATGTCTCATAAACCATGTCTAGTCTAGTCTTGTTCATGATGTGAAGCGCGCCATATTTATGATGAGAGGCTATAAGATGTTTAGGAAAATACACTTATTTCATTACTCTTATGTCGTGCGATACAATTTAACTCTATAAGGTCCTTTTTCTAATTCTTATCCGGTGGTCTACAAGACATGACTACTCAAAGAGTTTTCACCAATGTAATTGAAGGAGACAGTGTCGATCAAGGAGATCTTCCTCAAGCTCCTCAAGTTTTGGTTGACTTAATGACTTAATGATATGATTAGATATGGCATTCAATTATTAACTCAAGTTGAAATAGAAACTCCAAAATTTTATGGGTCAAAGATTGAGAAAGATCCTCAAGTTTTTATAGATGAGGTCTCTAAGGTGTTGGACTTTGTGAGAGTGACTCTGGTAGAGAAAGCGGAATTGACCGCTTACCAATTGAAGAATGTTGCTCAAATGTGGTTTAGTTAATCGAAAGAAGCGAGGCCGGTAGAAGTGGGCCCCATGGAATGGGAAAGGTTTAAGAATGGGTTTCTTGATTGGTTTTGTCTTTTGGAGATAAGAGAGGTTAAGATACTTGCATTTATTAACCTTCGGCAAGGTAGGATGAGTGTTGAGGAATATGCTCGGATGTTCACTAGGTTGTCAAGATATGCTCCACCTATATTAGCCGACCCTAGGTAGATAATGAGTAAGTTTATGTCAGAGGTGTCCGATTTCGCAGTGGAAGAATATTGTATGGTTATGCTCGAAAATAATATGAATATTGATCGCCTTGTGATTCGTGCTCAAGGGATTGAAAAAGAGAAGTTTGAAGAAAAGTTAAGGGAGAAAAAGAGGTTTAGGATTGATGAGAGTAACTCTTCCCTTGAAAGGTCTTCAGGACAAGGTCCTCCTAGGTTTTCCCCTAGTAAAGTGTCACGATCCAGGGGTACCTCCCAGGTGTAAAGTGGCGTACTTGACCCGGAAGGGGTCGCATACAACCCTTAGCATCATCATAACATAAGATCATAGAATAGTAGGGAGAATTTCAAACTTTCTTTAAACATACAATCAAAAAACATTTCATAAAAGCGGAAGTGTTTCTAACCTCTTAGTCTCAAACCATCTATGAATAACATGAATGAAAGTCATTGGGACGCAGCCATTATAAAGTCTAAAACATAAAAAAAAGACATAAAAGAACATAAATGGGTTTATCCTCGAAGCTATGAGTACTCACCAAATCTTCAAGTCTTCTTGCACTTAGGAACTTATCCTCTAAGAAACTCAATCTCCCAACACCCTACATTTGATTAGAATGTAGGCAATATGCATTAGCACAAAATGTACCAAGTATGAAAGCTATCACAACATCATAAAGCATTTCAAATGGTTAGTCAACAGAAGACATAAGCATAAGAGACAATAACATAATTCCAACATAAGCATCATATCATAGCAAATCAACATAAGACATTCATAATTGCATACTTCAACCATTAGCCTTTCATAGTTAAAAGAACTACTTCACAAGCAACCTCCAAGTATACTAGTGCAAGGTCAAGATAGCATCCCATAATACTATCCAAGTTAAGTACCTCTCTTTGGTCATTCTTGGTCACAACCCACCTTCATAGTCAAGGCATAGGTTTCCATGTAATAAGAGCACTATACCCGTGAGTAACCTCAAGGCATACTTGTGCAATGCATGTGGGGAATCCCATAATACCACACACACTAAGCATATCCTTAAGGTCACCATATTGATATTCATCATTTATAAGTGTCAATATTGACCTACTTTCATGTTGACAAGGAACTATCATCTTAAGTCAATTTATATAATGGATGGCACTATAGCATCACTCCAAGCTAGGCATACATCACATAAGAGGTCACTTCATAAGTAGCTTCAAGTCATACTTGTGCCATGCATGAATGACATCCCATACTACCACTTACACTAAGTACTCCTTTAGTTTTGTTTAATCCATGCTAACTATCTTTCATTCTAGTCTATCAAAGAATAGCACACTACCATGGAAAACATACTATCATACAATCCAAGCTATCAAAGGAAGGATACAAGTACCAACTTAGCCACCATACAACCATTCAATAAGATGCAAGCTATCATTAAGGGAGTATGAATCATCAACCCTAAGCTATCCTTTGGAGAGTATGGTGTCTCAATCCTAAGATAACATGAAATGGTCTTGACCTAACCAAATCAAGCTACCATGAAGTGCATTCTAACCATGCTAGTTCAAGCTCCCCCTAGGAGGGTATAGATCCTCAATTCTAGGCTACCATTCCTATACTAATGCAAGCTACCATTAAAAGCACCCTATCAATGCTAGTTCAACCTAACCTAAGGAAAACTTAATTCCTCAATCCCAAGCTACCATGAGATCTACCATCCCAAGCTACATAATTCAACTATCCATGAAGGAACCATAGACTCAATCTCAAGCTATTCTATTCTAACAAGCATGATTCATTTTAGGTGATTAGCCTTTCACATTCTACATATATGCAAGATATCTCATCATGATATACTCACTCTTTAAGCCCTAGTGATCAACATTATGACTTCAAGTCCTACATTCAAGATTTACTCCACAATCATCATACTAGTGTAGATCACAATACATACTAGTCACAAGCCTTAGGCATGGCTAATTCTAAGCATAATTCATCAAAGTCCCAAATCTAGCCATTTAGATTCATGTTCTACCATTCATAAATAAGTCCAGTTCAATTCATTATTGCATATTTCTAATATTGAATAAGTCCCATTCATGACAACAATCCAAGAGAATCTAGCAATAATAATCAATTCCTCATCATAAGACACAAACCCACATACTTTGAAAAATAGGTTTAATCAAGTAATTCTCATAATTATTCATAATATCGTGAATCAACACTAAATTAATCATATATGAGTAGTATCCAACCATTTGGAAGCGTACCCACCTAAAACCCATACATTGGAAGCAACCCTAGCTTGTTGGGGTTCTTCTTCATAAATTTGGGGGAAATTATAGGAGACTCTATGGGTTGAAGAACCCATAGATGAATAGCTAAATATGCCTTAAAAAAATCCCTAGAAGAAGCCTTAAGCAATGGGGCTTTTGATCTTGACCTTAGTTTCAACCCTAGATTCTTCTTGAATGGAGGTTCTTCTTAGAGAGAGAAATATTTGAAAGAGGAGTGATTTGGGGTTTTCAATAGAGTCTAATGTAAAATTACTTAAACTTGGGGACTAAGGACTTAAAATAGTCTAAATAGGTTAATAAAATACATACAAAACGACCCCCACTTAAACCTAGTCGAATAGAATTTTACCCAAATGTCCCTTACTTGGCAGCCCCGTTCCAGGCACCACGGTCCGTGGTGTTGCCGTGGTCCGTTGACCAGTAGCTCCCCCAACCTTCCAAGACCCTAAAACACCCTAAAACTCTAAGGCACCTTCACAGGCACTTTGACGGGCCGTGGTCAAGCAAACGACTCGTGAAGTGCCTCGTGAACTTGGGGCAGTGTCTTGGCCTCTTGGCCTTGCCTTCCAAGTGTCTAAGGCATCTCCAAGGACCCCTTCATGGACCGTTGTCCACACCACTGGTCGTGAACCCTTGGGCAGTAGCTGCCAAGGTTGGGCATCCTTGGCCCTTTGGCTTAGGCTTGCCCTTTTGCCTTGGTAGTTGCTCTTCCAATGTACAGCCAAAATCTTAAAGGTCATCTAGTCTACTAGGTCTAATACATATATTGATGTTCAACCTTTAAATACCTCATTCTAAACATATAAATATTCATCTACGACTCTATATCCCATACATCAAATCTTAGAACCCTAGCTAGTCACCCTAGTTTGGTCTACTAGTTTCTGGGTTGTTACCATATCTACCTCTTGGGAACATTCTTCTTCGAATGACCTTTATAAACACTTTTTAAAACGAAGTGACTCTAGAGTAGCAGCCCATCATGCATGCACTACATCTACATGCACACTAACAACCAAGGAAACTTCAATTCCAAGCTAAACTTACCTAATGCAACCCAAAATGCATGAAAGAGACATATTACTCATATCCAAGGAGGAAATATCATCTCCTAGCTACAACATGTTCAACATAAATTCACGGAGCCTAAAAATGCACATTGACTCAAAGATGCTACAACATGAGGCAACACAATGCAATTAGATCAATTCTAACAAGCCCTACACAACCTCATAAACATACATAAATAAATCATATCAACACACAATCATGTAAAAACCTTATGGAATAGACACACTATCTCCCCCTTGGGAGTAAGCCCACACATGATTTTCTAAACATCCATCAAGGCAAGGACAACATCAAGTCAAACGTAACAAGTCATAAAAGACAATAAATCTGTAAATTTTCTAAAACATGAAAGATGCGCAAACCGGAAAAGGACATGGGGAGATCACTCTTGATCATCCTTGGATTGGAGAGCATAAAACCTATTCCTCTTTGGAGGCTCATCATCCCCACCACTAGGGGAAACTTGCTTACCCTCTCTTATAGTAGCCTTTACCTTTGGGCAATCTTTCTTCATGTGGCCACTCTCACTACATCCATAGCAACCATCTCCATCGGCCAAACATTTACCCTCATGCCTCTTACCACACCTAGAACAAGTGGGCCATAGGGACTCATTAACTTTCCCTTGTGGCCTAGGGGTAGATACCCTATCATCCTTATACTTAGGAGCATTAGAATAGCCTTGTCCGTTAAACTTTTTCCGATTCCTAGAACGACCATGTCCATCGGACCCATCATTTTCCACCTTAGACCTCTTTTTCTCCCTAGCCCTCTCCTTCTTGAGTTTTGACTTTTCAATTTGTTGGACAAAAGCTATGAGCCGTGAGATATCCATGTCATCAACAAGATTTGCCATACGTCATTCTTCTTCAACTAGTTTGGACACCCCCATCATAAACCTATTCATCAAATCCCTTTGACTTGCTACCAAAGATGGAGCATACTTAGACAAAAAAAGTGAACTTCAAGGCATACTCATTGATACTCATGTTGCCTTGCTTAATAATTATGAATTCCTCCAACTTAGCCTTTCTCAACTCCCGAGGAAAGAACCTATCTAGAAATGCCAACTTAAAAGTTTCCTAGATAAGGCCCACCTCTACTGGCCTAGAATCTTTCCATTGCTCATACCAAATTTGAGCAACATCTTTCAATTGGTAAGCGGCTAGTTCCGCTTTTTCTCTAGAAGTTACCCCATGATAGCAAGTGTCTTATAAACCTCATCTATGAAACCATTTGGATCCTCCTCCACCTTTGAGCCACTAAACTCTGGAGGGTTCATCCTCAAGAACTCCCTAATCATATAAGCACCCATTCCCCTATAGGGTTTGCTGGAGCCACCACTGCTCTATTAGCTTGCGCCATCAAGGCTTGCGCGAACAATTGCATAGAAGCCCTAAACTCCGCTAAAGTAACATTTCCAATAGGAGGGTCATTAGGAACTTGAGGAGGAGCTTGATTTTGAACTTGGGGGGGGGGGAATCTCTTGATCTCCATTGTCTTCTCCTTCTCTCCTAGCATTCACCCTAGTATTTGCCATAACCTGAAATATCATATGCAAACATTAGAATAAAGACCTACTAGAGCTAAACTTCTATGGCACAACTAAGAGAATTAAAAAGTGAAACTTTTTCCTAAGCATCTCATAGCCTACTATTCATAGATGGGTCGCGACTCATAGCAATGAATAAGACTCTACTAGACATGGTTTGAGATAATCCTAGAAACATTCTAAACCTTTTGTTCTGATACCAAATTTGTCACGACCCAGGGGTACCCCATAGGTGTAACGTGGCGTACTTGACCCCGAAGGGGTCGCATACAACCCTTAGCATCATCATAACATAAGATCATAAAAAAGTAGGGAGAATTTAAAAGTTTCTTTAAACATACAATCAAAAAGCATTTCATAAAAGCGAAAGTCTTTCTAACAGCTTTGTCTCAAACCAACTAAGAATAACATGACTGAAAGTCATTGGGACTCAGCCTACATAAAGTCTAAAACATAATAAAAGACATAAAAGAACATAAATGTGTTTGTCCTCGAACCTATGAGGACTCACCAAATCTTCAAATCTTCTTGCACTTAGGAACCTAGCCTCCAAGCAACTCAATCTACAACACCCTACATTTGATTAGAATGTAGGCAATATGCGTTAGTACAAAATGTATCAAGTATGTAAGCTAGCACAACATCATAAAGTATCTCAAATGGTTAGTCAACATATGACATAAGCATTAGAGACAATAACATAATTCCAACATAAGCATCATAGCATAGCAAATCAACATAAGACATTCATAATTGCATACTTCAACCATTAGCCTTTCATATTCAAGAGAACTACTTCACAAGCCGCCTCCAAGTATACTAGTGCAAGGCCAAGATAGCATCCCATAATACTATCCAAGCTAAGTACCTCTCTTTGGTCATTCTTGGTCACAACCCACCTTCATAGTCAAGACCAAGGTTTCTATGTCATAAGAGCAATATACCCCTAAGTAACCTCAAGGCACACTTGTGCAATGCATGTAGGGCATCCCATAATACCATACACACTAAGCATATCCTTAAGGTCACCATATTCATATTCATCATTTCTAAGTGTCACTATTGACCTACTTTCATATTGACAAGGAACTATCATGTCAAGTCAATTCATATAATGGAAGGCACTATAGCAATAGTCCAAGCTAGGCATACATCACATAAGAGGTCACTTAATAAGTAGCTTCAAGTCATACTTATGCCATGCAGGAATGGCATCCCATACTACCACTCACACTAAATACTCCTTTAGGCTAGCTTACTCCATGCTAATTATCTTTCATTCATGTCTATCAAAGAACAACATACTACTATGCAAAACATACTATCATACAATCCAAGCTAACAAAGAAGGATACAAGTACCAACCTAGCCACCTTGCAACCATCCAATAAGATGCAAGCTATCATTAAGGGAGTATGAATCCTCAACCTAAGCTATCCTTAGTAGAGTATGGTGTCTCAATCCTAAGCTACCATGAAATGGTCTTGGTCTAACCAAGTCAAGCTACCATGAACATAATTTTAACCATGCTAGTTGAAGCTACCCCTAAGAGAGCATATATCCTCAATCCTAGGCTACCATGCCTATACTAATGCAAGCTACCATGAAAAGCACCCTATCAATGCTAGTTCAACCTAACCTAAGGAGAACTTAATTCCTCAATCCCAAGCTACCATGAGATCTACCATCCCAAGCTACATAATTCAACTATCCATGAAGAAATCATAAGACTTAACCTCAATCTATTCTATTGTAACAAGAATGATTCATTTTAGCTAGTTAACATTTCACATTCTACATATATGCAAGATATCTCATCATGATATACTCACTCTTTAAGTCCTAGTGATCAATATTATGACTTCAAGCCCTACATTCAAGCATTATTCCAAAATCATCATACTAGTCTAGATCACAATACATACTAGTCACAAGCCTTACGCCTAGCTAATTCTAAGCATAATTCATCAAAGTCCCAAATCTAGCCATTTCGATTCATGTTATACCATTCATATATAAGTCTAGTTCAATTTATGATTTCATATTACTAATCTTGAATAAGTCCCATTCATGACAACAATCCAAGAGAATCTAGCAAGAATCATATATACCTCATCATAAGACACAAACCCATATACTTTGAAAATTAGGGTTAATCAAGGAATTCTCACAAATTCTTCATAATATCATGAATCAACACTAAATTAATCACATATGAGTAGTATCCAACCGTTTGGAATCATACCCACCTAAAACCCATATATTGGAAGCAACCCTAGCTTGATTGGGGTTCTTCTTCACAAATTTGGGGGAAATTCTAGGGGAATCTATGGGTGGAAGAAACCAAATATGAAGATCTAAACATACATTAAACAAAGACCTAGCATAAGCTTTAAGCAATGGAGCCTTTGATCTTGACCTTAGCTTCAACCCTAGTTTCTTTTTCAATGGAGTTTCTTCTTAGATAGAAATATTTGATAGAGGAGTGATTTGGTGTTTTGAATAGAGTCTAATGTAAAGTGACTTAAAATTTGGGGCTAAGGACTTAAAATAGTCTAAATAGGTGATTAAAAGATATACAAAACGATCCCCACTTAAACCTAGTCTAATTTTACCCAAATGTCCCTCACTTGGCACCTCCGTCCCAGGCACCACGGCTACTAAGACAGTCCGTGAAGGGCACCACGGTACGTGGTGGTTCTTGTGGTCCCTTTACCAGTAGCTCCCCCAACCTTCCAAGACCCTTAAACACCCTAAAACACTAAGGCACCTTCATGGGTCGTGGTCAAGCAAACGACTCGTGAAGTACCTCGTGAACTTGGGGCAGTGTCTTGGCCTCTTGGCCTAGCCTCCCAAGTGTCTAAGTCATCTCCAAGGACCCCTATACGGACCGTGGTCCAAACCATTGGTCGTGAAGGTGGTAGTGAACCTTTGGGAAGTAGCGACCAATGATGGGCATCCTTGTCCCTTTGGCTTAGGCTTGCCCTTTTGCCTTGGTAGTTGCCCTTCCAATGCACAACCAAACTCTTAAAGGTCATCTCTAATAATTCTAATACAGATCTTGATGTTCAACCATTAAACTCCTCATTCTAAACACATAAAGTCTCATCTACAACTCTATTTCCTGTACATCAAATCTTAGAACCCTAGTTTGGTCTTCTAGTTTCCCCGGGTTGGTACATAAAGTATATAATTTTTTTATGACTCAAAATTCCTCAAATTAAGTCATTCTCCCTAGAATCCAAAAGAAAACCCCAAGGTTCATCTTCCCCTAATTATTTCTCTCTCTAGAAAACTCGAAGAAGAAGAAGAAGAAGAAGATAATACTGGAATCTAGGGTTGAAGAAGCTAGGGTTTCTACTCAAATTCATTGGGTTTCTTCATCAAGGTACTGTAGTACTTCATCGATGGATAGCTTTCACCCATGGAGTCCTTCCAAATTCAATTTCAAATTTAGTGATTTCCCAAAAAGTTAGGGTTTTAATTAAATGTCATGGGTTCCTTTAAAAAATGTTTCTAATAATTTATTTATGATGGATTATGATTGAGTTGATGATTAATTTGTTCATTTATGATGAAATCCCCCAAGAACCTGTTACAACCAGGAAAACTAGTAGGTAGAACTAGAGCCTTACGAGTGTGTCGTTAAGATTGTTGTGGGATTTGATGTTGTAAATTGGTTCCCTGAGCTTAGGTTGAGGGTATAGTTGTTAAATGTCAAGGTACAACTCCCCAAGTACTAACCAAGGGTTCTTGAGGAGGACCCTAAAGCCTAAACCCCAAGGCTCCCCAAATCTGCCCAAAGCTACCCCTTTGTGGGAGCTACGGATAGAACCTACGGGGAGTAAGTCCATCCACGCTTCGTAGCTCATATTCGTGAGTCAAGCGCTAAAAATTCAGCCTCAGCCCTGAACTACGGACCAGCAGCATGACCCATAGGTCCACTCACAATCAGTGAGTGGTGGGCGTAGGTCATGGCCTGCAATGTTGTCAAGTCTCGGCCAAGGTGAGGGGTAGGTAAGTAAATTCCTTTTTAATTAGTTTTCATTAGGGTACATTTTATATGGATTTATTATACCTATATAAAGTATTTTATGTCATTAAACACCTAATTAATTCATTATATCTCAAGACCCCAATCGAATCCCAAAACACCCTCCTCTAAAAAATCTTCTCTCTAGAAACCTCCATTGAAGAACAAAGAAAGATATCAAATTAGAGCTTAAATAAGGGAGCTTTTTGATACAAATTTGGTTGGATTCTACACCTAAGGTATGGTAGTTTTCATCCTTGGGTGGCTATCACCCAAGGAATCCATTCAAAAGCTTTTATCTCAAATCTAGAAATCCCCAAAAGATAGGATTTGAACTCAACCACATGGATTCCTTTCTTTTAAAGGTTGAATTATGTTTTTTTATGGATATATTAATTATTTTATATGATTTTAACCTGAATCCCTCAATAATCCATGAGTTCCCCAATCCTAGCTATACCTTCTTTACATTATGATTGTTCTTGCAAGTTGGTCCAATTGATTGGATGTGAGATTTAGTTTACTTGATTCTATATGTCTATAATTGAGTAAGAATGAAGTACGTGATTAGTTTACCTTGAGAGTTAGGTTTACATGATGACCATGTGAGGTGTTGCTTGAGGGTAACATTTATAATATGAAGAGGACTCCTAGGGCTTTAAGGGTAAAAGCTAATATGAGTAAGTTAACCATGTTAAGGCTCTAAGAAGGAAGCTATTATATATGTTGAATTGTATATGGAATTATTGTGAAAGGACTTTACCCTTATGACCTATAATATGAGTATATGAGTTTATGCATGGTATGAATGTTATACTTCAGTTATGACTATATCTATGTCTCATGTGGTGAATGCTAGATATGTTGTCTTAAAATGGTCCTTGAATACAAGATATGAGGGGTTTGAATGATTATGATATGATGTGCATGTTTTATGAACACTTTGAGGGTGAAGTGTGTATGATGATAATGATGTTGTTGTGTCATTAAAAGGACAATCACACACACACATGTACATGTCTGAACATGACTATATGTGACTAACGTGTTGTTGAAATGCTAATTTTTATATGCACCTTCGTAAATGACTATGCATGAAGTATGTATGTTTATGATAAGCTTGTTGTGTTGATTGAAAGGATATTCTCATGAACACACTATGAATAAGATGTGAAAGGTTTACTCATATGTTGTTGATTCTAAGGTTGAAAAAACATTCTCATCTATTGAATCTACGAGCTATTATGATATAATGTTTGGTTTGAGTGCATAGCACATTCTCTCATGAACATGAACTTAAGTGAAAACTTAATATGAATTTAAAGGGAATTATGCTTAGCACCGAGTGGATATGAGTATGAGATGGGTTCCTTCGCGCTAGTAGTCCGGGTGCCCAATATGGTTATCTCATGAGATGGAAACCTCGACGTTAGTAGTCAGGGTTTCTAGTAGAAATCTCCTCATCCCATAACTATGTGCCCACATAGGTCTTTAGCTAGTGGATCCACCTAAAAGCAAAAATGCTAGTTCTACCTTAGGCAAGTAGAATAGCTCTTTTCGGTGTGGGGTAGAACACTGGATTTCATGTAGCTCACATGATCTATCTTGGTTAAGGCTATTTCCCTATATGAAAAGAGTATCAATTATGACAAGGACATGAGTTATGTACTATGGTTCCTCAAGAGGTTCTACTTAGTGTGAATAGGGTATGAGACTTCATTCATGCATTGCACAACTAGGCTTTGAGGGTGACCATTGTGTGTTCTCTTTTGATATGATGATTATGAGTTAATGCATGCATTATATGAAATTATGAATACGAACTATACCTATGACATCTTATTGAACTTTACTTAGTGTGAGTGGGGGTATGGGACTTCACTTATACATCGCACAAGTAGACTTGTGAAGGGGTTATGGTGTGGTTTCCTTATGCTGTGAGGATATATGAATTTATGTATGCATGGTATGGATTGTTGCTATGAGTGACTTTACTTATTACAAGTTATGAACACGAATGTCTCCTTATATATGAGTGTTGGCTATGGATAAGCCCAAGGTATGTTATGCATGATTATGATTGCCTAAAGGTGAGACTTAGTGTAGATAGGATTATGGGATCATATCTATGCATTACACAAGTGTGAACTGAGGGTTCTTATGTGATGATTCTATTATGATGAGATGAACTTGGTATTTGACCATGTATGTGCATTATGTCTTAAGATGATTGATAATTGCACTATGTCTATGATTGAAGACTATGCTTATGATTATGTTGTTATCCTTTGTTCTGTGATGAGTTATATATGAGTTGCCTTATGAGTGATGTTCTCCAACTCTTTCAAAGAAGATGTTCACATTGGCATATAGCATAACTTCAACTAAAATGTCCCTTTTAACATGTTTTCAATGATTTTTATGCATGACTACCATACTTAGTGCATTTTTGTACTAACCCTTATTTCTACATTTTCTATAAGTGTAGGGTTTGGTTCTTGTAGGTGGTCTTCTATTGATTCAAGCATGGGATAAATAATCTCCCTTGCTAGTTGGTGAGTCCTCAATATTCAGGGACGAGTATCTTTACTTAGCAGTTTCTTGTAGTATGTCATTTGAGAACTATTGTAAGGGTTGTGTCCCTATTCCTTATTCGATTGTATTTAGTTGGCTAAATGAGACAAATGTCTAGACTCCCATTCTCTTTTATGAAAGACTTCTATTGTAAAGAAAATATTTAATTCATCATCATTCCATGACTTTTTATGTTTATGATATGCTAAGGGCTTATATGCGACACCTTCGGGGTCAAGTACACCGTGTTACGTCTAGGGGGTACCCCTAGGTTGTGATAAACTTTGTATCAGAGCATAATATTTTGGGATGATTTTAGGTTGATGTCTCATAAGCTACGTCTACTAGAGTCTTGTTTATTGTGTGAAGAACGCCACATTTATGAATGAGAGGCTACAAGATGATTAGGAAATCTCACTTCTTTATTCTCTAGTTGTGCCATAGAGTTGAAATCTATAAGGTCTGTCTCTCTGCTTAATAAGTGGTAAGATAAAATATTTTGAAAATATAAGTAATAATATTATATATGATAGTGAAGTATGTCTAATTAGTCTAGAAGATGTGACTACTCAAAGAGCTCATGCTAGAAGGAGCGAGGGAGAAGATGTTTGTTGTGATGCCAATTATGGCTATGTGACTAGATAGGATTTGATATTCTAGATTTAGATGTCACCCTTAGGGTGGATTGGTGGTGCTATTGTCATGCTTCTATGTGATGATAGAAACTATATAGTAAAATTGTTAGTTCCCGAATGAGCCTATCAAAGAGTGGAAGGAGCAAAATTCTATGCCATTAGTTTGGATTATGTTGAGTCTTAAGGTTGACTTTGAGGGTTTCATGTTCCACCTAGATAAGGTGAGGAAGAAGAGTGTAAGTGTTGACCAACTTTAAGAGTTAGTTATCTTTTAAGATTGATCATAAGTATGGTCATTTTGAGTAGGGTGTTAGATAATATGTAAATATGATTGGTTGGTAGATCCCACCAAAGGTGATAATCGGCTGAAATGGTCCCGGTATTTGTTTCATGCTTATTTCTATTCCGGTAGTGCTTATATTTTGTGACTTGATAAATTGGACATGATGAGCTTTTGTGTTGTCCTTAGTATTAAAAAAAAGGGTCTAAGGATGGTTATGTATATTTGTTAGTAGAACCCAACTTAGCCATAATGAATTTTGGGATGTGATGGTAGATTTGATAAATAGTGGTGTTTAAGTGATGCCTAGAGGTGATGAGTGAGTAAACTACTTTAAAAACAGGATAGAAGTGTAATTCTCCATGGTTTAAAATCACCTTGTGTGATGGATGGGAAAGTCGAGTGATAACTTGCTCCGACCTTAGAAGTTGAAAGAAATGTGCTTAGATAGCAAGGTCGTTCAGTGTTCTAGATGTTCATGATTTGGATTGGCTTGAAATTCTCACCTTAAAAGGAGTAGTGAGTTTGAGAAGTTTAGTCCCGGTTTGGTAGGCTAATATGAGACCTTGAGAGGTGTTGGTAAGGTTGCTTGTGAAATAAAGTTTCTTAATGAGAACCTCTCTAATTTAGAAGTACCGATCGGTAACTTAGACCAGCAAGTTAAGAAATAGAAGAGTAAGAAAGTGATTTCATGAGAATGATGAGGAGTGGTCTTTTAGTACAGGTTTTATTTGAGGGTGCTACATGGGAGAGCAAGGGCCAATGATATGTCCTGATATCCTTATGTTCCCTTCTATTCCTCATCTAGCTTAAGATGATAAGTCTTTCTTAACTCGTTCCATGATTGTGGAGCCTTAGATGTTATGCGTGTCCCATGATTCCCTTGTTCAATAGAGTTACTCTTGTTAACCGTGGTAGGGTTTGGATGCATGATTATTAGACATCTATTGGTTTTTGAACCAGGCAAGGTTATTGATGTTTGCATAATCAATGACACAACTTTCAATGTAAGTGTCTGCGATCGTGCAAGAGTATAATAACCTAACCAAGGGTTGGGATCGTCGAAAGAGAGTGGTTTTGAGAATTTATAGAAAAATAAAATTTTGTTCTAACTTGTCATAGCTAAAGACATTAGCGAATGAAAACATTGTAAATTAAAGGTGGACACAAAAGTGTCAATTACCATTTTGGGGGTTTTGTCACAAGTATAGCAAAAAGAGTAAAAATGACAAGGAAATCTATGAATGAGAGGGGAATTCTTGGGATGTGATCGGAATATGGGTTAATTCAAATTATTGGGTACATGTTTTTGATTGAAAATTTATAAAGTAATAGTGACTAGGCTAAGCGATATGTGGGAATAAATTCTCTCTCAAGCAACTTTCCCCATTTCAAATAAATTCTTCTTGGACACCCACCTGCCGCATGAAGAACAGCCTACACCTTATCCCACTCACTCTCTCGAGCTAAGTGTTAGGATATGGGATTAGGGTTTACTCTCTCGAGCTACACCTCATGTCGACCCACTACTTAGGCCATCAATCTAGTAGTCTTGGTTTCACAACCTCTCTCTCGAGCAAGCCGAAAAAACAAAATAACTTGTATTTGCAACTACAAATCTGTTTAAATTCATCCACAACTGCTAGACAAAATCACCATTAAACTACATCTAATCTATCAGCAAGCAAGACCCAACAACAATCTTAACCCATATTCGCTAAATCACACCCCAAGAATTGGGGTTTTTAGCCACACATCAAGAGATAGAAGTTTATACCTAAATGAGCTGGCATTCAAATGGGTATGAATATTTAAGTCTTGTTACAGGCCAAGAATGAAGAATCCAAGAGAACCAAGTCCAAATCCTTGGAAATGAAACCCTCTTCTTCTTCAAGTCTTCAAAACCCTCTCAAACTCAGAGAAAAGATATCAAAAAGTACTATTCTATATGAATATTATAATAATTTTTTGATAGTTAAAGCTACAATTCTAACTAGTATTTATAGCTTTCACAGATTTGTACTGCAGCGGATCATTTGGTGTCGTTAGTTGGAATCGCCAATCAACTCGGTGATTCACCCTTTGGTGTAGTTCATCACCCTCTTTCACCATCCTTCAGCATCATCGTGCTCTGGGTCATTGGGCGACATGGTACTGCTTCGCGGAACTGCTCGGCAATGTGCCGACTGCTCTCTTTTTTCCATTGACTTGATCTTTTGTTTCAGGGCTCCGCACACTGGAACAAAAGGCCAATTGAGACCCTTCAGCGACTCGAAAAGTGGAATCGGTGATCCTCAAATTATCATTTTCTTTGTTCATTTCCTTTAAACTTCAAATACCTGAAACTTACGTGTTTTCATCGGATATTGAGATAAAATAAGTATTTGAGGACCCAATTTCTATTAAAATAAAGCCCTAAATGAGTCCAATTTGTGGACTCATCAGTTATTATGAGTTTTGGCTATATTTTTTGGGATTGGTTGAAAGAAGTGGTAATTGAGGTTTTGGTAAGGGCCTTACTCCCAAGGGGGAGATAGTATGTTTAGATGTCAAGATTTTAAGAGTCTCGATATCCTCATCTCTTTCTTTTACTCCTATTCTAGTTTGAGACAAAGAGTTCCTTGTGGCTTGTTTCAATTTGGAGTCATATGTGGTTTATGTATTTGCATGACCTCCTTATGTTTTGCATGTTCTTGAGAGAATTCATGTTTAATAATAAAATAAGTTTTCATGATTTATATGTTCCTCATGATTGTTGTGCATTTTAGTATGATGTTGCATATTTGACTTCATGAGATGAGATGATGAACATGCCTTATTGTTCTTTTAATGAAATGGCATATTGGCTCCATAATTTTGGGTTGAGCTTGCTTTTAGTTGGAAGAGATAGTTCCTCCTATGATTATGTGATTGATGATGTTAGAAGTGTTTGTATAGGTTCATTCCTAAGGGGGAGATGGTGTACCTAGCTAACATTGTTGTTATGTGCTTATGTGTTGCCTTACCCTCCTTATATAATGAATGTTCATAGAAACTCGTGGTTTGAAAGAAAATGATTTTATGTGAATTGTTTTCCCTCATGATGTAGTGCTTTGAGTGAGAGTTCCCTATTGTATTTTATGAGAAGGATATATGAGCATGCTTTAGTTTGGAGTTGAGAAATTTCTCATTGAATGAAATGCTTTTTGAGAGTAAATTGCATATAAGCTCCATGAGAGTATGTTGAGCATATTATGACTTGGAGATGGTAATTACTCTTTGAACATGACAAATTATGAGAATCTCATTCATAAATGGGTTGTTAGATGTAGTTCATACTTCCTTGTGTTGCATTGACTATATTGAGATGGAGTGATGTTTCCTCCTTGTTTATGTGCATTTAGATGTTTTCATGCATGAAGGGGTTCTAGGTTTGAGTCTTTAATTCCATAAAAATATTTAAAGTGTCATTCGAGGATGAATGTTCCTAAGGGAGAGATATTGTAACAACCCAAAAAACTAGTAGGTGGAACTAGAGCCTTACGAGTGTGTTGTTGAGGTTGTTGTCAGATTTTATGTTGTTTATTGGTTCCCCGAGACTTGATTGAGGGATTTAGGGGTTAAATGTCAAGGTACAACTCCCCAACGACCAACCAAGGGTCCTTGAGGAGGACCCTAAAGCCTAAACCCCAAGGCTCCCAAATCTACCCAAAGCTGTCCCTTTGTGTGAGCTACGGATGGGACCTACGGGGCGTAGATCCATCCACGCTCCGTAGCCCAAGTTCATGAGTCAAGCCCTCAAAATACAGCCTCATACCTGACATATGGACCAGCAGCATGACCTGTAGGTCCATTCACGATCCGTGAGTGGTGGACGTAGGTCATGGCCTGTAATGCTGTCAAGTCTCAGTCAAGGTGAGGGGTAGGCAAGTAAATTCCTTTTTAATTAGTTTTCATTAGGGGTCATTTTATATGGATTTATAATACCTATATAAATTATTTTATGTCATTAAAAACCTAATTAATTCATTATATCTCAAGACCCCAATCAAATCCCAAAACATCCTCCTTTCCAAAAATCTTCTCTCTAGAAACCTCCATTGAAGAACAAAGAAAGAGATCAATTTAGAGATTGAATAAGGGAGATTTTTGATAAAAATTTGGTTGGATTCTACACCTAAGGTATGGTAGTTTTCATCCTTGGATAGCTATCACCCAAGGAGTCCCTTTAAAAGCTTTTATCTCAAATCTAGAAATCCCCAAAAGCTAGGGTTTCAACTCAACCCCATGGATTCCTTTCTTTTAAAGGTTGAATTATATTTGTTTATGGATGTATTACTGATTTTAAATTATTTTACCTTGAATTCCTCAAGAATCCATGATTTCCCCAATCCTAGCTATGGTCCTTCTTTACATTATGAATGTTGTTGCAAGTTGGTCCAATTGATTGGATGTGATTTTTTTAATGATGTAATTTCATGATTTATGTTGATTCTACATGTATGCTTGGTTAACCTAATACTCTAGGGTGAAATTGATGTGGCCTAGGGCAATGTCATGAAAGAGGCAAATTGAGGGTTTAGATGAGACCTTCTAAGATTGATGAATTGACTTAGATTAGATCACCTAGACATGAATTGCTTATAAGTAAACCTTGAAGACATGAACTAACTTTCTTAGGTCTTACATGATGAATCATGGTTGAAGTAGTGTTGATATTTAGTTTACTTGATGCAATATATCTATAATTGAGTAAGAACGAAGCATGTGGTTAGTTTACCTTGAGAGTTACATTTACATGATGACCATGTGAGGTGTTGCTTTAGCTTAATGTTCATAATATGAAGATGATGTCTAGGGATTTAAGGGTAAAAGCTAATATGATTAATCTATGGGTGTTAAGGTTCTAAGAAGGAAGCTATTATATATGCTGAATTTTATATGAAATTATTGCGAAAGAACTTCACCCTCATGATCTATAATATGTGTATATGAGTTTATGCATGGACTGAATATTGTACTTCAATTATGACTATATCTATGTCTCATGTGGTGAATGCTAGATGTGGTGTGTTAAAATAATCCTTGAATATAAGATATGAGGGGTATGCATGATTATGATATGATGTGCATGTTTTATGAACACTTTGAGGGTGAAGTGTCTATTATGATAATGTTGCTATTGTGTCATTGAAAGGACAATCACACATAGACACCCATGCATAAATATGACTATGATGTGACTAAAGTGTTGTTGAAAGGCTAATTCTCATATGCACCCTCACACATGACTATGCATGAAGTATGTATGTTTATGATAAGCTTGTTGTGTTGATTGAAAGGCTAATTCTCATATGCACCCTCACACATGACTATGCATGAAGTATGTATGTTTATGATAAGCTTGTTGTGTTGATTGAAAGGATATTCTCATGAACACACTACAAATACGATATGAAAGGTTTACTCACATATTGATGATTCTAAGGTTGAAAGGATATTCTCACCTAATGAATCTATGACCTATTATGATATTATGTTGGTTTGACTACTTAGTGCATTCTCCCATGAACATGAAGTTAAGTAAAGACTTAATATGAATTTAAAGGGAATTATGCTTAGCACCGACTGGATATGAGTATGAAATGGGTTCCTTCACGCTAGTAGTCCGAGTTCCCAATATGGTTATCTCATGAGATTGAAACCTCCACTTTAGTAGTCAAGGTTTCTAGTAGCAATCTCCTTATCCCATAACTATGTCCCCACATAGGTCTTTAGCTAGTGGATCCACCTAAAAGATAAAATGTTAGTTCTACCTTAGGCAAGTAGAACACCTCTTATCGGTGTGGGGGTAGAACACCGAATTCCATGTAGCTCACATGGTCTATGAAAAGAATATGAAATATGACATGGACATGAGTTATGTACTATGGTTCCTCAAGAGGCTCTACTTAGTGTGAATGTGAGTATGAGACTTCATTCATGCATTGCACAAGTAGGCTTTGAGGGTTATCATGGTGTGTTCTCTTATGATATGATGATTATGAGTTAATACATGCATTATATGAAATTATGAATATGAACTATACCTTTGACTTCTTAATGTGCTTTACTTAGTGTGAGTGGGGGTATGAGACTTCACTTATACATTGCACAAGTAGACTTGTGAAGGGGTTATGGTGTAGTTTTCTAATGCTATGATGATATATGAATTTATGTATGCATGATATGGATTGTTCCTATGAGTGACTTTGGTTATTACAAGTTATGAACATGAATGTTTCCTTGTCTATGAGTGTTGGCTATGGATAAGATCAAGGTATGTTATGCATGATTATGATGGCCAAAAGGTGAGACTTAGTGTAGATAGGATTATGGGATCATATATATGCATTGCACAAGTGTAGCATAAGGTTGCTTATGTGATGATTCTATTATGATGAGATGAATATCGTATTTGACTATGTATGTGCATTATGTCTTAAGATGATTGATAATTGCACTATGTCTATGATTGGAAACTATGCTTATGATTATGTTGCTATCCTTTGTGCTGTGATGAACAATATATGAGTTGCCTTATGAGTGATGTTCTCCAACTCTGTCAAAGAAGATGTTCAAATTAGCATATAGCATGGTTTCAACAAAAATGTCCCTTTTAGCCTGTTTTCAATGATTTTTATGCATGGCTACCATACTTGGTGCATTTTTGTACTAACACATATTTCTATATTTTCTATAAGTGTAGGATTTGGTTCTTGAAGGTGGTCTTCTATTGATACAAGCTTGGGATAGATAATCCCCTTTGCTAGTTGGTGAGTCCTAAAGATTTGAGGACGCGTATCTTTGCTTAGTGGATTCTTTTTGTATATCATTTCAGAACTATTGTTAGGGTTGTGTCCCTATTCCTTATTCTATTGTATTTAGATGGCTAAATAAGACAAATATCTAGACTCCCATTCTCTTTTATGAAAGACTTTGATTGTAAAGAAAACTTTTAATTTCGCATCATTCTATGACTTTCTATGCTTATGATATGCTAAGGGCTTCTATGCAATCACTTCGGGGTCATGTACACCGTGTTACATCTAGGGGGTACCCCTGTGTCGTGACAGAACCCATGCTATCCCATATTCTTCAATTATGCACTTGTGATGTGGGTTTGTTGCTTGTAGAAGAATGGTATAAGATTATGCAAGTAGTGATTTGGTTACTTGAAATTACAATTATATCCATATCTAATGTAGTAATTCTAGATGTGTTGATGAATCATTATATATAGTCCTTGAAGGGCAATTTATGAGAATTATGCGTGATTATGAAATTTATGTATATTCTTTACGAATACATTGAGAGTAATGTTATTATGGCTATGATGTATTTGTGGTGTTGTTGAAAGGCTATTCTCACATACACACACTTATGAATGATATATGAATGAAGCTTCTATGACTATGATAATGATGCTTTGTTGATTTAAAGGCTATTCTAAATTATACACTTGTGAATGAAGATAACATGTTCTGAACGGTTTTCTTACAATATGGGGATTCTTAGGTTGAAAGGCAATTCTCACCTATTGAATCTATGAGCTATCTTATGAATGATGTTGGATTGAGTGATGATGCATTCCTCCATAATAATGAACTCGAGTAATGAAATGTTAGGTACTCTATGGGTAATAATGCTAAGCACGGAGTGGATATTGATTGAGATGGAAATTCATACATGAGTTGAGGCAGGGTTTCTAGTTGAAATCTCTTGAGATGGATGCACATACGTGAGTTGAGGTGGGGTATCTAGTATCGATCTCCATATCCCATAACTATATGCCCTCATAGGTCTTTAGCTAGTGGATCCACCTAAGCTAAGTTACTTGTTCTACCTTAGGCAAGTAGGACAACCCTTTTCAATGTGGGTAGCACCGGATTCCATGATTTGCTAACATGGTCGATGCCGGTTGAGGCTTACCCCCACAATGAATGATTATGAACTATGGCTTCTCAAGAATTCACTACTTAGTATGGGTGGGGGTATGGGACTTCATCCATGCATTGCACAAGTAGGCTTTGAGAGTAGTTATGGTGTGTTTCTTTTATGTTATGAATATTTATGAAATGAGTATGATTAATATGAATTGTTGCTATAAGTTGCTTTCCTTGATATGACTTACTAAATGTGAAGGTTTCCTTGTCTGAGTATGAACAAAGGATGAGATCAAAGAATGGTGAGTATGATGGTGGTGACCTAAAAGTGATACTTTGTATGGATGGTATTATGGGATCTTCTCTATGCATTGCACGAGTATAACTTAGGGTTACTTATGAGATGGTTCTATTATGCTATGGTGGTCCATATGTTGAATATGCTTATGACTTATGCTTTTACACTAAAGTTCATGTTGATTTCCAAACTTGGAAAAGTGCATGGTTTTCAACCAAAATGTCCATTTTAGCATATTTTCAAGGTTTTTATGCATGGCTATCATACATAGTGCATCTTTGTACTAACCCATATTTTCTACATTTTACTATAAGTGTAGGCTTTGGTTCTTAAAGTGATCTTCTATTGGTTCAACCTTGGATCGATGATTCTCTTAAGCTTGTGGTGAGTCCTCAAGATTCTAGGACGTATGAGTCATTTGTAGTTCCTTTCTAGTTATTTCATTTTCAAACTATGTTGTAAGGTTTGTGTCCCTACTTTGATTCAAACATTGTATTAGATGGCTATAATTAAACAAGTCTAGACCTCCGCTTGCTTTTATTAAAGACTTTGGTTGTATGGATAAAGTTTTAAATTCCGCATCATTTCTTTTATCTCAAGTTATGATATTCTAAGGGGCTTGTATGAGACCTTTCGGGGTCGAGTACGCCTT
The DNA here is from genome assembly GCA_029007595.1 of Solanum commersonii. NCBI lineage: Eukaryota > Viridiplantae > Streptophyta > Magnoliopsida > Solanales > Solanaceae > Solanum > Solanum commersonii. The sequence goes on from JAJTWQ010000192.1 coordinate 363,582, forward strand.
GTCACATCTAGGGGTAATCGTGGGTCATGACAGTTTTATGACTCTTCTATCTCATGTTTAGCTTGGTCATTGCATGTTACAAAAAATTCCTTTTTTCATGATTTCAAACATTTATACATTTCTATCACATTTGGTACATTTTTATACTTACGCATACTCTTGCCTATAATCTTCCAAATGTAGGGTCCGACGTTCTAGATTTGCATCTCCATGGCTAGGAGTCACGTAGTAGATATTAAAGATCTATGAGTCCTTATGTTCTGAGGACCGAACCTTTATTTCATTATGTCATCAATTTTCAGTATTTTACGTGATGTACAAGTTATGTCCTGATCACTCGTGATGTACTAGATGGCTTTGAGACTCTGTTAGACTTTCGTTACGTTTTGCGAACTCTTATGTGAAATTCCTTTTAAACTCTATCTTGCTTTGTATATTGCATGGTGTCCTATGCACCATATTACGCCTAGCTCATGCTCTCGGTCGTGACAAAATTGGTAATCAGAGCACAAGGTTTAGAAATGTCCTAGGAAGTGTCATAAGCCACGTTGAATAGAGTCTTGTCTATTAGCTGGAATTACGGAGGCCATATACGGACCGTAGGTTGACCAACTAACCATACATAGGTCTCATCAGTCGAACATCAAAAAAAGGTTTATGAACCCATTGACGGTCAACCAGGATGGTCCGTAGGTGGACCCATGGACTGTAGGTCCCCACTATCAACAGGAGTCTATGCTTATTTTAGAAGGGCTTTTGGGTCTTTTTATAATTATTTTAATACAATACTATGTCATTTTACCTTTAATTAGAGTCCCTGTATAAACATTTTTACCCCCAAATCTCCTAATATAATTCATTCCCTCAAATTTATAAAAGAAGATAAAATTTATCCTCTCAAATATTTCTGTCTCTAGAAGTTTGAAAAAGAAGACTTGGGTTTTAAGTCAAGTCTCTAATTTCACCATTGATTGTAAGCTCTTGGAATTAAGGTACGATAGTATTCACCTATCGAGTCTTTTACTACATAGGGTTCCTAAATTCACCGATTTTCACAAGTTAAAATCTTTATCGTTTTAACTCAATCTCATGGGTTCTTTTTAACTATGGTATTATTGATTGATATATGTCTTTTTTATGCATGAATTGAAGAAATTACATACTTCTAAGTTGAATCATGAAAGATGAGTTTATGAAAATATGCATGTTCTTTATGAAAATGATTTAAATTGCTTTGAGAGTAAAAAATCAATGTTGTTGGGAAAGGATTTCTCATATACACATTAAAGCATGATTGTGAAAGGGTTTTCTCACATAAAGGATTCTTAGGATTGAAAGGTTTTCTCAACTAAACTTTGAATCAAGATTTAGGAGCTATTCTAATGAAACTTTGCTTGTATTGACTATTTGATGTGCCCCATCCATGGATAATGAGGCAAGCGGTGATTACCCATGTCTCATGAATGTTAAGAAAATTTAAGACTAATCAATATCTCATGCGATTTAAGCTTAGCATCGAGGGGACAATTGGTGATTACCCATATCCCATAAATTATGTGCCACTATAGGTTTGTCTAGATAGACAATAGCTTGTGGATCCAAGTAAGATTAAAGTTCATTGTTCCTACCTTGGCAAGTGAGAACACTCTTTTCGATGTGGGGGTAGACACTGGATTCCATATTAATAGGTGACATGGTCTCTATGTTGATTAAAGTTACATCTCCCATAATAATGAATTGAGGTTACTTCAAGAAGTATCTCATGAATGTTTTAAAGATGTTAGCTTGTATTGGCCGGGTTTTTATGAATTATCTTTTATGAATCTTTTATATTATGTTAAGCATATTCATTGCATGTCACAAAAAGGTCCTTTTTGCATGATTTCAAACTTTTATGCATTGCTATCACACTTGGAACATTTTAATACTTACGCATACTCTTGCCTATATTCTTCCAAATGTAGGGTCCTACATTCTAGATTTACATCTCTGTGACTAGGGGTCACTTAGTAGATATTAAGGATGGGTGAGTCCTCATGTTCCGAGGACCAAGACTTTATTTCATTATGTCTTTATTTTTAGTATTATATGTGATGTATGGGTTACGTCCCGATCACTCGTGATATGCTAGAGGGCTTTGAGACTACATTAGATTTCTGCTACGTTTTGTGAACTCCTATGTGAATTTTCCTTTTGAACTCTATAAATTTTCTCTTGATTTGTATGATGCATGATAAGTGGCTTGTGTAGGGACTCTTGGGGTCCTATGTGCCATTTTACGCCTAGGCCATGCTTTGGGTCGTGACAAACTTCGTAATTAGAGAACAAGGTTTAGAAAGGTCCTAAGAAGTCTCATAAGCCACATTGAATATAGTCTTGTCTATGAGTGTGAAGCGCACCACACTTATGAATGACAGACAATAAGATGTTTAGGAAATTTCACTTCTTTCATTACTCTAAAGTCGTGCGATAGAGTTTAACTCTATAATATCCTTTCTCCTAATCCTGATCTGATGCTTTTCAGGATATGGCTACTTGAACGACATATGCCGGAAGGAATGTGAGAGAGAATGTGGAATGAGAAGGTCCCCCTCAAGCTCCTCAAGTTTCGATCGACCCTTTGGCCGAGTAAGTGACTAATATAGAGTTTAGGGTTGCTTTTTAATTGTAGTCTCAAGCCATGTCACGACCCAAGGTACCCCCTATGCATAACATGGCGTATAGGACCCCGAGAGGCCCCATACAATCCACTTAGCATTCATAACATAAGAAATAGAACCAAAAAAAAAGATAAATACCAACATTTCAAGTCCAAAAGCTTTATAAAAGTAAAGCGGAAGTCTAAACACTTGTCTCATTAGCCATCTAGTAGATAAGGATGAAATTTGGGCCTAGACATACATCATGTCCAAATTGAAAGTAAGAAAGAAAACTCAAAACTCAAAACAATAAAAATCCATCTTCGAAGCATGAGGACTCACCTAAGCTCGAAGAATCAGCTGAACGAACTCTAACCACGAAACGGAGGACCTTGACTGTCAGACCCTAGATTTGGGGAAATGTAGGCAAGAGTATGTATTAGTACAAAATATTTACCAAGTATGATAGCCATGCATAAGACATTTGAAAACATGCTAAAATATGACATTTTCATGAGCATGCAATGATCAAGCTAAAACATGAAACTTCAGAGTTAGAAACCGTAAGTCTTCAAAAATAATCAATACAAGTAAACATCATCTTAAAACATACTTACGGTACTTCTTGAAGTAACCTTGGTTCATTATAACTTTACTTGTTTGTGGGAAATAGACTTAACCGACATATGTGAGCTAGCAACATGGAATCCGGTGTCTCCCACACCAAAAAGAGTTGTCCTAATTGCCAAGGTAAGGACTATAAACTTCTAGCTTATGTTGATCCACTAGCTAATGTCTATCTAGACAATCCTATGTTGGCACATAGTTTAAGGGACTTGGGTAATCGCCACTTGTCCACTCGGTACAAACTTTAACTTCCACGGAATAGTTCTTAATCCTATTCATCTTAGCTCTTAAAGGAACATGGGTAATTTTCTCTTGTCCTTACATCATGTGACATGGGTAATTGCCTCTTGTCATTTATAGAGAGCATGGGTTATTTCCTATTGCATGAACATTAATATAATTCCTTAATAATTGGTTCATTTTAGGTGAGAATACCTTTCAACCTTAAGGACCCTTACTTATGTGAAAAAACCTTTCACAATCATGATTTCATGTGTATATGTGAAATCCTTTCAACGACACAACAACAACATCATTGATACTTCAATCTCAAAGAATCCTTAAAACATTTATATCAATTTCATAAGAGCATTCTTAGTTTCATAAACTCTTCATTCATAATAAAAAACCCACATCATACCATCTTAATTTGGAAAACATGGGGATTACATGTGTTCATGGGAATAATCATAAAACTTATTCAATTCATGCATAAGAGATCATAATTCAATCAATTAAATCAATAATAAAAAAAAACCCATAACATATCAGATAAATCCTATCTAAATTGGGGATTTCTAACTTTGAAAATAGGAGAATTTGGGAACTCCATGAATTGAAGGAATCCATAGATGAAAACTATCATACCTCAATGCCAAAAGCTTGACTTCAATGGTGGAATTGGAGACTTTCCTTGAAACCCTAGGTTAAACCTTTCTTTTTCAAGATTTCTAGAGAGATAAATATTTAGGAGAGAAAGACTTGTTCTTCCTTTGAAATTTTTGAGCGAATGACTTCAATGGGTTGAATTTGCAATTAAAATTACTTATATAGGTGTCTTAAGTATGGGTATAATGCCATAGTATCAAGATAGAATATATAGGAAAACACCAAACTGACCATGACTTTCAACTGACACAAACCTCCAGATGGAGGCCCACACGAGCCGTCTCAGGGTCCACAAGCCATCTTGGAAGTCGAGACCCTGTACCAATGGCTTACGGGATTCTGCCTTACTTCACGGCCACCACCACGATATGTTTGGCTCTTCACTAGTTATTTGGGTGCTCGTGAGAGGAGTCTGTCCTTAGGGAGAGCACTATCCACTTCACCACAAGCACCACCACGAGCTGTGGTTCCCTTTACGGCCCGTGAAGGGCTCTATAAAGGGTGCTATAGCTCAGTGGTGTGCTGGTGACCTCCCACTTTCCTCCCTTTTCTAGATTTCTTTATTTTGGTGTGTTACAATCTATTACTACTCAACCTAATAGGGAGGTTGTGGTCCCTATGAACCCAAATGTATGTACGACGGTTACTAGAGTGAGAGATTCACTAAAATGATCCTCTGGAGTTTCATGGTTCTAGGGTTGAGATAGACCCTCAAGAGTTCCTTGAAGAAGTGTATGAAGTGTTGATGATCATGGGAGTGATGCCGGTGGAAAAGAAGGAATTGGCTGCGTATCAAATTATGGATGTTTCTCAAATATGGTTCAACCAATGGAAAGATGAGAGGGTGGAAGATATAGGTCTTCTTGATTGGGAAAAGTTTAAAGTTGCTATCCCTGATAGCTTCTTTCCCCTTGAGATCAGGAAGGCAAATGTGCTTGAATTCATCAACTGTCATCAAAGAAGTACAAGTGTGAAGGAATATGCTTCAAAATTTATGCAATTATCTCGATATGCTCCTACTATTGTTGCCTATCCTAGGGTAAGAATGAGTAAGTTTGCTTTGGGTGTGTCAGAAATGGTGGTTAAGGAATGTCATACCGCTATGGTCATTAATAATATGGAAATTTCTCGTTTCATGGTACATTATTAACAAATTGAAGACGAGAAACTCAAGGAAAGGTCTAGGGAGGCAAAGAGGGCCAAAACCGGGGCATGGTGACTTTTCACATTCATGGTCCGAGAGACATGGTCGTTCTAAGTTTCAACAAAGGTTTTCTGCCCAAGGTTCCTTCAACGCTCCTCCAAAGTTCAACAAAGATAGGGTGTCTAGCCATAAGCCTTAAGGAGGGAATGGTAGTGGATCTTCATTTTCTACTTGCTCCAAAATTGGGAGAAAGCATGATGGTAAATGTCTAGCTGTCTCTAATGAATGCTTTGGTTGTGGAAAGATGGACCACAAGATAAGAGAGAGACTGTCCCTTAGTTGCTAAGAATGATGGAGATAATTGTCGACAGGTTCCACCTTACCCTTCATCTGGTTCTAGTGGTAATCAGAAGAAAAACTATTTCTATGCACTTCATACTCGTCATGAGCAAGAGGGTTCTCCCGATTGGCTATTTGTATGTTAAAACATTTCCAACTCGATGTTTATGACGTACTTGACCCTAGTACTACCTTGTCTTTTGTGACGCTATATGTTGCTATTGATGAGTCCACAATTTGGACTCATTTAGGGCTATATTTTGATAGAATAGTTTCCTCAAATGCATATTTTTTCTCAATATCTTATGAAAATCCTTAATTTTCAGGTATTTAGAGCTTAAGGCAAAGCATGGACACTACTTGGCAAGAAGGAACAAGGCGGCTGAAAAGAAAGAAGAAATAAAGGCCTGAATATCATCGAGCCCAGTTGGCGAATCGCCGATGGACCTGGAGATTGCCTTTTGTTCCAGTGTGCTCATCCGTGAAGGAAAAGGTCAAGTTGGCAATGAAATGGAGCAGTCGGTGTGTCGCTGATCTATTCCGCAAAGCAGTACCATATCAGCCAATGACTCAAAATGCAAAGAGCCTGAAGGCTAAAGCAGGAAGATAATGAAATCGACCAATAGGTAGATCACCGAGCATATCGGCAATCCCAACTAACTGCTCTGAATGGTTTTCGCAGCACAAATTTTTAAACACTATTAATATTTGTTTATCAAATCATATGATATCACTTTTATAATTCGAATTTTTTACAATTTTTGGAGAGGTTTAAGTTTAAGAGGGCTTTGGAGACTTTGTTCTAAGACCTTGAAGATTCGAAGGGTTTCAACTCCGAGAAATTAGATGTGGGTCTTGAAGATTCTTCACTCTTGACATGTTTTAACACTTAATTCTTCATACCCAGTTGATGGAAACTGATATTGGTATAAATTTTTATCTTTTTTACATGTCTAGCTAAAACCTCAATTCTTGGGGTGTGATTTTGTGAATATAGGTTAAATTATCTGTTGGGTCTTGCTTGTTGATGGTTTATTTGTTGTTTAAATGTGATTTCATTTAGTAGTTGTGTATGAACTTAATGGGATTGTAGTTGCAAATATGATTTCATCTTAGTGTTTTTTGCTTGCTCAAGAGAAAGGTCGTAAAACTAAGACTACTAAATTGATAGTTGGTGGTATTGGGTCGACATGGGTTTAGCTCGAGAGAGTGAATCCTAGTTCTTCTCCCACACATTCAGCTCGAGAGAGTGAATGGGCTAAGGCAGAGGCTATGCTTAATGTGAAAACTCGGTGTTTGAGAGAAACCGAGTTGATTCGAGGTAAGTTGCTCAAGAGAGAATTTACCCCACTATAGTCTAGCCTAGTCACAAATGCTCAACAATTTACTATCAAAAGCATGTGCTCGATAGTCTAGTTTTACCCGTATTCCTATCACATCCCAAGAATCTCGTCTCCATATCTCGTTTTCTTATATTTTTATTTTTTTAGTTATTAATTAATACAAACCCCCATCGATAATTGACGCTTGCATCATTCCTTAGATTTAGTATGTTTTTATTCGTTAATATTTATAGCTATGACTAATTAGAACTTGATTTATTTTTCTACTAATTCTCAAAACCACTCCCTGTGGGAACAATCCCAACACTTGGTTGGGTTATATCACTACACGCGATCGTTTAGCACTTGAACTGAAATAGTGTTAGTTGATTACGTCGAACATCAGCTATGAGGTTTGATATTCTTCTCGATGAGTTGTTAGAAACTTTTTATGTCTCTACTCTTCTTGGTTATTCTCTTATGGCTAAGAGGGTCTATAGAAAGTGTCCTATCTCTTTATCCCATAGAGTCACTCATGTTGATCTTTTAGAGATTGATATGATATATTTTGATGGTTGCACTCATATTATGCTTCTATTGATTGTAGAACCCGTGTAGTCAAGTTTCAATTTCCAAGTGAACCCATCCTAGAATGGAAAGGGGGAAATTCTATGCTTAAGAGTCAGTTTGTTTCATGTCTTAAAGCTAGAAAGATGATTTCAAAGGGTTCCATATGCCATATTATTCAGGTTAGGGATATGGATATCAAGCCCCTATTCTTGAGTCAGTCTCCATTGTTAACGAGTTTCTCGAAGTGTTCCCCAATGAATTACCTAGTGTTTTTCCTGAGAGGAAAATAGACTTTGGTATTGTTCAACCAAATACACATCCTATCTCTATTCCTCCTTATCGTATGGTTACTACGGAACTTAAGGAATTAAAGGAATAATTGAAAGATTTGTTCAGTAAGGGTTTCATCCGACCAAGTATATCTTTATGGAGTTCTCCAGTTTTATTTGTTAGAAAGAAAGATAGTTCACTCCGTATGTGTATTGACCACCGGCAATTGAACAAGGTTACTGTTAAGAACAAATATCCTCTCCTAAGGATAGATGATTTGCTTGACCAACTTCAAGGAGCAAGTTACTTCTCTAAGATTAACCTTCGGTCGGGTTATCACCAATTGAGGGTAAAGGAAGATGACATTTTGAAAATGGATTTTCAAACTCAATATGGTCATTATGAGTTTTTGGTAATGTAGTTTTGTTTGACTAATGATCCAGCGACATTCATTGGTTTGATGAATAGGGTGTTTACAAAATACCTTGACATGTTTGTGATTGTGTTCATTGATAATATATTTATCTATTCGAGGAGTGGAGAGGAGCATATCAATCATTTGAGGATTATGGTTCAAGTCTTCAAGGACCAACAACTTTTTGCAAAGTTTAGCAATTGTGAGTTTTTGCTAAGGTACGTGGGTTTTCTTGGTCATATTGTTTTTCGTAAGGATATTGAGGTAGATCCTAAGGAGATGGATGTGATTAAGAGTTGACCTAGACCTCTATCCCTTTTGAACATTATAAGTTTCTTGGGTTTGGCTGGTTACTATAGAAGGTTTGTTGAATGATTTTCTTCGATTGCCTCTCTTTTGATGGCCTTGACCCAAAAGAAGGTTAAGTTCATATGGTCCGAAGCGTGTGGAAAGATTTTTCAAGAATTGAAAGATAGACTTACTTTCGCTTTGTTGTTGATTTTACCGGAAGGAACCGATGGGTTTGTTGTTTATTGCGATGCTTCAAGGATTCGGTTAGGATGTGTGCTTATGCAAAATGGGGAAGTCATTCCCTATGCTTCAAGGCAACTTAAGTTCATGAAAAGAATTATCCTATCCATGACCTTGAACTAGCGGTGGTTATGTTTGCTCTAAAGATTTGGAGACACTACTTGTATGGTGTTAATATAGATATCTTCACTGACCATAAGAGTTTGCAATATGTGTTTAAGCAAGAAGATCTAAATCTTTGCCAAAGAAGGTGGCTTGAGTTATTAAAGGATTATAACATATATTTTCTCTATCACCCCGGTAAGGAAAATGTGGTGGTGGATGCTCTTAGTCAGTTATCAATGGGTAGTGTTTCTCATATAGAGGATGATAAAATTGAGTTGTTTCGAGATGTTTATAGATTGACCCAATTGGTTGTTCATTTAGCTAACTCTACTAAGGTGGTGTTATGGTTCACAATGGTTCAGAATCATCTTTATGACAAATGTGAAATCCAAGCAAGGTCTTGATCCGACTTTGGTAGAATTAAAGGAAATTGTGCTTAAAAAGTCTATGTTCTTAGGTATTAAGGTTGTTGGTGTGTTCCCATTATAAATAAATTAATAGGATAGATCTTAGGAAGCCCATAGTTCTCGATATTCCATTCACCTAGGATCCACAAAGATGTACCATGACTTGTGGGAGATATATTAGAAGAATGGATGAAGAATGATATTGCAGAATTTATGGCTAAGTGTCCTAATTATCAACAAGTCAAAGTTGAGCATTAAAAGCCGAGAGGTTTATCCCAAAATATTAGCATTCCTACTTGGAAGTGGGAAGATTTGAATATGGACTTCATTGTTGGTTTGCCATGCACCCGACGGCAAGATGGCTCGATTTGGGTTATTATAGATCCAATGAAAAAATCGGCCCATTTTATACACATCAAGGGTTTTTATTCGGTAGAGTACTACACTAAGATATATTTGAGAGAAATGGTTAGCTTGCATGGAGTTCCCCTATCCGTTATCTCTGATCATGGTACGCAATTCACTTCTCAATTTTGAAAGTATTTACAAAAGGGTCTTGGTACTCGTGTTAAGCTTAGTACGAACTTTCATCCACAAACCTATGGGCAAGAGATGGGTACTATCCAAACATTTGAAGTTATGTTGAGAGCATGTGTACTTGACTTCAAGGGTAATTGGGATGATCACTTGAATTTGATCAAATTTGTGTATAATAATAACTCTCAGTCAAGCATTGGAATGGCTCCATTTGAGGATCTATATGGTAGGTGGTGTAGATCTCCTATAGTCTGGTTTGAAGTGGGTGAAGTTTCCTTGATACGTCTTGAGTTGGTACATGAGGCTATGGAGAAATTTCTACTTATTAGAGAAAGGTTGAAAATGGCTCAAAGTTAGCAGAAGGCCTATGCCGATGTTAGAAGAATAGATCTTGAATTCGATGTGAATGATTGGTTCTACTTGAAAATTTCACCCATGAAGGGTGTGATGAAGTTCGGAATGAAAGGGAAGCTTTGTCCCTATTTCGTGGGCCCATATAAGATTTTAGGCATATTGAAAAAGTTAATTATCAACTTGATTTTCCTAATGACTTGGCATTGGTTCATCTAGTTTTCCATATCTTGAAAAAATGTGTTGGATATATGACATCTATAGTTCCCTTAGAAGGTTTGGGAGTTAAGGAGAATTTTTGTTGTAAAGAAGTTCTGTTTGAGATATTAGACCGAAAACTAAAGAAGTTGAGAAACAAAGAGGTTGCCTCCAGAAAGGTTCTATGGAGGAATCAGTTGAGGGTGCTACTTGGGAGGCCGAGGCTTGTATGATGTCCCGTTATCCTCATCTCTTTCCTTCCGTCCCTACTCTAGCTTGAGGTATTTAGTTTCTCATAGTTTACTTTGTTGAGGTCATGTGTCTTAGATATTCCCATGATTTCCTCATTTATGCATGTTCATGAAAAGCTTAAATGTTGAGAAAATGAGTTAGCTTGATTGCTTTTTACATGTTTATGTACATTTGAGCATGAGTTGCGTATAGTCTTCATAATATGATGTTTTGAACATGTTTTAGCTTAGAGTTGATGGTTCTTCCTCAGATATGTGCATTTATTTGATTGCATTCATATTGGGCTGTTAGATTAAGTTCCCACCCTCTTTACGATGTCTCCCACCCTCTTTATGATGTCTTGAATCTCGTTCAAGGATGAATGTTCCCAAGTTGGAGATAATGTAAGACCTCTGATCGAAAGAGATAGGAAGTTGCAGCTTTTCAGGATATGGTGCTAGTACTAATGGAGCCACCAACAGCCCGTGGACTGACACATGGTAAGTAGGTAGTTTTGTGGGTGACGAGTCCAAATTTTTCAAAACTGTCAAGTTCCACTACATTTATATGGTTCACCAGGATGGTCTGTGATCCCTTGCACGAGTCGTAGGTAGGTCTCATAGGTAAGTCTTAAACTTATTGGGATTCTAAGAAATTTTAGTTGAACTTACGGAGGCCATGTATGGTCTGTAGGTTAACCAATAGACCGTACATGGGTCCCGTCAGTCGAAGATCCAAAAACAAGGTTTTTAAACCCATCGACGGTTGACCAGGACGGTCCATACGTGGACCCACGTGTTGTAGGTCCCCACCATCGATCAGTGTCGACAATTATTTTAGAAGGGCTTTTGGGTCTTTTCGTAATTATTCTAATCCAATAGTATGCCACTTTACCTTCAATTAGAGGCCCTATATAACGTTTTTAACCCCAAAATCTCCTAATTCAATTAATTCTCTCAAATTTCTAAAAGAAGAACAAGTTCATCCTCTCAAATATTTCTCTCTCGAAGGTTGAAGAAGAAGACTAGGGTTTCAAGTCAAGTCTTCAATTTCACCATATATTGTAAGCTCTTGGCATTATGGTACGATAGTATTCACCTATGGAGTCCTTTCCTCCATAGGGTTCCGAAATTCTCCTATTTTCACAAGATAGAATCTCCAATGGAAGTTAGGGTGTTTACTCAATCTCATGGGTTCTTTTCATTTATGGTATTATTGATTAATTTATGTCTTTGCATGAATTGAAGAAATTGCATATTTCTAAGTTGAATCTCAATGAACCCATGTGAGTTATATATTTTTCTAGAATTGATCATATGATGAAGCTTTTGAATCTTGAAAGATGAATTATGAAGATATGCATGTTCTTTATGAAATTGATTGAAATGATTTAAGTTGCTTTGAGAGTAATGCTTTCATGTTGTTGTTGTTGTTGTTGTTCTGAAAGGATTTATCAGATACAGATTAAAGCATGATTGTGAAAGGATTTTCTTATATAAAGGATTCTTAGAGTTGAAAGGTTTTCTCAACTAAACTTTGAATCAAGATTTAGGAGCTATTCTAATGAAACTTTTCTTGAATTTCCTACTTGATATGCCCTTTCATGGATAACGAGGCATGCATCAATTACCCATATTTCATTAATGTAAAGAAAAGTTAAGACTAATCAATATTCCATGGGATTTATACTTAGCACTGAGTGGACCAGTGCCGATTACCCATGTCCTATAAACTACGTGCCACCATAGGTTTGTCTAGATATACAGTCTCTAGTGGATCCATGTAAGCTAGAAGTTCATGGTCCTTACATTGGTAAGTTAGAACACCTATTTTCGGTGTGGGGTAGACACCAGATTCTTTGTTAATAGATCACATGGTCTCTATGTCGGTTAATGGTAAATCTCCCACAATAATGAACAAAGGTTACTTAATGAAGTATCTAACGAATGTTTTAAAGATGTTAGCTTGTATTGACCATGTTTTTATGACTTATGTTTTCTTACTTTTTAATCTCATGTTTTAGCTTGGTCATTGTATGTCACAAAAAGATTTTTTTTTGCATGATTTCATACTTTTCTTCATTGCTATCATACTTGGTACATTTTTGTACTGACACATACTCTTGTCTATATTCTTTCAAATGTATGGTCCGACTTTCCAGATTTGCATCTCCATGGATAGTGGTCACTTAGTAGATATTGAAGATTGGTGAGTACTCATGTTCTGAGAACTGAGCCTTTATTTCATTATGTCTTTACTTTTCAGTACTGTATGTGATGTACCGGTTACATCCCCATCACTCATGATGTTAGATGTCTTTGAGATTGTGTTAGACTTCCACTTCGTTTTGTAAACTCTTATGTGAAATTGTCTTTAAAACTCTATAAATTTTCTATTGCTTTGTATGATTCATGCTAAGTGGATTGTGTAGGGAATCTCGGGGTTCGATACGCCATGTTATGCCTAGGTCATGCTTTGGATCGTGACATCTTTTTTTAACTCAAAATTAAATTTATCAAAGTGGTGAAGGTGGTACAACTCCCGTCAAAACAAGTTTCAAAGTGTAAAAGTCTAAAATCATACTTTTTCATAAATAGTAGCAAAAATCAATACGTGAATTGGGATCATATGACAAAACACGTGTAAATGAGTACCAATGCAATGTATGTCATCACCAGTATCCAAACAATAATAGCTAAATAATTGAATGTACATTACCAAAACTACCTTACACCTAGAGCTTAGAAAACTAACCTGAAATCCAATTGGTTTTCGATGAACGCCTCGGGCCCAACAATATACAAACATTCTAAACAGTCACAAATGACATGATCACCATAAATCACAAAATAAAGAAATTCATTAAGATTCGACAACCAAAAGAGGAACTAAAAAATCTTAAGCTTATTCTTAAAGTACTACTCAGATGAACACTAAATACATCTGATGCAAACCTACAACTATAACAAATAACTCAAGTCCCATGCACTAGGGGAGGGTACCAAATAGTAGCAAATATTGTAGAGAGAAACCAAATTAACTAAAGGAATGATTGAACGCAATCTAAGACATTTCAGTCACCAACTATTTTAAAGCCTCAAACGTCAACTCTAAGAGAATACCTACACAAAACATTGCCATAAGTAAGGAACTACTAGCCTAAGCTAAGGATTCCGCAATCCAATACTTGCTTAATGCTCCTATGAGAATCAAGTAAATAGGAACAAGAGAGAAACCCTAGACTCGGCACAAACAATCCCAATGCACATACAATTTATACTAGCATAATCTCACACAACACAATCTAAAAGAAATTAGATTGTAGCCTATCTGAAAGTTCAGTAGCAATCTCCAACCGCCCATGACTAGTCCATCCCTTATACACGGCCTCCAAATACATGATACTATCAACATTGTAAACTACACATTATCATGATACTATCAACATCGGGTCTAAATTGGACCATGGGATGTGTTAACAAAATTTAGAAATTGAACCTATCATTAGATCTCTTACAACTTAGGAACTTGTGCCAAAAAGTTGGGCACAATTTGCACTAAAAACACAACCAAAAAATCCCTACAAATTTAAAAACTTAAAAATAACCATTAAAGGAGAGAAAATAGGTTTTGGAACATGAAATTACAATATAAATGAGTCGAAAATGAGCTCCCAACAACCCTACTACAAACCCCCAATAATTCCCGACTCAACACAGTGCAAACGAGCACAATTGAAGCTCTAGAGATCATGAAGTTGGAGTTTGAAATTTGGAAATGAGGTTGAGTTTTCAAGACAAGTCACAATATACATGACAGTTAAGTGACCTCTACAAGCGTGGGCCCTTGGCCAAGATCATGGTAGTCAACTGGATTGTGTAACCTCTAACCCATCTCCACAAATGTGGAACCAAGTCCATCAATGCAAAGTGTCAGAAGCCCAATATTCTCTAAACATATGAGCATCTCTGTAAATGCAAAGGTCAAAGCACCTAACACTGTGTGAATGCAAAACCAAGCTCGCGAATGTGGAGACCAAAGTTAGTGGCCTCCATTAATGTGGCACTAGGTTACTTGTGAATGTAAAGACCAAGGCTCTATTTTAGCCATGAGAAAGATGGTTGCTTGACATGAGCTAAGAAGCCTCGAGACTTAAACCAAAGGTCCTTCTAAAGAAACTCATCATTCCAAAGCTAACAAAACCATAAAAATTTCATCTGACACCATCTACTTGAAGTTTTGATCGAAATCAATCGTTTTAACTTCAAAAGATCTACAACATGAAAAACATGCATAATAATAAAATGAATGACCAGGTGACCAAAGTTTCAGTCCCAACATATCATAAATGACTTGGGATCGCAACAGGAAACTCTGAACACAAGAAATATTGGAAATCAAAGGAAATTACCAGGATATCATTACTACAGCTCAAAGTCAATGCCACATGTTTGAAGTGTGAATTCTAGTTGACTTCAGTTATACTTTTAGGGCATATGGTTTCAAAAAAAGCGGTGATGTTGAATACTCAAAAGATTGAGGCATTTAAGAGTTGGGTTTGTTCTAGCTGTGTGATTGAGGTTAGGAGCTTTGTGGGCCTTGCTAGCTATTTCTTAAGAATTTTTCCTCCATTGCTACTCATCTAACTTTACTGATTCAAAAAGAATAGGGGTAGCAATTTCGCGGGTTGGGTTAAATTTGGGCGGGTTAAACAAGTCAAGACAATAAACAAGTTAAGGCAATAAATAAGTCAAGACCCAACCCAACCCATATTTATTTGGGTAAAAATGGGTTAGGTAACTGATTACTAGCGGGTCATAAACTATCCCTCCCAATTTTTAGTAAGTTTTAATAGCTTTATTTGTTATTTTATAAGTTTTTAGTACCTAATAAAAGTTTTTTATTTGTTATAACTATTTATAACATATAAAATAAAAGGGATTGAAAATATTTGGACATATTTCTCAAAAATCAATTTGGGTTACATATCACCCAAATTTTTAATGGATTGAGGTGAAATAGGTTAAGCTAACAAATGGGTGGGTCAATAGCCAACCCAAACCTAAATGGGTTGGGTCGGGTTTGGCAGGTTTGGTTTTATTTTGCCACCCCTAAGAAAAAGGTACCCTTTTGTGTGGTGTGATAAATGTGAGGAGAGCTTCCAAAAGCTCAATGCTCTCTCAACTAAGGGTCCTATACTAGCATTGACATTGGAATGTAAGGACTTCAATGTATTTTGTGATGCTTTCCATTATGGATTGGGTGCCGTATTAGTGCAGGATAAGAGTATGATGTAGGATAAGAGTGTGATAGCCTATGCTTCAAGAAAATTGAATCTCTATGACAAGAACTAACCAACACATGATTTAGAGTTGGGAAGAGTAGATTTTTCACTCAAGATCAAGTGACATTATCTTTATGGTGTCAAGTATGAGGTATTGACTAATAATCATAGCCGGCAACAAGTTTTTACACAATACAAATTTGAAAGTTGGAATATTACGATGTGACTATACAGTACCATCTGGGTAAGGCCCATTTGGTGGAAGATGCATTGAGTTAGAAAGCAATTAGCATGGGCATTTTCGCTTGCTTAAGGGTGTCCAAGTGTCACGACCCAGACCGTTATGATTGGCACCAATACTAACACTCCAATGGGAGAATCATTACTACACCCCAACCAAGCAAATAATCTAAAAACTAAGGTATTTAAATCAAACACTAAGGAAAGAAAAATAGAGTTCCCATAAACTCTAACAAAAGTCTAATAATAATAACTAACAATGCGGAAGAATAACCTAGAACCTGAAAGTCAATGTACCAAAACATTTAACAATGAACCAAGTCTAAACAAGAAGGGATACAACTCCATACTAATTATCTAACTAACACAAATGTCTAAGTCCTAAAATGGTGGATATAGATGAAAGAGAATCCCATTGCAGCCCGAAAGAATTGGCTTACCTTTGAATTCGAAGTGACGATCAGTGATCTCCCAAGTGAGGTCTGTCAGTAGCCGCTTGAAGATGCCCTGTACTCGACAAAATAAGAGCAAGTGTAGTATCAGTACACAACCACATTGTACTAGTAGGATCACGCGGCTATCCCACTAATGCAACATAGACAAGTCAAGACAACAATATAATCACATGCATATATATAACAACATATACAACATTATCAATTTTTACGAACAATGATCAGTTTCACATTTTATATCACATCATTGGTTCTCTCATGGAACCCAAACCCAAATAGTTAACATACCAGAATGTGGTATTTGATCCCAATGTTATGCCGCAATGTGGCAATCGATCCCATAGTTATGCCGAAATGTGGCAACCGATCCAAGTTAGTTATGCCAGAAGTGGCAACCGATTCATTCAACATACCACAATGACAATCACAAGTATATCATCAAGATCATACATTTAAGTCGTGATTTCATGGCAATCATCATTCATCTATCTTATTTACAACAAGTGTGATCAATATTGCAACATTCATACATATACAAGTATCATAATGAAGCAAAAACAAGCATACATCACACAATCATAGAATCACAACCATCACCTACCTCGAAACAAGTTTGAAACCCTAATAAACTTGATCCATCCCTTTCTAGATTCGTTTTGCTTGTTCTTGGTCTACAAACAATCAATATAATACGGTAATCAATAAAAAATCATTAATTACCAGATTACTAACAATTCTATGAAACCCATGATCCCAATTATCTAAATTAGGGTTGTTTCAACCATAGAATCTATAACAAAACCCTCTCCCATCAATATTCACCCATTCTATTATGTTCTAGGGATCGAAAAATGGATTTGGGGAATGAAAAGCTTACCTTTAGCCTTAAGAATGGTGAAAAATGAGTAGGAGTTTCGTGCGGTTTGTTTCTTAGCTCTAAAATTCGAAAAGTGCATAATGAGGTCGTTTAGGAATTTATTAATGACTTTAATTCGAATCGAGCCTGCCACAATGGCCACCACCCCGCCAAGGTGGAAAAACTCAGTGCCAAAGCGACATTCTTGAGACAGAGAGCAATTTCAAGAATTCCTATTTCACAACACACCTCTAACTAACGACACTCAGAAATTACCCTTTACGCCAAGATCGATTCGAGGAGCTCTACTCACCCAAATTCAATTTCATAAAGTCGCACGGAATCCATAACAAGTTATCTAACAACTCATGTAATCAAAAGCATAAATGATTCACCCGATTGTTACCAGATTTTCCTACACCTCAATGACTCCAATTTCGTCCAAATCTAGACAAGGTTGAAAAAATCAAATTACTACAAAAAAGTTTTTCGGCCTCAAATTTTCCCCCATTGGCATTTCTATAACGACGAGAACATGTCGTTACAGTAGATACCAATTTGCCCACCACTCGTCCCTGAGTGACAAAACTTAGGAAAATAGTCTAGGAAAGGAATGAAGTAGTACCTGAATCGACGAATAATTGGGGATACTTGTCTCGCATGTCCCTCTCAGTTTCTCAAGTAACTTCCTCAACTGGACGATGCTTCTATTGAACTTTCATGGACTTAATCTCTATGGTCCTCAACTTACGCACATCTTAATCAAGAATTGCAATCGGTTCCTCCTCATATTAGAGGTCATTGTCTAACACAATTGAGTACCATTTAATAATATAATCCCCGTCACCATGATATTTCTTCAGCATGGACAATGAAATACCGGATGAACTATCGATAAATTAGGAGGTAAAGCCAATCTATACTCTACCGGCCCCAGACATTCAAGAATCTCAAATAGACCAATATATCGTGGACTTAGCTTTTCTTTCTTACCAAATCTCATCATCCCTTTCATGGGTGATACCTCAAGAAGAACATTTTTAACGATTTCAAAATGCCATGTCTCTTACCTTATGATCTACATATTTGTTTTGCCTACTCTGTGTTACTAAAAGCTTAGCTTGAATGCCCCTCATCTTATCTTGAGCATCATTCACTAAATCAACCCCTAAAGGTTTCATATCTCCAGCCTCAAACCATCATATGGGTGATCTACATCCCCTCCCATATAATGCCTCGAATGGTGCCATATCTATGCTAGAGTGATAACTATTATTATAGGAGAATTCACACAAAGGTAAGAAACTATCTCAATGTCCTCCAAAATCAATCACACATGCCCTCAACACGTTTTCTAATACTTGAATAGTCCTCTTCGACTACCCATCTTTCTGTGGATTGAAGGTTGTACTAAAAGTGAGTTGTGTGCCCAATTAATCATGCAATTTCCTTTAAAACTTGGGTGTGAATTGGGCTGCAGAAGCCACACTTGTCATTCGAGGGGCTCTATGTTTTAGAGGGTGGATTTGTGATGCTTTAGTTGGTAACTTCATGCAGGATGTGTTGGCAATGTCTCATGGCTCCCGGTACTCAATCCATTCGAGCACAACTAAAATGTACTTAGACTTGACACATTTTTATTGGTGGCCTAGGATGAAGAGGGACATAACTGAATACATGTCCAAGTCTTAGAATTTTCATTGGGTGAAATATGATTACTAGAGGCATGCAGATTTACTTCAGAGGATGCCCAATCCTAGGTGGAAGTGGGAAAGGATAGCCATGGATTTTGTGGTGGGTCTACCTAAGACCATGTGAAAGTATGATTCCATTTGGGTCATTATGAATAGTTTGAATAAATTATCCCACTTTAAGTCAGAGTGGATTATAATACGCAGTAGCTTGCAAAGATTTATGTTAAAGAGATATTAAGGTTGTACGTAGTTTACTTTTATGTTCTGGGGAAAATTATATGAAGCATTGGACACTTGGCTCGCGTTTAGCGTAGCCTTTAATCCACAAATAGATGTCTAGTCTAATATGATTTAGGTGTTGGAAGACATGATGTGGGCATGTTTGATTGCCTTTGTGGGCCATTGGGATTAGGTTTTTGCTTTTGTGTGAATATTTCTATAACAAAAGTTACCACACCAACATTTTATGTGAGGGGATATAGATCACCCATTGGGTGATTTGTGATGGGAGATGTGAAACCCTAGGGTGTTGACTTGGTTATGGAAGCCCAGGAAAAAAGTAAGGGGCATCCAAAACAAATTATTGGCAACTCTGATTAATAACGTTTCAAAGACACTTCATCTAATACTAAGTGTTAATGATCGTCAATTAGTAATAAAAGCCAACTAAGTGAGTTGGGTTCGAGTCCCAAGGGAGTGGTACGTATTTGAGAATTAATAGAAAAGCATGAATATGTTAAAGTCAATCATAGGTAAAAACATTTACAATAAAAGCATGGTTCAAGTTTGGGGTGACCCAAGTGTCAGATAACAGGGGTTCTAATTGTAATTATCAACTACAGCACAAATAACACGAAAACAACTAGTATAGAGACGAGTTCTTGGGATGTGTTTGGATTATGGGCTAAGGTAGACAGATGGGTGATTGCAATTAATGGTGAATAGCTGTAAATCAGTGAATAAGCTAGACTTTAGTAGGGAGAAACTTTGTCTCGAACAATTTACCTCAAATCAAATTAGTTTCTCTCGAACATCAATAAGCAGCAATGAAGAATAGCCTACACTTTAATCCATTCACTCTCTCGGGCGGAATGTGTGGAAAAGGGTTTAGGATTCACTCTCTCTAGCTGAACCCATGACAACCCAATACCCACTGACCATCAAATCGATAATATTGGTTTTAAAACCTCTCTCTCGAGCAAGCCAAACACACGAAGGTAGAGTTGCATTTGCAACTACAACCCTTTAGATTAAGCCACAATTACTGAATGAAATCACTTTTAAACAACATTCACACTATCAATTAACAATACCCCGTAGCTAAATCAACCCATAATCGCATAATCACACCCCAAGAATTGAGATTTTAGCTAGACATCATAAAAAGAGAGAAATCGTTACAAAATTGTGTTTCCAACTGGGTAAGATTAATATTGTCCTACAAAGATCTAAGATGAAAAATCTTCAAAACCCACTTCCAATTTCTCAGAAATGGAAATCTTCAAATCTTCAAAGCTAAGGAAATATTGTCCCCAAACTCAGTTCTAAGCTTTCTAACTTGAAAACTGAACATTAAAATGATAGATACTAAAACTTGATAAAAATCAGATACTAAACTAAAAATTCAAACAATATTTATAGTCGCCAAAAATGCAATGCGAAGGACCATTCCGCGCAATAAGTTGGGATCGTTGATCCACTTGGCGATTCGCCCTTCGGTCAATTCCATCGCTTTTTTGATTTGGCCTTCAGCAACTTCAAGTTCTGTAACTTTGGGCAATATAGCATTGCATCGCAGAATCGTTTGGTGACTCACCGACTACTCCTTTCTAACGCCGACTTGATTTTCTCATTCAGGGCTTGACACACTAGAACATTAGACGAGACCATGTCCTTTCGGTGACTTGCCCAATGGTTTAGGCGATCCTCAGGCCATCTTTTCTTCGTTCTTTCAGCTGCCTTGTTCCTTTTTGTTCATTAGTGTCCATCTTTTGTTGTTCAATCCCAATACCTGAAAATCAAGGATTAACATCAGTTATTGGCACAAAATATGCATTTGAGGACACTAAATCTATTCAAATAAATCCCTAAATGAGTCCAAATCATGGACTCATCAACACCCCCAACTTAAACTTTTTCTTGTCCTCAAGTAAAACTCAAGTTCAGCAGTTCAAAAAGGATGTCTCAAACAGTGCTACACAAGATTCAATCATTAATGCACATGAAAAGACTCAACTTACTCATGCAAAGCTCAATTATGCACTCAATGATTCAAGTTGTGACTCACTATTATCAATGACTCTCAAGTTCACAATTCTTGCTTCAAATGCAAGTTCAAGCTCAACAAAGGTACTCAAATGCCCTCACAAAAAGAATGATTCCATATTCACACACCATGGTTCAACAATTTAAAGCTCCAAAATCAAATGCAACACTCACTCTCATAAAGATGAACACAATGCATGATTTCACCTATAGGTTTGCCCTTATTTTCCAACCAACAATTATTTCAACTCACTCAAGATCAAAAAGGTCTTTTCAATGTTTGTAATGGGGTTGAGTGCAAGGGTATGGTCATTTAGGCTCAGTGGTTGTAATCCTTATGAAATTTGGTGTGAGCAACACTTTCTTTCCTTTTCTTCATCATTTTCATTCGTGCTTACAAGTCACCCCATTATTCACTTTCCCTGGACCGTTGGAAACCCTATTTTCTTTGCACTTTCACAACTTTATTCAATAACTCTTCATTCTTTTTTTATTCTTCTTTCTTTTCTTCTTTTTATCTTTTTTTTATATAGAGGGGTTCAATTTTTCTCCAAAACCATGGGTCAAAGGGTACTTTCTTGCACTTCTTGATTTACCTTCCCTTTTCACCACACCCCCAAATTAGGCTTTTGCCCTAAGTTGGCTATTCACACTAACCACAAATAATGAGGATTATGGGTAATGGATCAAGAAAGGTCACAATTTCATCAAGTTTCTTACAAGAAAAGGTTAGGGCTCAAGGGTGCTCAAGCGGAGTTCACAAACTCACAAGGTAGGCCACAAAAATAGGTATAATGTCAAATTGTTTCATACTCTTCAAAGTTTCCTAAGATCATATCAAGATATTGTATCACTTAGTCAAGAGGACGAATGGGGAAAATTCTAGGTGTCGTCACATATGGTTCACGGTAAGCTCATCACACAAGGCATTGACACCAATGTCTTGTTTGATATTGGTGTCAATGCCTTGTGTGTTAAGATTACTTTGAACTCTTGTGTGATGACACCTAGAATTTGCCCCGTTGGTCCGATTGACTAAGTTATTCAAGCATTTGAAATGATCTTAGGCAATGATTTTGAAGAGTGAAACAATTTGACAAAATACCTCTTTTGTGGCCAATCTTGTGAGATGTGTGAACCTTTCTTGAACCCAATTGAGCCTTACCATTTTCATGGAAGAAACTTGAACAATTGTGATCCCTCTTTATCCATCTACCCATAACATTCATGAAGTGTTGTTTGTGTGAATAACCAACTTAGGCTAAAAGCCTAAGTTGGGGGTCTGGTGAAAAGAGAAGGAAAATGAAGAAGTGTGAGAAATCTCCTTTTGAGTAATGGTTTTGAAAAATGATGGACCCCACATATAAAAAAAAAGAACAGAGAAAAAAATGAAGAAAAAGAAAGAAAAAGTTGTGAAATAAAGTGATGAAAGTTGCAAAAGAAATGGGGTATTCGGTAAAATACATAAAGTTGAATAATGGGGTGGATTATGAGCATGTTTGAATTGTTAAAGAAAAGGAAGAAAGCAATGTTTAGGCCACACTTCATGAAGGTAGAAGCCAACGAGCCTAAATGACCATACCTTGACATTCAACCCCGCTACTAGCCAAGCTAATGAATCTTCTCTAACTTATGCCCCAATGCTTTCCCAAGTGTTATCCCACTTGTATCACATATAACTTCAAATGGTTGTCCCCAATCCGGTGGAATAATGATTGGAGCAGAAGTCAACTTCTCTTTCAGCCCCTCAAATGCTCTCAGACAAGCATCATCAAACTCAAATTTTGTCTCCTTTATGAGAAGCTTGCACAATGGGTGTGCAATTTTAGAGAAACCTTTAATAAACCTCCTATAAAAGACCTGCATACCCTGGAAAACTTCTAATGCCTTTCACAAAGATGGGTGGTGGGAACTTTTCAATCACCTCAACTTTTATTTTATCAACCTCAATGCCCTTTTTTGAAATTTTATTGCCAAAAACTATATCCTCTTTCACCATAAATTGACATTTCTCCCAGTTTAGTACAAAATTATACTCTTCACACCATTTCCACACATCACTCAAATGCGCCAAGAAATCTTCAAAGGAGTCACCAACCATCGAGAAATCATCCATAAATACCTCTACCATGTCCAAGAAATAAGACATCATACAACATTAGGAAATTGTCGATGCGTGCACAACCTGAATGACATCCTCTTGAATGAAAGTGTCCCATAAGGGCAAGTGAAAGTGGTCTTCTCTTGGTCTTCTGGAGCTATAGAATTTGATTGCAGCCCGAATATCCATCTAGAAAATAGTACCAACCCTTTCCACCGAGATGATCTAACTTTGGTCCATGAACAACATTGGGAAGTGATCTTTCTCAGTCCAGGCATTCAACTTGCGATAATCCGTAGAAACTTTCCAACCAGTGACGAGCCTCATTGGGACATGCTCATTCTTTGTGTTGGGAACCATAGTGAAATCTCCTTTCTTTGGAACATATTGAACTGGACACACCCAACTATTATCAGCAATCATACCACTTTAATAATCTCATTCTTCACAACCTCTTACATCGGCATATTCAATCTCCTTTGGTGCTCAATACTTGGTTTACTATCCGGTATGAGTTGAATACTGTGAGAACAGACACCAGTGGAATACCAATAATGTCAGCAATTGTCCATCCTATAACACTTTTGGACCGCTTCAATACCGTTATTTATGCCTATACTTGCCTTTTGATAATCAGAAGCAATAACGACAGGCAGAGTACTATTTTCGCCCAAGAACACATACCGCAAATGAGATTGAAGAGCCATAATCTCCAATTTTTTAGGCTCGTCAATAGATGGTTTTGTAAGCGGGATGTCTCGATTCTTTAGATCCAAATCCAGCTTCTTCGGGTGGCGACAACGGAAGTTTACCTCATCAAGTGCAGCAACTAACTCATGATATTTATTATTACCATCTCCATCAAAATCAATAACCATAGCAGTTAGCGCTTCAACACCCAATTTCTCACTATAGACACCTTTGGTTCTTCCTCAACAGTATAGTTCACCACTGATACTGACTAGATCACTTTGATGCTTCATTGATCTGCAGCTATTAAAGGTCACCCCTTCATTATTCAATCCAAACTTTATTTTCCCTCTTTCCATAGCAGCTAAAGCACACCCAATAGCAAGAAATGGTCTCCCAAGAATTATGGGTACTTCAAAGTCAACCTCACAGTTAAGTATCACAAAGTCCATCGAAAATATGAAAGACTCAACTTTTGCAGGGACTTCTTGAAGCACCCCAACCATTTTCTTCACAGTTCGATCAACCATAAGTAGCCGCATTATAGTGGGTTTTGGGGCTCCTAAACCCAACTTTTTATATACAGGCAATGACATCAGATTAATACTAGCACCTAAATCACAAAGGGCCTTAGCAATATGCAACATACCAATGGTACATAGAATGGTAAAATGTGATCCTCCTTCTGCAATAGCGATCTAGTAGTAATAGTGCTATAATGCTGCAACTTAACATCACCTTCAAAATTGACGACCCTCTTTTTAGTCACCAAATCTGAAACGACCCAAAAAGTTCCTAAAAATGTGCTTCGGAAGTTACCGGAAACTTGTTTTAGCTATATCTAAAAATCTGTTTCATTTTTTTGAAAATCCGACTTCATATTCTTGTTTAGGGGGTCAAATTGAGTGGGAAATGGGTCTAACCCAAATTTTAGAGCAACTGTATCAAAATCCGAAATTTCCAAGTGAAGCCTTATTCGAGGGTCTACTTTGGAGGGTCATATCTCCTAGCACACAAATAATTAGGTGGCCCATAACATAGTCATGGAAAGCCCTTTGAGTTAGCTACCCAACGCACTTCGTTTCACCTCATTCGGAGTTCGGACGAAGAAGTTATGCCCATTTTTGTAAAAATTCGTCCGTGCAGGAAATGCAATTTCCAGAGAGCGAATTTACTGTTCATAAGCCTCATTTTTTTTTCTAAGTGTTGGACCCATTTTTTTTCTCCAAGGACATATTTTATTTCCTATATAGCATTAATTCAATTCCCATCTCTAAAAAAAATTTCCCAAAATACCTCTCCCATACTTAGACACATTTTCTCTCAAGAACCATAATCCAAAACCTTCCTCAAGATTGAAGAGATTCTTGCTCCAAGTTCCAAGCTTCCATTGAAGACACCCTCAAGACCTTCATAAAAACTCAAGGTATGTGGCGTTGAACTCATAGGTCCTTCCACCCATAATGCCTAGACTCTATTCTACTCACTAATTCATGGTTTAAGTTGAGATTCATAAATTAGTCTTGTTCCTTGTATAAATTTCCTGCACAGTGAATTCTAGCATGAAAAGTGGTTGTTTTGAGCATGTTGTGACTCTAGAATTTGAATCTAAACTTGGAATTGATGTGGAGATTTTTCATGTGGTCTTGTGGGTGTTAAAAGGCGTTGTTGCAGGTTGTTCACTGGTTTTGCTGCATAATTACTACCCTATTTTCCATGCTCTTTGACCCCATTACATGCCTTCAAGGTGTTTGACAAAATGTCCAATTATGGAGAATTGATGAATTGATGTTTTAAGGTTTGAGTTATGAGATGTATGGCATTCCAGAGATGTGTTGATGACAAACTAAGCTTGTGTATATGTTCATTCCATACATGAGATTGCATTAGAGCCTAATGTGAATTTCCTATATAAAGTGTTGCATGACCATGCTCGGTCCGGGGGAAAAGAATCGGATAACCATGTGAGGGGTTTATACCTCACCACCTAGGATGCTTGGGGTGTGACCAACATCAACCATGTGAGGGGTTTATACCTTGCCACCAGGGTGTCCGGGTGTGAACGGCATCCCCATCCTAAGTTGGGGTTATAGATTGGTTGGATTATGCACACACATATGATATCTACTATTAGTATAGATCTACTTAAACATGTTTTGACGTCACTTTGATCATGCATCCTCATATTGTTATTCATTATGCCTATGGAACTATTTCTTGCATTTTGATTGTGTCCTTGTCTATTGTTGTATTGCACCCCGCATACTTAGTACATTCCAAAGTACTAACGCATATTTTGCCTACATGATGTCACCATGTAGGGACCGGGGCTACTCTTCATCCTTCTCTCCATCCACGTGGCTAGTATGGTGCTTATTCGAGTTTGTTGGTGAGTCCTCAATGATTCAAGGGCTATGTTATGTTTCCTACTCCTATGTTTTGAGACTTTAGCTTGCAATTGTATTTTGACTATGAGGGGAGCCAGTTGTATGTCATGGCCCCCGTCCTATCTATGTATGTAGAGGTGTGCGTTGGACAAGTATTTTGTAAATGAGCTTGACTCTTATTCTATGATGTTATTTTGAAATGGTTTGCCCTTAGTCCCTAATTCCCGTTATTTAATGTTGAATGTGCTTCCGCGACCGATGAAGTGTGATGACAAGTTTGAGAGGCTTGTTTGGGGTTCCTTCGGGTTTCTCATTCTCCATGTCACGTCTACGCCCTAGGCTTGGGTCGTGACAAAATCCTTCATGAACTTTTCGTAACCGAGCATTTGATCAAGTGCCTCAACGAAAGGAACATTTATTGATAATTGCTTCAATATAGTTATGAACTTTTGATATTTTCCATCTTCTGTCTCCTTAACCAACTTTTGTAGGAAGGGATGTGGAGGTCTCACAATAGGGATGATCTGTTGCATCATCTCAACCTCCTTCTCATTCTGATCTTTTAGATCCAAAACTACCTCAACTTCATCCTCTTCTTGTTGTTTTGCACTTTCCATTCCGGTCGACATAGGAGGGTCTATGGTCTGCTTTCCACTCCTAGTAGTAATTACCATACAATGCTCGTCATTTTTTGGATTCTGAATAGTATTGGTAGGCAGTGTTACTTGTTGACTCGCATTTTCACTTGCGGAAAACTGGCTCAGCTGCTGCTTAATCTGTCTAATTGATAATGCATGTCACTCAACCTTTTGACCAATACCCGATAAATTAGCACACATTTCTTTCACATTGTCATTAGTTGAGTAAAATATTTTCATCATCTCGTTCATCATATCTTCAATGTGACTCATACTTGACCATCCATCTTGGCTCCCTGTTGGAACATAGGGTCTAGTCTTATCATTCATGTTGTAGTTCTTATCATGGTTATAGTTCCCATCATGGACGTAGTTCCCTTTGCGATTGTAGTTATTGTAGTTCCAAGCTTGGTTTCCTTAACCCTTGCACTAATTATCCCGATTAGATGCTTGGGCGTTGGTCCAGAAATCCCCCATTTGATCATTCACAAGATTTGCATCCTCCTCATAAATATACTCATCAATCGGTGGTGCTCTAATATGATAGTTCACTGCATTTACTTTCTCAACATGTCCACTTACATGTTTCAACACAAAGCCAACCTCTGTTCTCAACATTGTCATCTCTTCACGAATATCATCATTAGACTTATTTAGGGTTGCTGGTATTGAAAACGTGCTCTTTGTTGTAGCCAAAGTTCTGGTTCTCCATACCTTGTCATTCTTGGAGATCTTTTCAAGTTTCTCAGCAATCTCCTAAAATGTATTTGCCCCATAAGAACCTCATACATTAGTTTCCAACACAACTTTCCCATTGTCATCTAGGCCTCTGTAGAAATACTCCTTTAGTGACTCATCATCAATGCGGTGGTTGGGCACACTTCTCGTAAACCCCGTAAATCTATCCTAAGAGTTACTAACCAACTCTTCATATAACTATACTAAGTTTTTGAGTTTATCTTTGAGCTTCAAATTATTTGACAACGAGAAACATTTATCCAGGAATATTTTGAGCAACTCTTCCCACATGGTTATTCAGTTATATGCAAACTCAGACAACCATATAGTAGCATCACATATCAATGATAGTGGAAACAACCTTAAGCAGAGCACATCTATGTCTAAATCTGCTCATCCCACTCTAATTAATACAGACACTTTTTATTTTGCTCATATGAGCATATGGAGCATCCGAAGGTAACCCAACAAACAACCCTCTAGATGTAAGCATTTGCATCAGATTGTATGTCACCACAAATGTTTCTTAGGGAGGTAGTGGAGGAACAACTATAGCACCAGCCGATCCCACAACATCAAATTCGACCCTGTAGTT
Source organism: Solanum commersonii (assembly GCA_029007595.1). Classification (NCBI taxonomy): domain Eukaryota; kingdom Viridiplantae; phylum Streptophyta; class Magnoliopsida; order Solanales; family Solanaceae; genus Solanum; species Solanum commersonii. The sequence continues at coordinate 392,099 of JAJTWQ010000192.1, forward strand.
ATCACACATATCGGGTGCTTGCTGATTTCGCTCTCTTTCAGCATTTTCAACTTAAGGTTTCTCCTAAACTTGCCTATGCACTCCAGCAGCGCCCCCATGATCCGTTTTGATTGTATCATCATGTATCTTAAAAATTTGTCATTTTCCAACCACTCTTCTCAGAGTTCTTCTTAATTCATCAGGGGATTGCCTTGATTCCTGTACTTGGCATACACTAGAAATAAGACCTGTAGAAAACAAAAACATAACAAAACGTAAATCAAGAAATAATTGACTAAAGTTTAATAACGAAACTAGTCTAATCTAAAAGCCTTATTCCCTAGAAGCAATGACAAAAATTGATACGCCCAAATCACACCTCCCTGAAGAAGTATAAGCAATCGTTGTCATATAGAAAACCTAACTAAGGTTAGGATCGATCCCACGAGGAATATGGTCTAGAAAGCCTAATTTATGGTTGATTGTACGTTTAGTTAGATTACTTCCATAAAAGGGGAATTTGTAAACAAAGTAATTATTGACTGATTTGTAGTAAAAGTAAGTAAAATCTGCAGTTTGTAATATCAATATGAGATGAAACTAGGGCATATGTGTTCCCTACAAGTTCTTAATGCAATTATCCTAATAATAGTAACTCTTTCCTAGTGTTAAACAATGTAAAGTCTATAATTTAGGTATCTCCTAAGTGATTGGTCGTCCAAGTAGGTAATTTCACCTGGTAACATGGTCGGTCTACGAGTGTGTGCTCTACTAACCCTTAACCTTGACCCCAGATTAGCCCTCACTTATTTGGGTTAGGCTATTAGATAGTGGATTATCACGCTAAATCATTGTTATTTAATATCTTTCTCATTCATTACTACCTTGGTCGGGCAAGTAGGAATGAGGTGAGTTCTAACGTTGTGCACCGTTAAAAAGTATTCAAAATGAAGAGATTAACAATACATGCATAAACACTATTCCAAAATTACTTAAATATTAGTTTTATGTTGTTAATTACTCATGGTCCCCACAACCCTAGTTGTGGATTTATTTTTTCATGCTTGAGAATTCACAATTCATAATAGGATTAATAGTATAAAGAATGAACATGCAATGAGAATAGATGAAATCTGGAATCTTGAATTCAAGAACAAATGCAAATTTTATATACCAAACTTCAAGAATTAAATGCAAAATATTTGCAAAATGTCATGACCAAGGCTTACCTAGATGTAACATGGCGTACTAGACCCCGAAAGGCCTACCACAAGCCACTTAGCATATCATAACATAAAGTAAATAGAAATGATGCGGAAATTTTAAAACATTTTTCATAAAAGTCGAAGTCTCATAAAACGAAGCGGAAGTCTTCAACCTTTGTCTCAAACCATCTAAAACAACTTTGAATAACTCTTGTGACGCAGCCCATTCACAAGTCTAAAACATAAAAGAAAAAACATAAAGGAAATGGTGGCTTTATCCTCGATGCTATGAGGACTCACCAATATTCAACTCCTTGCTCCTACTAAGAATCTAGCCTCAAAGATGGAACTCAAGATCGCTGGACCCTACATTTGATAAGAATGTAGGCAAGAGTATGCGTTAGTACAAAATGTACTAAATATGTTAGTCAGCATAACATCATTTGAGCATAACAAAAGCATTAGCCAACATATGACATAAATCATAAGAGATACTAACATAATCATATGCATAATCTCCAACATAGACATAATATGAGCATAGGTCAACATAAGGCATAATCCAATAGCATAGGAGATACTTCATACTCATAGCTTAGTCAATACTTACGATTTTCATACCATAAGAGAAACTTCATAAGTAACATTCAAGTCATACTTGTGCAATGCATGGATAAGACCCCATAATCCTACACATAATAAGTACACCCTTTGGTCATCATACTCATACTTCTTGGTTGAAAACTAGTCCCTCTCTTTAAACCTTAGAACACTATGAGGTACTTCCTTAAGCACATCTTAGTTCATTATTAGGTTGAACCCTATGAGATACTTCTTTAAGCATATGTTAGATAAGCATATCTTAATTCCTCATTACTTTGAACCTTATGAGATACTCTCTTGATTATGTCTAAGTTCATTATTATCTTGAACTCTATGAGATACTTCATTAAGCATGTCTGAGTTCATTAGGTTTGAACTATAAAAGATGCTCCTTCAAGCATGTCTTAGTTCATTTTACTTTTAAACACTGGGAGGTTCTTCTTTAAGAAAGTCTTAGTTCATTATTTCTTTTGAACACTTGTAGATACCTTTTCAAGTATGTCTTAGTTCATTGGATATGGAGATTGCTAGTAGAAACCCGAACTCTACTGGGTGAAGGCTTCCATCACATGAGACCTAATTTGGGAAAACCCAGACTCTACTATGTGAGAGTTTCCCCTTATCTTGGATAGTCCAGACTTGAACTAGGTGTGATTCTCCTTTCAACTAGGAGCCTGGACCTGACTATGTGTGAACTTCCTTCTCATTGTCAATATCCACTTGGGGAAAAGAATACACCCCTTAGATTCATTATTAAGCCTTGCTTAATATTCATGTCTCATGGAAGAATGTCCTTGACAATCAATCCATGTTCAGCTAATTCTATCACTTTATGCACTGAAGCATTTATAAGGTAGATTAGGTGAGTATAGGCCTTCCACCACAATTCTATCCTTTAACCTACTATTTTCATATAGACTTTACTCTCAAAGCCTTAACATACATAATTCATCATATTAGCTTTACTCTCAAAGCCCTAGTGATCAATATTCATGATACAAGCCTTACTCTCAAAGCTTTACTTCTTTCCATCATCATACAAATCTAGATCACAAGACATTCAAGTCACATGCTTCATGCTTAAGCAATTGTAGTCATTTATCATCATAAAGATTCAATCTCAAGCACTACTAGTCATGATCCATCATATTCTAATTCAATTAATGTTTACATGCTTCTATTCTTGAACAATTACTATACATGTCATCAATTCTACAAGACCACCTATGAATCCTCAATTTCCCTTCACAAAGCATAAATCCACATTACTTCAATTTCATCACTTAGACTAGGGTTAACCATGGAAAACATGTAAATTCATCATGATATCATGATTCACTACTAATTCCATCATAAACAATCAATATCCACTCAATTAGATTCATACTCAACTTAACCCACAATATTGAAAGGAACCCTAACTCGAATTGGGAATTCATCATCACAATTGGGGGAATTATAGGGAGATCCATGGATGAATAAGCTAACATAACTTAATTATACATCCCTAAAAATCTTGCAACAATGGATTCTTGACCTAACCTAGCTTGATCTTCTTCCTCTTTTTCTTCACTTTCTAGAGAGAGAATTTCTTGGAGGGAATTGGGTTTCTTTGGTGCGTTGAAATAATGACTAGGATAAATGTATTTAGGGTATAATAGCTTTATATAGTTGGTCTAATCTAATATTAAATGACATTACTTAACCCTTAATTAATTCTAAAATATTCCCTTAACCCCTAACTTAACCGACTTAAGACTTCACTGCCCCCAACCCACGAGACCACGTCCACAAGATGTGGGACCACCCACAGTCCATGCTGGTCATCTGTGGATGGGGTACTGGGAGTCTTCATTTGGGGCCTTGACCCACGAGTCCATCCACGGGGCTTGGATCCCCCTACAGGGCGTGAGTCCCCTCGTGGCTGGACTGCCTCAAGGCAGATTCTCGGGGATGTTTTGCTAGGGTCCTCCTCAAGGGCCCTTGGTTGATCCTTGGGGAGTTGAACCTTGACATTTTTACCCTAAAACCCTTCATTCTAAGTACAGGAAGTCAATTCTATGACTCTAACACTTACGTCAAGCTCTAGTTGACCTACTAAACTAGGGGGTGTAACACAAAATAATTCTAAAAGAAAAAACAAAGTATCTTAAAAAGTCTAACAACCTAAAAATGAAATTTACAACCTATATTTATAGAAAATAATTCCTAAACCAAGTAGGAAAAAGAAGACTAAGGAAATCCAGTTTTGGGTAGTGTCACCTACTGTTGGCCACCTACGGCCCGTAGGTGCCTCTATCATTCAGGAATCAGTCAATTTTCCAGTGGCTGCCATCGATGGGCATGACCTATGGCTCGTAAGTCTAAGAACAACCCTTTATCTTCAACTACCGTTCATGGACTAGAGCTTCTTATTTCTGAACTTGCCTATGATTCCCCATGTACGGCTCATTAGTTGCCTTACATCCTTCAACACCTAGCTCCATTTCTTAGCACTTCAACCAACGCCTTCAACCTATGGCTCATTAAAGGAATGATGGCTCATAGGGGATGTCATTTCTAAAGTCCTATTGTTTAAAGACTTCGAATGCTAACTGCTCCAAAACCTTTTTCATGCAAAATAAAATCAAAATACCATCACATCTACTAAAAAAAAACCTAAAACTCATACAAAAGTCTAATGTTAATGCATCAAAAATACCTTAAGTTTACAGTACATCACCGACCCACTCATGAAATCCCAATACATACTCAGAAATGTATAACAAACCCTTTTATGAAAGAATGAACTTTACATTGTCTTGAGAAGCACCTGTTGCACAAAGAACCTTACCTATTTTTGATGTATCCTAGAAGAGAGGTCACCCTCCTAGAATAAAACCTCGAGGAACCAAGGTAGTCAACAAACTTGTCAATTACCGGGCTACCCCTAGACTCTTCGTCTACTCAAGTATATCACAGATCTCTTCGTCTATGCCTGATTGGGGCTCTTAAGCCCGACCAAGTGCTAAAACTCTAATAGAATATATTGATCCTCTATTTACGTCCAATGAATACCTCATGCTATCCAACTAAGAGAGAGTGGAGTCCAAAGAAATAATTTTAGAGGTTAATACAATCAAAAGCACACAATACGGGGTAAAAAATAGTATTTCCTAAGAATTCCCTATAGCCTCCCAAAGATAGGATATGGGCATCTCTGCATTGACCAGCAGGACTCTACTAACCATTTTCTCTCATACCAATGATGTCGATCAACCTAGAGCTCAAATACCAATGTTTCACGACCTAATTTCTCAGGTGATGATGGAACCTACTACTTCCCACCAGTAAGTAACACTAACTCTTAGCTCGAAACCATATGTTTTCACTATGAGGACATAATGAATTTCTTAGTTGGGATGCTTCCCTTAGGTTCCTTTGATTTGTTTTGTTTATGTTGTAATTTCCATTTTGGATTTGTGATTGTATTATTGGTTATTTTAGATTTACCATTGTCAGGTTTTTTATTTGTGTGCCATTGTCAAACCTTAATGATTATGGATGTAATGTTCCCTTGTCGGGATTTTGTTGAGATTATGTTGGATTAGTCTTGCATTATTTTCATGTCTTGTCAGTTTTTAACTTTTATTTTGATAGCTTTTTTGTTTGCATTTTATGATGGTGTTTTTAAGTGGTGATGCCCAATTATAGATAGAGTGAAGACTTTTTTAACGGCAAATTTGCATTTGTTATGAGTGTGTTTGTGGGATATTTGTGTGGTGAAGTATAATGATGCATACGTGGTGAAGTCTGAGTCGCCATATATGGTGAAAGTCTGAGCAGTCATACCTCGAAGAGATGTATGAACTTGCCCAATTACAGATTAGTTGATATATTTCTTAAGGTAAAATCATCATTATCTTTCTAGGAGGATGTGACTTGTTTGGTACTAATGAAATAGTTGTGCATTGTGAGGAGTTGAGCATGCCCCTCCAAATTTTTGAAAACAAATGCATGATGTGAATAATTTTGTGACAACTCTTGTGGGTCATTTTATGACTTTTGACTCGTTAGTGGTTTTTAAGTGTGCTTCCATTTGTGATTGTGAAGGAAGTAAGAATTGAACCTTCTTGATTAATTGCATGCCATGTGCGATAAGTTTGTCAAATAATTCTTTGTGCTAACTTCTGCTAGCTAGAACCTGCCCAGTTAGTCTTTTGATGTTGGTCGTGATTGATTTTGGTTGGAGAAATGACCTACACTTTCTTTGTGATATTTGGAAGTCCACTTGACGTTAAAAAACTTATCATTGCACTAAATGCATCCTTAGTTGACACCTTTGAGGTTAACACCATTTGTTTGGCAACATAACTATAAGCCTTACCCATTTTTAAAAGGTAATCCGCTTTTGAATTTGTCACTCTTTGAATATGAAAATTGTGAAAGTTGAGGTTAAAAGCCTATGTTTGGGGAGGTTGATGGAAACTCATAGGGGAGATGCCAACCACACAAGGACTTGAAATTAAGCAATGAAAAAATGATGCAAAGAAAGGAGGAAAATGTTCGAAATAAAGAAAAATCTTGAAAGATCAAGAAAGAAAGAAGAGAATAAAATAAAATGAATCCTCCAAAGTATGAAAGTGTCGCATATGGGGCATCGCGTGTGAAATGAGAAAAAGTATGCATTGGATTAAAAAATGAAGAAAAGTGGTGAAGAGAAAAAATGGAAATTATTGTGTGTAGTGTTAAAGGAGGGTGTAGTCAATTTTACTCAAATAATATCCTAACCTTCCATAAGCCTACATTACAAGCTTCATAAAATCCTTCTAATCTCTGACAGATATTTTTTGAGACAATAATGATTGGAAATAAAGGCAAGTCTATGGTATGATACTTGTATTCATTAGATGTTTTTTTATGAGTGCGAATGTTTGTAATTTTGTCCATTTTATTGTTGATACATGTTTGAGTAATTTTGGGAAATTCTTTCTTGTGAGGGCATGTGAATTAAGAAAGTGGTGATTTTAAAAATTCCTAAATGAGTCAAATGATAATGTGAAGTAACTCATTCTTGAGTCACTTCTTGATAATGAGTTGTTGTTACTTAATTATTTATGAGTCTTGAAAGTGTGTGGCGATCATGAGGGGTTTTTTTTAATGAAATGTTGTATGTGGTGACTATTTGTTAGAACCAACTGAAGTCATATTCTTTGTGCTTAAGTGGTGGTTGTGAATATGAAACAATTGGAAAGATGTGTGTGCTTGAAAGGAAAAGGTTCTTTGTAATTTGATCCTAACTTGCTTGAGGACAAGCAATGATTTAAGTTTAGAGGTTTTGATGTGTGGGTATTTTTACCAACTTATATTATCTTTAAGCTTACATTATTGGTTTATTTATGTGAGGACGGGTGCATTTGATGTGGTTTTTTGATGTTTTGCAGGATAATGAGATACAAAGTTGATCGAGAAACAAAAGAAGAAACCAAGTGAAATCGACGCAAAAAGAGAACTAAAAACTAAAAATCAAAACTAGTAGTCAACTATGCATCACGGTCGTGTGTTCAATGGGTCATGATCACGGTCAACACTGAATTAAGGCATCGCAATCGTACAGAAGGTTGTTGCAATCACAGAAGCCTGGTAAACTTTGACCTTGCGATGGTGGTCAAATTATCATGAATGCGATGAGTAAATCTGCCAAGCATTTAGGGTAGTCTTGGAAATTCACAATATGATCCCATATTTGAATATACACTCATGCAAAACCATTTTGGGGATTATCTTTTGACATCTTTACAATTCTTCCATACTTTAAGCTTAGGGGTTATATGTCATAGCAAGCTTCCTCACAAACACCATGGGAGTGAAGATTGAATGTTTGATTGTAACTATTTTTTATCCTTTCTTCAACTCCTTGCTTTGTAATGATTCAATTGTAGGTGTAATTGTTCATATGTAATTTGGGTTTTGTGCTAGAAACAGACATTTGATGGTTGGTTGATCTTCATCTTTTTCTTTTGTAATTAATTGGATGTTTTCTCATATATGAAATGGGTATTTGATTACCTAATCAATTTTATACTTTAATTTCATTCCAATGGATTCGATCACTCCTAAGATTTGCCCATTTAATTTGATTGAGCTTGAAAGAGTAAATTAATCTTGGGAAAGATTGATTGGTGCTAATTTGAGGTGTAACTGCACATATATTGGATTAGAGCTAGTAACAATGAAATTTTTGCAATGCCTATAATTGGATTAATTCTGTTGCCACTTAGCTAGGTTTTATCGAACTAATTGAGATATATTTTCCTACGGGACAAGGAATTAGGTGGTTACTAAAGACTCCAAGGCATATAAGGTACTACCCATGATTACTTGAGTTTATACGAGATTAATGTGCAATAGACCGTGTGGATGCTAATTGGCTTCCCATTCCCTAATTTCTTTGGACTCCATGCTTGAAAAGGCCATTGTCCTTGTTCTCTTCTATCCCGTATCTTTAGTCGTTGCCAAAATCTTCATATTATACTTGTATCTTTCATTTGGATTCAAACTAGTAGAATGTAATTCTTTGTTTTTGCAGTTGCCATTATATTGTTCCTTATGGGATTCGACCCAAAACTTATACATTACATTTTTATTACTAGAGACTTCCTAGATGATTACTTGTATGATACATAAGTAGGTGTTCTCAGCTAATGATTTCCTTAGAATTTCTATTCAAAGTTGTTGTGTCATAGAAGTCCTCTATGTCGTCTTGGACGGTTGTAGCTCTTTGTAGACCGATGTAACAGACTTGGGTCTGATAAAATGAATTCTTAGCTCAATGATAACTCTACTCTTATTATATTCCCATCCATAATCTCCCTATTCTACGATCCTGGCATATCCTTGTTTGTGATTTCAAGCATGGTTGGTTTCATTGGATCGAGTCATGGGTTTCAAGCTGAAGTTGGTCCCTTGTGACTCTAAAGATAGTTTTTCTTTATGGTACATCTCGCATGAAGATGCAGGTGTGATTATGGATATCTTTAGAGCATTCTAGCCACAATTCAAAGTACTGGAACATCTCTGTTATCCATGATTTGAGAACTTGGCACATTTCTACTAGATACGGTTTGAGGCCCTAACACACTTCTATTATCTAAGGTTTGAGTTTGGGCACACTTCTTCTAGATGGGTTTAAGTTAAGATAGTATGGTTCTATTGGATTCTTTAGGGTGCCTTCGTTGAAGTTCAAGTCTGGGGCTTGCCATTTCAGTTTTGGATTACACTTAGACATACTCAGAGATAGTATTAGCTCCTATGATTACCGATTGGGCTTATGGAGATTTTTTGGGTTATTACCTTTCAATTACACATGAGTATACCTTCTGGGCTTATGCGGGTCTAGTTAGGTTTAGTTAGTTGCTTTACTTCATTACTTCGTTCCTTTTAGATTAACCAGCTTTAATTAGACTTCATGTTATTATTTTGTTTATTTGACCTCTACTTACCTCCTATTTTATCGCTTTTCATATTGTATTTACTTTCCAAGCTCAATCGGTCTATAAAGCCTACTGTGTACCTTTTTACTCATACTCATGCTACACTCTACATCTGTTTTCTTGATGCAGATATGAGCATCATTCAACAACGTTGATTCAAGCTTTTGCGGGGACTTCTAGAGACAAAGGGTGAGCTAGTGGCATCTAGTTTGACTCATCTACATATGTATATAGTTTTTGGGCTAGTCTATTGTATTCGAGACAAGTTTATTTTAGTTGTATTTTGGAACTTGTACTTTTTAAAAACTTTGTACTTTCATCCACTAGGTTGTGAGATTGGATCTAATACTTGTACATGTGTCTTTTCTCATTTCCATTGTGCTTTCCTTTTTATTGTTATTATCTTCTCAGTGGTTGTTGATTCTTCCAAATATAACTGTTACTTTTCATTTTAAGATATGGGTTGACTTACCTACTGGTGGGTTATAGTAGGTTTCATCATAACTCAAGTTTCCAAGTCATGGCATTTCAGCTTTTTATGTTTTGTAGTTTTACATTATAAACAATTGAACTAGCAAAGGGAAGGATGAAAAACCACTCTAGAATCAGATTAAAGTGTGAGAAGATATTGACTACTTAATAAATTTACCAAGTCATTGGGCATATCACTGATGTAAATGCAATTGTAAATCTCACTGAAAAATCGTACCTTCTCTAATCTAGGATATCCAACTATGGAGGAAACCAAGATTAATAACTTCTTAATTGTGCAAATGACTTCAGGATTCTGGATTGACTTTTGTCAACCTTTACCTATGAGAACGGTCTTTGAAAAACTAAAAAAATGGGCATTTGAACAGTAACCACATAATCCATTTGTCTATAGAATTATCTGATAATACTTTGTTCAAGGTGTAGTCTTTAATCTACAAATCTCATAAATTTATAGACATGTTTCCAAAATCAACAGATTCTTTCTTCAAAATAGATGAAAACCTAATTGTGAGAGAAAAGAAAAGAGGCTTACCAATGAAAATTGAACACAAAGCTTGATGGCAGAGAAGAAGATGAAGACGACAAAAATAGACAAAGTTGAAGCAGAAGGAGAAGAAGTTGAAAGAGTTATTGAAGTTTTGAGAGAAAGAGGACATCAGGTTCTTTTCTCAAAGAGAGAAAGGATAAAGTGAAATAATTGGCTCTTAAGTTATTTAAGTCTTTTCTTTTGAAGTTTAAGTGTTAAAAAACTATTTGTTACATCCGAATTATCTTAATCATTAATAAGAAAAAAATTGCTTGGGTTGGTCAAACTTGTCAACTAATTTTAATTTCAACACTTATTTGTCACCCTACAATCAATTCTTTCAACTAAGTAGGCATTCAGATATGTGATTTCATCACGTAATTTATAATTATATGATGAAATCAATATTTGGTCATGCGATGAAATCCCAAAGTATTAAAATGCTTGATTTGGGAATTTCATATCATGATTTCACAATTTTCAAATATAAAAATAGACAACAAGTTTATATTTTGTAAAATAATAAATCTACCATTTTATATCTACATATTTTTTGTGAGAATATCAAAGTAGTGATAAAATATTTGCGAAGTATGATTGTGTGGACATGATATAGTTACAATGCTAATGATCATGCTCAATTTTATTAAAAGTAGTACACTTTAACTCATGTTTAATTTTACTTTTTTATTAAGCTAAAATTTGATCAATAAATGTTGTAATTTTTTTAGAATAGCCTTGTGATAGTATATTATACTTTTCTTTTGATTTTTTGCTTATTTGGTAAGATTGTTCAAAGAATTGAGGTAATTTTGATAGTTTTCAATGAGGTTCTTATGTTTATGTCACGATCCGAAAGTCGAGTCATGATTACACATACCAAAATCCACTTGTAGGTAAGGTAACTATCCCTGAACGAAAAGTAACAATCATATTGGACATAATCAATAATCAACGAGTAGATAATAATAATATAAGAAAGACACAATGGACAGAAGGAAACGACATAAATATATATACAATTGATGCGCCCCAATTTATACCTCAATTAAGTGTAATGTGGTCGTCAACGACTATAGAACATAACTAGGTTGGGGTTGAATCCAAAGGGAATAAGACATAAACTAAGTTGCATGCGATTATCTAACTATTATTTAATTATTTCCAAAATTAAATGGGAAACATGGAGCGTTTTGGGTTTAAGTCAAAGATCGCTTTTTCAACAAGTAACAATTAACAATATCACTTAACCTAGAATCAATCAAAGAGAATTAACCATGACTGTATTCACCAAAAATATTTGACCATTTTCGAGTTAATTACATAACTTTATCTTGCATTGCTAGCATATCATGTTATTAACTTATGTTACCCTTAACTATTTCTAAACAAAAGTAAAATGTATATCACTTTTATTCTCCTGAACTGAATATATTCACCATCACTTTGACAGATATATTCTCAAGTTAGTTAATCTTGCTACAACATTAACCATTAGACGAGTCCAGATGCTCGAATTCATGTTAATAACTCTTTGTTGATGTTTTGGACTTTTTTATCAAACAAGCTAAACATAAGGAAAGTTATAATGTTTGCAACAATTAGAAGTCAATTAAGATCAAAGAGATAATAAGATATAAAAATAAACATGAAATATATTCTTTTAAAACCTTAGTTTTGGGTCAAGCCATCACGGATTCCACAAACTTTGGTTATGGGGTTTAGACACTCATGATTAATGAAACATAGAATAGAATTGCATTCATTCAAGAAGTAATTACTTAGAAAAGTTGAAGACAATCAACACCTTGACTTCAATAAGCTAATGAAACTCTCGTTCAAACTCAGTTTAAGAAAATATTATCTCTTCAAAAAAAATGAGATTGTCAAATAAAAACCTAAAAATAATATTTATAGTTCTAGGAAATTTGAAATTTACAGATTAAAAGAACAAATTTCGAGGCTCGTACGCCTCTGCGTCTAATGGCCCGTCATAAGAGTGATAGTATGTCTCTTTGGTGGTTATATAACTTTAGAGAATTATAAAATTCATGTAGGTCTGACATTAACTCAGACGAACATTCAAAGGTCTAAAGGTCTCTCACCTCCTTCACCATAAAACCTCAAAGAGTTTGTGAAATTCCTAGAGGTATGATAGTGCACCTGACATCCCGTCACAAGTTTGACGGCTTATCACGCTTGTCATCAGAGACCTCATTTTGACACTTCACTCTATTTCACTTTGTTTCTCACCTTGACTGATTTCCTGACCAACACAGTAGAAAACTATCAAAAGACACTATTGTTACTTATGAACGCACAATTATTCTTAGTCAAAAGCATCAAATGTTCCATCAAATATCGACACATCAACAATAGAATAAGATCCTATCTCATGACCTTGTGGATGAAGGTACAAAGCTACTAAAAAGGAGTACAAGCTACAACATAACCAAATTAAGTAAAGACATGTCTCGAATATAAAATACTAGTCAAAAACTATAAATAGATATATATGAGTCAAACTAGGGCACCATTAGGTCACCATCTACCTTTGGAAACCTCTATTGAAGCTTGATTCATCGTTGTCGACCGGTGCATGGATCTGCAACAATAAACACATATGTAGAGTATAAAATGAGTACCAAAACAATAGGTGTCTAGTACGCATCATAGGAAGACTAAGGTGGAAAAAAAACCTTAATGAAAAACGAGGTAATAAAAGGTAGTCAACAGTTATAGGAGCATAACAATACTGGAAAGTCTAACTATAGACCTCAATAATCTAGTAGGAGCAAAATGATATAGTAAAGAAGCTAAATACAACCTAATTGGACCTATATAAGCCCCGAAGGTACACTCATGTGCAATTTAAATTAAAATAACCCAAATGGACCCCCATAATCCCGATGAGTACATAGAAGAGCTAAAGATATCTCTTACAATGATAAAGTATAATCCAAAATTGAAATGGTCGTCCCTAGACTCATTCCAAGATGAAAGCACCCTAGAGAATCCAATATAATTGTGATGCCAAACTGACTAATAGAAGTATTCCAAGACCTAAACCCTGACTAGGAGATATGCACAAGGATGCATGTGCGCCTAGACCTCAAACTGTGGCTAATACAATTGTGCCTAGTCCTCGAATCATGGCTAAAACACTTCGAATGACTTCTATAATCACAAACTCATCATCAGGCTAGAAGATACCGTAGAGGGAAATCTCTATCGAAGTCGCAAGGGACCTCCTCTAGTTCGAAAACCACTACCCAATCCAATGTAACCAAAAAGGCCCAAAATTACAACTAAAGTATATCGGGGTCATAACATAGGGAAGTTATGGATGAAAGTTCAATAAAAGAAGAGTTGTTGCCTAGCTAAGGATTCAAATTATTAGACCCAAGTCTGCTACATCAGTTTACATGGAGTAAGAACCATCCAAAATCCTGTCAGAGGATTTATAAGGCATAAAGTTTCCAAAATAACAGTTCAAAGGCAATCACTAACCTCTGCCTAGGCTAAGGCAAAGAATAAATCAAGAAAATAATACAAAAATCCAACTTGTTACAACATGGAATGATATAACAATGCAAACCAAATAGACATGCTTAATTTCCTGAATTTACCTAAAAATTAGGGTAATGTCATGCCCCGAGCCTACATCCTAGACATGGTCGGCGCTCAAAAACCATTGTTGGTACCCAAGAGAACCCTTGGAATGACTAAGTATAGACATAAGACTCAATATGATATGTGAAAGCCTTAAATGGATAAGAATTTAAATCATTTAAATGAAAGCTTTGAAAGGGAAAAGGCACAAGTACCCCCCTCGACTATGACCAAAATCCCAGAGACACACCTTAACTAAACTAAGGTCCTATTACCCCCCTGAACTCATTTTATATATAATATTGTACACCTTTTGGCTTATGTGGCACACCTCGTGACTCCATGCAGTTGAGGTACATGGATATATTTGGATACCACGCAAGCCAAAAGGGGTACAAAATTCCAGAAAAAATGAGTTCAAGGGGGTTATAGGACCTTAGTTTAGTTAGGGTGTGTCTCTGGGATTTGGGTTATAGCCTCGGGAGGTACTTCTACCTTTTCCCAAAAAAACACTCTCATAAAATACTGAACATGAATAAATTCCAATAAAGGTAAGCTAAATTTAGATGGAAAAGATTTATTTCAAAATATGACTCAAAGTCTCATACAATTTGTCTCCTTTGGGCTCTTTCTAGTTTCTCAAAAATGGTTTTGAAATTCAATGCGCGACTTGTTCGACGACATTAGGCGGTCTAACTTTTCTAATTTACTGGATTGTTGTTTGTTTGTTAGCTCTCCATTCATTCACTTTAGGCTTCGACATTTCAACCTCAGTTGGCAAACTTGATCGAGTCAACCTTTTACATTCAGGGATCACAGAGTACCACCTTGTTGTCATATTCAGCCTTCATTTTAACTCAAAACTTTGTCACCTTCGGTGATAGAACTTCTAGCTCGCCTCATAACTTTGGTGAATTTCCATTTCCACTTAGCTTCACCGACTTTTCCTTGAATATTTTAAATCATGCACACTGTCACATTGGCCGAGGTCTGTCCTATATGGCAATCTACTCTTTTGGTTAGGCAATTGTCGGTAGGGATTCTACACTCATTTTAATGTTTTTGGTCTCTTTTTCATCGATTCATCCTTGCCTTGTCATTTAGCCTTCATAGATGCAAAATATCATCAGATAAGGACATAAATACACATTGAGGACATTATTTGTTGAACAAAAACTGCTTTAAATGAGTGAAAATATACAAGTCATTGCCGGTTGAGGTTAAGCCAAATGAATGACTTACGTCCCAAGAACCTTCTACCATTAAGGCACACGAGGATGATGTGGAGGTCCTACTCAAGGAAGTCTTGCTCGGTAGAGAGTGGGTCACAAAGGTTAATGCGATGATGGATACAGTCAAGATTTCTGGCCAATGCTTGGAGAAGGTAAAAGGCACTCTAAGTGTTCTTGAGGAGCATACTCTTGAAGAGATAGAAAACATATAAAATGACTTGGATAGGCGTTCATTGCCTTAGATAGAGATGAGGTAAACCATTGCTACCAGTGTAGTCTGCATGGAGGCATTGAACACTATCGATGCCATGAAAGCAAAGATAGCAACACTCGAAGAGTAGGTCAACGTTGGCATGTCAGATACCGCTAGAAATATTTTCATAACAAGGGAGGCTAAGATTGAGGCTCCCAAGCTACTAATGTTTAAAGGCGTTCGTGATGTGCATGAAGTAGACAACTCTTTTTGGTAGTTGGAGAACTATTTCTGACATAAAAATGTAAGAGACGGCGATGCCATGATCAACACTGTATTGTTGTACTTTTCAAAGACTATCATGGTCTGGTAGAGACAAAAATTGATTGATGATGAGAGAGGTATGTTCACTATTATCAGTTAGGATCAGTTCAAAGCCAAATTCAAGAGATATTTCTTTCCGAATAATTTATTGTATGAGGCAAGATGCAAACTTCAAGAAATGAATCAGACGGGGAACATACATGACTATATTAAGGAGTTCACAACTCTTATGCTTCGAATCCCCAACCTCACTAGTGATGAATTATTGTTCCACTTGATGGGCAAGTTGCACAACCAACTAAGTAGGAATTGAAACACCTAAGATTCATTTATGTAGACCAAGTCATAATGGAAGTCGACTTTTTGATGGATTTCAAGAATGAGAAGTATGAGAAAGACAGAGGTAATAAGTCATAGGATGGCACTGCTAAGGGTAGAGGAAAGTGTGGTAAAAGCAAGGAAGTATCAACAACACCATAAGACTCGAGATATCCACAAGTTTGATAATAAAAAGTTAATTGGTCGTTAGAGCTACACGGAAAAGAAAGTACAATCCATGAAAAAAGGATGCTACATTTGTGGAGGGCCACATAGCTTCAAGGATTGTCCCGACTTGAAGAGTCTTAGCGCTATGGTGCTTGAAAGTGCAAGGAGAGATATCGATCACAGCTTAATTAGGAGTGATTGGACTATGTGAAGCCATCACAAAGTCAGTTAACCAATTTAACAAAAATAGAAACCAATATGTTGACCTAAGAATCAACAATAAGCCTTCTTGTATATTAGTTGACACCGGAGAAACTCAAAATTTTACTATCGAGGCTTCAACAAAGAGACTATAGTTGAAGCTTGCTCCAACTAACTCTCACATCAAAACTATGAATGTTGATACTCAAAAGGATCATGGTGGTGCATTCAAATTGGGTAATAGCAAAAGGAATGACAAACTTCATAATTACAAAAATGGGTGTCTTTTATATCATTCTAGGCAAGAGTTCTTCACATGATGTCATACCTTGATCAACCCCTACCTCCACTTTATTTGGTTCATGGAAAGAGAAGGGCTTGCATGGTGCCTATAGTAACTATACCATACAAATAGAATCAAGCGGAACTTTTGGCTATACAACATATGATGGGGCACAAGAAGGAGGAACCAATGTTCTTGAAAACATTTACAAGTTTCATGGGAGACAGAGACAAAAATTCATTGTTGTGGTCCACATCCATTGGAAGGGAAACTCATCAAAATAAGCTACATGAGAATGATATGAGAACTTGTGGCTATTCAAAGATAAGACACGCAAGTTTACGCAACAGTAATGCATCATGGTCGTTGTAACATCAGGTGGGGTAGAGTTTGATGACTCTCCAGGTAACACCTTGTAAGTGCATAGCTTAGTGTAAGTAGAAAAGTGGTTGAAAAATAGTTGAAGTCTATTGGTTTTGGAATTAATGTATGAGACCCATCTATGGGTCCTAGATGGGTCGATAGCTTGTGAAAACTGATCATGGTTGACACATAAAAATTTAGAATCTCAAGATGTCAATGTATGAACCAATAATACTACTCTTGAAAGGAACCACGAGTTATGGTTGGTCTCGTGAGATTGACCTTTAAAACTTGATTATTTTAGTGCACTAACTTCTATGACTGGTATCTATGGGTCGTGAAAAGGATTATGATTCGTAGTTGGTGGTCCGTGGTTCATTTTATAAGAATTTGTACTTTAGTAGTTGGGTTCCACCAATGGACAGTATAATCCATTGAACGGAGTACAAACCGTAGAGTAGGTTCGTGATACCTATTCGACGGTTTTAAGTAAGGGGTATTTGAGTCTTTTCCTACTATTTTAACTCATATACTACATCGTTTTGATCCTATTTTGAATACTTTAAGGGTTCCTAAACACCCTAACCTCCCTCTCTCACTCTCATTCTCTCAAACTCCAAATTCTCTGTCAAGTCTTCTTCCCCAAAAAAGCTAGGGTTATAAGGATTTCAAATCTTATTGAAGATTTCACCTAAGGTTTTCATCAATGAGTCCGTCTTCACCAATAGATTCCAAAAAAAAACCTAAATTTGTCAAGATATGATTCATGCCCAAATTCTAGGTTTTTATAATTTTTTCTCTCCATGAATGATCTTATTATGTATAATTTATCATATTTCAATGTGTTCACTGGTATTTTTATGAATCCATGTTATGCAATAATTTATGATTATGAATCAAGCTATGTTGATATAAATTAATGATTATATGATGGATTTTACGAATCAAGGATGCTTTCCAATAAAGTATCATAAGTTTATATGAAATATGATACTTCTGATTGAAGTACATCTCATTATGAAACACTATCATGATTTAGATACTTCTGATTAAAGTGTCTCTTATGACTATGTATGAAATCACGATTTAAGAAGCTATTATTGTGACTAAGAGATTTTGTATGAATTATTCGGTATTACTATATCCTTACCATTTCAAAGATCATGAATATGAATATGATTATGCATGTTTTCCATTGGAAGATTACTTAGCACAAAGTTGGACTAGTGATGATTACCTAGGTCCTAAAACTATGTGCCCCCATAGGATTTTGTCTTAATTAACTCTAGCTAGTGGGTCCACCTAAACTCATGATTATGGTCGTTACCTTGGCAAGTAGGACACTCTTTTTAGTGTAGGAGCAGTACAATGAACTCCATGTTATATCTCACATAATTCTTATTGGTTAACTAGTATCTCCCACAAACTCAAATGTTATGACTATTTTTTTTCAATCTAATGCATGACCTTGTACTATATTTTCAAAATTAGATTATCTCACTTCATGTTATGTTTACTTAATCAATGCATTATCATGTTTCCAAACTAATCATGTTATCATGACATGTTTATGTACTTCCCATACACAGTACATTCAACTACTAACCCAATACATTCTTGTGTCTAATTGTTTTATAATATAGGTGTTGATGCTCCATATCAGGCCCATGGTTAGTACAGACTCTTATCAATCTTAATTAATATTGCAGTCACGACCCAAAGTATACCCTAGGTGTAACATGGTGTATAGAACCCTGAAAGGCCCTACACAAGCCACTTAGCTTACATCATACAAGATAATAGAAATAAAGATTTCAAAGAAACAGTCTTATACCATAAAAGAGTTTGACAAAGAGAAAGTCTAACATAGTAAAAAAACAACTCATCTATTACATCAAAAGGAAGTGGTTGGGAATTAACCCATACACCACATACAATGTCTGAAAATTGAAATAAAGAAAAGCTATAAAAGTAACTCAGTCCTCAGAACATGAGGACTTACCAATCTTCGAATGCCAAGAGACCAACTAGCTACGAGTATGAGCGGTAGGAGTGTCACACCCTACATTATTGAGACAATGTAGGCACAAGTATGTATTAGTACATAGAATGTACTAAGTATGATAAAAATGCATAAGAGTTATGAAATCATGCTAGAAGGACTTTACCTGACATGCAATGACCAAGCTAAATCATAAGATAAAAGGTTACAAAACATAAGTCATAATCATGGTCAATGCAAGCTTAACATTTTTAAAACACTTATGAGATACTTTAAATGTAACCTTAGTTCATTATTATGCGATGTTTACCATTTAACCGACAAAGACCATGTGAGCTATAACATAGAATTCAGTGTATATCCCAAACTAAAAAGACATGTCAAACTTTCCAAGGTAAGGACCATAACTTCTAGCTTTCATGGATCCACTAGATAAGATATCCTATGGGGGGACGTAGTTAGGTAAAAGGAGATTGCTGCTAGAGCCTCGACTTCTACTAATGGGAGAGCCTCCATCTCAATATCCCTTCGATGCTTAATAAAATCCGACAGAATAGTCATTAATCATATTCTGTAACACCTTAGAAATTTAGTAGAATAAACTAGGCTGAAGTGAGAGGACTAGGGTTAAGGAAGAGGGCAAGGGAAAAGGGTGAAGGCTAAATCAGCCTACGTTTTCCTTGTCATTGCCCCACCATTTAGGACCACCACCACAGCCAATGGTGTGGCTCGTGGTGGGCTAAGCCGTAGCCTTCTCAAGGCTGCCCAAAATAGCTCCTTCTTCACGAGCCACTTCACGGCTCATGGTGATGACCACGGCACATGGGAAGCAGAAGAAGAAGAAGAAGAAGAAGAAGAAGAAGAAGAAGAAGAAGAAGAAGAAGAGGAAGAAGAAAGAAGAAGAAAGAAGAGGAAGGAGGAAGAAAAGAGAAGAAGAAGAAAAGAAGAAAGAAGAAGAAGTAGAAGAAGAAGAAGAAGAAAGAAGAAGAGGAGGAGAAGAAGAAGAAGAAGAAGAAGAAGAAGAAGAAGGAGGAGGAGGAGGAGGAGGAGAAGGAGGAGGAGGAGGAGGAGGAGGAGGAGGAGATTCAAGTTCTAGGGTTCAAGAGCAAGCTATCATACTTCAATTTCTTTGGGCTTTGATAGCAAGGTATGGTAGTTTTCATCCCTGGAGTTCTCTCAAAATGTCCAATTTCAAAAAGGTAGAAATTTCCAATTCTTAGGGTTTTCTTCAATTACCATGAGTTCCTTTCATAATTGAAGAAGAAGAAGAAGAAGAAGAAGAAGAAGTAGTAGTAGTAGTAGAAGAGGAGGAGGAGGAGGAGGAAGAAGAAGAAGAAGAAGAAGAAGAAGAAGAAGAAGAAAAAAAGAAAAAGAAAAAGAAGAAGAGGAAGGGGAGGAGGAGGAGGATGAAGAAGAATAAAAAAAAAAAAAGAGGAGGAGGAGGAGGAAGAAGAAGAAGAAAAAACAGAAGAGGAAGTAGTAGTAGAAGAACAAAAAAAAAAAAAAAAAAAAAAAAGAAGAAGGAGGAGGAGGAGGAGGAGAATAAGGATAAGAAGAAGAAGGAGAAGGAGAAGAAGAACATGGAGAAGAAGAAGAAGAAGAAGAAGAAGAAGAAGAAGAAGAAGAAGAAGAAGAAGAAGAAGAGGAAGAAGAAGAAAAAGAAGAAGAATGAGGAGGAGGAGATTCAAGTGCTAGGGTTCAAGAGCAAGCTATCATACTTCAATTTCTTTGGGCTTTTATAGCAAGGTATAGTAGTTTTCATCCCTGGAGTTCTCTCAAAATGTCCAATTTCAAAAAGGTAGAAGTCCCCAATTCTTAGGGTTTTCTTCAATTACCATGAGTTCCTTTCAAACTTGATTTTAATGATTATATTGAGTTATATTAAGCATGAATTGATGAATTCTTATTATTTTTATGTGTTCTCCCATGAACCCATGTAATTCCCATATTTCTCATTATGATGATATGATGTGGGTCTTTGATGATTAAAGAAGAATTTTATGAATGTATGCATGAAATGATAGAATCTCATGAATTTTGATGAAATCCATATCTAATGTTCGAATTCTAGATGTGGTGATTGAAAGTAGGCTTTGAACCTTGAAAGGGTAAAGTATGAGATTATGCATGTCTTTATGAAATCTATGAAAATGCTTTAAGGATTCTTTGAGAGTAAAGAATCAATGATTATGATGATGATGTTGTGTTGTGAAAGGACATTCTCACTAAACCACATACCAGCATGATGTGAAAGGTTTTCTCACATAGTAAGGTTTCTTAGGTTGAAAAGCTTTCTCACCTAATTGAATCAAAGATTAAAAGTGATCATGGATGGTGAAAGGTTTTCTCACGCATGGTATAAGGAGCTATCCTAATGAACCTAACTTGAAAAGGTAGGTCAAGGGAACCCTTTCATGAGTAGTTAAGTTAACTAAGAAATGACTATTCCGTGGGAATTTATGCTTAGCACCGAGTGGATATTGAATATGAGATGGAAGCTCTCCCGTATGTAGAGGACGGATTTTTAAAGTAATCTCATGAGATAGAAGCCCTCCCATATGTAGAGGCTGGGTTTCTAGTAGCAATCTCCTTATCCCATAACTATGTGCCCCCATAGGTTGATTAGCTAGTGGATCTACTTAAGCTAGATATTCATAGTTCTACCATAGGCAAGTAGAACAACCCTTTTCGGTATGGGTAACACCGGGGGATCATGTTGTAGCTCACATGGTTTTAGGTACGTTAAGGATATTTCCCACAACAAGATTATTAATGAACCAAGGCATGCTTGAAGAAGTATCTCGTAAGTGTTCAAAGGTGTTAAAGATGATGTTATGACTTATGTTTTCCAACTCTCTGTCATATGATGTTTTAGCTTGTTAAATTGCATGTGATGAAATAAAATGTCCCTTTTAACATGTTTTTAATTATTTTTATACATGGCTATCATACTTGGTGAATTTTTGTACTAACGCATACTCTTGCCTACATTTTTCCCAAATGTAGGGTCCGACAGTCAGGGTCGACACTTTTATGGCTAGAGCTTGGATTTGATTGTTTCTCAATCTTGGGGAGTCCTCATGGTTCGACGAAGGATTTCCTATGTTTAGTTTCTTTCATGTATTTCCACTTTTGAACATGATGTACGGGCTAGGACAAATGC
This sequence comes from Solanum commersonii, assembly GCA_029007595.1. Taxonomy (NCBI): domain Eukaryota; kingdom Viridiplantae; phylum Streptophyta; class Magnoliopsida; order Solanales; family Solanaceae; genus Solanum; species Solanum commersonii. The sequence goes on from JAJTWQ010000192.1 coordinate 414,238, forward strand.
CATTCGATTGTAATAAATGGTTATGATTAGACAAAGTGTCTAGACTTCCTCTTTTCTTTATAAAAATTTTTTAGATTTGAAATGTTATTTTACTCTTATTGTTCTATTTCTTATGTTATGAGGACTAAGTGGCTTGTATGGAGTCCTTCGGGGTTCTGTATGCCATGTTACATCTAGGGGGTACCCCTGGGTCATGACAAACTTGGTAATTAGAGCACAAGGTTTAGAATGGCCTAGGATGTCTCATTAGCCTCGTCTAGTAGAGTCTTGTCCATGAGTGTGAAGCGTGCCACATTATATGAAGGAGAGGCTACAAGATGAGTAGGGAACTCCACTTCTTTCATTACTCTTAAGTCGTGCGATAGAGTTTAACTATATAAGGTCTCTCTCCTAATCCTTATCCTATGTTCTTCAGGATATGACAAATAGAAGAGTTTATGCTACAATGAATGTGAGAGAGAATGAGAAACAAGAAGCTCCTTCCAAAGCTCCTCAAGTTCTAGTCGATCCTTTGGCTGAGCAAGTGATAAATGCGGAGTTTAGGGAGGCTTTTAAAGTATTGGCCCAAGCTATGACGGCCCAAGAAAATAGAGAGGTAGTAGTTCCTGTGAACCCTAATGTGAATTCGGTGGCTTCAAGAGTGAGGGACTTCATAAGAATGAACCCTCCGGAGTTTCATGGTTCTAATGTTGAGGAAAATCCTCAAGAGCTTATCGATGAGATCTATATGGTGTTGATTATCATGGAAGTTACACCATTGGAAAAGGTGGAGTTGGTCGCTTATTAATTGAAAAGTGAGTCTCAAGTGTGGTATAACCAATGGAAAGAAGGGAGGCTGGAAGATGCGGGTCCTCTTAATTGTGAGAAGTTTAAGGCTACATTTCTTGATAGGTTCCTTCCCCTTAAAATGAGGGAATCCAAGGTGCTAGAGTTCATTAACCTTCGACAAGGATGTTTGAGTGTGAGGGAGTATGCTCTAAAGTTCACTCAATTGTCTAAGTATTCTCCATCTATGGTTGCGGATTCAAGGGCTAAGATGAGTAAGTTTGTATCGAATATGTCCAAATTTGTGGTTAAATAATGCCGAACCACTATGCTTATTCATGATACGGACATCTCTCATCTCATAGTGCATGCATAAAAAATTGAGAAGGAGAAACTCAAGGAAAGGTCTAGGGAGGCAAAAAGGGCGAAGACCGGTGACGGTAATTTCTCTAACACAAGATTCGATGGACAAGGTCGTCCAAGATTCTGATGAAGGTTCTCTGGTCAAGGTTCCTCCTATGCTCCTCCAAAGTTCAACCAAGACAGGGTGCCTAACCCTAAGCCTCAAGGAGGTAATGGTAATGCATCTTCATTGCCCATGTCTAATTGTACTAAGTGTGGGAGGAAGCACGATAGTAGATGTCTAGCTGGCATGGATAGTTATTATGGTTGTGGTAAAAGTGGTCAGAAAAAAATGATGGATTGCCCAATGCTTACGGCTAAGGGAAGAGAGGGCAAGCAAGCTACTCCTAGTGATTCGAGTTCCAAGGCTCCTAAGAAAAACTGTTTCTATGCTCTTCAAGCAAGAGGTGAAAAAGAGAGTTCTTCAGATGTGGTCACCGGTATGTTAAAAGTTTTCCAAATAGATGTATATGATTTGCTTGATCCCATTGCTTCTTTTTCCTTTGTGACTCCATATGTGGTGCTGAGATTTGATGTGCTCCCTAATTTTCACGACCTAAGGGTACCCCCTAGGTGTAACACGGCGTGCTCAACCCCGAAGGGGTCTTATACAAGCCCTTAGTATATCATAAACATAAGTAATAGAAATGATGCAGAATTAAAACTATTTGCAATCAAAGTTTTCTCATAAAATCAAAATGAAGTCTAGACATTGTCTCATTAACAATCTATTACAATCGAGAATCAATAAGTGATGTAATTCTCACAAGAAAAACTACGATCTAATGCGGAAATCGAAGACGAAAAGTAAAGATAAATTGATTGACACAAGAAAAGGAAATCAAAAGCAACCTAAAGGTATATTAAACCTCAAGACCTCAATCGACTGATCCACAATCAAGCACCGAATCTCTTACGATGACCTCAAGGGAATCGATATCCCAAGCAACCAATGTTTCTAACAAAAGGCAACAAAAGCTTAACCAAGCTCTCAACACTCAAACACGAGTTTTCAGTTTTTAACATCAATAATAATCTAAGTCCAAAAAGGAAACCTAACCAACTATTTATAGAGCTCAGGATAAAAAGCCCAAAAGTGACCCGAAAGACAAAAGAGCGAGCCAAGTCGGGCTCGCCTAGTCACTTGGCAATGCGCCGACCAGGTGGGTGTGCTTCTCTGCAATTCTTTAGTCCCTAGCCACGTTCTATAACATTAGGTGGACTGGGGCCATCGCCTAAGCCATTGGGCGATGCGCCAAGTGGACCCTACACGCCGAAAGGGACTTCTTTAGCAATTTTCAAAGCATAAAAGTCCTTGCTTGTCGTCAACACCATCTCGAGAACCTCCATCTTCATGAATAGCCCTGCATTCTCTAAACGTCTTGAGCTTGGCTTCTAGTAAATTGCCTTGATGTAATTCGTTCTACATCATTCTTTCCTTCTTGAAAAGAAAAGAATAATTGGCCAGTTGGAAAAGGTGACAGGTCGCACACATTGAAAGTGTTGTGCATTTGGTATTCCGGAGGAAGGGCAACCTTGTAGGCGTTGCCATTGAGTCACTCCAACACTGGAAATGATCCATCACCCCTCGGCATCAGCTTTGTCTTGTGATGGGTGGTAAATCGCTCCTTGTAAAAATGTACCCACACCAAGTCACCAGGTTCAAACATAATCCTCTTGCTGCCCTTGTTAGCCCTTTTAGCTACATCTTGGTTCTTCTTCTCTAAGTGCAGCTGCACCTTTTCATGAAGCTTCTTCAAGGCTTCCTCTCGCTTACTCCTATCTAAGCTTAACACAACATCTTAAGAGAGAGGAGTGAGATCTAAAGGGGTTAGGGGGTTAAAACCATAAACAACTTCAAATGTAGACATACCAATAGTTCTATTAATAACACAATTATAAGGAAATTCAACTAAAGGAAAATGTTGCTCCCACAAGGCCAACTTCCCATGCACTACGTCACGAAGCATAGAACCCAAAGTCCTATTCACAACTTCAGTTTGGCCATCAGTTTATGGGTGACAAGAAGTTGAGAACAACAACTTATTACCAAGTTTACCCCACAATTCTTTCCAAAAGTGACTAAGGAACTTAGGATCTCTATCACTTACAATGGTTTGAGGAATTCCATGCAATTTAACAACATGCTCAACAAACAAAGATGCTACAGTGGGAGCATCATCACATTTATGACATGGAATGAAATGAGCCATTTTTGAAAATCGATCAACAACAACAAAGATGCTATCTCTACCTCTTTTGGTCCTTGGCAAACCCAAAACAAAGTCCATTGAAATATCAAGCGAAGGCCTTTGAGGGGTGGGAATTGGAGTGTATAAACCATGGGAAAGGAGGCGCGACTTAGCACGTCGACGTTCAACATATTGACCACAAATTCGAACAATATTTTTATGCATTTTAGGCCAATAAAATTGTTCCTTGAGAATTCCCATGGTTTTGTCAATACCAAAATAACCTATTAAACCCTCATCGTGTGCCTCCCTCATAAATAGTTCTCTCTAAGAGCTCATAGGCACACAAAGTCTCTTGCCTTTGAACAAGAAACCATCAATCATGGAATAGGGAGTACAAGACCTATCCCTTATCCATCTTTCCTTCTCCCATTCCTCATAATCTTTGAAGATTTGAGCAAACACGTAATCCTTGGGATACATTGCCTTCAAACATTCAAAGCCAATTAATTTACAAGAAAAAGTATTTATCAAAACATGTTTTCTGGACAAGGCATCGGCCACCATATTTTCCTTTCCCTTTTTGTATTGGATTATATAAGGGAAAGTTTCAAGGAATTCAATCCATTTGGCGTGCCTCTTGTTCTACTTTCTTTGCACCCGAATATGCTTTGGGGACTCATGGTCAGTCCTAATGACAAATTCTTTGGGCCACAAGTAGTGTTGCCAATTACCCAAAGCCCTAGTCAAGGAATACAACTCAAGATCATAAGTGGAATAATTCAAAGTAGCACCTTTTAGCTTTTCACTAAAATAAACAATGAGCTTTTGGTCTTGCATTAAGACGGCTCCAATGCCTACTTTACTAGAATCACATTCCACTTCAAACGTTTTATCAAAATCAGGTAATTGCAATAAGAGAGTGGAACTAAGCATGGATTTTTAAGGCCTCGAAAACCTTGGCTTGTTCCTCTCCCTACTTAAAAGGTTTATCCTTTCGGATAACCTCTGTCAAGGGAGCTCCAATGGTACTAAAACCTTTGACAAATTGCTTATAAAAACTGGCCAGCCCATGAAAGCTTCAAATATCACTTATGGATTTTGGATAGCATCAATTTTAGATGGTCAACCTTGAACTCAAACCTAAGAAGCTTATCAAGATTAGCATAAAGTTGTTCCTTCCTAAGCACATCAAACACACATTTCAAATGCTCAACATGATCATGCATGGTCTTGCAATAAATCAAGATATCATCAAAATAGACAACCACAAACTTCCTTATAAAGGGTTTCATCACATGATTCATGAGAAGCATAAAGGTACTAGGAGCATTAGTGAGACCAAATGGCATCACCAACCATTCATATAGACCAAACTTGGTCTTGAATGCGGTTTTTCATTCATCCCCGGGGTTCATCCAGATTTGATGATAACCACTCCTAAGATCAATCTTTGAAAACACACAAGAACCATTCAATTCATCAATCATATCATCTAACCTAGGAATAGGATGACAATAATTTATCATAATTTTTTTGATGGCTCAGTAATCGACACACATACACCATATCCCATCTTTCTTTGGAACCAATAGGACTGGCACAACACATGGACTCGTGCTCTCCTTCATATAGCCTTTGTTGAGGAGTTCATCAACTTGCCTTTGTAGCTCCTTGGTGTCCTCCGGATTGCTTCGATAAGCCGGCTTGTTTGGCAATTTTGATCCCGGCACAAAATCAATTTGGTGATCAATTCCCCGAAGAGGGGGCAATCCTCTTGGAAGCTCATTTGGGAAGACATCATTATATTCCTGCAAAACAAAGGAAATAGAATTGGGAAGAGAAGAATGAGATTGGTTAGTTTGTAGCACATGATCCCTATGTGTAATAAGGATCAAAGAACTTCCGGATTCAATTTCCTCCGTTATCTCCTTGTAATTAGCCAAAAACACTTGGCCCTTTCCTTTCAATTTCCTTCTTTCCTCCTCTTCTTGACTCTTGGCCTCTACATGTTCCTCTTCACACTTCATCTTTTCCTTTGACTCACTCATCCTTATATATATATATATATATATATATATATATCATTGACTTGAGAGGGGGTCATAGGATAAAGAACATGCTTATGATCATTCAACACAAGTGAATACTTGTTTGTTCGCCCATCGTGTTTGGTTTAACGATCATGTTGCCAAGGCCTCCCGAGTAGCACATGACAAGCTTGCATTGGGACCATATCACATAGGACCTCATCTTGATATTTCCCAATTTTAAACTTGATCATCACTTGTCGATGCACCTTCAATTCTCCACACTCACTCAACCATTGAAATTTTTAAGGTGTAGCATGCTTAGTAGTAAGAAGCTTTAAGAATTCCACTAATGCAGTACTAGCAACATTTGCACAACTCCCGCTATCAATGATTAAGGAACACACATTATCCTTGATGAAGCATTTGGAGTGAAATAGATTTTCTCTTTGGCTCGGTTCATCCAAGGACTTACTAATCATTGCTCGCTTCACCATATAGAGGAGCGACACTCTCTCCTTCTTTGACAAAAAGGTCTGGTTCATCATCTTCCCCATCTTCGAACTCATCCTTTTTTTGGGGATCTTTTTCAAAATTCACCGTTGGCTCTTCCTTAACACTGAGATATATCTCTCCTCCTTGCATTAGAGTGATCAACTGATTGGGGAACTTACGCATTATATGACCCCATCCCCTACACTTGTGACATTAAATACCTTTAGGGAACTTGGTTGGGTCATTGATACCTTTGTCTCTAGGCGAGTACTTTGGAGTATTTCCTTCGAAGGGCTTCTTCTCATAAGGCTTCTTAGCATCCAAACCCTTGTTCCAAACCGACGATGTTTGAGCTCCTCCTTTGTTCTTGCTCCAAGAATTAGAAGATGAAGTCTTATACTTAGACACTTTCTCCTCCTTGAATTCCAACTCTATCACATGGGCTGCCTCAAAGACTTCATTCAAAGTAGCAAACCTATGAATGGTCATCTTTGAAGAAATGTCTTTGTTCAACCCCACTCTGAAGCGAATCACGGCATGCTTTTCAATTTCTCTATACTCCAGCTTCATGACTATGTTTTGAAACTCGTCATGATAGGCTTCAACACTTTTGCTTCTTTGCCTCAAGTTATACAATTTGGCAAGTAGTCCTTGGTGGTATCTTTCCGGCACATATTTGGCTTTCATCAACCTCTTTAACTCGGGCCATGGTGGAGGATGACCTTCTTGAACACCTAAGTAATATATCTTCATGTACTCCCACCATGTGACATCATACCCCTCGAATTATGCGATAGCATAGCAACTACTTTTGACCTCCACCAGCTCATTTATATTGAAGATCCAATAACATTGCGATTCCCATTCAAAGTATACATCGTGATTGCATTCCCTTTTGAATGTTGGAAGAGTTGTTTTGATAGATTTTATGCCAACATCTCGGCCTCCATGACCACCTTGGTCATTATAGTCATTATAGTGATAGCCCCTTTGATAGAGGTTACCATGTTCTTCTCTAGCGTCTTGACCAACTTCATGATTAACATCGGCTTCCCATCGATTTCCACCTTAAGGGTAGTTTCCATGTTGTCTCCTATCAAATGGCATTGGAACCAATCTACCTCTTGGCCCACCTTGCAACATTTGACCTCTTGGTCGATTCCTTGGTGACTCATTACATGGTCCTTCTTCAGTTTTCACCTTCATAACCTTCTTGATCTTCATCATTCCTCACCTCATTCATGAGATTTGGTTGTGGTGGTGGTCTTTGGTAGGGAATATTTTGGTTAAGTGGTGTTTGGTAAGGATGGCTTTGATTTGGTGGAGCCTCTTGACTAAGCGGAAAATGGAACGGTCGATTGGAACTTTGGCTATTTGAACCCAATTGATTGAAAGTTGGGTGCAGAGCTTGGCGGAGAGTCCCCAGGTTGATAGTAGGAGAATTAGTGTGATCATCCCCACTTGTAGAAGCACGAAAAGTAGCTTGTGGTACGGAGTCATTGGAATTGACTCAACCTTCCACCGTAGCAATTCTACCGTCCATCCATGCTATATCACCTCTCACATTGTTTAATGCTTCCAACAAAGATACCAAAGTAATTTCTTCGGCAGGTGCTTGAGTATCTCCTCCTGTCTCCATTGTACCTGACATTAAAACAACTCACAAAAACAAGTATCAAACAATGTTAGGATTAATAAATTGAACTTGCAATCACTCGTGTTTACACACATTTGATTGCCTCTCAATTGGCGCGGCTAATGTTGACAATGGTTATATTTCGTCGATCACAAGGTACCAATTTCAACTCTAGGTCGGAATGGATTCTTGTTTGAAGAAGAACGGACGACTCGATTTGACAAATGGACTGGAATCAAGAATTAACTACGAAATAAAACGAAAAAAGCACAAAAAGAAAAGGCACAAACAAAGAAGTGAATTCAATAACCAATGGTCAACAAGTAGAGTACTTACGAGTTGAAAATTGGTTTAGGATTCTTGACAACGAACTAGAATCAGAAGAAAAAGAAACTAAGAAAGTAGAACCTGAGATTAGGAGTAACTAGAGTTTTCGATCGCCGAATGACCTGTTTTCTTCGCCTAAGTTGAAGTTCAGCTTGCCAACTTGAAGATGGACTCGCCAAACTTGGCAAACGGACAAGGCAACTCGATGATAGGGGTAGTAGTTCGGCGATGCACCGATGGGACTCGGTGACCAAGGCTTGGTTTCGCCGAATGTTCCAGTAGCTCCCTCAAATGGGTGGCCAATTCGGCGGGCAACTAACCCAAAGGGCAAGGTGCCAAATGGTTAGGCGAGGCTCTTTTTAGTTCGCCCAATAGACCTTCTGTAGCTCCTTCAATGCTCTGAAATTTGAAATCTGGTGGTCCCCCCCTCTCCATTGGCTTTTGTATTTACCCTTATGGTAAATTCTCTTTTACAAACAGCCTTACTCTTTCTCTTTCTTCCCCTTTTGGACCAACCCCTTCTTTTCAAATGTTCTTTCCTTTGAAGCTTTGAATAATCTTTAAAACATCAAGAACAAGATAAAGACCTAAAATAAAACCCCAAAGATTTTTAGTTCAGAATTTCACCAAAATTTGAGATACAAGCTCTCTTAGATATAGGGAACAATCCCCAATACTTTTTATCCTTCAATTCCAAACCAAATCCTTCAAATTTTAAAACCCACTTTGTCTTCTTCAAGCTTCTTCAATGGTGGATTCTTCAACAAGCCTCCAAACTCCTTCCAATCTCAGCCTAAGACTCAAATATGGTTGGAGAACACTATTTCAACCTTAGAAACTCAAACAAGACTCAAATCTAAGAAACCCATTTCAGCAAATTAACAAAAACGAAAATAAACAAACTTTTTTTTATAACAAAACCCCAAGACTAGATTCGTAGGAATGAAGCTAGACTAGGCTCTAATACCAAATGATGTAATTCTCACAAGAAGAACTACGATCTAATGCGAAAATCAAAGATGGAAAGTAAAGATAAATAGATTGACACAAGAAAAGGAAATCAAAAGCAACCTAAAGGTATATTAAACCTAAAGACCTCAATCGATTGATCCACAATCAAGCACCGAATCTCTTACGATGACCTCAAGGGAATCGATATCCCAAGCAACCAACGTTTCTAACAAAAGGCAACAAAAGCTTAACCAAGCTATCAACTCTCAAACATGAGTTTTTAGTTTTTAACATCAATAATAATCTAAGTCTAAAATGGAAACCGAACCAGCTATTTATAGAGTTTAGGATAAAACGCCCAAAAGTGACTCGAAAGACAAAATGGAGAGCCAAGTCGAGCTCGCCTAGTCACTTGGTGATGCGCAGACTAGGTTGGCATGCTTCTCTGCAATTCTTCAGTCCCTAGCCACATTCTATAACATTAGGCGAATTGGGGCCATTGCCTAAGCCATTGGGCGATGCGCTAAGTGGACCCTGCACGCCGAAAAGGACTTCTTCAGCAATTTTCAAGGCATAAAAGTCCTTGCTTGTCATCAAGACCATCTCGAGCACCTCCATCTTCATGAATAGCCCTTGCATCCTCTAAAGGTCTTAAGCTTGGCTTCAAGTAAATGGCCTTGATGTAATCCGTTTTACATCAATAAGGGTCACACCACTTTACAACATAGTCTCAATAGAGAAAGAAATAAAGAAATTAGAAATGAACAAGTTTTTTCCTCATACCATAAGGACTCATTGAAAGCGTGGAGAATAGTCAATACAAGATTTTACTTAAGAAGGAAGCACACCTCAACAATCGTGGTCCTACACTTATAGAAAAACGTAGAAAATATGGGTTAGCACAAAAATTGTACTAATTATGTAAGCCATGCAATAAAAATCCTTAAAATATCCAAAAAGGGACAATTTAGTTTAAACCATGCTCTTTGTCGACTTTAAGAATCATAATGAACAATAGTGTAAATACATAAGTCAACCATTTCATAAGCAACCCTAAGCCATACTTGTGCAATGCATCGACAAGATCCCATAATCATATCTAATACTAAATATTACTTTTAGGCCACGATACTCATTCATATCATACCTTGAACTCAACCATAGTCAATACTCATAGACAAGGAAACACTCATGTTCATAGCTTGTAACAAGTAAAGTCACACTTAGCAACAATCCATATCATTCATGCATTATTCATATATCTTCATAGAATAAGGAAACTACACCATAGCCCCTTTCAAATCCTACTTGTGCAATATATGAGTGAAGTCTCATTCATACCTTCACTCACACTAACTAAAGCTCAATGAGAAGTCATAAGTATAGTTCATGTTCATGTTCATGTCATAGTTCATATTTTTTTCATGTATGGAAATATAGCCTTAACTGACATAGATCATGTGAGCTACATAGAATCCAGTGTCATGCCACCACATCAAAAAGAGGTGTCCTACTTGCCTAAGATAGAACTAGTTTGTTAGCCTAGGTGGATCTACTAGCTAAAGACCTATGTGGGCACATAGTTATGGTATAAGGATATTGCTACGAGAAACTAGGACTAACTGAGGTAAAAGGTTTCCATCTCATGAGATAACTATTTTGTGAACTCGGACTAACTACATAAAAGGAACCCATTGGGAAGCCGAACTAACTGGCGTAAAAGCTTCCATCTCAGATTCATATCCACTTGGTTCTAAGCATAATTCCCTTTAATAGTCATGTTAAGATTTACTTAAGTTCAAGCTCATGAAAGAATGCCCTAGCACTAAAACCAGCATGGTATCATGATAGCTCATAGATTCATTAGGTGAGAATGACCTTTCAACCTTAGAATCATAAATAGGTGAGTAAACCTTTCATATCATGTTCATAGTGTGTTCATGAGAATAGCCTTTCAATCAATACAACAACATTACCATAATCATAGACATTTCATGCATAGCCATGTGTAAGGGTATGGGGAGAATAATCTTTCAACAATATCACAATTACACCATAGTCATAGGATCTTCACTTTCTAAGCGAATCATAAATTCAAACACAATTCTTATCAACATGTACAAATCCTCATAATTTGCCCTTCAAGGACCATGAATAACAATCAACCCAACCATCTAGAATTACTACATTCGATAAGGCGATTACCATGATTCAATAGAGTTAATCAATATATAGACACAATCAATTAACATGCTTCCATTATTAATCAACCCACATCATGAAATCACAATTTAGTAATATGGAGGATTCATGGGTTCATGGGGGATTTCATCATAAATTAACAATAAATGATCAACTAAATCATAATCCATCATAAATAAACCATTGATAACGTTTTGAAAGAGAACCCATGACTTAGATTGAAACCCTAGCTTTTGGGGGAAATTGGAAGCTTTGAAATCAAGTTTTGACGGGACTCTATGGGTGAGAGCTACCCATAGATGAAAAGCCACCATACCTTGATTAAGAATCTTCAAAGAATTATAGGAAGATTCCTTGAATTCTCAAAACCCTAGCTCCAATTCTTCTTCTTCTTCTTCTTCTTGGAGTTTTAGAGAGAGAAATATTGTGAGGAAGATGAACTCTTGGGTTTTCTTTTTGATTTTATAAAAGTGACTTAATTGGGGGAAATTTGAGTCTAAAAAGCTTATATACTTACTAGAAAAAGAATAAAATAATGTGGGTTCAATTTTGGAAGAATAACAAAAGATCCTAAGACTTGAATTTAAAAGAAGCCTTTTAGCACGCTTTAGCACGCCCAATAGCACTACTTGGCTTGCCAAGGGCACTGGGCGACACACCTAATGGACCCTTGGCTCACCTAAATTTACAGAATGCTCCATAATGGAGCCATTCACTTGGGATATAAGGAGGGCCTTTGGGCAATGCGCCAAGTGGGTTGGCGAGCCACGGCCTAGCTCATATAATATTCTAGTATCTAGGCTAAGAGGAAGCTACCCAGTAGGTGAGGGAGGTCCATTTGGCTAATCCCCAATGGACTTGGGCGATGTTGCTGCCCCATCGCCAAGTTGCTGCCCCATCGCCAAGTGGTCCAAGGGGAAACTTGTTTTCCTTCATTTTTCTTAGGTATTTCAGGCCCTTACCCTCATTCTAGACTCTTACCCCTTTCATTTTAGTTCTAGGTAAGTCTACACATTTTCGGAGTGTTACATTATCTCCCCCTTGGGAACATTCATCCTCGAATGGCGATATAGATACCCTACGGAAACAAGACTCAAGACTAGCAGCCCATCATGCATGCAATATCAAAAATAATGCTAAATGCAAAGGAGGAAACATCAACTCCGTCTCAAAACATAAACAATGCAACACAGGGAAGTAGGAGCTACATCCACAACCCATTATGCACAAAACTCATCATTTCGCATAATTATAGGAGGGAATACCCTCTCCAACTAGAAGCAAGCTCAAAAAAACATTATGGAGCCAACATGCCATTTCATCAAAAGCATATCTAAGCATGTTCATCAAATCATCTCATGAAGTCAATTATGCAATCATCATACTAAAATGCATGACAACATAAAGACTATATAAATTATGTAAACTCATTTCATACTAAAATATGAATTCTCACAAGAACATGCATATCATAAGAAAATCATAAAGAACACATATAACACACATGACTACAAAAACACCAAACTCAAGAGAAGCTACTTAATTCAAGCTTGGATAGGAGTTGAAGGAAAAAGATGAGCATAGCGGGACTTCATATCGGCCTCTGCCTCTCATGTAGCACCCTCAACTAAATGATTCCTCCATAACACCTTTACAGAAGATATTTCCTTATTTCTCAACCTTTTGACTTGCCGGTCTAAGATCTCTACCGGAATCTCTTCATAGGAAAGACTCTCATCACCTCCCAAACCCTCTAAAGGAATGATAGATACCGGATCACCAATATACTTCTTCAGCATAGAAACATGAAATATTGGTTGAACCGAAGCCAATTCATTTGGCAAGTCTAACTCATACGCAACCTTCCCAACACGTTTCAAGATTTGATATGGGCATACATACCAGGGACTAAGTTTCCCTTTCTTGCCAAACCTCATCACACCCTTCATAGGTGAGATTTTCAAATAGACCCAATCATTAACTTCAAATTCTAGATCCCTTATTCTAACATCGGCATAAGACTTTTGCCTACTTTGGGCAATCCTAAACCTCTCTCTAATGAGTCAGACTTTCTCAATAGCCTCATAAACAAGTTCAAGACCATTTAGAGCAATTTCACCTACTTCAAACCAACCAACCGGAGATGTACACCTCCTACCATACAATGCTTCAAAAGAAGCCATGGCAATACTTGAGTGGTAATTATTATTGTAGGAAAACTCTATCAACAGTAGATGGTCGTCCCACTTACCTTTGAAATCTATAATACATGCCCTCAACATATCCTCTAAGTTTTGGATGGTGCGCTCCGCTTGACCATCCGTTTGAGGGTGGAAGGTCGTGCTAAGCTTGACCTTAGTACCAAGCCCTTTTTGGAATGCCTTTAAAAAGTGTGAAGTAAATTAGGTACACCAATCCGAAATAATAGATAAAGGAACCCCATACAACTTCATTATCTCCTTGATGTACACTTTAGCATAGTCCTCCGCTGAAAAGGAAACCGTAACTGGAATAAAGTGGGCAGATTTTTTCAATCTATCCAGAATGACCCAAATAGAATCATGTTTTCTTTGAGTACGAGACAAACCCACAACAAAGTCCATATTCATATCCTCCCACTTCCAAGTGGAAATTTCTATATCTTGAGACAAGCCTCCTGGCCTTTGATGCTCAGCCTTAACTTGTTGAAAATTTGGGCATTTGGCTACAAAACTTATTGTATCCTTCTTCATACCATTCCACCAATAGACTTCCCTTAGATCAGGCTACATCTTGGTGGCTCCCGGATGAATAGAAAATCGCAAACCATGAGCTTCTTCTAGAATTCTCTCTCTCAAGTCATCAACATCCGAAACACATAACAGACCTTGGTACCTAAGCACCCCATCTCCCCCTTGGGAGAAATCCTCAACGGACTTGTTGAGTACCAATTCTTTCAACTCAACTAATAATGAATCAAGGTCTTTCTTGGACTTCATGTTCATTACAAAGGATGATTCGGAACCATTATGGACCGTGACACCACCCTTGGTGGAATCCACTATTGGACACCTAATCGGGCCAACCTATACACATCACAAACTAACTCCTTCTTCCAATCCTCTACATGGGCCACACTACCCTCAGACAATCGACTAAGTGTATCCGCAACTACATTAGCCTTGTCGGGGTGGTAAAGGACACTCATGTCATAATCCTTCAAAAGTTCTAGCCACCTTCTTTGTCGGAGATTCAAGTCTTTTTGGCTAAACACTCATATTGAAAACTCTTGTGATCAGTGAACACATCAACATGCACCCCATATAGATAATGCCTCCATATTTTCAAGGCAAATACCACCGCCGCTAATTCGAGATCATAAGTTGGATAATTCTTGTCATGGACCTTGAGTTACCTTGAAGCATAGGCATTTAGTACTTTACCATAATGCATAAGGACACATCCCAAACCCACTCGAGAGGCGTCACAATACACAACAAAGTCATTGGTACCCTCCGGTAAGGTCAACACCGGAGCGGAAGTAAGTCTATCTGTCAACTCTTGGATGATTTTCTCACAAGCCTCCGACCACACAAACTTAGTTTTCTTTTGAGTCAAAGTCGTCAACAAGGAAGCAATGGAGGAAAAACCCTCAACAAACCTCCTATAATAACCAGCCAAACCTAAAAAGCTTCTAATATCGGTAGGAGTTAGAGGTCTAGTCCAACCTTTGACCCTATCCATCTTCTTAGGATCCACCTCAATACCCTTGCTCGACACAATATGACCAAGGAAGGCTATGTACCCTAGCCAAAACTCATATTTACTAAACTTCGTATATAATTGGTGGTCCTTAAGTACTTGCAATACAATCCTCAAATGGTTAATGTGCTAATTTTCACTCCTTGAATAGATCAAAATATCATCAAAAAATATGATCACAAACATATCACGATAGTGTCTAAACAGTCTATTCATTAGGTCCATAAATTCCATCGAGGTATTCGTCAACCCAAATAACATAACCACAAATTCAAAGTGACCGTACCGGGTCCTAAAGGCCATCTTAGGAATGTCAACCGCTCTTACCATTAGTTGATGGTAACCGGAACAAAGATCTATTTTGGAGAAATAGTTAGCCCCTTGAAGTTGATCAAACAAGTTGTCAATCCTTGGAAGGGGATACTTACTCTTTATGGTCACTTTGTTTAATTGACAATAGTCGATACACATTCTAAGAGACCCATCCTTCTTTCTAACAAACAATACCGGAGCACCCCAAGCAGAGATACTCGATTGAATAAAACCTTTGCAAATCCTTTAGTTGCTCCTTCAATTCTTTCAACTCGGGCAAAACCATTTTATAAGGAGGAATGGAGATAGGTTGCGTATGTGGTAAAAGATCAATGGCAAAGTCTATTTCTCACCCGGGAGGAATACCGGGCAAATCAAATGAAAAAACTTTTGGAAACTCATTCACTACCAGACCGACTCTATAGAAGGGGTTTCGGACTCAACATGCATAACCCTAGCAATATGGTAAACACACCCTTTAGATATCATTTTCCTAGCTTTGAAACAAGAAACAAATTGACCTCTAGGGATAGAGTTTCCTACCTTCCACTCTAGAATAGACTCATTTGGGAATTGAAACTTTATTACTCGAGTCCTACAATCAATAGAGGCATAACATGCATGCAATCAATCTATACCCAAAATCACATCAAACTTTAACATGTCTAACTCCACCAAATCTACCAAGGTAACTTTATGGGACAAAGAAATAGGACAACTCCTATAGACTCTTTTTTCCACTACCGAGTCACCAACCGGGGTAGAAACTGAAAAAGGCTCTATTAACACATCGGGGAGTATTTCAAATTTCATGGCCACAAAAGGTGTCACAAAGGACAAAGTGGCACCGGGATCTAACGATGCATATACATCAATAGAAAAGACTTGTAAGATATCGGTCACTACATCCGAGGAGCTCTCTTGGTCACCTTGGGATTGAAGAGCATAGAAGCAGTTTTTCTTAAGAGCATCGGGATTTGAACCGCTAGGAGGGACTTGCTTGACCTCTGTTCCTTGAGCCTTTAGTATGGTAAAATCTCTCATCATATGACCTCTCTTCCCAAAACTATAGCAACCATTTGTGTCAACTAGGCACTTACCATCATGTTTCTTGCCATACTTGGAACAAGTAGGCCTCACTATAGAAGATCCACCATTATTACCTCCTTGAGGTTTAGGGTTAGACACCCTATCTTTGTTGACCTTTTGAGCACTAGAGCAGCCTTTGTCGGAGAACCTCTTCTTTAACCTTGGTCTACCTTGACTCTCGAATTTACCCTTGGAAGAATTCCCATCATCGGACCTTTCCCTCTTCACCTCTTTATTCTTCTTCCTAAGCCTTGACTCCTCAACTTGTTGGGCTTACACCATTAGACGTGAGATATCCATATTATCATGGAGTATTAATGCCGCACTACATTCTTCTTGAATTGAATCAGACACACCCGTCACAAATTGACTCATCTCATCCCTCAGATTTGACACCAAAGACGGAGCATACATGGACAACTTAATGAATTTTAGGGAATATTCTTGAACATTCATACCTCCTTGATGAAAGTTGATAAATTCCTCCACCTTTGCTTCCCTCTTTTCTCGGGGAAAGAACCTATCAAGGAATGCTTCCTTGAACACCTCTCAATCTATGGGATCCACTTCTACCAGCCTATTGCTCTTCCATTGAGTATACCACACTTGGGCCACATCCTTTAATTGATAAGCGGCTATCTCCTCTTTCTCTATAGAAGTCACCCCCATAGCATCAATTTTCTTGTAGATCTCTTCCACAAACTCTTGAGGATCTTCACCCACTTTGGAACCAAAGAACATATGAGGGTTCATTCTTCTGAAGTCTCTCAACCTTGAAGCCACGGTGTTCACATTAGGGTTCACATGAGTTCTAGTATCCCTATTGACTTGGGCCATCAAGGCTTGAGTCACTATTTGGAGAGCCGGCCTTATTTCCACATTTGTCATAGCCCCCGCATCAATAGGAGCTTGATGAACTTGAGGCTTTTAGGGACCTTGGAGAGGAACTCCCTCATTCACATTCTCCTCTTCCATCCTTCCTGTGTTCGCCCTTCTTGTATTCATATCGTATAGATATAAGAGAAGGGTTAGTAAAAGGACGTCAAAGAGTTAAAACTCTAAGGCACGACAAAAGATTAATGAAAGAAGTGTAATTTCCTAAATATCTTATAGCCTCTCATTAATAAATATGGTGCGCTTCACACTCATGAACAAGACTCTACTACGTGTGGTTTATGAGACATCATCCTAGAATTATTCTAAACATTGTGCTCTAATTACCAAGTTTGTCATGACCTAGGGGTACCCCCTAGGTGTAACACGGCATACTCAACCCCAAAAGGGTCTTATACAAGCCAATAGCATATCATAAACATAGGTAATAGAAATGATGTGGAATTAAAACTTTTTACAATTGAAGTCTTCTCATATAATCAAAATAGAAGTCTTGAAATTGTCTCATTAAGCATCTAATACATTCAAGAATCAATAAGGGTCACACCCCTTTACAACATAGTCTCAAAAGAGAAAGAAATGAAGAAATTAGAAATGAACAAATCTTTTCATCGAACCATGAGGACTTACCAAAAGCATGGAGAATAGTCAATCCAAGCTTTTACTCAAGATAAAATCACACCTCAACAACCGAGCCCTAGACTTATAGAAAAATGTAGAAAATATTGGTTAGTACAAAAATTGTACAAAGTATGGATGGCATGCAGTAAAATCCTTAAAACATCCAAAAAGGGACAATTTAGTTTAAACCATGCTCTTTGTCGACTTTAAGAATCATAATCCACAATAGTGTAAACACATAAGTCAACCATTTCATAAGAAACCCTAAGCCATACTTGTTCAATGCATAGACAAGATCCCATAATCCTATTAATACTAAGTATCACTTTTAGGCCACCATACTCATGCATATGATTCCTTGAACTCAACCATAGTCAATACTCATAGACAAGGAAATATTTATGTTCATAGCTTGTATCAGGTAAAGTCACTCTTAGCAACAATCTATATAATACATGCATAATTCATATATCCTCATAGCATAAGGAAACTACACCATAACCCCTTTCAAAGCCAACTTCTGCAATGTATAAGTGAAGTCTCATACCCCCACTCATACTAAGTAAAGCACATTGAGAAGTCATAAGTATAGTTCATGTTCATGTTTATGTTATAGTTCATATTCTTGTCATGTAGGGAAACGTATCCTTTACCGATATAGACCATGTGAGCTACATGGAAAAGTGGTGTCCAACTTGCCCAAGGTAGAACTAGTTTGTTAGCCTAAGTGAATCCACTATATAAATACCTATGTGGGCACATAGTAATAGGAAAAGGAGATTGCTACTAGAAATCTAGACTAACTCAGGTAAAAGGTTTCAATCTCATCAGATAACTGTTATGGGAACCCGAACTAACTCGCGTAAAAGGAACCCATTGGGAAGCCAGACTAACTAGCATATAAGCTTCCATCTCATATTCACATCCACTCGGTGCTAAGCATAATTCCTTTTGATAGTCCTGTTATGTCTTTACTTAAGTTCATATTCATGAAAGAATGCCCTAGCATTCAAACCAACATGGTATCATGATAGCTCGTTGATTCATTAGATGATAATGGTCTTTCAACCTTAGAATCATTAATATGTGAGTAAACCTTTCACATCATGTTCATAGTGTGTTCATGAGAATAGCCCTTCAATTAACACAACAACATTACCATAATCATAGACATTTTATGCATAGTCATGTGTAAGGGTATGGGGAGAATGATCTTTCAACAATACCACAATTACACCATAGTCATAGGTTCTTTACTTTCTAAGTGAATAATAAGTTCATACACAATTCTTATCAACATGTACAAACCCTCATAATTTTCCCTTCAAGGACCATGAATCACAATCAACCCAACCATCTAGAATTACTACATTACATAAGGAGATTACCATGATTCAATAGGATTAATCAATATATAGATATAATCAATTAACATGCTTCCATAACCAATCAACCCACATCATGAAATCACAATTTAGTAATATGGGGGATTCATGCATTCCTGGTGGGATTTCATCATAAATCATCAATTCAATCATAATCCATCATAAATAAACCATTGAAAATGTTACCCATGACTTAGATTTAAACCCTAGATTTTGGGGGAAATTGGAAGCTTTGAAATCAAGTTTTGAAGAGACTCTAAGGGTGAGAGATACCCATAGATGAAAATCCACCAAACCTTGATTAAGAATCTTCAAAGAATTTGAGGAGGATGCCTTGAATTTTCAAAACCCTAACTCCAATTCTTCTTCTTCTTCTTGGAGTTTTAGAGAGAGAATATTGTGAGAAAGATGAACTCTTGGGTTGTCTTTTTTATTCTATAAAAGTGACTTAATTGGGGGAAATTTGATTCTAAAAAGCTTATATACTTACTAGGAAAAGAGTAAAATAATGTGGATTCAATCTTGGAAGAATAACTAAAGACCCTAAGACTTGAATTTAAAAGAAGCCTTCTAGCATGCTTTAGCTCGCCCAATAGCACTACTTGGATCACCAAGGGCACTAGGCAACACACCTAATGGACCCTTGGCTCGCAAAATTTCCAGAATGCTCCATAATGGAGTCATTCACTTGGGCGATACGGAGGGCCTTTGGGCGATGCGCCAAGTGGGTTGGCGAGCCACGGCCTAGCTCATCTAATATTCTAGTATCTAGGCTAAGAGGAAGCTGCCCAGTAGGTGAGGGAGGTCCATTTGGCTAATCCCCAATGGACTTGGGCGATGTTGCTGCCCCATCGCCAAGTGGTCCAAGGGGAAACTTGTTTTCCTTCATTTTTCTTAGGTAGTTTCGGACCTTGCCCTCTTTCTAGACTCTTACCCCTTTCATTTTAGCTCTAGTTAAGTCTACACATTTCCATATTGTTACACTGATGTGTTGTTAGAACTTTTTTATGTCTCTACCCCGGTTGGTGATTCTATTATGGCTAAGAGGGTGTATAGAAAGTGTCCCATTTCCTTGTCCAATAGAGTTACTCTTATTGACTTGGTAGAGCTTGATATGTTAGAATTTGATGTTATCTTAGGTATAGATTGGCTGCAGTCTTGTTATGCTTTTTCTGATTGTCGAACTTGTGTAGTCAATTTCAGTTCCCGCATGAGCCTATCCTAGAGTGGAAGGGGGGAAACTCTATGACTAAGGGTTGATTTTTTACTTATCTTAAAGCTAGAAAGATGATTTAAAAAGGTTGATTTTACCATCTAGTTAGGGTGAGGGATGTACATTTTGAAACCCCTTCTCTTAAGTCAGTCCCCATTGTAAATGAGTTTCTGGAAGTGTTCCCCGATGATTTACCCGGTATTCCTCCCGAGCAGGAAATAGACTTTAGTATTGACCTTCTCCTAGATACGCAACCTATTTCTATTCCACCTTATAGAATAGTCCCGACTGAGTTAAAGTAGTTGAAAGAACATGTCACGGATTTGTTGGATAAGGGTTTCATCCAACCGAGTATCTCTCCATGGGATGCTCCAATTTTTTTTTGTTAGAAAGCAATATGGGTCTCTTCATATATGTATTAACTATCATCAGTTGAATAAGGTGACCATTAAGAATAAGTATCCTCTCTCAAGGATAGATGATTTATTTGACCAACTTCAAGGGGCTAGTTATTTCTCTAAGATTGATCTCTGATTAGGTTATCACCAATTGAGGGTGAAGGATGATAACATTCCAAAGATGGATTTTCGAACTAGGTATGGTCACTAGAGTTTCTAGTCATGTCTTTTGGGTTGACTAACTCTCCGGCGGCATTTATGGACTTGATGAATAGAGTGTTTAGACAATATCTTTATATTTTTGTGATTGTGTTTATCAATGATATTTTGATCTATTGAAGGAGTGAGAATGAGAATGTTGATCATTTGAGAATTATGTTGCAAGTTCTTAAGGACCAACAACTTTTTGCAAAGTTTGGCAAGTGTGAATTTTGGTTAAGGTCTATAGCTTTCCTTGGTCATATTGTTTTGAATGAAGGTATTAAGGTGGATCCTAAGAAGATGGATGCGGTCAAAAGTTGGCCTAGACCTCTAAGTCCCTCTGTTATTAGAAGTTTCTTGGGTTTGGCCGGTTACTATAGAAGGTTTGTTGAGGGTTTCTCTTCAATTGCCTCTCCTTTGACGGCTTTGACTCAAAAGAAGGCTAAGTTTGTGTGGTTCAAGGCATGTGAGAAGAGTTTCCAAAAGTTGAAGTATTGACTAACTTCTGCTCCAGTGTTGACCTTACCATAAGGAATGGATGATTTTGTGGTTTATTGTGATGCCTCGAGAATTGGGCTAGAGTGTGTGCTAATGCAAAATGGGAAACTTATTGTCTATGCCTCAAGGCAACTTAAATTCCATAAGAAGAATTTCTGACTCATGACCTTGAGTTAGCGGCGCTTGTAAATGCCTTAAAGATTTGGAGACACTATTTGTATGGAGTTCATGTTGATGTGTTTACCTATCACAAGATTTTGCAATAGGTGTTTAATTAAAAGGATTTGAATCTTCACTAAAGAAGGTGGCTTGAGTTATTGAAAGATTATGATATGAATGTTCTTTTTCACCCCAGTAAAGCTAATGTGGTAGCGGATGCTCTTAATCGGTTATTTATGGGTAGTGTTGCTCATATAGAAGAAGAAAGGAAAGAGTTTGTTAGAGATGTTTATAGATTGGCCCGTTTAGGTGTTAAACTAGTGGACTCCACCAAAGGTGGTGTTATGGTTCACAATGGTTCCGAATCATCTTTTATGACAGATATGAAAGCCAAGCAAGGTCTTGATCCAATTTTGGTAGAATTGAAAGAGACAGTGCTTAAGAAATCTATTGAGACTTTCTCCCAAGGAGGGATGGGATACTTAGATACCAAGGTCGTTTGTGTTTTCTGAATGTTGATGAATTGAGGGAATAGATCTTGATGGACGCCCATAGTTTGCGATATTCTATTTACCCGAGAGCCACCAAGATATGTCTTGACTTGCGGGAAATATATTGGTGGAATGGGATGAAGAAAGATATTGCGGGATTTTTGGATAAGTGTCCTAATTGTCAACAAGTGAAAGTTGAGTATCAATGACCGGGAAGTTTGTCTCAAGATATTAGCATTCCTACTTGGAAGTGGGAAGACTTGAATATGGACTTTATAGCTGGTTTGCCTCGCACTTGGTCACAATATGACTCTATTTGGGTTATAGTAGATTGGATGACGAAATCAGCTCATTTCCTTCCCCTCAAGGTTTTTTATTCGGCGAAGGACTATGTCAAGATGTACTTGAGAGAAATGGTAAAGTTGCATGGTGTGCCTTTATCTATTATTTCCGATCGTGGTACACAATTCACTTCTCAGTTTTGGAAGTCATTCCAAAAGGGGCTTGGCACTAAGGTTAAGCTTAGCACGAATTTTTATCCCCAAACCGATGGGCAAGTGGATCGTACTATCCAAACATTGGAAGATATGTTAAGGGCTTGTGTGATTGACTTTAAGGGTAATTGGGATGACCATTTGCTATTGATTGAGTTTGCCTACAATAATAGCTATCACTTGAGTATCGATATGGCTCCATTTGATGCCTTTTATGGTAGGAGGTGTAGATCTCTCATTAGTTGGTTTGAGATAGGTGAAGTTTCCCTAATGGGTACCAAATTGGTTAATGAGGCCATTGAGAAAGTTCGACTCAATAGAGACAGGTTTAGAATGGCTCAAAGTCGGCAAAAGTCTTATACCAATGTGAGGAGAAGGGCTCTAGAATTTGAGGTTAACGATTGGGTATATTTCTAAATCTCACCCATGAAGGGTGTGATGAGGTTTGGTAAGAAGGGAAAGCTTTGTCCCCGGTATGTAAGCACATACAAAATTTTGAGACGTGTTGGTAAGGTTGCCTATGAAGTTGGAATTGCCAAGCGAGTTGGCATTGGTGCATCCGGTTTTCCATGTCTCTATGCTTAAGAAGTGTGTTGGAGATCCGACATCCATAGTGTCCCTAGAAGGGTTTGGAGTTGATAAAATTCTCTCTTATAAAGAAGTTCCAGTAGAGGGGGACTTTTGCATGCAAGTCAAGAAATTAAGAAACAAGGAAATAACTTCCGTGAAGGTTTTATGGAGGAATCAACTAGTCGAGGGTGCTAGTTAGGAGGCCGAGGCCGATATGATGTCCCGATATCCTCATCTTTTTCCTTCTACCCCTATTCTAGCTTGAGGTAATGAGTTCCTCTTGAGTTGTCCTTGTTTTGGGAGTCATGTCTTTTTATGTGTTTTCCATAATTTCCTTATGATTATGCATGTTTATGAAAATTTGTGTTTAGAAAGAAAATTAGTTTATATGATTGATTTTCCTCATGTTGTTATGCATTGAGTATGAGTTGCCTATTGATTTCATGAGATGAATTGATGAACATGCTTTAGATATGATTTTTGAGAGTGATATCTCATATGAGCTCCATGAGATTGTATTGAGCATGGTTTTAGCTTGGAGAAGGCAGTTTCTCCTTAAACATGAGAAATGTTGAAATTTCATACATAATGGATTGCTAGATGTAGTTCCTACTTCCTTCTATTGCATTGCATATGTTTCATTTGCAGTTGATGTTTCCTCCTTGATTACGTGCATTCGATGAGTTGCATGCATTATTGGCTACTAGTATTGAGTCTTTACTTCCGTATGGTGTCTAGAAATGTCATTCGAGGATGAATGTTCCCAAGGGGGATATAATGTAACACCTCAGAAATATAGTAGACTAAACTAGGCCTAAGTGACAGGACTAGGGTCAAGGAAGAGGGGCCAAGGGTGAAGGCTAAGGCACTTTTTCCTTGACACTGCCCCACCTTTCACGACCACCATCACTGCCAGTGTTGAAGACCATGGCCCGTGGTGTGTGTCACGACCCAGGGGTACACCCTAGATGTAACATGGCGTACTAGACCCCGAAAGGCCTAACACAAGAAACTTAGCATCTCATAACATAAAGTACATAGAAATGATGTGGAAATTTAAAAATATTTTCCATAACAATTGATGTCTCATAAAAGCAACCGAAAGTCTTACTACACTTTGTCTCAAACCATCTAAACTCAATTTGAATAAAACTCTTTGGGATGCAGCCCATACAATAGTCTTAAGACACAAAGAAAAGACATAAAGGAAATGGTGGCTTGATCCTTGAAGCTATGAGGACTCACCACTCTTAAACTCCTTGCTCTTCTAGAACCCTATCTTCAATAACGGAACTCAAAGTCACCAAACCATACATTTGATAATAATGTAAGCAAAAGTATGCATTAGTACAAAATGTACTAAATATGTTAGCTAGCATGACATCATAAGAACATAATAAAAGGGTCAACATAAAACATAAGTCATTATCATAAGAGACAATAATATAATCATAAGCATAATCTCCAACATAGACATAATGTGAGCATAAGTCATCATAAGGCATAATCCAATAACATAGAACATACCACCTATTTATAAGCATAGTCCATCCTTAATCCCTCATACATAAGAGAAACTTCATAAGTAACCTTCAAGTTATACTTGTGCAATGCATAGATGAGATCCCATAATCCCACAAAGGCTAAGTACCACTTTTAGGTCGTCAAACCTCTTTACCATCTTTTGACTTCATTATTAGCTTACTTCTCATAAACAAGGGAATCTCTAACCTTTAGTCAAACATAACATGGTAGGCAACTATAGCAACAATCCATCAAAACCTACATCATATAAGAGAAACACTTCTTAGGTAATCATAAGTCATACTTGTGAATTGCATGGATAAGACCCCATAATCCTACCCACACTAAGTACTCCTTTAGGTCATCATACTCATTAGTTAGGGACTAATCCCTCTCTTTCTACTTTATAACACTATGAGGTACTTCTCAAGCATATCTTAGTTCATTACTAGGTTGAACCCTATGAGATACTCCTTGAGCATGTCTAAGTTCATTATTGCTTTTGAACAGTTGGAGATACCTTTTCAAGTATGTCTTAGTTCATTTTACTCTTGCAACACTATAAGATGCCTCTCTAAGTATGTCTTAGTTCCTCTTGAAAACTATGAGATACTTATTTAAACATGTCTTAGTTCCATGGATATGGAGATTTCTACTAGAAACCCTAACTCTACTAGGTGAAGGCATCCATCTCATGAGACCTAACTTTGGGAAAACCTGGACTCTACTATGTGAGAGTTCCCTCTTTATCTTGGATAGTCCTCGCATCAACTAGGTGTGGTTCTCCTCTCAACTTGGAGCCCAGACCCTACCTTGTGTAACACTCCCTCTCATTGTCAATATCCATTTGGGGCCAATCATACACCCCTTAGATTCATTATTAAACCTTGCTGAACATTCATGTCTCATGGAAGAATGTTCTTTACGATAAATCAATGTTCAGGTGATTCTATCATTTTATATATTCAAGCATTCATAAGATAGGTTTTGTGAGTATAGGCCTTTTACCACAATTCTACCTATTACACTTCTATTCTCATATAGACTTTACTTTCAAAGCCTTAACATACATAATTCATTACATTGGATTTACACTAAAAACCCTGGTGATCAACATTCATGACTACAAGCCTTCCTCTCTAAGATTTACTTCATACAAATCATCATGCATATCTAGATTACAAGACATTCTACTCAAAAGATTCATCTTTAAGCAATTCTAGTCATAATTCCTCATAAAGGTTCAATCTAAATCTTTACTAGTCATGATCAATCATATATACTTTAATCTAATTCAATTCATATTTACATGCTTCTATTCTTGAACAATTACTATATATGACATCAATTCTAGAAGATCAACTCTAAGTCTTCAATTTCACTTCACAAGGCATAAACCCATATTCTTCAATTTCATCAATTAGACTAGGGTTAACCATGGAAAACATGTAATAACATAATAATATCATGATTCAATACTAAATCAATCATATACAAGTACTATCCACTCAATTGGAATCATCCCAACACTACCCACAAATATAGGAAGAAACCCTAGCTAGAATTAGGGTTCATCTTCACAATTGGGGGAAAATCAAGGGGTCTCCTTGGATGGAAGAATCCATGGATGAATAATCTAGCATACCTTGGATACAAAGCCTTACAAAACTTGCAACAATGGAGTCTTGTTCTTGACCTAGGTTTCAATCTCTATCTACTTCTTCAAGTGTTAGAGAGAGAAATATTTGAGAGGAGAGTATTTTGGGGATTTGATTTGGGTTTTAGGGAAATAATGACTTAATTGGGTGGGTAAAGGGTTAAAATATCTTATATAGGCAGCTACTCCCAGGCACCACGTCAAAACGACCCCATTCAATAACAACTTTATTTGTAATTTACCAAAACGACCCTCACTAGGAAGCCTACTCCCAGGCACCATGACAGGGCTCATGAGTCGTGGTCCTGCCTGTGGTCCTTGGGCAGTGGTTTGGCCTTGGGTCTTGGCATCTAAGAATTGAAATCAACTTCACTGCCACACCCACGAGCTGTGAAGTGGCTCGTATGGAGGAGGCTAACTTGGGTAGGCTTGAGGGGCACACTGCCTCAACACCACGAGTGGCACCACAATCCATGATGGCCACCACGAGCCTTCTAGGATCTCGTGGTCCAAGGCAGTGTCATGGCAAGCTTGGGGAAACCTTGTCTCTTGCCTTGGGCCCTTGCCCCTTGCCCCCTTGCCTTGGCTCATGCCCTCTACTCTTGACTCATAGCACTCAATTTAACCCTAGATGGTCTACTAAACTATAGGGTGTTACAATATCTCCCCCCTTAGGGAAATCTGTCCCTGAATGATGATTATAAACACCTCTTAAGGAAACTGTAACGACCCTAAAAATGAACTAGTGAAACTCGAGCCTAATGTGTGTGCATTTGAATTTGTTGTGTGTGGTTTGATGGAGTTTAGGGAGTCAACGTCAAGGTATGTGTTAAAGCCCGTAGTTTAAAAGGTCATCCATGGAGAGGTGTAGGGTTGCAAGGGCAAGGGCCAAGGCCAAGGGGGCAAATCCTTAGACAAGGCCAAGGGGCAAGGCTGCCCAACCTTGGCCAAAGTCTGCCTCATGACCATGGCCACTTTCACGGCCAATGGTGTGGACCACGGTCCGTGAAGTGGTACATGAAGATGACTTAGCCACTTGGGAGGCAAGGCCTTGAAGCCAATCTACTGCCCCAAAGTCCACGACCACTTCCATGGCCAGTGGTCTTGACCACGGACCATGAAGGGGTCCGTGAAGATGCCGTAGAATCTTGGGGCTTGTAAAATCAAAAGGTACAGCCTATAGGACCACAAGCACCACCCCGGGCTGTGGTCCTCCTTCATGGTCTGTAGAAGTGACTTTGGTCACTGATAGGGCTACCTCATTTAGGGATTTTTACGTAATTTCATTTTAATGTTTTAATATGTAGGGTTCATTTTAAATGATTTATATCATAAATATAAATATTTTTTAGCCTTAAAACACTTCATTTACTCCTTATTCAAAATACCCCAAATCAAAACCCCCAAAGTTCATCTCTCTCAATATTTCTCTCTCAACTCAAGGAAGAAGAAGAAGTGGGAGCTAGGATTTGGATTCAAAGTTTCTTCATCAAATTTTGTGGGGAAATATTATTCAGAGGTACGGTGATCCTTCATCTAGGGTTACTCTTCACCCTAGAGTCAATTTCAAAGATGTATTAAAGGTTTTCAAGTTTCACCAAAAACCTAGATTTCACTCAAATGCATGGGTTCTTACATCAAACATTTTCAATTGATAATCTATGATTATAAAGATGTTTAATTGATAATTTTTAGATGAAAAACTCTATGAACCCATGATTCCTCTAAATTCCTAAATTTGACATTATGAATTGGGCTTGTTGATTATGAATGAATAATGATCAATTTATGCTTAGATTGATTTATATTATTGATTTGTATCATTATCTATGTCTAATTGTGGAGAATTGGAGGTGAATTGAGGAATTTTAATCATAGCCTTGAAAGGGCAAGTTTGACCTAATTTCATGATGATTATAGAATTGTGCTTAGATTGTTGATCCACTTGAAAGGTGGAGGTGTGATGTACATTGTGATCATGGCCTTGAGTCATAATGTTAAGGAATGTGAAGTACTACTTGGAAGGCTATTCTCAAATTGTACTCTAATGAATGAAATGGGATTCCTAGGTGAAAGGCTATTCTCATCTTTGAATCTATGAGCTTTCCAATGAATGAATGTTGGATTGGGATGGATACCCTCACGTGATTTGAGGTGGGGTATCTAGTAGAAATCTCTTGTCCCTTAATGAATTAATGTAATGTACTTTATGAGGAATAATTCTAAGCACTGAGGGATTTGGATTGAGATGGATGCTCATACGTGAGTTGAGGCGGGGCACTTAGTAGAAATATCTTGAGATGGATACTCATACGTTAGTTGAGGTGGGGTATCTAGTAGCAATCTCCATATCACATAAATTATGTGCCCACATAGTTCTAGCTAGTGGATCCACTTAAGGCTTAACAAACGATGGTCCTACCTTAGGCAAGTAGGAATCCCTTTATCCGGTGAGGGTGACATCGGGATTCCATGTCACGCTCACATGGTCTATGTCGGTTAAGTGTTACCCCCATAATAATGTTAATGAACTATGGTTTCTTAAGGGTGTACTACTTAGTGTGGGTGATGGAATGGGATGCCATCTTTGCATTGCCCCAGTGGGCATTTGAGAGGAGTCATGGTGTGTTCCTTATAATGTTAATGTAATTAATGGATTCTTATGATCATGTTAATGAATAATGTTGATCTTAAGACTTAATGAATGAAGATGTCTTAATGAAGTTAATGAATGAGTGACTTACATGCTATATGTGTATAAAAGAATGTGTGCAATACTTGGATTGTATATATATGAGTTACTTCTGTATTATGACTTGTTGAGTATGAATGTGGCTAGTCTATGGTGACTTCAAAGGAGAACTTAGTGTGAGTAGGGGTATGGGATGCTACTTTTACATTGCACAAGTGTGACTTAGAGTTATCTTAGATGATGGTCTTTATGTGGAGATTATGTCTTATGTAAAGTTGTGTCACTTCTGAATGAATGTTGATGAAGTTGGAAAGGATGCATGTGAGTTCACCTTTGGTGACCTTAAGGTGATGCTTTGGTGTGGATGGTGGTATGGGACGCTATCCATAGATTGCACAAAGTGTTGCCTAAGGGTTACTTGAGGTGAATGGTTAAAGGTAAAGGTAATGGGTTTATATGTCATGTCTCTATTGTGATAAACATGTATCTATTGTGATAAATGACTTATATGTTAGTTATGATTGAGTATTATGACTCTTATACTTGTATTTCATGAAGTTTTAACAAAAGTAGCATAAAAACATGTTTTTCAAACAAATGTCCTTTTCTAGCATGTTTTTGCATAGTCATCATACTTAGTACTTTATCTGCTAACCCCATCCTTCTTCTATATTTTAGTACAAGTGTAGGTTATGGTAACTAAGTGGGATTCTCTAGTTGTAGTGCTTGGATTGCTATTCCTCCAAATCTTGGTATGTCCTCATGGAGTCGAGGACAAATGTTTAGAAGTTTTTTCTTATGTTTCATTTTGATGTAATAGACATTTAGAACTCTTTCGATTGTAAAGGGTTGTGTCCCTATTATGTTTTGAGATTGTATCTAAGATGGCCATCTGAGACTTAGTCTTCCGCTTGCGTATAAATGGTGATGACTTTTGGATAGAATGGCCTTGAATAAAAAGTTTTATTTATTACCTATGTGATGAATAAATGCTATTAAGTTTGTATAAGACCTCTTCGGGGTTGAGTACGCCGTGTTACCACTAGGGGGCGCTCTCGAATGGTGAGAAACATGGTATCAGAGCATAAGATTTTGGGAATAGTTTTTAGGGTTGATGTCTCAAAAGTCGCGTCTAGTAGAGTCTTGTTCATTGGTGTGATTCACGACACATCTATGAGTGAGATGCTATAGAATGATAGAAAGTTATACTTATTTCATTATTCTTGAAGTCATGCCTTTGAGTTTAGTTCTATAAGTGTCTTTCCTAATCCTTCTCTTGTGTTTATAGGAACATGAACACGAGAAGGGCTAATGCAAGGAGGGCACAAGAAGAGAATGAGAAGGAGGATATTCCCCCTCAAGTCCCTCAAGCTCCCAATGATGAAGGGGTCATGTCTAATGTTGAGATAAAGGTTACCTTCAAAACTTTGACCCAACTTATAACGGTTCAAATTCAAGCCGTCACTGCTCAAGTTCAAGCCTTAACGGCCCAAGCTAACCGAGGAGTTAGACCACAAGTGAACCCCAATGCAAGCACACCCACTTCAATAATTAGGGATTTGACAAGGATGAATCCCCCTACATTCCATGGCTCTAAGTGGATGAGGATCCACAAGCTTTTATATATCAAGCGTTTGAGGTGGTGGATGACATAGGGGTATCATATAGAGAAAAGGCAAAACTAGCTGCCTATCAACTAAAAGAAGTAGCTCAAGTGTGGTTTGAGCAATTGAGGGATGAGAGACTCGTGAGGGCAGGCTCAATGGATTGGGTAATGTTTAAGACGGCCTTTCGTGATAGGTTTTTCCCCTTAGAGTTGAGGGAACAAAAGTTGGTGGAATTCATGAACCTCCGTCAACGGGGTATGAGTGTGAAGGACTACTCTCTCAAGTTCACCCAACAATCCAAGTATGGTCCAACCTTGGTGGTAAATTCTAGGGCTAGGTTGAATAAGTTTGTAATAGGAGTGTTCGGTTTGGTTGGTTGAACAAGAATGTTGTACGGCAATGCTCCATCATGGAAAAAAGGGTCATAATATGAGGGATTGTCCAACACTCATGGCAAAAAAGAGAGAGACCAAGCAAGCTCCTAAGGATGGTACGGTTTCTATCCCTCCAAAGTATGATCATTTCTATGCCCTTTAAGCTAACAAGGATAAAGGAGCTAATCCGGATGATACCGGTAAGTTGATAGTTCCTTAGAGTTGTGATGTCTTATTGATGTCCTTATGTTGTTTCATGTTAGCCTTAGTTGGGTTTTCTCCTAAGTGGGGGATAGTAAGGTTGTGGAGGGTCTTGATATCCTTATCTCTTTCCTTCTATTCCTATTCAAGCTTTAGATCAAGAGTTCTTGTAGCCTATTGTTTTGGAGTCATGTGTGAAAATGTGTTTCCATGTTATCCTTATGTTATGCATGTTCTATTTGAATTCTTGTTGTTGCGAGAAAAGGAGTTTTCATGATATATGTCCCTCGTGTTGAATTGCATTTTTGTATGATTTGCCTATATGCTTCATGAGGTGAAATTGTTGAACATGCCTAAATGTGTTTTATGAAGAAGTTGCATAATGTACTAAATGATGTTGTGAAGAGCATGATGTGATTTGGAGAAGGAAGATCCTCCAATGAAATGAAAATGTTGATGTTGTTGTGCATAATGAGTTGTAGATGTAGTTCCTACCTTCTTGGTTGTATTGAGCCTTATTGATGTGGAGTTGATGTTATCCCAAATGTTTATGCATTTATATTGATGTTGCATGCTTGATTGTGGGCTGCTAGTCTTGAGTCGTTACCCCATTATATGTATAAAGTGTCATTCGAGGATGAACGTTCCTAAATGGGGGATAATGTAACGACCCTAAAAATAAACTAGTGAAACTAGAGCCTAATATGTGTGCATTTGAATTTGGTGTGTGTGCTTTGATGGAGTTTAGGGAGTCAACGTCAATGTACGTGTTAGACCCCATAGTTTAGAAGGCCATCCATGTAGAGGTGTAGGGTTGAAAGGGCAAGGGGGCAAAGCCCTAGCCAAGGGCCAAGGCTGCCCAACCTTGGCCAAAGTTTGCCTCATGACTAAGTCCACTTTCACGGCCAGTGGTGTGGAACACGGTCCGTGAAGTGGTGGTCTGTGAATATGACTTAGGCACTTGGAAGGCAAGGCCTTGAAGCCAAGCTACAGCCCCAAAGTCCACGACCACTTCCACAGCTAGTGGACTTGACCACTGACCATGAAGTGGTTCGTGAAGATGCCTTAGCTTCTTGGGGATTGTCAAGGTAAAAGGTCACTACTGCCTAGAGGACCACGGGCACCACCACGGGTCGTGTTCCTCCTTCACAATCTGTATAAGTGACCTTGGTCACTGACGGGGCTGCCTCATTAAGGGGTTTTTAGGTAATTTCATTTTAATGTTTTAATATGTGGGGTTGATTTTAAATGGTTTATATCATAAATATAAATAGTTTTAAGTCTTAAAACACTTCATTTACTCCTTATTCAAAAGTCCCCAAATCAAAACCCCCAAAGTTCTTCTCTCTCAATATTTCTCTCTCAACTCAAGGAAGAAGAAGAAGTGGGAGCTAGGGTTTGGATTCAAAGCTTTCTTCATCAAATTTCCCGGGAAAATCTTAGTAAAAGGTATGGTGATCCTTCATCTAGGGTTACTCTTCAACCTAGAGTCAATTTCAAATATGTTTTCAAAGTTTTCAAGTTTCACCAATAACTTAGATTTCACTCAAACTCATGGGTTCTTGCATCAAACATTTTCAATTGATAAGCTATGATTATAATGATGTTTAATTGGTGATTTTAAGATGAAAAACTCTATGAACCCATGATTCTTCTAAATTCCTAAATTTGACCTTATGAATTGTGTTTGTTGATTATGAATGAATGATGATGGATTTATACTTAGATTGATTTATATTATTGATTTGTATCATTATCTATGTCTAATTGTGGATAATTGGTGGTGAATTGATGAATTGTGATCATAGCCTTGAAAGGGAAAGTTTGACCTAATTTCATGTTGATTATAGAATTGTGCTTAGATTGTTGATCCATTTGAAAGGTGGGGGTGTTTACATACTATGTACATTGTGATCATGGACTTGAAGGCATAATGTTAAGGAATGTGAAGTACTATTTGAAAGGCTATTCTCATATTGTACTCTAATAAATGAAGTGGGATTCCTAAGTGAAAGGCTATTCTCATCTTCGAATGTAAGAGCTTTCCAATGAATGAATGTTGGGTTGGGATGAATGCCCTCACAGGAGTTGAGGCGGGGTATCTAGTATAAATATCTTGTCCCTTAATGAACTAATGTAATGTACTCCACGGGGAATAATGCTAAGCATCGAGTGGATATGGATTGAGATGGCTTCTTATACGTGAGTTTAGGCAGGGAACTTAGTAGAAATATTTTGAGATGGATACTCATACGTTAGTTAAAACGGGGTATCTAGAAGCAATCTATCTATCCCATAAACTATGTTTCCACATAGGTTTAGCTAGTGGCTACACATAAAGATAAACAAACGATGGTCCTACATTAGGCAAATAGGAATCCCTTTATCCGATGAAGGCGACACCGGGATTACATGTCTAGCTCACATGGTCTATCTCGGTTAAGGCTTACCCCCACAATAATGTTTATGAACTATGGTTTCTTAAGGGTGTACTACTTAGTGTGGGTGGTGGAATGGGACGCCATATAAGCATTGCACAAGTGGGCATTTGAGAGGAGTCATGGTGTGTTCCTTATAATGTTAATGTAATGAATGGATTCTTATTATCATCTTAATGAGAAATGTTGATCTTATGACTTAATGAATGAAGGTATCTTAATGAAGTTAATGAATGAATGACTTAGATGTTATATGTGAATGAATAACTGTAGGCTATACTTGGATTGTATATATATGAGTTACTTCCGTATTATAACTTGTTGAGTATGAATGTGCCTAGTCTATGGTTACTTCCAAGGATCACTTAGTATGAGTGGTAGTATGGGATGCTACTTGTACATTGCACAAGTTTGACTTAGAATTATCTTAGATGATGGTCTTTATGTGGCGATTATGTCTTATGTAATGTTGTGTCTCTTATGAATGAATGTTGATGAAGTTGGAAATGATGCGTGTGAGTTAACCTTTGGTGACCTTAAGGTGATGCTTTGGTGTGGATGGTGGTATGGGACGCTATACATGTATTACACAAAGTGTTGCCTAAGGGTTACTTGAGGTGAGTGGTTAAAGGTAAAGGTAATGGATTTATATGTTGAACATGTCTCTATTGTGATAAATCACTTGTATGTTGGTTATGATTGAGTATTACGACTCTTATACTTGTATTTCATGAAGTTTTACCAAAAATAGCATAAAAGGATGTTCTTCAAATGAATGTCCATCTCTAGCATGTTTTTGCATAGTCATCATACTTAGTACTTTATGTTCTAACCCCATTCTTCTTCTATGTTTTACTACAAGTGTAGGTTGCGGTAACTAAGTGGGATTCTCTAGTTGAAATGATTGGATCGCTATTCCTCCAAATCTTGGTATGTGTTTATAGAGTCGAGGACAAATGTTTAGAAGTTTTCTCTTATGTTTCATTTTGATATAATAGACATTTAGAAGTCTTTTCGATTGTAAATGGTCGTGTCCCTATTTTGTTTTGAGATTGTGTCTAAGATGGCCATGTGAGACTTAGTCTTCTTTCGTATAAATGTTTTAAATGTTGATGACTTTTGGATAGAATGGTTTTGAATAAAAAGTTTAAATTCTTTACTATTTTTATTACCTATGCGATGAATGAATGCTATGAGGCTTGTATAAGACCCCTTCGGGATTTAGTACGCTGTGTTACAACTAGGTGGTGCTCTCAGGTATTTACAAAGATGGTATCAGAGCACAAGGTTTTGGGAATGGTTTTTAGGGTTGATGTCTCACAAGCCACGTCTAGTAGAGTCTTGTTCATTGATGTGAGTCCCGACACATATTTGAGCGAGAGGCTATAGAACGATAGAAAGTTACACTTCTTTCATTATTCTTGAAGTCGTGCCTTAGAGTTTTGTTCTATAAGTGTCTTTCCTAATCCTTCTCTTGTGGTTATAGGAACAAGAATATGAGAGGGGCTAATGCAAGGAGGGCACAAGATGAGAATGTGAATGAGGAGGTTCCCCCTCAAGTGCCTCAAGGCCCTCAAACTCCCAAAGATGAAGGGTTCATGTCTAATGTGGAGATAAGGATTGCCTTCCACATTTTGACCCAACTTATGACAGTTCAATCTCAAGCCGTCGCCGCTCAAGCTCAAGTCTTAATGGCCCAAGCTAACCGAGGAGTTGGAACACAAGTGAACCCAATGCAAGCACACCCACTTCAAGAATTAGAGATTTCACAAGGATGAATCCCCTTACCTTCCATGGCTCTAAAGTGGATGAAGATCCACAAGGTTTTATAGATGAAGTGTTTAAGGTGGTGGATAACATCGGGGTATCATCTAGAGAAAAGGCGAAACTTGCCACCTATCAACTAAAAGATGTAGCTCAAGTGTGGTTTGAGAAATGGAGGGATGAGAGACCCGTGAGGGCGGGCCCGGTGGATTGGGAAGTGTTTAAGACGGTCTTTCTTGATAGGTTTTTCCCTTTAGAGTTGAGGGAACAAAATTTGGAGGAATTCTTTAAACTCCGTAAAGGGGGTATAAGTGTGAAGGAGTACTCTCTCAAGTTCACCCAACTATCCAAGTACACTCCAACGTTGGTGGCAAATTCTAGGGCTAGGATGAATAAGTTTGTAATGGGGGTGTTCGGTTTGGTTGAAGAAGAATATCGTACGGCAATGCTCCATCATGATATGGATATTTCTAGGCTTATGATATATGCTCAACAAATTGAGGAGGCAAAGCTTAGTAAGATGAATAGGGATTTGAAGAGGGCTAGGCCGGATAAACAGGGTCAACCTAGGTCCAAGAAGAGGTCTTTCAATCAACATTCCTCTATGGTTAGGAATGAGAGGGTGTCTAACCCTAAATCTCAAGGAGGATATAGGGGTGGTTCTTATTTTGAGAGGCCTAGATGTGCTACATGTGGGAAGCAACATTTGGGTAAGTGTCTTACCAGCACGGATAGGTGCTTTGGGTGTGGAAAGAAAGGTCATAAGATGAGGGATTGTCCAACACTCATAACAAAAGGGAGAGAGACCAAGCAAGCTCCTAAGGATGGTACAGTTCCTATACCTCCACATTATGATCGTTTCTATGCCATTCAAGCTAACAAGGATAAAGGAGCAAATTCGGATGATACTGGTATGTTGATAGTTCCTTAGAGTTGAGATGTCTTATTGAAGTCCTTACGAGATGTTAGCCTTAAGTGGGGATAGTAAGGTTGTGGAGGGTGCTTTAGATCAAGAGTTTCTTGTACCTTGTTTTATGTTTTGGAGTCATGTGTGAAAATGTGTTTTCATGTTATCCTTATGTTATTCATGTTCTAGTTTAATTCTTGTTGCTATGAGAAAAGGAATTTTCATGATTTATATCCCTCATGTTGAATTTCATTTTTGTATGAAATGCCTATATGTTTCATAAGGCGAAATTGTTGAACATGCCTAAATGTGTTTTATGAAGAAGTTGCATAATGTGCTAAATGATGTTGTGAAGAGCATGATGTGATTTGGAGAAGGAAGTTCATTTTTTTTTTTTCTAAGTGTTCCCTCCAATGAAATGAAAATATTCATGTGTGAAAATGTTTTCATGATGTACATAATGAGAATTTCATTTTGTATGTAGATGCCTATATGTTTTCCTTGCAAATTGTTGAACCTTCTAAATGGTTGTGTATCAAGCCAATGAAATGAAAATATTGATGTTGAGTACATAATGAGTTGTGATGTTATCCCTTATTGATGTGGAGTTGATGTTATCCATGTGTGAAAAATGTGTTTTCTATGTTTATGTATTTATATTGATGTTGCATGCATGATTGTGGGATGCTAGTCTTGAGTTGTTACCCCTTTATGTGTTTAAAGTGTCATTCGAGGACGAATGTTCCTAAGTGGGGGATAATGTAACAACCCTAAAAATGAACTAGTGAAACTAGAGCCTAATGTGTGTGCATTTGAATTGGTGTGTGTGGTTTGATGGAGTTTAGGAAGTCAACATCAAGGTACGTGTTAGACCCCGTAGTTTAGAAGGTCATCCATGGAGAGGTGTAGGATTGCAAAGGCAAGGACCTAGGCCAAGGGGGCAAAGCCCTAGCCAAGAGCCATAACTGCCCAACCTTGGCCAAAGTCTGCCTCATGACCACGGCCACTGTCATGGCTAGTGGTGTGGACCACGGTTCGTGAAGTGGTCCGTGAAGATGACTTAGACACTAGGGAGGCCAGACCTTGAAGCGAAGCTACTTCCCCAAAGTCCACGACCACTTCCACAGCTAGTGGTCTTGACCACGGACCATGAAGTGGTTCATGAAGATGCCTTAGCATCTTGGGGATTGTCAAGGGAAAAGGTACCTACTACCTAGAGGACCACGGGTTGTGGTCCTCCTTTGCGGTCCGTAGAAGTGACCTTGGTCACCGACGTGGCTGCCTCATTCTTGGGTTTTTAGGTAATTTCGTTTTAATGTTTTAATATGTGGGGTTTATTTTAAATGGTTTATATCAGAAATATAAATAGTTTTATGTCTTAAAACACTTCATTTACTCCTTATTCAGAAGACCCCAAATCAAAACCCCCAAATTTCTTCTCACTCAATATTTCTCTCTCAACTCCAGGAAGAAGAAGAAGTGGGAGCTAGGGTTTAGATTCAAAGCTTTCTTCATCAAATTTCATGGGGAAATCTTAGAAAAATGTATAGTGATACTTCATCTAGGGTTACTCTTCACCCTAAAGTCAATTTCAAAGATGTTTTCACGGTTTTCAAGTTTCACCAAAAACCTAGATTTCACTCAAACTCATGGGCTCTTATAGCAACCGTCTTCAATTGATAAGCTATGATTATAATGATGTTTAATTGATGATTTTAAAATGAAAAACTCTATGAACCCATGATTCCTCTAAATTCCTAAATTTGACATTATGAATTCGGTTTGTTAATTATGACTGAATGATGATGGATTTTTGCTTAGATTGATTTAGATTATTGATTTGTATCATTATCTATGTCTAATTGTGGAGAATTGGAGGTGAATTGAGGAATCGTGATCATAGCCTTGAAAGGAAAGTTTGACCTAATTTCATGTTGATTATAGA
The DNA here is from genome assembly GCA_029007595.1 of Solanum commersonii. Taxonomy (NCBI): domain Eukaryota; kingdom Viridiplantae; phylum Streptophyta; class Magnoliopsida; order Solanales; family Solanaceae; genus Solanum; species Solanum commersonii. Next base: position 452,413 of record JAJTWQ010000192.1, read on the forward strand.
ATTGTGCTTAAATTGTTGATCCACTTGAAAGGTGGAGGTGCTTACTTACTATATACATTATGATCATGGCCTTGAAGTCATAATGTTAATGAGTGTGAAGTACTATTTGAAAGGCTATACTCATATTGTACTCTAATGAATGAAGTGGGATTCCTAGGTGAAAGGCTATTTTCACCTTTGAATCTATGAGCTTTCCAATGAATGAATGTTCTGTTGGGATGGATGTAATCACGTGAGTTGAGGCGGAGTATCTAGTAGCAATCTCTTATCCCTTAATGAATGAATGTAATGTACTCCGTGGGGAATAATGCTAAGCACCGAGTGGATATGGACTGAAATGAGTGCTCATACGTGACTTGAGCTGGGGCACTTAGTAGCAATCTCTTGAGATGGATACTCATACGTTAGTTGAGGCAGGGTATCTAGAATAAATCTCTCTATCCCATAAACTATGTGTCCATATAGTTCTACCTAGTGGATCCACTAAAGGCTAAACCAACGATAATTCTACCTGAGGCAAGTACGAATCCCTTTAGCCGGTGAGGGTGACACTGAGATTCCATGTCAAGCTCACATGGTCTATGTCGATTAAGACTTACCCCACAATAATGTTAATGAACTGTGGTTTCTTAAGAGTGTACTACTTAGTGTGGGTGGTGGAATGGGACGCCATCTATGCATTGCACAAGTGGGCATTTGAGCGGGGTCATGGTGTGTTCCATATAATGTTAATGTAATGAATGGATTCTTATGATCATGTTAATGAAGAATGTTGATCTTATGACTTAATGAATGAATGTGTCTTAATGAAGTTAATGAATGAGTGACTTAGATGCTATATGTGAATGAAAGAATGCATTCTATACTTGGATTGTATATATATCAGTCACTTTGATATTATGACTTGTTAAATATGAATGTGCCTAGTCTATGGTGACTTCAAAGGAGCACTTAGTGTGAGTATTAGTATGGGATGCTACTTGTACATTGCACAAGTGTGACTTAGAGTTATCTTAGATGATGGTCTTTATGTGGCGATTATGTCTTATGTAATGTTGTGTCTCTTATGAATGAATGTTGATAAAGTTGGAAAGGATGCATGTGAGTTCACCTTTGGTGACCTTAAGGTGATGCTTTGGTGTGTATGGTAGTACGGGACACTATCCATACATTGCACCAATTGTTGCCTAAGGGTTACTTGAGGTGAATGGTTAAGGGTAAAGGTAATGGGTTTATATGTTGAACATGTCTCTATTGTGATAAATGAATTGTATGTTGGTTATGATTGAGTATTATAACTCTTATACTTGTATTTCATAAAGTTTTACCAAAAATAGTATAAAAGGATGTTCTTCAAACAAATGTCCTTTTCTAGCATTTTTTTCCATGGTCATCATACTTAGTTCTTTATGTGCTAACCACATTCTTCTTCTATGTTTTACTACAAGTGTAGGTTGTGGTAACTAAGTGGGATTTTCTACTTGAAGTTCTCGGAATGCTATTCCTCCAAATCTTGGTATGTCCTCATGGAGTCGAGAACAAATGTTTAGAAGTTTTCTCTTATGTTTCATTTTGATGTAATAGAAATTTAGAACTCTTTTAATTGTAAAGGTCCATGTCCCTATTATGTTTTAAGATTGTGTCTAAGATGTCCATGTGAGACTTAGTCTTCCGCTTGCGTATAAATGTTTTTAAATGTTGATGAATTTTGGATAGAATGGTTTTGAATAAAAAGTTTTAATTCTTTACTATTTTTATTACCTATGCAATGAATGAATGCTATGAGGCTTGTCTAAGACACCTTTGGGGTTGAGTACACCTTGTTACGACTAGGGGGTGCTCTAAGGTCGTGACAAACATGGTATCAAAGCACAAGGTTTTTGGAATTGTTTTTAGGGTTGATGTCTCAGAAGCCACGTCTAGTAGAATCTTGTTCATCGGTGTGAGTCGCGATGCATCTATGAGAGAGAGGCTATAGGACGATAGAAAGTTACACTTCTTTCATTATTCTTGAAGTCACGCCTTAGAGTTTAGTTCTATAAGTGTCTTTCCTAATCCTTCTCTCGTGTTTATAGGAACATGAATACTAGAGGAGATAATGCAAGGAGGGCACAAGATGAGAATGTGAATGAGGAGGTTCCCCTTCAAGTCCCTCAAGGCCCTCAAGCTCTTAATGATGAAGGGGTCATGTCTAATGTGGAGATAAGGGCTTCCTTCCAAACTTTGACCCAACTTATGACGGTTCAAACTCAAGCAGTCATCGCTCATGCTCAAGCCTTAACGGCCCAAGCTAACCGAGGAGTTGGACCAGAAGTCAATGCAAGCACACCCGCTTGAAGAATTAGAGATTTCACAAGAATGAATCCCCTTACCTTCCATGGCTCTAAAGTGGATGGACATCCAAAAGGTTTTATAGATGAAGAGTTTGAGGTGCAAGATGCCATGGGGATGTCAACTAGATAAAAGGCGGAACTATCCACCTATCAACTAAAAGATACAGCTCAAGTGTGGTTTGAGCAATGGAGGGATGAGAGACCCGTGAGGGTGGGCTTGGTGTATTGGGGAGTATTTAAAATGGACTTTCTTTATAGGTTTTTCCCCTTAGAGTCGAGGGAACAAAAGTTGGTAGAATTCATAAAGCTCCATTAAGGGGGTTTGAGTGTGAAGGAGTACTCTCTCAACATCACCCAACTATCCAAGTGTGCTCCTACCTTGGTGGCAAATTCTAGGGCTAGGATGAATAAGTTTGTAATGGGGGTGTCCAGTTTTGTTGAATAAGAATGTCGTACGGCAATGCTCCATCATGATATGGATATTTATAGGCACATGATATATGTTCAACAAATTGAAGAGACAAAGCTTAGGAAGATGAATAGGGATTTGAAGAGGGCTAGGCCGGATGAATAAGGTCAACCTAGGTCCAAGAAGAAGTCTTTCAATCAAGATTCCTCTATGGTTAGGAATGAGAGGGTGTCTAACCCTAAATCTCAAGGAGGGAATGGGAGTGGCTCTTCTTTTGAGAGGCCTAGATGTGCTACATGTGGGAAGAAACATTTGGGTAAGTGTCTTAAAGGCACGGATGGGTGCTTTGGGTGTGAAAAGAACGGTCATAAGATGAGGGATTGTCCAACACTCATGGCAAAAGGGAGAGAAACCAAGCAGGCTCCTAAGGATGGTATGGTTCCTATCGCACCAAATTATGGTCATTTCTATGCCCTTCAAACTAACAAAGATAAAGGAGCAAATCCAGATGATACCGGTAAGTTGATAGTTCCTTAGAATTGAGATGTTTTATTAAAGTCCTTATGTTGTTTCATGTTAACCTTAGTTGGGTTTTCTCCTAAGTGGGGGATAGTAAGGTTGTGGTGCGTCTTCTTATCCTTATCTCTTTCCTTTTATTCCTATTCAAGCTTTATATCAAGAGTTCCTTGTAGATTGTTTCATGTTTTAAAGTCATGTGTGAAAATGTGTTTCCATGTTCTCCTTATGTTATGCATATTCTAGATAAATTATAGTTGTTATGAGAAAAGGAGTTTTCATGATTTATGTCCCTCATGTTGAATTGCATTTTTGTATGATTTGCCTATACGCTTCATGAGGTGAAATTGTTGAACATGCCTAGATGTGTTTTATGAAGAAGTTGCATAATGTGATAAATGATGTTGTGATGAGCATGATGTGATATGGAGAAGGAAGATCCTCCAATGAAATAAAAATGTTAATGTTATTGTGCATAATGAGTTATAGATGTAGTTCCTACCTTCTGGGTTGTATTGAGCCTTATTGATGTGGAGTTGATGTTATCCCTATGTTTATGCATTTATATTGATGTTGCCTGCATGGTTGTGGGCTGCTAGTTTTCAATCGTTACCCCTTTATGTGTTTAAAGTATCATTCGAGGACGAATGATCCTAAGTGGGGGATAATGTAACGACCCTAAAAATGAACAGGTGAAACTAGAGCCTAAAGTGTGTGCATTTGAATTTGGTGTGTGTGGTTTGATGGAGTTTAGGGAGTCAACGTCAATGTACGTGTTAGACCCCGTGTTTTGGATGGTCATCCATTGAGAGGTGTAGGGTTGCAAGGGCAAGGGACAAGGCCAAGGGGACAAAGCCCTAGCCAAGGGCCAAGGCTGCCCAACCTTGGCCAAAGTCTGCCTCATGACCACGGCCAGTTTTGTGGACCACGGTCCGTGAAGTGGTCCGTGAAGATGACTTAGCCACTAGGAAGGCAAGGTCATGAAGCCAAGCTACTGCCCCAAAGTCCACGACCACTTCCATAGCCAATGGTCTTCACCATGGACCGTGAAGTGGTCCGTCAAGATGCCTGAGCAATTTGAGGATTGGCAAGGCAAAAGGTAACTACTGCCTAGAGGACCACGGGCACCACCACGGGCCGTGGTCCTCCATCACGATTTGTAGAAGTGACCTTGGTCACTGACGTGGCCGCCTCATTCTGGGGTTTTTAGGTAATTTTGTTTTAATTTTTTAATATGTGGGGTTTATTTTAAATGGTTTGTATCATAAATATAATTAGTTTTAAGTCTTAAAAAACTTCATTTACTCCTTATTCAAAAGACCCCAAATCAAAACCCGCAAAGTTCTTTTCACTCAATATTTCACTCTCAACTCAAGAAAGAAGAAGAAGTGGGAGCTAGGGTTTGGATTCAAAGCTTTATTCATCAAATTTCATGGGTAAATCTTAGTAAAATGTATGGTGATACTTCATCTAGGGTTACTCTTCACCCTAGAGTCAATTTCAAAGATGTTTTCAAGGTTTTCAAGTTTCACCAAAAACCTAGATTTCACTCAAACTCATGGGTTCCTTCATCAAACGTTTCCAATTGATAAGCTATGATTATAATGATGTTTAATTGATGATTTTAAGATGAAAAACTCTATGAACCCATGATTCCTCTAAATTCCTAAATTTGACCTTATTAATTGGGTTTGTTGATTATGAATGAATGATGATGGATTTATGCTTAGATTGATTTAGATTATTGATTTGTATCATTATCTATGCCTAATTGTGGAGAATTGGTGGTGAATTTAGGAATTGTGACCATAGCCTTGAAAGGGCAAGTTTGACTTAATTTCATGTTGATTATAGAATTGTGCTTAGATTGTTGATCCATTTGAAAGGTAGAAGTGTTTACTTACTATGTACATTGTGATAATGGCCTTGAAGGCATAATGTTAAGGAATGTGAAGTACTATTTGAAAGGCTATACTCATATTGTACTCTAATGAATGAAGTGGGATTCCTAGGTGAAAGGCTATTCTCATCTTTGAATCTATGAGCTTTCCAATGAATGAATATTGGGTTGGGATAGATTCCCTCAAACGAGTTGTGGCCGGGTATCTAGCACCAATCTCTTGTCCCTTAATAAATTAATGTAATATACTTCATGGGGATTAATGCTAAGCACTGAGTGGATATGGATTGAGATGGGTTCTCATACGTGAGTTAAGGCGGGGCATTTTGTAGCAATCTCTTGAGATGCATACTCATACGTTAGGTAAGGCGGGGTATCTAGAATAAATCTCCTTATCCCATAAACTATGTTCCCACATAGGTCTAGCTAGTGGATCCACTTAAGGCTAAACAAACGATGGTACTACCTTAGGCAAGTAGGATTCCCTTTATCTGATGAGGGTGACACTGGGATTCCATGTCAAGCTCACATGATCTACGTTGATTAAGGCTTACCACCACAATAACATTAACGAACTATGGTTTCTTAAGGGTGTACTACTTAGTGTGGGTGGTGTAATGGGATGCCATCTATGCAATGCACAAGTGGGCATTTGAGAGGAGTCATGTTGTGTTCCTTATAATGTTAATGTAATGAATGGATTCTTATGATCATGTTAATGAAGAATGTTGATCTTATGACTTAATGAATGAAGGTGTCTTCATGAAGTTAATGAATGAGTGACTTAGATGCTATATGTGAATGAAAGAATGCATGTTATACTTGGATTGTATATATATGAGTTACTTCCGTATTATGGCTTGTTGAGTATGAATGTGCCTAGTCTATGGTGACTTCAAAGGAGCACTTAGTGTGAGTAGTAGTATGGGATGCTACTTGTACATTGCACAAGTGTGACTTAGAATTATCTTAGACGATGATCTTTATGTGCTGATTATGTCTTGTGTAATGTTGTGTCTCTTATGAATGAATGTTGATGAAGTTGGAAAGAATGCATGTGAGTTCACCTTTGGTGACCTTAAGGTGATGCTTTGGTGTGGATGGTAGTATGGGACGCTATCCATACATTGCACAAAGTGTTGTCTAAGGGTTACTTAGAGGTTAATGGTTAAAGGTAAAGGTAATGGGTTTATATGTTGAACATGTCTCTATTGTGATAAATAACTTGTATGTTGGTTATGATTGAGTATTATGACTCTTATACTTGCATTTCATGAAGTTTTACCAAAAATAGTATAAAAGCATGTTCTTTAAACAAATGTCCTTTTCTAGCATGTTTTTGCATGTTCATTATACTTAGTACTTTATGTGCTAACCCCATTCTTCTTCTATATTTTACTACAAGTGTAGATTGTGGTAACTAAGTGGGATTCTCTAGTTAAAGTGCTTGGATTGCTATTCCTCCAAATCTTGGCATGTCCTTATAGAGTCGAGGACAAATGTTTAGACGTTTTCTCTTATGTTTCATTTTGATGTAATAGACATAGTCTTCCGCTTGCGTATAAATATTTTTAAATGTTGATGATTTTTGGATAGAATGGTTTTGAATAAAAAGTTTTAATTCTTTACTATTTTTATTACCTATGCGATGAATAAATTCTATGAGCCTTGTATAAGACCCTTTCGGGGTTGAGTACGCCGTGTTACGACTAGGGTGTGCTCTCGAGTCGTGACAGAAATGACTCAAAACTAGCAACCCATCGTGCATGCGACTCATCTAAATGCACACAGCCAAGGAGGAACACTTCAACTCAAGCTAAACATACTCAATATAACACAAGGGAGTAGGAACTACATCTAACAACCCATGATGCAAGAAATTCTCCTAACTATTCATGTTCAAGGAGGAACTACCATTTCCTAGTCATACATGCTCAACATACTCTCATGGAGCCTATATGCAAATTACTATCAAAAAAGCATTTATTCATGGAGGAATCTCTCAACTGCAAACTAAGGCATGCTCATATATTAATCTCATGAAGTCAAATAGACAAATCATACTAAATGCAATACAACATGAGAAAATAAATCATATAAGCTCATTTTCTTTTAAATCACAAGTTTTCATAAACATGCATCATATAAGGAAATCATGGCAACACATAAACACACAATAACCTTGATATCTAGGCACACAATCTCCCCCTTGGCAGTAAGCCTATACAAACTCTTCTACTCATCATTCATACGAGAGACAACTTCTAAGTCCAACATATCAAGTCACAAAAGACAAAATAATACCGAAATCTCATAAAGCATGAAACACATACCGATAGTCACATTTGAAGATGACTCTTGATCATCTCTACCTTGAAGGGCATAGAACCTATTCTTCCTTTGAGCATTCTCATCCGGACCACTAGATGCAACTTGTTTATCGTCCCTTCCCTTAGCCTTAAGCACCGGGCAATCCCTCATTTTGTGCCCACTCTTCCCACACCCTTAACAACCATCCATGCTGGCTAGGAACTTACCATAATGATTCCTTCCACACTTGGTGCAAGTAGACCTAGGTAATGGAGACCCACTACCTTTCTCTTGGTTAAACCTAGGGGTATTTGGGGAATCTTGACCTGAATACCTTGGTTTAGACTTAGGTCTACCTTGTTCATCGGACTTAGCATTGGAGAAGTTCCCATCATTGGTCCTAGCCCTTTTTGCCTCCCTGCTCTTCTTCCTAAGTTTTGACTTCTCAATTTGTTGGGCATACACCATAAGCCTAGAGATATCCATGTCACCCACAAGTATTGCCGTACGGCATTCTTTTTTAACCAATTCGAACACACCCGTCAAATACCTACTCATCATATCCCTCAAATCTGAAACCATAGATGGAGCATACTTGAATAGTTGGGTGAATTTCAAGGCATACTCCTTAACACCCATGCTACCTTGCTTAAGTTTAATGAATTATTATACCTTAGCTTCCCTCAACTATCGGGGAAAGAACCTACCAACAAATGCTAGTTTGAACACTTCCCACTCTATTGGGCCCGCTCCTCCCAACCTAGAATCTTTCCATTGCTCATACCATATCTGAGCAATATCCTTCAAATTGTAAGCGGCTAGTTTCGCTTTTTCTACCTAAGTCACCCCCATGATAGCAAGTACTTTATAAACCTAATCTATAAACCACTTAGGATCCTCTTCCACCTTGGAGCCACAAAACTCCGGAGGGTTCAGCCTCAAAAACTCCCTCTCTCTTAAAGTATCCCCATTCACTATTGGATTCACCGGAGCTACCACCTCCTTATTGTCTTGTGCTGTCATTGCTTGAGTCAATAATTGGATAGTAGACCTAAACTCCGCATGGCTCACATTCTCAACTAAACGATCAATTAGAGCTTCAGGAGGAACTTTGGGAGGAACTTGGAGAGGAACCTCTTGCTCCACATTGTCTTCCTCATCCCGCCTAGAATTTTCCCTTGTATTAGCCATATCCTGAAAACCATAGGGCACGGATTAGGAGAAATACATGTTAGAGCTAAACTCTATGGAACAACTCATCTAATAGCTTCTCATTCATAAATGTAGTGCGCTTCACACTTATGAACAAGACTCTACTAGATGTGGTTTGAGACAATCCTAGAATCATTCTAAACCTTGTGCTCTAATTACCAAGTTTGTCATGACCCAAGGGTACACCCTAGATGTAACAAGGCATACTAGACCCCGAAAGGCCTAACACAAGCCACTTAAAATCTCATAACATAAAGTACATATAAATGATGCAAAAAATTTACAACTTTTTCTATAATAATTGAAGTCTCATAAAAGCAAGTGAAAATCTTACTACACTTTGTCTCAAACCATCTAAACTCAATTTGAATAAAACTCTTTGGGACGCAACCCATACAATAGTCTTAAGACATAAAGAAACGACATAAAGGAAATGGTGGCTTTATCCTCGATGCTATGAGGACTCACCAATCTTCAACTCCTTAGACTTCTAGAACCCTATCTTTAATAATGGAACTCAAAGTCATCGAACCCTACGTTTGATAAGAATGTAGGCAAGAGTATGCATTAGTACAAAATGTACTAAATATGTTAGCTAGCATAACATCATAAGAGCATAACACAAGGGTTAACCAACATAAAACATAAGTCATTAGCATAAGAGATAATAACATAATCATAAGCATAATCTCCAACATAGACATAATGTGAGCATAAGTCATCATAAGGCATAATCCAATAACATAGAAGATACCACCTAGTAATAAGCATAGTCCATCCTTAGTCCATCACACATAAAAGAAACTTCATAAGTAACCTTTAAGTTATACATGTGCAATGCATAGATGACATCCCATAATCCCACCTAGGCTAAGTACCACTTTTAGGTGGTCATACCTCTTTATCATCTTTTAACCTCATTATTAGCTTACTTCTCATAGACAAGGGAATCTCTCACCTTTACTCAAACATAACATGGAAGGAAACTATAGCAACAATCCATCAAAATATACACCATAAAAGAGAAACACTTCTTAGGCAACCATAAGTCATACTTTTGCAAAGCATGGATAAGACCACATAATCCTACCCACACTAAGTACTCCTTTAGGTCATCATACTCATTAGCTAGGGACTAATACCTCTCTTTATACTTTAGAACATTATGAGGTACATCTCAAGCACATCTTAGTTCATTACTAGGTTGAACCCTATGAGATACTCCTTGAGAATGTTTGAGTTTATTATAGCTTTCGAACACTTGGATATGCCTTTTCAAGTATGTCTTAGTTCATTTTACTCTTAGAACACTATGAGATGCCACTCTAAGTATGTCTTAGTTCCTCTTGAACACTATGAGATATTTCTTTAAACATTTCTTAGTTCCATGGATATGGAGATTGCTACTAGAAACCCTAACTCTACTAGGTGAAGGCTTCCATCTCATGAGACCTAACTTTGGTAAAACCCGGACACTACTATGTGAGAGTTACCCCTTTATCTTGGATAGTCCTCACATAAACTAGGTGTGGTTCTCCTCTCAACTCGGATCCCAGACCCTACCTTGTGTGACACTCCCTCTCATTATCAATATCCATTTTGGGCCAAGCATACACCCCCTAGATTCATTCTTAAGCCTTGCTTAACATTCATGTCTCATGAAAGAATGTCTTTGACAATTAATCCATGTTCAAGTGATTCTATCACTGTATACATTCAAGCATTCATAAGGTAGGTTAGGTGAGTATAGGACTTTCACCACAATTCTACCTATAAGACTTCTATTCTCATATAGACTTTACTCTCAAAGCCTTAGCATACATAATTCATCACATTGGCTTTACTTTCAAAACCCTATTCATCAACATTCATGACTACAAGCCTTACTCTCAAAGCTTTACTTGATACAAATCATCATGCATATCTAGATTACAAGACATTCTAGTCATATGCTTCATCTTTAAGCAATTCTAGTCATAATTCCTAATAAAGGTTCAATTTCAAGCTTTATTAGGCATGCTCAATCATATATAATTTAATCTAATTCAATTCATATTTACATGCTTCTATTCTTGAACAATTATTATACATGACATCCATTCTAGAAGATCAACTCTAAGTCTTCAATTTCACTTCACAAGGCATAAACTCACATTCTTCAATTTCATCAATTAGACTAAGTTTAACCATGGAAAACATGTAATCTCATAATAATATCATGATTAAATACTAAATCAATCATAAACAAGTACTATCCACTCAATTGGAATCATACTCAACACTACCCACAATATAGGAAGAAACTCTAGCTAGAATTGGGGTTCATCTTCACAATTGGGGGAAATCTAGGGGGCTCCATGGATGAATAAGCTAACATACCTTGGATACAAAGCCTTACAAATCTTGCAACAATGGAGTCTTGTTCTTGACCTAGGCTTCAAGCTCTATCTTCTTAGAGAGAGAAATATTTTAGAGAAGAGTATTTTGGGGATTTGATTTGGGTATTTGGTAAATAATGAGTTAATTGGGTGGTTAAAGGGTTAAAATATCTTATATAGGTGTTTTAAGACTAGGCAAAACGACCCCATTCAATAACCACCTTATTTGGAATTTACCAAAACGACCCTCACTAGGTAGCCTACTCCCAGGCACCACGACAGGGTCCACGAGCCGTGGTCCTGCCCGTGGTCCTTGGGCAGTGGCTTGGCCTTGGGATCTTGGCCTCCAATAATTGAAGGAAACTTCACAACCACTCCACGAGCCGTCTAGGCCTTCACAAGTCGTGAAGTGACTCATGTGGAGAAGGCCAACTTGGGCATGCTTGAGGGGCACACTACCTCAACACCACGAGTGGCACCGTGATTCATGGTGGACACCACAATCCGTCTAGGCTCTCGTGGTCCAAGGCAGTGTCATGGCATACTTCGGGCAGCCTTGTCTCTTGCCTTGGCCCTTGGCCCTTGCCCCCTTGCCTTGGCTCATGCCCTCTAGTCTTGACTCATAGCCCTCAATTTAACCCTAGATGGTCTACTAAACTGCGGGGTGTTATAGTGTGACTCGTGGTGGGCTAAGCAATAGCCTCCTCAAGACTGCCCAAAACACCCCTTTTTTTCACGAGCCGCTTCACAGCTCGTGGAGATGACTTAGTTTTTAGGGTTAAGGAGGGAGGTTGGCAAGCTACTGGTTCCTCACCATGGAAGGGACCACGACTCGTGGAGCTCCTCGTGAAGGGTGAGGCTGACCACTGTAGCTAGGGGTTAATTAGTATTTTCCTATTTAAATTAGACTAAAGCCATGTCGTTTTGCTTAAGTCTAGGGCCCCTATATACATCATTTAACCTTATACACTTTATCAATGAACTCTTGAGGATCTTCCTCAACCTTGGAGACATAAAACTCTAGGGGATTCATTCTAGTGAAGTCCCTCACTTTAGATGTCATCGTACCCACATTTGGGTTCATGAGGACCACAACCTTTCTATTAGATTAAGCCGACATAGCTTGAGCCAACACTTGAAAAGTGTCTTGAAACTCTGCATTAGTCACTTATTCAGCCAAAGGATCGGCTTGAACTTAAGGAGCTTCTTGTTCCACATTCTCACCCGCATTCCTTCTAACGTATTCTCTTCGAGGGGCAATGTCCTAAAAAGCATTGTATAAGGATTAGGAGAGATACATATAGAGTTACACTTTATTACATGACTTTAGAATGATGAAAGAAGTGGAATTTCCTAAACAACTTATAGCCTTCTATTCATAAGTGTGGCGCATTTCGAATTCATGAACAAGACTCTACTTGATGTGGCTTGTGAGACATCCTAGGACCTTTCTAAGCCTTGTGCCCCAAATACCAATTTTGTTAAGACCCAAAGTATACCCTAGGTGTAACATGGTGTGTAGAACCCTGAAAGGCCCTACACAACCCACTTAGCATACATCATACAAGATAATAGAAATAAAGTTTCAAAGAAACAATAATATATCATAAAAGAGTTTGACAAAGTGAAAGTCTAACATAGTCTCAACAAGACATCTATTACATTAAAAGGAAGTGGTTGTGTCAAGACCCGAGCCTATCCCCCGGAAGTGACACGGCGTACAAGAATCCAAAAAGTCTCATACAAGCCTCATAGCATGTCATCACATAAGATAGTAGAAATAGTATAGAATTTAAAACTTTTCTTAATCCATACAATCAAAAACATCATTTAAAACAGCGGAAGTCTACTAGTCTCACATGGCCATCTAAAAACAATCTTCGAATCAAAAGTAAGGTCACGGCCCTATACAATAGAAAGTCTAAAAGAGTCTATTACAATGAAATACATGAAACATCAAGAGTAATTGTCCTCGAATCCATGAGGACATACCACTAGCCTTTGAAGAACTTAATCCAACCTTCAACTAGAGAGAATCAACTCAAATGTCGGAACCTATACTTTGTAGAAAAATAAAAGAAATATGGGTTAGCACATTTAATGTACTAAGATAACCATGAAAAAATCATGCTTTAAAACGGAAATTTGGTTTGAAATCCATGCATCATGCCAATTATTGAGAAAACTTCATGAACATAAGCATAAGAGGCATAAGATACAAGTATAATCAACATACAAGCCATTTCATCATGTTAGAACATAATCAACATATAATTCATTTCATCACATTAAGTTTTCACCTTAAGTAACCCTAAGCTATACTTTGTGCAATGTATGAAGAGCGTCCCATACCACCATCCACACTAAGTACCACATTAAGGCTACCAAAAGTGAACTTACCATTCTTCCTTTTCACCTTTTAGACAATACTCATATATAAGGAACATAAACATTTCATAAGTCATGACAAGGAAGTAACTCATAATACAATCCAAGTAAAGTATGCATCATCTCATAAAGCATATAAGTCAACATTCTTCATTAGATTCATTAAGAGCACTTTCATTCATTAGTCATTAAGACCTTAGAGAACTCACTATAGCCCTCTCAAAGCCTATTCGTGCAATGCATGATTGGCATCTCATACTACCACTCACACTTCATAGAACCTCTTAAGTAACCATAGTCCACATCTCACATGATGGGAATAAGCGTTAATCGGCATAGACAATGTGAGCATTACATGGAATCTGATGTCATAAACCCAAACCGTATAGAGTTGGTCTACTTGCCTAAGGTAGGACAGGTAACATTTTAGCTTAGGTGGATCCACTAGCTAATATCCTTTGTTGGCACATAGTTATGGGATAGGAAGATGTTCATTGGAACTCTAACCTAACGTTGGAAGAGTTTTCATCTTACCATATCCACTAGGTGCTTAGCCTTTATTCTCATAGAGCATTTCATTCACATTACATTATTGTACTTGGGAGGAATGTCATTGGCCTATTGACCCAAGGTACACCATTACACATGAAAGGAATGCCATAAGCCTATCAATTTATGGTACATTATTAGGATAGCTCTAGAATCCTCATGAAAGAAATGCCATAAGCCTATCGATTCATGGTTCATCATTACATTATTGTACACATGAAAGGAATTCCATAAGCCAATCGATTCATGGTACATTGACTCATTAGGAAGGAAATGCCATAGGCCTATCGATTCAACAGTCGTCATTATATTAGTTCATTGGCTCATTATGAAAGAAATGTCATTGGCCTATCGATTCATATTCATTAAGTCAATACACATTCATTACACATTTATGAAAGGAATGTCATAAGCCTATCGATTCATATTCATTAAGTTAATACACATAAAGAGGATGTCTAAGCCTACCAATTCAAGGTACTTCAATCAATATCACATTCATCAATACAAGAAAATGATGCCCTAATCCTACCAATTCAAGATACATCAATCCACATTACTTTCATTTATACAAGAAGAGGATGCCTAAGCCTATCAATTCAAGATACAACATTACATTATAGAAACCCTTCACATTCTATCATCATCATTCATGAGTGTTAATTGAGAATATGCTTTCAATAATAACACAATTACACTCTAAACATGATCATAACACTTTCATTGAGGTCACTGACATATACTTCACATCATGACCATACATAGACCCTTCATGAAAATTCCCTCCAAGGCTATGAATCAATCTCAACCCATACATCTAAGATACTACAATAGATAAGGGAACTAACATGATTCAATAACTAATTCGATATAAACATAAACAATTCAACATACTTTCATGATCAATCAATCCCCAATCACAATTCACAACTTAGGATTTTGGGGGAAACATGGGTTCATAGGAGATATTCACCATAATTCATCCTTAATTCAACAATACATTCATAATTCATCATATATAAACCTTTGAAAACGTTTCGGAATTGAACCCATACATAGATTAAAACTCTAGGTTTTTGGGGGATTTTTGAAACTTGAAATCATCTTTTGATAGGGCTCCTTGAATGAAACTTAATCAAGGATGAAGAATACTATACCTTCATGGAAGAAAATCCACGGAAATTGAGAGTGAAAGGTGAGATCTTGATCTTCAAAGCTTGACTCCTTCTTCTCTAATGGTGATTTCTAGAAAGACAATATTTGGAAAGGGTGGAGGTTTCTATTTTGTGTTTGAAATAATGAATTGAAAAAGGTGTTTAACACCTTTAAAAGCCTTAAAATACTTTAATAAATCAATAATAATCATACCCAACCCCTAAATAATTAATTATGAATTTACTAAGTTGCCCTTACCTTTGGCCGAATTGAACAGCAACTCAGTGATGACCTACGCAGGTGGGCTCACGCCCCATCCTGCAGGTTCGTGGTTTGGGGATGGAACTTGAAAATTGGGCCCTTGACCTACGGAGACCATCCAAGGGGCGTAGGTCCCATCCGTAGCTCCCCATATTTTTGACAGCTTTTTGGTTCTAGGCAGCTTTGGGGGTTAGACTTTAGGGTCCCCCTCAAGGACCCTTGGTTGGTCCTTGGGGGGTCGTACCTTGACGTTAACCCCTAAACCCCTCAATCTAAACATGGGAAGACATTCTACAACTTCAAACCCCACAACAAACTCAAAACGAATAAATGTATTGGGCAATGCCTTTCTTTTCTTGAATTCCAAAATTCTCCCAAACTTGTTAGGCTCTAGTTTCACTTATTAGTTTTCCGGGTCGTCACATTATCTCCCCCTTAGGAACATTTGTCCTCGAATGACACTTTAAACACATTAAGGGATTAACAACTCAAGACTAGCATCCCATCATGCATGAAACATCATAACCAATGCACAAAACTTAGGAGGAAACAACAACTCCATCTCAAACATACTCCATGCAACACAAGAAAGTAGGAACTACATCTACAAACTCATTATGCATGAAAACATCAACATTTCTCATTTCATTGGAGGAATTTCCTTCTCCAACTCACATCATGATCATCATAACATCATTAGGCACATTATGCAATTCTTCTCAAAGACACATTTAAGCATGTTCAACAAGTCAACTAATGAAGCATTTAGGCAATTCATACTAGATACACATCAACATGAGGAACACAATCATGAAAATTCATTTTCCCATAAACACATAAATTCCATCAAAGCATGCATAACATAAGGAAATCATGGAAACACATAATCACACATGACTCCAAAACATGAAACAAGCTACAAGGAACTCTTGGTCTCAATCTTGAATAGGAATAGAAGGAAAGAGATAAGGATAATGGAACTCTCAACAATCTTACTATTCAACATACCATCTCCATCTTAGAAGTAAACACAAACTAAGGCTAACATGAAAATAAAATAGGGACCTCACAAGGGATTCAAACCTATAAGAAACCATCAACATACTGGTGCCTTCATCCGAAAGAGCTTATTTGCCCTCTCTAGCTTAAAGTGCATAGAAACAAATTTTCTTTGGAGCACTAGGATCTGGATTATTAAGAGAACTTGCTAGGCCTCCCTTTTTTTGGCCATGAGTGTAGGGAAATTTCTCACTTGATGATCACTTTTTCCACAACCATAACACCCACTAGTATCGGCTAGGCACTTCCCATAATGCTTCTTCCCACAAGTGGTGCAAATAGGTTTAGGAAATGGAGACCCACTCCCTTTCTTTTGGTTAACCCTAGGAGTGCTTAAAGAATCTTGGTTAAAATCCCTCTTTTTGAACCTTGGTTGACCTTGCTCATCGAATCTAGCCCTCTTCACCTCCCTATTCTTTTTCTTAAGTTTGGACTCCTCAATTGATTGAGCATATACCATAAGCCTAGAGATATTTATGTCATCATTGAGCATTGCCGTACCGCACTCTTCCTCAACTAGGTCAGATACACCGTCACATATCTACGCATCTCATCCCTAGGGTTAGACACCAAAGATAAAGCATACTTAGACAATTGGGTAAATTTCAAAGAGTACTCTTGAACATTCATGCTACCTTGCCTAATGTTGATAAACTCCTCCACCTTAACTTCCCTCTTCTCACGGGGGAAGAACCTACCAAGGAATGCTTCCTTGAACAATTCTCAATCTATAGGTCCTTCTTCTACTGGCCTATTACTCTTCCATTGAGTGAACTAAACTTGGGTAACATCTTTTAATTAATAAGCGGCTAGTTCCATTTTTTCTATAGAAGTCACCCCCATAGCATTCACTACCTTATACACCTCATCCAAAAACTCTTGGGGATCCTCTCCCACCTTGGAACCTAGAAACACCGGAGGATTCATCCTCACAAAGTCCCTCAACGTAGAAGTCATAGTGCTCATAACAGGGACATGAGTCTCAACACCCCTAGTGGCTTGGGCTATCATAGCTTGGGCTTGAGTAGTTACGGCTTGAGCCATCATCAAAAGAGCTAATCTAACTTATTCATTGGTCATGGTCGGGGGATAAATAGGAGCTTGATCACCTTGAGGAACTTGGCCATCTTGAAGACCTTGGGGAGGAACTCCCTCATTCACATTCTCCTCTTCCATCCTTGTTGCGTTCGCCCTTGTATTCATATCCTATAAACACAAGAGAAGGGTTAGGAAAAGGACTACTATAGAGCTAAACTGTCACGACCCAAGCCTAGGGCTTAGACGTGACCGGCGAATGGGGAACCCGAGGGAACCCCAAACAAGCCTCATAGCATATCATTACACATCCTTGGTCGCGGAAGCAATTAAAATGACCATAAGCAATAAGCATAGTCAAGGAAAAATCGGGACTAAGGGAACAAGAAAAAAAAAAGGAGAATAATACATAAATACCATAGATGAGTCAAGCTTAAGCAAAATACACAACTTGTCCAACACCACCTCTAAACATGGATACTTAGCGGGGGCCGAGACAAACTACCGGGCTCACCCTCATAGTCAATACATAATTAAAAAGGAAAAGTCTTATACATAGCAAGAGATCATAAGCAACGTCCCCGAAATGGAGGACTCACCAATAAACTCGATAGAAAATCGAATTAGCCACGCGGAGGAGGATGGTCGACGGTGCTCGGTCCCTACATGATGACATCATGTAGGCATAGAGTATGCATTAGTATGTTTGAATGTACTAAGTATATGGGATGCAATGCAATGCAACAATGGATGGACATCATAGGCAAAATGCATAATCGTACCCGATAGGTAGCATATTAATGAGATGATATGTATAATAATGCTTATATAAAAAAATCATATTTAGTAGGGCATAGTATATGTGTAGTGAGTGACCATCAAATAGTATTTTCAAGGCCTACCATCCCCTTGGAGAAGCGAAAGAGGTACAAACCCCTCAATGTGGTTACCCGGGCCTACCACCCCCCGAGCTAGGGACCAAGGTACAAACCCCTCGATATGGTTATACGGGCCTACTATCCCCCGTACTAGGCAACCAAGGTACAAACCCCTCGATACGGTTATACGGGCCTACTACCCCCGTACTAGGCAACCAAGGTACCAACCCCTCGATACGATTACACGGGCCTACAACCCCCCGAGCTAGGCTTGGTCGACTCATGACACTTATATAGAGAAAATCATATACATGTATCCATTTCATCATCATTTCAATAATTATATAACCATCCGACTCATAGGACGTACATTGGACCTTCCATTTCATAAGAATTCTATAAATGGACATTTTATCAAACACATGGTGGGCTATTGTTCATGTAAATAAAATCATGTGTTTCAAGAGTACTAAGTCCAACCGATTTCAAAATCCATATTAAACCGCCCACCAACAACAAACATATATATATATATACATATATAACAACTTTCATAATTTGATCATGGAGGCATGAAAACCATAAACATCACATAATAATACCATTTCATGATAATATGCAAGATAGACCTTAATAGGGTGTGTAGTAGTGATTCCATACTCAAGACTTCATAAATAAACATAAGGACCCATAAACTTGAAGTAGTAATAGAGGATAAATGGTTGGGCTTGTGGAAAGGAAGGTTTCCACAATCAAACCCACATACCTTGAGTTTTTATGAAGGTCTTGAGAGTGTCTTCAATGGAAGCTTGGAACTTGGAGCAAAATCTCTTCAATCTTGATGAAGTTTTGGATTAGGGTTCTTGAGAGAACTTGAGAGAAAATTGTCTAAGTATGGGAGAGGTGTTTTGGGAAATGTTTTAGAGATGGAATTGAATTAATGTTATATAAGAAATAACAAATGCCCTTTGGAAAAACGGAACCAACACTTAGAAAAAAAAAAAGAGGCGGGTGAACAGTAATTTCGGTCACTGGAAATTGCATTTCCTGCCAGACAGATTTTACGAAAATGGGCATAACTTCTTCGTCCGAACTCCGAATGAGGTGAAACAAATTGCGTTAGAAAGCTAACTCGCAGAGCTTTAATTTTGATAGTTTGAGCTCCTTCCAGTTCCTTGTGTGCTAAGAGATATGCCCCTTTAAAGTTCATCCTCAAAATCGCATTTTTTGCGATTTTCAAATTTTGATACGGTTGCTCTAAAATTCGGGTTATACCTATTTCCCACTCAATTTGACCCCCTGAATAAGAATATGAAGTCGAATTTCTGAAATGATGCACGGATTTTGAGATATATGGAAATTACAATTTTAGGTGTTTTCGAAGCACATTTTCGGGCATTTTTGGGGTCGTTTCAATATCTCCCCTTTGGGAACATTCGTCCCCGAATGTCAAAGAAACGTACATGAGAGACACAAACATGGAAAATCCAAGCCACATAAGGATGCAACAATGCACTTACACCTCATTTCAAAAACTTCAACATAGTTGTAAAACCACAATGAACTTGTTAACTTAAACATGAATTTATGCAATGACATGGTGGCTGAACTTAAGACCTGAGATTTTATAAAGGGCTTAGATCAATACCTCAAGCTTGAGTGGAGTGGAAAAGATAAGGATATCGCCTTTGCATGTCCGCTTCGGCCTCCCAAGTAGCACTTTCAACTTGTTGATTTCTCCAAAGGACCTTAACGGAAGCCACATCTTTGTTTCTCAACCTCTTCACTTGTCTATCTAAAATCTAGACCGGAACCTCTTCATAGGTCAAATTATCTTCAACAACACCCACAACATCAAGAGGCACAATGGCATTCGAATCACCCACATACTTCCTCAACATAGACACATGAAATATCGGATGAACCAAATCCATTTCGCTAGGCAATTCCAACTCATAAGCTACCTTGTCAATTCTCCTCATCACCTTATAAGGACCCACATATCTTCGGCTCAACTTACCCTTCTTACCAAAACGAATCACACCCTTCATGGGTGACACCTTCAAATAGACCCAATCACCAACTCGAAATTCAAGAGCCCTTCTCCTCACATCGGCATAGGACTTTTGGCAACTTTGGCCGTCTTCAACCTTTCTCTAATCATCCTAACCTTCTCAAGAGCCTCCATAACTAGATCCGGTCCTAACAAGGCCACCTCACCAACCTCAAACCACCCAACCGGTGATCTACAACGCCTCCCATAGAGAGCCTCAAAAGGAGTCATACCGATGCTAGAATGATAACTATTGTTATAGGCACACTCAATCAATGGAAGATGATCATCCCAACTACCCTTAAGTTCCAATACACAAGCCCTAAGCATATCCTCAAGTTTTTGGATAGTCCTTTCGGCTTGTCCATCCGTTTGCGGGTGAAAGGTCGTAGTAAGCTTAACTCTCGTACCTAGACCCCTTTGAAAGGACTTCCAAAAGTGTGAAGTAAATTGAGTACCACGATCCGATATGATGGATAGAGGAATCCCATGCAACCTTACCAAGTCATGAATATATAACCTTGCATAATCTTCCGCCCCATATGTTGTCTTTACCGGTAGAAAATGAGCCGATTTCGTCATCCTATCAACCACCACCCAAATAGAATCAAAACATTTTCTAGTCTTGGGTAAACCAACTACAAAATCCATATTAATTTCTTCCCACTTCCAAGTAGGAATCTCTATGTCTTGGGTTAAGCCACCCGGCCTTTGATGTTCGGCCTTGACTTGTTGGCAACTATGACAACCGGAGACGAATTTGGCAATGTCCTTCTTCATGCCTCCGCACCAATACACATCTCTCAAATCTCTATACATTTTGGTGGAATCGGGGTGGATGGAGTAGGAAGAATTATGAGCCTCCTCAAGAATTTTCTCCCTCAAGCCATCAACACAAGGCACACACAACCTACCTTGGTACCTAAGGGTACCATCTCCCCCTTGGGAGAAAACTTCCACCTTGCCCTCTTTCACCAAGGCCTTCAATTCTAACAAGGAAGAGTCAAGATCTTGTTTTTCTATCACCTCATCAACCAAGCAAGACCTAGCACCCTCAACAACGACCACACCACCATTACCAACCTCTTTCAACCTAACCCCCAACCTAGCCAACCGATGCACCTCCCTAGCCATTTCCCTATCACCAATATCAACATGAGCTAGGCTACCCATAGACACCCTACTCAAAGTATCCGCTACCACATTAGCTTTACCGGGATGATAATGCACACTCATATCATAATCTTTAAGAAATTCTATCCACCTTCTTTGTCTCAAGTTGAGATCTTTTTGGGTGAAGACATATTGGAGGCTCTTATGATCGGTAAACACATCAACACGTACCCCATACAAGTAATGACGCCAAATCTTTAAAGCAAACACCACCGCGGCTAATTCAAGATCATGCGTAGGATAGTTCTTTTCATGCACTTTGAGTTGTCTAGAAGCATAGGCTATCACCTTACCATTTTGCATTAGAACACAACCCAAACCAACTCTAGAAGCATCACAATACACAACAAATCCCTCAAGCCCATCCGGTAGTGACAATATAGGAGCGAACACAAGTTTATCTTTCAACGTTTGAAAACTCCTTTCGCACTCATCGGTCCATTCAAACTTAGCCTTCTTTTGTGTCAACTTAGTCATGGGAGAAGCAATAGAAGAAAACTCATTCACAAATCTCCGGTATTAACCCGCTAAGCCCAAGAAGCTCCTAATATCCGACGGGGTCAATGGCCTAGGCCAATTTCTAATCACATCGGTCTTCTTAGGGTCCACCTTAATGCCATCCCCCGACACCACAAAATTCACACTTTTCATACTTGCCATACAACTTCTCCTCTCTCAATCTTTGCAACACAATCCTCAAGTGACCTATATGTTCTTTCTCACTATGCGAATAGATTAAAATATCATCAATGAAGACCACAACAAAGCAATCAAGGTAGGCTTTAAAGACCCTATTCATTAGGTCCATAAAGATAGCCGGTGCATTGGTCAACCCAAAGGACATGACCACAAATTCATAATGCCCATACCTAGTCCGAAAGGCTATCTTAGGAATGTCACACTCTCTCACCTTCACTTGATGATACCCGGACCGAAGATCAATCTTAGAGAAGTGGCTAGCCCCTTGCAATTGGTCGAACAAGTCATCAATCCTAGGAAGAGGATATTTATTCTTGACGGTGACCTTATTGAGTTGCCGGTAATCAATACACATCCTAAGGGACCCATCTTTCTTCTTCACAAACAACACCGGTGCACCCCATGGTGATTGGCTAGGCCTAATAAAACCCTTCTCCAACAAGTCCCTCAATTGTTCTTTCAACTCCTTTAACTCCGCCGGGGCCATACGGTAAGGGGGAATAGAAATAGGTTGAGTATCGGGAAGGAGGTCTATGCCAAAATCTATTTCCCTTTCGGGAGGAACACCGGAAGGTCATTAGAAAGACATCAAGAAATTCATTTACGACCGGAATCGACTCTATAGGAAGGGTTTTGGACTCCACATCCCTAACCCTCACAAGGTGATAGAGACACCCCTTAGAGATCAACTTACGGGCTTTAATGCAAGAGATGAGCCTACCCTTGACTACCACATTTTGGCTCTCCCACTCAATAATGGGTTCACTTGGGAATTGGAACTTGACCCTACGGGTTCTACAATCAATGGAAGCATAGTATGCATGCAACCAATCCATCCCAAGAACAACATCAAAATCGACCATGTTCAACTCAACAAGATCACAAAACAATATTTTATGCAAGATGCAAATAGGACAATTTCTATAGACCTTCCTAGCAACCATATATGCACCAATAGGAGTAGACACCTTATATGACTCATGCAACAAGTCGGGCTCAACATGAAACTTTTTGGCAACAAAGGGGGTGACAAAAGAAAGAGAGGCACCCGGATCAATTAATGCATATACATCAAAGTCAAAGATTTTCAACATACCGATAACGACGTCGGGGACTTCCTCGACCCCTTGCCTCCCATGTAAAGCATAAAATCGATTGTGCCTTGCGGCACCACTTAGTCGGCCCCCTCTCCCCAAAGGAACCGCATTGGCACCTTGTGGACGAACCTTCTTACCCTTGTTGCGATTCCGAGGACAATCTATTGTCTTGTGCCCCATTTCCCCACAACTATAGCAAGCACTGGTATTTCTCAAGCACGGGCCACCATGACCCTTACCACACTTCGGGCATACATCAATAGGACCCATACCACCAACGCCTTGGGCCCTTGGAATGTCATTGGCAAACCCCTATGGGGCGCATGAGAAGACCCTTGGCCTTGATGAAACCAACCTCCCTTCGACTTTGGAACTTGCCCTCAAAACGGGCCCTCTTGGCCTCATGACCCCTCCTCTTCCTCAACTTCTCCTCCTCCATTTGCTCGGCATAGACCATCAAGCGGGACAAGTCTATGTCACTAATCAACATTGCGGACCAGCATTCTTCACTCACTAGGTCGGACACACCCATCACGAATTTGTTCATTCTAGATCGTGAGTCGGCAACCAAGTGTGGAGCATATCTTGAAAGTTGGTTAAACTTGAGGGCATACTCCCTCACACTTATAGACCGTTGTTTTAAATTCATGAACTCCTCCAATTTGGCTTCCCTAAGCTCAAGAGGAAAGAATCGATTAAGGAAAGCCGTTTTGAACTCTTCCCAATGCACCACATAGTTTACCCCCTTTTCTTCCTTCCATTGGTTGTACCATATTTGGGCCACCTCTTTTAGTTGGTAGGCCGCCAACTCCACCTTATCTTCTAACCTCACGCCCATGATAGCTAATATCTTGTGGACTTCATCAATGAACTCTTGAGGGTCTTCATCTAACTTAGACCCATAGTATTCCGAGGGATTCATCCGCACGAAGTCTCTCACCCGAGATGCCGGGGTAGGAGCTTGAGGAGTTTGGGCCCCGTGGTTGGCTTGATTAGCCAAAGCTTGTGCAAAATAAAGTAAGGGCATCCCGAAGATCCCCATTGGTCGGTTGTTCCTCGGGTGCGCGGGCTCGTCTTCCTCTTGTATTAGGCATGATCTAGCATAGCAAAGAACAACCGTTAGGGAAAAAAGAACTTAATTCAACTCTACCGCACGACTTAGAACATGAAGAAGGGAAACATTTCCTAAAACGTCTCATAGCCTCTTACTCATAATTGTGGTGCACAACACAACCATGAATCAGACTCTAATCAACGCGGTGTGTTAGACTCCGAGGATCTATCAACCTATTTCTCTGATACCAAGTTTGTCACGACCCAAGCCTAGGGCTTAGACGTGACCGGCGAATGGGGAACCCGAGGGAACCCCAAACAAGCCTCATAGCATATCATTACACATCCTTGGTCGCGGAAGCAATTAAAATGACCATAAGCAATAAGCATAGTCAAGGGAAAATCGAGACTAAGGGAACAAGAAAAAAAAAAGGAGAATAATACATAAATACCATAGATGAGTCAAGCTCAAGCAAAATACACAACTTGTCCAACACCACCTCTAAACATGGATACTTAGCGGGGGCCGAGACAAACTACCGGGCTCACCCTCATAGTCAATACATAATTAAAAAGGAAAAGTCTTATACATAGCAAGAGATCATAAGCAACGTCCCCGAAATGGAGGACTCACCAATAAACTCGATAGAAAATCGAATTAGCCACGCGGAGGAGGATGGTCAGACGGTGCTCCGGTCCCTACATGATGACATCATGTAGGCATAGAGTATGCATTAGTACGTTTGAATGTACTAAGTATATGGGATGCAATGCAATGCAACAATGGATGGACATCATAGGCAAAATGCATAATCGTACCCGATAGGTAGCATATTAATGAGATGATATGTATAATAATGCTTATATAAAAAAATCATATTTAGTAGGGCATAGTATATGTGTAGTGAGTGACCATCAAATAGTATTTTCAAGGCCTACCACCCCCTTGGAGAGGCGAAAGAGGTACAAACCCCTCAATGTGGTTACCCGGGCCTACCACCCCGAGCTAGGACCAAGGTACAAACCCTCGATATGGTTATACGGGCCCGGTTATACGGGCCTACTACCCCCCGTACTAGGCAACCAAGGTACCAACCCCTCGATACGGTTACCCGGGCCTACAACCCCCCGAGCTAGGCTTGGTCGACTCACGACACTTACATAGAGAAAATCATATACATGTATCTATTTTATCATCATTTCAATAATTATATAACCATCCGACTCATAGGACGTAAATTGGACCTTCCATTTCATAAGAATTCTATAAATTGACATTTTATCAAACACATGGTGGGCTATTGTTCATGTAAATAAAATCATGTGTTTCAAGAGTACTAAGTCCAATCGATTTCAAAATCCATATAAAACAGCCCACCAACAACATACATATATATATATACATATATAACAACCTTCATAATTTGATCATGGAGGCATGAAAACCATAAACATCACATAATAATACCATTTCATGATAATATGCAAGATAGACCTTAATAGGGTGTGTAGTAGTGATTCCATACTCAAGACTTCATAAATAAACATAAGGACCCATAAACTTGAAGTAGTAATAGAGGATAAATGGTTGGCTTGTGGAAAGGAAGGTTTCCACAATCAAACCCACATACCTTGAGTTTTTATGAAGATCTTGAGAGTGTCTTCAATAAAAGCTTGGAACTTGGAGCAAAATCTCTTCAATCTTGATGAAGTTTTGGATTAGGGTTCTTGAGAGAACTTGAGAGAAAATGTGTCTAAGTATGGGAGAGGTGTTTTGGGAAATGTTTTAGAGATGGGAATTGAATTAATGTTATATAGGAAATAACAAATGCCCTTTGGAAAACGGAACCAACACTTAGAAAAAAAAAAAAAGAGGCGGGTGAACAGTAATTTCGGTCACCGGAAATTGCATTTCCTGCCGGACGATTTTACGAAATGGGCATAACTTCTTCTGTCCGAACTCCGAATGAGGTGAAACAAATTGCGTTGGAAAGCTAACTCACAGAGCTTTAATTTTGATAGTTTGAGCTCCTTCCAGTTCCTTGTGTGCTAACAGATATTCCCCTTTAAAGTTGACCCTCAAAATCACATTTTTTGCGATTTTTGAATTTTGATACGTTTGCTCTAAAATTCGGGTTATACCCATTTTCCACTCAATTTGACCCCCTGAATAAGAATATGAAGTCAAATTTCCGAAATGATGCACGAATTTTGAGATATATGGAAATTACAATTTTAGGTGTTTCCTAAGCACATTTTCGAGCATTTTTGGGGTTGTTTCATAAACTCTAAGGCACGACTTTAAGAGTAATTAAAGAAGTGAAGTTTCCTAACGTCTTATAGCCTCTCATTCATAAAATGTGTCGCGATTCACACTCATGAACAAGACTCTACTCGACGTGGCTTGTGAGACTTCAATCCTAAAAACCATCCCAAAATCTTGTGCTCTAATACAATGTTTGTCATGACCCAAGCCTATCCCCTAGAAGTGACACGACATACAAGACTCTGAAATGTCATATGCAAGCCTCATAGCATGTCATCACATAAGATAGTAGAAATAGTACGAAATTTAAAACTTTTCTTAATCCATACAATTGAAAACATCACTTAAAACAGCGGATGTCTGCTAGTCTCACATTGCCATCTAAAAATAATCTTTGATCAAAAGTAGGGTCACAGCCCTTTACAATAGAAAGTCTAAAAGAGTCTATTACAATGAAAGACATGAAATATCAAAACTACTTGTCCTTGAAACCATGAGGACAAACCACTAGCCTTGGAAGAACTCAATCCAAGCTTCAACTAGAGAGAATCAACTCAAATACCGGAACCTACACTTTGTAGAAAAATAGAAGAAATATGGGTTAGCACATTTAATGTACTAAGTATGATAGTTAAGCAAAAATCAAGCTTTAAAACGGAAATTTGGTTTGAAATCCATGCATCATGCCAATTTTTGAGAAAACTTCATGACCATAAGCATAAGAGGCATAAGATACAAGTATAATCAACATACAAGTCATTCTATCACGTTAGAACATAATCAACATATAATCCATTTCATCACATTAAGTTTTCACCTTAAGTAACCCTAAGTTATACTTTGTGCAATGTATGAAGATTGTCCCATACCACCATCCACACTAAGTACCACATTAAGGCCACCAAAAGTAAACTTACCATTCTTCCTTTTAACCTTTTAGACAATACTCATACATAAGAAACATAAACATTTCATAAGTCATGAAAAGGAAGTAACTTATAATGCAATCCAAGTAAAGCATGCATCATCTCATTAAGAATATAAGTCAACATTCTTCATTAGATTCATTAAGAGAACTTTCATTCATTAGTCATTAAGACCTTAGAGAACTCATTATAGCCCTCTCAAAGCCTACTCGTGCAATGCATGAATGGCATCCCATCCTACCACGCACACTTCATAGAACCTCTTAAGTAACCATAGTACATATCTCACATAATGGGAATAAGCATTAACCGGCATAGACCATGTGAGCATTACATGGAATCTGGTGTCATAAACCCACATCGTAAAAAGTTAGTCTACTTTCCTAAGGTAGGACCGGTAACATTTTAGCTTAGTTAGATCCACTAGCTAATATCCTATGTGGGCACATAATTATGGGATAGGAAGATGTTCATTGGAACTCTAACCTAAGTTGGGAGAGTTTTCTTCTTACCATATCCACTCAGTGCTTAGCCTTCATTCCCATAGAGTATTTCATTCACATTACATTATTGTACTTCAGAGGAATGCCATTGGTCTATCGACGCAAGGTACACCATTACACATGAAAGGAATGCCATATGTCTATCGATTCATGGTACATTATTAGGATAGCTCTAGAATCCTCATCAAAGGAATGTCATAAGCCTATCGATTCATAGTTCATCATTACATTATTGTACATATGAAAGGAATGCCATAAGCCTATCGATTCATGGTATATTGACTCATTAAGAAGGGAATGCCATAGGCCTATCGATTCAAGAGTCATCATTACATTAGTTCATTGGCTCATTATGAAAGGAATGGCATTGGCCTATCGATTAATATTCATTAAGTCAATACACATTCATTACACATTTATGAAAGGAATGCCTTAAGCCTAAAGATTCATAATCATTAAGTCAACACACATTCATTACACATGAAGAGGAAGTCTAAGCCTACCAATTCAAGGTACTTCAATCAATATCACATTAATCAATACAAGAAAAGGATGCCTTAAGCCTACCAATTCAAGATACATCAATCCATATTACTTTCATTTATATAAGAAAAGGATGCCTAAGCCTACCAATTCAAGATACAACATTACATTATAGAGATTGTTAGTAGATACCCCGCCTCAACTCATGGATGAGTATCCATCCCAAACCCAACATTCATTAATTGAAATGCTCATAGATTCAAAGAAGTGAATAGCCTTTCACCTAAGAATCATCTTATTATGAGAAAGTCCTTTCACAACAATTCATTATCATTCATTAAAGTACAATTAAGAATAACCTTTCAATCAACCCATCATCATTAACATAATCATAGAAACTTCATTCATTAGTCATTCATGAGTGTGTGTATGTGAGAATAACCTTTCACATAGATCCTCACCATTCATAAGGGTTAATTGAGAATATACATTCAATCACCACACAATTGCATTCTAAACATTATCATAACACATTCATTGAGATCACACACATATACTTCACATCATAGTCATACATAATACTTCATGAAATTAATCGTTAGGGCTATGAACCAACATCAACCCATAAATCCAAGATACTACAATAGATAATTCAATATAAACATAAACAATTCAACATACTTGCATAATCAACCAATTTCCAATCTCACCTACGAACTCACTCATAAGGAAACTCATCAAGTAGGTCTTTCGAGTCTTGCAAGTACTGTCGAAGCTTTAAATTCACAACTTAAGAATTTGGAAAATAACATGGGTTCTAGGAAGAAAACATCTTAATTAATCATTAAAACCACAATTCATTCATAATTCAATGCAATAATGCCTTTGAAATCATTTGGAATTGAACCCATGCTAAGATTGAAAATTAGGGTTTTTAGGGAAACATTGGGGTTTTGAAATCAACTTTGAAATTGGCTCCTTGAAAGAAACTAAGTCAAGGGTGAAGACTACCATACCTTTTATGGAAGAATCCCACGAAAATCCCTTGAAAAACTTGAAGTCTTGACCTTGGAAGCTTGAAGTCTTCACCTCCAATGGAGGTTTCTAGAGAGAGAACTTTTGAGAAGAGAGGTTTCTAACTTTTGGGGTGTTTTGAAATAAGGAGTAAATGACTTGTTTTAGGACTTAAAACTATATATACTAGTGTTATAAAACAGTTAAAAACAACCCCACACATTAATTAATTAAAATAAAATTACCTAAAACACCCTCAACTTGGGCGACCCATCAGGGACCACGCCCAACTAAACGGGTCGTGAGGGGCACCACGGCTCATGGTGGTGCCCGTGGTCCCTTTACCAGTGTGCCTTCCCACTATGCCAAGCCCTCAAGGACCTAAGGGAAGACCACGAGACCTCCCACGATCCATGGTCAAGACCACGAGTCGTGGTGATGGTCGTGGTCTTAAGGCGGTGGCTTGGCCAAGTTGCCTTGCCTCCCCTTGAGCCCAAGTGATCTTCACGACCACTTGTACGGACTGTCTAGGGCACCACGACTTGTGGTGGTGCCCGTTGTCTTTGGGGAAGTATCGCCCTCAACATCTTCCAAATCCTATTAAGCTAAGGCAACCCCACGAGCCTTCTCATGGCCCTTGGTCATGACCACGAGCCGTGAAATGGCTCGTGAAGGGGTGCCTTGGCTTGGCATCAAACTAGGGCACACTTCCTAGCCAACCACGGGTGGCACCACAATTCGTGGTGGCCACCACGGGTCGTGAAGACCCTCGTGGTCTTGGTAGGCAGTAGCTAAGCCTAGTTTTAGGCAACCTTGGTCCCTAAACCATGGCCTACACCCAAAACCCGTATCCCTTGTCCTTAACTCTTGACACTAACCCCCATGTTTAGGCTCTAGTTTAACCTATCATTTTCTGAGTCGTTACATTATCCCCCACTTAGGAACAATCATCCTCGAATGACACTTTAAACACTTTAAGGGACAACGACTCAAGACTAGTAGCCCATCATGCATGCAACATTATAAACAATGCGCAAACTCATAGGAGGAAACATCAACTCCACATCAATAAGCTCAATGCAACACAAGGAAGTAGGAACTACATCTGCAAACTCATTATGCACCAAAACATCAACATTTCTCATTTCATTGCAGGAATTTCCTTCTCCAACTCACATCATGTTCATTATAACATCATAAGGCAATTTCTTCATAAAAGCACATTTAGGCATGTTCAACAATTAACCTTAATGAAGCATATAGACAACTCATACTAGATGAACATCAACATGAGGAACATAATTCATATAAACTCATTTTGTCATTCAAACATAACCTTATTAAGAACATGCATAACATAAGGAGACCATGGAAACACATATTCACACATGACTCCAAAACATGAAACATGCTACAAGGAACTCTTGGTCTCAAGCTTGAATAAGAATACAAGGAAAGAGATAAGGATTTCACAACCCTCAACAACCTTACTATTCAACATACTATCCCCCACTTAGGAGTAAACCCAACTAAGGTTAATCATGAAAACAACATAGGAACATCAATACAACATTCACAACCATAAGGAACTATCTCTTACCAGTACCTTCATCTGGATTAGCTCATTTGTCCTTGTTATCTTGAAGCACATAAAAACATTTTTTCTTTGGAGCATTAGGATCCGAACCATCAAGAGAAGCTTGCTTATCATCCCTTCCTTTTTGCCGAGAGTGTTGGGCAATCTCTTATCTTATGACCATTCTTTCCACACCCAAAGTAACCATCCGTGCCGGCAAGGCACTTACCCAAATGTTGCTTCCCATACTTGGAACATCTAGGCCTCTCAAAAGAAGAACCACTTCTATTCCATCCTTAAGATTTTAGGGTTAGACACCCTATTATTGTTGACTATTGAGGAATCTTGATTGGAGAACCTCTTCTTGGTCCTTGGTTGACTTTGTTCATCGGACCTAGACCTCTTCATCTCTCTACTCCTCCTTTCAAGTTTGGACTCCTCAATAGATTAAGCATACACAATAAGTCTAGAAATGTTCATGTCACATGAAGCATTGCCGCATGGCACTCTTCCATAGCTAGGTCAGATACACCGGTCACAAATCGACTCATATCATCCCTAGGGTTGGACATCAAAGATGGAGCATACTTAGACAATAGGGTAAATTTCAAGGAATACTCCTCCACACATATGCTACCTTGCCTAAGGTTGATAAATTCCTCCACCTTAACCTCTCTCTTCTCACGGGGAAAGTACCTACCAAGGAAAGCTTTCTTAAACTCCTCCCATTCTATAGGACCCGCTTCTATAGGCATATTGCTTTTCCATTGAGTGAACCAAACTTGGGCAACATCTTTCAATTGGTAGGAGGCAAGTTCCTCTTTTTCTCCAGAAGTCACCCCCATAGCATTTACTATCTTATACACCTCATCCAAAAACTCTTGGGGATCCTCTCCCACCTTGGAACCAAGAAATATCGGAGGGTTCATCCTCACAAAGTCTCTCAACCTAGAGGCCATAGTACTCTCAATAGTATTCACTCTAGGCCCCACATCCCGATTAACTTGGGCAGTCATAGCTTGGGCTAAGGTTAGAAAAGCCGACCTAATCTCTTCATTAGTCATGGCCGGAGCATCAACCGGAACTTGGTTGTCTTGAGGAACTTGGTCACCTTGAGGACCTTGAAGATCTTGGGGAAGAACTCCCTCATTCACATTCTCCTCTTCCACTCTCCTTGCGGCCGTCCTTCTTATATTCATATCCTATAAACACAAGAGAAGGATTAGGAAAAGGACACTTAAAATGTAATGACTCGAGAGCACCCCCTAGCCGTTACATACGTATTCGACCTCTCGGAGGTCTTATACAAGCCTTAGCATTCATTCATCGCATAGATCATAAAAATCACTAAGAATTTAAAACTTTTATTCAATAAAACCATAAGACTTCAAGAGACATCAACATTTGAAGACATCAATACGCAAGCAGAACTACTAAGTCTCTTTAGCCAATCTTAGACAAGAACTTAAAACGTACTAAGAGGCACGGCCCTTTACAAATGAAATGAAACTTAGGTGTCTATTACAATGACTAAGAAACTTCTAAACATAGTCCTCGAATCTTGAGGACATACCAAGGACTTGGAAGAGTGAAGCAATCCAAGCCACTCCAAAGCACAATCTCCTCTTAGTTACCACAACCTATACTTGTAGTAAAATAGAAGAAAGGGGTTAGTACAACACACGTACTAAGTATGAGAATATGCAAAACATGCTAAAAAGGATATTTGTTTGGAAGTTATGTTTTCATGCCACTTTGATAAAATCTCATGAACATCAACATAATAGTAGGGGTGTGCACTATTCGGATTAAACTGAATAACCAAACCAAATCAAACCAAATTTTTATTTGGATTGGTTTTTTGGTTTTTTGGTTTTTCGGATTGGTTTTGGATTAATAAATTACTTTGTTTGGTTTCAGATTTTAAAAATTAAAAACCAAAAAAAAATGAATTATATATATATATATATATATATATATATATATATGTTTAGGCTTTGAATTAAGTTGGAGTTAATCACTTTTGTCCCTTTTTGGTTATTGTCTTTCATAATGATTACGTTTATATTTTATGTTTGAATTACATCTATAATAGGTATACTTATAAGTATTGTGTTTTAAGTTTTACTTATGATTTATATTAGAAAGTATATTTAAATTATTACTTTAGTTATATATATTATTAATTATTGACATAACCGAATAACCAAACCGAAAAGGCCGAACCGAATAGAGGAAAACCAAACCAAACCAAATTTATTTTGGATCAAATTGGATTACACTTTTACAAAACCAAAAACCGAAAATCCAAACCGAATAGTGTAAAACCAAATCGAAAAACCGAATGCACACCCCTACATAATAGGCACCTTACAAGTCACAACCAACAATACAAAGTCATATATTTCACAATACATCATAAGCATACATAACCCATTTACCTTTACCTTCTTGC
The DNA here is from genome assembly GCA_029007595.1 of Solanum commersonii. Taxonomy (NCBI): domain Eukaryota; kingdom Viridiplantae; phylum Streptophyta; class Magnoliopsida; order Solanales; family Solanaceae; genus Solanum; species Solanum commersonii. Next base: position 486,094 of record JAJTWQ010000192.1, read on the forward strand.
CTTGGACCTCCACCTTAAGTAACCCTTAAGCAATACCTTTGTGCAATGTATGGGCAACGTCCCATACCATCACCCATACTAAGGCACCACCTTAAGGTCACACAAAGTGCACTTACCATTCATACCTCAACCTTCACCAATTAGTCACATGAGACATATAAGCACATAAGCCAATGAGTCACTTCATAAAACTAGAACACTCATCAAATGTCATCCCAAGACTCACCTAAGTAAGACATGGTGAAGTAGTCCATACTACCTCTCCATACCACACCCAAGTGATCCTTAAGGCTACACAAGACAAGCTCCATTCACATCTCAACATAAATCATTGATTCAACTTAATGCATTTAGACAACTTCATTCATTAATGACATAAGATCATCACATACATTCAATTCAACATAAGCACTTACATTCAATTCATTATGACTCACTTTCACATTAGCATGCTCAAAGACCAACACTTTCATTAATTAGCCCAAAGAGACTCATTCATTCATTATCATTACTAAGACACACCAAGATCTCCCTTAAATGTCTACTTGTGCAATGTCTAGATGATGTCCCATTCCACCACCTATCCTAAGTAGTACACCCTTAAGAGACCCTAGCTCATTCATTCATTAATGTGGGGGAGGAGGCTTAACTGACATAGACCATGAAGCTTGACATGGAATCTCGGCAGTACCCTTACTGGATAAGGGATCCCTACTTACCTAAGGTAGGGTCATTCTTTTAGCCTTTACGTGATAGAGACCACTAGCTAGTCCTATGTGGGCACATAGTTAAGGGATATAAGGATTGCTTCTAGGAACCCCATTCATTTAAAGGAGTACTTTATGAGGCTATTCTTACAATAGACCCAACTTTCATTCATTAGCATTAACTCCCATTCTTTTCATTCATTCACACATTCTTTCATTTATTATTCACTAGGTGTGAGAGTAGGTAAACATAGTCTATCCTAGCCTCACCTTCATTATAAGTCATTCAAAGAAGACAACAACCAAGTATAACACATAAAGTCTCTACACAAGGTCACCTTTCATGCTCTTAGACCATACCCAAATTCACATCATATCACATTACCTTCACATAATCAAAATTACTCAAAACAACAATCATCCAACTTTGCCTACATGGCCATGATCACAACATGCTTAGAAAGTAAACACCTCCCCACTGTCAAAGGGATCAAACCTTATAATTCTAACATCTACAACATATATACATATATATATATAAAATACTAGAATCAATAATCTATCCACAACTACATCATCATCATAAACCTTAGGTCACAATTGCCCATTCAAGGCCAACATCCAATATAACACAATTGACCATCAATTCCTCATAACTCAATATAGAAAAATACATAAATCAATAGCCCATAACAATCTACACATTAATATCACATTATTAGCTCATAATCAATAGATCTACTTTAGACCCAAAATTAGGATTTCAAGATATGCAAGGGTTCATGGAGTTTTTGACCTTAAAACCATCAATATTAACATAAATCATCATTTGAAATACTTTCATGCAAGAACCCAAACTTAGAATTGAAATTGGGGTGGGGTTTTTAGTGTTTTTGAAAAACATTGAAATCACTTTGATTTGGCTCTTTGATCGAAAGGAGAATCAAAAATAAAATCCCCATACCTTTATGATTAATTTCCTAGGAATTTGAAGGAGAAATCAATAGGAACTCATCCCCTAGCTTGAAGCTTCATCAATGTCTTCCATGTAGTTCTAGAGAGAGAATTTATTTGAGAGAGAAGGTTTAATTTGGATAATGAGGTCTAATTCTAGGTTTTGGGGTTTTAACCACTTAAAATATCCTAAAATAGGTAGAATAACCGTTTATAATAATTCCCCCAAAGTACCCAAACTACCCCTCACTTAGTTGGACCTTTTAAACAAGTCAAACTTGAGTTTTATTTTCGTAGATTTCGTCGGGATACAAGTCCACGACGCGGAGGTGTTCCCACAAGTGTCTGGAAATTAAATTTTGAGGCAGAAGAGTCCACGACGCGGACATGCTCCCTCCATGAGCATTTTGCAAGTTGCCTTGACAGCTTGTTTGGCCAAGGGTTGGGGTCTTCCTTTGGGACCCTTAGGGTGGTCCCGGGGAGTCGTACCCAAACATTTTGACCCTAAAAACATTTATTAAGACACTAGGGTCACCTCCACTGATTTTAAACTCCAAACAACACATAAAAACATGAACAACATACTAGAACACACCTACACGTAAAAGACTAGTTTCTGAATGTCTTGGTCATCCCTTGACGTTTGACTTCCAAACTCTTTAAAACTGACTAAAAAGTTTATTCTTCATTATTTTAACAATCTATTAATGCATAACACCCATGTGAGGCTCTACTTTATCCTACTTCATTTTGAGGGGTGTTACATAAAAAGCTAAACTCTAAGGCACGACTTCAAGAATAATGAAAGAAGTGTAACTTCCTAACATCCTATAGCCTCTCACTCATAGATGTGTCGCGACTCACACCGATGAACAAGACTCTAGTAGATGTGGCTTGTGAGACATCAATCCTAAAAACCATTTCCAAAACCTTATGCTTGATACCATATTTGTCACTACCCGAGCCTACACCCTGGAAGTGACACGGCATATTTTTACCCCAAAGGGTCTCGTACAAGACTCATAGCATTCATAATATTCGATATAAGGAAAATGGTACGGAATTAAAACTTTATTTAAAATCACAAAATTAAAAATATTAAAAACAAGAGGAAGTCTATCGTCTCACATGGCCATCTAAACAACATACTTGAAAAAAATGGTGAATTATCATGGTTCAGAGACATATCACTTATGCTTTATGTATTATCATTTCAGACTTCATTTTAGTTTTTCACATGTTCGGGTGAGCTTTGGTTTTGTCCTTGCAATTTACTTATGCAGTAGATACTTCTTCAAACATTAGTAATTCGTCTTATGAGTCTTTTATCGGATTTTTTCTTATGTGTTGAGATAACCAATTAAGACTTTGATTTTTCTCATCTATTTATTCAATTATGTATGTAATCTTTCTGTCATGCTACGCCATATAGTTCTATTGGAGTCTCTAAGAATTCTAGATACTATGTTATGTCTAGGGGTAGTTATGGGTCGTGAAAAAGTTGGTGTTCAAAGACTCAGGTTCAAGTGTCTTAGGGCGTCAAATATGCCGCATTGATAAAATCATAGTGTGAAGCATGCCATATTTATGAATAGGAGGCTATGAAACATTTAAGAAACTTCACTTCTTTCATAACTCTAAAGTTCTGTGATAGAGTTGAACTCCATCAGGTTTCCATCTAACTCATGTTCTATGTGTTTCAATATGATGCCTCCATGAAGAGCTCATATAAGAAGTAAGTTGAATGTGGAGTAAGAAGCACTACAAGCTCTAAGTGATCCCTTGGTTGAGCAAGTCACTCATATGGAATTTAGGGCAACTTTCTAAGTGTTAGCCCAATTCATAACTGCTTAAGCTAACCGTCTGGTTGTAGCTCCCGTGAACCCAAATATGGGTACAACAAAAACTAGAGTTCAAGACTTCACAAGGATGAATCCTCCAAAATTATTTAGAGAAATCAAAAGATTATTGAGATCATAGGTATCACTCCAGTTAAAAGTGGGAATTCGGGTGATTATTAATTGAATGAAGTTGCTTAGATTTGGTTCAAACACTAGAAGGAAGAAAGGGTTGTTGATGTGGGTCCTTTGAATTGGGACAAGTTCAAGGTGTTTTTCTAGATCAATTCTTCCCTCTTGAGATGAGAGAGGATAAGGTACAAGAGTTTCTTAACTTGAGGGAAATAAATATGAGTTTGAAGGACTATGGTTTAAAATACACTCAACTTTCCAAGTATGCTCCAAGTAAGGTGGATGACTCTAAGGCCCCTATGAGTAAGTACATTTCTGGTGTCTCGGAGATGATAGTGAAAGAATGTAGATCCATTATGTCGATCAAGGCGATAGATATTTCTAGTTTGATGACTCATGCTTAACAAATTGAGGAAAAAAGCTTAAGGATATTGATATAAAGACTAAGAGGGCTCGAACCAATAGTGTGGACTACTTTCATCAGAGATTTGGTGGTGGTGGTAGTTCTCTATTTAAGCAAAGGTATTCAAGCTTGGATCCATCTTTTGATAGTGCTCTGGTGCCTAAGTTCAACAAGGATATGGTGTAAACCCCTAAGTCTCAGAGTAGTGCTTCTAGTGGACATTTTATCCACGTATGCCAAAAGTGTGGGGAGATCAACCTAGGAGAGTACTTGGTCGGTACAAGTGGATGCTTTGGTTTTGGCGAAGCTATTCATAGGTTGAAGGATTGTCCTTCGGTCGCTAACAATGGTGGAGATGATTGTAGACACACTCAGCCTGGTGCTTCTCCAAGTCACCCTACTCAGTAGGGTACTTCATCTAGTTTTGGTGGCAAACAACATCAAAATAGGTTTTATGCTTTTTACACTCAATAGAATTAGGAGGTGTCCTTATGTGGTCATTGTGTATTACAAATCATTTAGTTTGATGTTTATGACTTGTTAGCGCACGAATTCAACATTCTAATTGAAGTCTAAAAAATATTTCTCCATGTGAGATACGACCCCAACCTTGTTGGGTTCTTTATGATAAACGATTGTTTGTACACTGACTTGTAAGGTGTACAATTATGCATTATCAAGTTCCTCTCGAAAGGGAATTCGACTTCAAAATCAATCTTTTTCTAGATACCCAGCCTATTTCTATCCCTGCTTATAGAATAGCTCCAACAGATCTTAAGGAGTTGAAAGATCTATTAAAGGACCATTTTGGATAACGACTTTATTAGACCAAGTATTTCTTTCATGAGATGCTCTGGTGTTCTTTATTCATAAGAAAGATGGTTCTCTCCAAATGTGCTTTGATTTTTGACAATTGAACAAGGTCACAATCAATAATAAATATCTCATCACAAGGATTGATGACTTGTTCTATCAGCTTTAGGGTGCTAGCTTCTTCTCCAAGATTGACCTCTCATATGCTTAGAGTGAGAGAATGTGACATTTCGAAGACATCCTTCAGGACTCAATATGATCACTAAGAATTCTTGATTATGTCTTTTCGACTAACAAATGATCCAACAACTTTTATAGACTTGATGAACAGGGTGTTCAAGTAGCATTTGGATATGTTCGTTATTGTGTTTATCAATGACATCTAGATGTATTCTCGAAGTGAGGATGAGCGTGTTGATCATTTGTGGATTGTCTTACAAGTTCTCAAGGATTGTCAAGAGTTTTCTAGGTTAAATAAGTGTGAATTTTGGTTGAATTCGATAGCATTCCTTGGCCATATAGTCTTAGGATAAGGTATTCAAGTTGATCCTAGGAAGACTAAGGTAATTAAGAATTCCTGAGATATTTGGAGTTTCTTGGGTTTAGCCAGTTACTATAGACGGTTTATGGAGGGATTTTCCTCTATTGCTTCTTCTTTGACTACCTTGACTCCGAAGAAAGCAAAATTTCAGTGGTCCAAAGTATGCGGGAAGAGTTTTTAGGAGTAGAAGACTCAACTTACTTCAGTCGCATTTTTGAATTTATCGGAAGGTTTATATGGTTTTGTTGTGTTATGTGATGCATCTAGAATTGGTCTTGGTTGTATTCTGATGCAACAAGGTAAGGTCATATCCTATGCTTCTAGACAACTTAAGGTTCATGAGAAGAATTACCTGACTCATAATTTGGAGATGGCGGCAGTGGTGTTTGCCTTGAATCTATGGCGTTCACATGGATGTGTTCACAAATGATAAGAGTTTTCAATATGTGTTTTATCAAAATGATTTAAATTCTTTGCCAACGGAGATGGCTTGAATTGTTCAAGCACTATGACATGAGTGTCCTTTGCAATCCAGGTAAGGCTAATATGGTGGCTGATGCTCTTAGTAGCTTGTCCATGAAGATTTTTTCTCATATTGAGGATGATAAAAAGGAGTTGGTTCGTGAGGTGCAAAGATTCGCCCGTTTTGGAGTTTGTTTGGTTGATTCACAAGATGGTAAAGTTATTGTTCAAAATGGGTGAGAATAGTTTCATGTGTCGGATGTTAAGGAAAAACAAGATAATGATCCAACTTTAGTTGAGTTCAATGAAGCGATTTCCGAAAAAGCTAGATAAGCTTTCTCATAGGGGGATGGTGTTCTTTGCTATCAATGTCTTTTGTTGTTCCAAATGTTGATAGGTTGAGGAAACAATTATTATAATAAGCTCACAGTTCGTTATTATATTTACTCGGAAGCCACTAAGAGGTATCGTGATCTACGGGAAGTCTATTAGTGGATTAGGATAAAAAGAAGTATTTCAAAATTTGTGGCTAATTGTCTAAATTATCAGCAAGTAACAGTTAAGTATCAGAAACCGGTAAGTATGACTCAGGATGATAGCATTCCTCCTTGGGAGTCTGAAAATTTGAAAATGGTCTTCATTTTAGGTTTACCTTGTACACACCGACAATATGATTCCATTTGGGTAACTATAGATCGAATGACTAAGTCAACACATTTTATTCTTGTGAAGGCCTCCTATTCAGCCAAGGACTATGTTAGGAACTATACTCAGGAGGTGGTGAAGTTGCATGGTGTGCTTTTATCCATCATTTCAGACAATTTGGAGAACATTTCAGAAAAGACTTAGTACTCAACTTAAGCTTAGCACAACTTTTTACCCGCAGACCGATGGTAAGACTAATGAACTATTCAAATTTCGGAGGATATGTTGAGAGCTTGTATGATTGACTTGCAAGGTAATTGGGGTGATCATTTGCCTTTGATTGAGTTTACTTATAATAGTAGTTATCACTCGAGTATTCAGATGGCTTTGTTTAAGGCTCCCTAGGGTAGAAGGTGTAGATCTCTTATTGATTGGTTTGAAGTTGGTGAGGTCACTTTGTTAGGGCCCGAGTTATTTCAAAAGGCTATGGAAAAAGTTAAACTTATCAAAGATAGGTTGAAGACAGCTCAGAGTAGATAGAAATCTTATACGGGTGTGAGGAGAGAGATCTTGAGTTTATCGTTAATGATTAGGTTTGCTTGAAAATTTCACCCATGAATGGAGTGGTGATATTTGGTAATAAAAGGAAACTCAATCCCCTCTACCTAATCCCATATTGGATTTTAAGATATTTTGGTAATGTGGATTATGAGTTAAATTTGCCTCTAGATTTGGCATCAGTGCATCCGATGTTTCATTTTTCCTTGTTGAAGAAATGTATTGGTGATCCAACTTCACTTATTCCTTTAGAAAGTGACGATGTGAGAGAAAGTATACCCTACAAAGAAGTCCCATTTGAGATTATTGATTGTCAAGTCCAAAAGTTGAGAAATAAAGAAATTATTTATGTGAAAGTCCTTTGGAAGTTGAGGGTGCTACTTGGGAGGCCGAAGCCAATATGATGTCTAAGTACCCCATCAATTTCCTTTCGATTCAGTTATAGTTTGAGGTATTAGTTCCTCCTATTTACTCTTTTGATTCATGTGTTAGGGTATTCTAATGTTTCCTTATGCATGCATGTTCATAAAATTAAACTTCATGTTTTAGCTCGGAGTTAGACACTTCTAAGTTTTATGTATTTTTTGTGTTTTGTATTCATGATGGGTTGATAAATCTTTCCCCTACTCTTTTCATACTTAGTTAAATCTCAGTCAAGGACGAATATCTCAAAGGGGGAGATATCATAACACCTCCGAGTGCATAGCTCAGTGGAAGTTGAAAAGTCGCGGAAAAATAGTTAAAGTCTGCTCGTTTTGGCATGTACAAGACTAAGGGTTGTAGATAGAGCGATGGCTCATGGAAGTAGATCGTGGTTGACACTTGGAAATTTAGAATCTCATGATATCATTGTACGAGCCAACAGTACGACTCATGAAAGGAACCATGAGTCGTGATTGGGTTTTGTGAGCTTGACCTTTATAAGATGATTATTTCTGTGCACTGACTTCTATGCCTGATATTACTTGTCGTGAAAAGGATTATGGTTCATAGTTGGTGGTCCGTGGTTCATTTTCCAGAAAGTTGGACTTTCAATAGTTGGGTTCCACGCGGGGACAGTACTGTCCATGGAAGGGAGTACATACCATAGAGTGGGTCCGTGATACTTGTTCAACAGTTTTAGTCAGCAGTATTTGGGTCTTTTCCTACACTTTTAACTCTTATACTACGTTGTTTTAAGCCTATTTTGAAGACTTTAAGGGTTCCTAAACATCTTAACCTCCTCACACTTCTTATTCTCTCAAACTACAAATTCTTTCTCAAATCTTCTTCCCAAGAAAGCTAAGGTTCCAAGGCTTTCAAGTCTCCATTTAAGATTTAACCTAGGGTTTCATCAAGATATGTGGAGCTTCATCAATGGGTCCTTCTTCACCCATTAAGTACCAAAGAAACCTCAATTTCTCAAGTTATGATTCATGCCATAATTCCAGTATTTCATGATTTTCTCATGGGTTCAATTGCATTTGAGTTTTCTCACCATGAATGATCCTGTTATACATGATTTGATCATATTTTAATGTTTTCAATGATATTTTCATGAACTCATGCTATGCAAGTATTTATGATTATGAATCAAACTATGTTGATATGCATGCATGATGATATGAAGGATTTTACAAATCAAGGATGCTTTTGAATAAAGTATCATCAAGTTAATATGAAATATGATGCTTCCGATTGAAGTATATCTCATTATGAAATACTATCATGATTTAGATGCTTTTGATTAAAGTGTCTCCTATGACTGTGTGAAATCATGATTAAAAGGAGTTATTCTTATGACTATGAGATTATGTACGAATGATTCGGTCTTACTAGCTATTACCGTTTCAAAGATGATGAATATGATTATGCATATTTTTGTTTCGAGATTACTTAGCACCGAGTTGGACTAGTGGAGATTACTTAGGTCCCAAAACTACATACTCCCATAGGATTTAGTATTAATTAACTCTAGCTAGTGGATCTACCTAAACTCATGATTATGGTCCTTACCTTGGAAAGTAGGACACTCTCTCTTTGGTTTGAGAGAAGTACATTAAACTCAATGTTATAGCTCACATGTTTTTTTCAGTTAACGTATCTTCCATATACACATATGTAATGACTATGATTTACAGACTAATGTATGACCTTGTTCTATGTTTTCAGAATCAGATCATCAAACTTTATATTATGTTTACTTAGTCTTTGCATTGTCATGTTTTCAGACTTATCATGTTATTATGCCATGTATATTCATTTCCCATACGTAGTATATTCCATATACTGACCGCATATATTCTTTTACCTATATTATTTTATAATATAGGTGTTTACACTTCATATCAGGCTCGTGGTTAGTATGGAGTCTTATCAGTCTTGCTTGGTATTGGTGATTCCTCATAGTTTAGGCCATACCACTTATTCTTTATTTATTTATCCTTTCAGACTTTATTTCAATATTCAGATGTTCTAGTGAGAAAGAGCATTGTCCTAGTAACAGTTGTAGTAGAGGTTTATTGAAACATTAGTACTTCCGCTTATGAGTTTTGTATTCAGATTTTTCCATATATGTTGAGATCACCAATTAGGACTTTGAGTCCGCTTATCTCTTTAATTTAGTTATGTATATTATCTTAGTGTCATGCTACATCATGTGGTTTACTTAGAGTCTGTTAGGATTCTAGGTACCATATCACGTCTAGGGGGGTAATCTTGGGTCGTGACAAACTTGGTATTCAAAGCATGAAGTTCAAGTGGTTTAGGATTTCTGACAAGCCGCATTAAATAGAATCTTATTAACACGCTGCATTAAATAGAATTTTATCAACAATCTGCATTAAATATAATCTTATTGATGAGTGTGAAGTGCGCCACATTTACAAATATGAGGCTATGAGATGCTTCCGAAACTTCACTTCTTTCATAACTCTTAAGTCGTGCGATAGAGTTGAACTCTCTAAGTTGTTCTTCTAACTCATGTTCTATATGTAACAGTACGATGCCTCCACGAAGAGCTCTAGTGAGAAGGAACTTGAATGAGAAGAAAAAATCACCACAATCTCTGATTAATCCATTGGTTGAGCAAGTCACTCATGCAGAATTTAGGGCTGCTTTTTCCAAGTGTTAGACCAACCCATGACTGCTCAAGCTAACCGTGAGGTTATAGCTCCGATGAATTCAAATATGGGTATGGCGTCAATTAGAGTTTGAGACTTCACAAAGATGAATCCTCCAAAATTCAATGATTCTAAAGTGGACGAGGATCCAAAATGAGTTTGTTGAGAGGGTTGAAAATATTATTGAGATTATGGGTGTCACTCTAGTTGAGAGTGCGGATTTGATTGCTTATCACTCCAACAAGGTTGCCCATATTTGGTTCAAACAATAGAAGAAAGAAAGGGGTTGTTGATGTGGGTCCTTTGAATTGGGACAAGTTCAAAGGTAGTTTTCTAGATCGATTCGTCCCTATTTAGATAAGAGAGGATACGGTACAATATTTCATTAACTTGAGGCAAGGCAACATGAGTGTGAAGGAGTATGCTTTGAAATTCACCCAACTCTCCAAGTATGCACTGCTCTGGTAGTCAACTCTAGGCCCGTATGAGTAAGTTCATTTTCGGTGTCTTGGAGATGGTGATGAAAGAATGTGGAATTGCTATGTTTATCAAGTTCAAGTACGCACTCAACACACTACACATTTTGTGTACTGAGTGCGTACATTCTTGTGCCTATATTGTTTTATAATATAGGTGTTGATGCTCCATATTAGGCTGGTGGTTAGTACAATTTCTTATCAACCTTGCTCAGTATTGATGAGTTCTTATGGTTCAGGGACATACTATTTATGCTTTCTTTATGATCATTTCAAAATTTATTTTAGTTTTCATATATTCGAGTGGGCTTGTCCTAACAACTCACTTATGTAGTAGAGGCTTATTCAGACATTAGTACTTCCACTTATTAAGATTTTTCCTTATATGTTGAGATCACCAATTGGGACTTTGATTCCGCTTATCTCTTTATTTTAGTTATATATGTTATCTTAGTGTCATGCTACACTATGTGATTTGTTTAGAGTCTCTTGGGATTTTAGATATCATGTCACATCTAGGAGGTAGTCTTGGGTAGTGACACACCACATGACACAAAGTTGTCCATGTGGAGGGCATACATAGAAAGAAGACTAGTTCATAGTGGAAGGTTCTAGTGATGTGTGCAGAAATTCCTTGGAATACCTTAGAATTCGATGGATTTACATGGAAGGTCCTAATAATATTCTAGTTGTATAGAGTATTGTAGAAAGGGGACTTATTGTATAGGGACATGTTTAACAATTATTATTTACATATTAGCCCCTAAGTTAGTAGTATATAGAGGAGTATCCATTTATAAAATCATCAAACAAAAATCAATCAAAGTTCTCTACACAATTCTTCCTACACAACTCTCTTGTGTGATCTCTACAATTCTCTTAGCAATTCCTAGAGCCTTAGGCTAACTTAGCATAGCAAGATCGTGAGTAAGTGGTGCAAGAACGTGAGCAAGTTGTTAAGTGTCGCACATGCTCTTAGTAAAATACTAAGAACGTAACACCACGCACAATTCTCAACTAAGTAGGCATTTGGACATGCAATTACATCTCATAATTTAAAATCATGAGATGGAATCAACATTGTTCATGTGATAAAATTCCAAAGTCTTCAAAAAGTTTGATTTAGAATTTTCATATCACGATTTCACAAGATATGAATTCAGTGGTCATTTTCAAATATAAAAATTTACCACAAGTTTATATTTTGTAAAAAATAAATCCACCATTTTATATTTATATAATTTTTGCGAGAATATCAAAATAGTCTCATAATTTAAAATCATGAGATGGAATCAACATTGTTCATGTGATAAAATTCCAAAGTCTTCAAAAAGTTTTATTTAGAATTTTCATATCACGATTTCACAGTTTTCAAATATAAAAATTTACCACAAGTTTATATTTTGTAAAAAATAAATCCACCATTTTATATTTATATAATTTTTTGCGAGAATATCAAAATAGTGATAAAATATTCACGGAGTATGAACGTGATGATATAGTTACTAATGATATTGACTATATTTAATTTTTATTAAAGAGTAGTACACTACAACTCATATTCAATTTAATTTAATTTTTTTATTTAACTAAAATTTGATCAATAAATGTTGTATATTTTTAGAATAGTTTTGTGATAGCGTATTTTAATGTTCTTATGAATTTTTGCTTATTTGGTAAGATTATACAAAGAATTGAGACAATGTTGATAGTTTTCAATGATGTTCTTATGTTTATGAGCAAAAAATACAACTTAAAAAATTTAAATTGTATATCTAAATAAAACTTTAACTTCATCTCATATAATTTCATACCATAATTTTAAATCACGATATCATCTCATATGATCAAACGGGACCCTAAGTTACAAAGATTTCCTCTAATATTCTTTTCAAATTGTATTGATTTTAATTAACATTGTTAAGTTAGTACTCTCTACGTCTCATATTAGTTGGACACATTCTATTTTATACGATGATTAAGCAAATCATTAATGGAGTAATCAATTGTACTATTTTGTCCTTTGGTTATATTAATTAGCCTCTTATAAAAATAAATTTTGAATCTTCAAAAATTGTTTAAACTTCCAAATGTCATATTAATTATAGGGATAAAATAGAAAAAAAAAATTAATTCTATTATGATTTAGTAAGTGATATGAGACAAATATTTTTAGTAAGATATACTATATATAGATTATAGAGAGAACAGTAATAGTTTGGATTCCAAATCAATGGATGCGAATGCAAGTTCATTCATTCAAAATTAAGAGAAAGAAATAGCATTATTGCCAAAGTATAAGGGGGTGTATGAGTAATAAAAATCAATCGCGATACAAAAACTTCTAGAGTATTCCAAAGAAGGACAAACAATATGTCATTTGAACGGCTGAGATTGAGTAGAAGGTTCAAGAGAAACAAGGACCGTCTATTGAGAGCCTTTGTGATTGGTTTCATTATATAACCTAATCAATCTCTTCACAACGCTCTAGCAGTTTCCTTTTATCCAAAGAAGAAGATAAACCCACCCCCAGCTACTTCTTCAACAACACTATAGTAAAACCCTAATCTTCTTTCAAGGTAAGCTTTAACAAATTTCTGTATTCTTAGTTTCTTGTATGTAAATCTCTCCTATTCTTGGTGGCTAGTTGCATTTTTTTCTGCTATTTGTGTTTTGTTGCTTCTTAGTTATTTCATCGTTGAACCTAAAAAAGTGTTTCTTTTGGGATAAGGAAATGTAATTCTGGTTTTTGTTAAGAGAAAATATGTATTGTTAGAGTGTGGAGTCTACAGTGGTTGGGGAATGGTCACTTGATTAATTCTCTCTTATACGTATACAGGTGACGAAAGATAAGTCCGCTATTATTAAGATTGTTATTAGTTTTGTTTCAATGATGTTATAGATTTGTATGGTCAAGAGTATCTGTTGAGTCTGCCAACTGATTCACTTGTGGAGTGCGTTTGACTGCTTTGTAAAACCTTATCTAGATAGCTAAGCAAACCGAGCCAATTGAAAACCATACATTTTACTGTTTGGGTTAGTTGGATGCATCTCTTTGTTTGGTATTTCTGAATCTGTACCAACTCTTGCTGTTATTTACTAATATATGTTGATGTTGATTAATTATGTGATGATTTTTTTTTTTTGTTTTAGGGATAAATGGCATCTACTTTTGCTGGTATGTCCTCAGCAGGTCCCTTGGCTGCTCCCAGCACTTCCTCAAACAAGCTTTCCTCTGTTGCTAATATATCTTCCACCTCTTTCGGGAGCAAAAGAAATGTTGCCCTAAGAAAGTCACGCAGGCCGACAATTTTGGCTGCAGCTAAAGAGTTGCACTTCAACAAGGATGGGTCAGCTATCAAGAAGCTACAGGTGCGCTTTTTGACTAAATTATCAACTAGATTTATTGTGTATACTCATTTGTATGCCTTGTTGAGTACTTGGTTTTCCTTCTGTCACAGAATGGTGTGAACAAACTTGCTGATCTAGTTGGAGTTACTCTTGGCCCAAAAGGCAGGAATGTTGTCCTTGAGAGCAAGTATGGTGCTCCAAAAATTGTTAATGATGGAGTTACTGTGGCCAGAGAGGTGTGTTTTTAAGACATAATATTCTTATCATATCTTTGGCTGTTTCAATTAATTTCTTGTTGAACTTCAAGCTGTTTTGATATGCTATGTTTTTATTCATGTAAAACTGTGTTTTGACTTTCAATTTCAGATTAAAAAAAAATTGTCTCCTTGCATTCTTCATTGCTCGACTATTTGACTAGTCTCTAGTAGCTTAAAGTTTGACTTGATCAAATTGCTCTTTATCATTCTACAAGGTTGAATTAGAGGATCCAGTAGAAAACATTGGTGCGAAACTAGTGAGACAAGCTGCTGCCAAAACCAATGACCTGGCTGGGGATGGGACTACAACATCTGTCGTGCTAGCTCAGGGCCTAATTGCTGAAGGTGTTAAGGTATATTGGGAAATCCATATGCTGCTGAAATGTTTCAACATGTTAAATCTACTGGAATTATTTTTTTTACCAACTGAGATTGTGTAAGCAGGTGGTTGCAGCTGGTGCAAACCCTGTCCTAATCACCAGAGGAATTGAGAAGACAGCAAAAGCATTAGTAGCTGAGTTGAAGAATATGTCAAAAGAGGTATTTATATTCATCAATGGGTCTTTGACTGAATGCAATGATCTGGATGTTTGTTTGTGCTGTTAGCTAATGGGTTGTGTATCAATTTGCTATTTTTTGGTTGATGAGATATACTGAATGAATGCAAGCATATATACTATAAAATAAAATTGAGATCGCTGACCAAGTGTTCATGCAGGTGGAAGACAGTGAACTAGCAGATGTGGCTGCAGTAAGTGCTGGGAACAATTTGGAAGTAGGGAGTATGATTGCTGAAGCCATGAGCAAGGTTGGAAGGAAAGGTGTTGTGACACTAGAGGAGGGTAAAAGTGCTGAAAACAGTCTGCGTGTGGTTGAAGGAATGCAATTTGACCGTGGTTACGTCTCTCCTTACTTTGTTACTGACAGTGAGAAAATGTCAGTTGAATATGAGAACTGTAAGGTGGGTTTCTTTTTTCTAGCTTTACTCTACAGCTTAAGATGTTCATGTCTCTTTGAATGCATAGTGTACCTGTTGCTGATGTTAGGTATTCTGAAATGCAGTTGTTACTGGTTGATAAAAAGATAACAAACGCAAGAGATCTTGTTAATGTCCTGGAAGATGCTATCAGAAATGGTTACCCAATTTTAATTATTGCCGAAGATATTGAGCAAGAAGCTTTGGCGACTCTTGTTGTCAATAAGCTTAGAGGTGCCTTAAAGGTCGCTGCACTTAAAGCTCCTGGTTTTGGTGAGCGAAAAAGCCAGTATCTTGATGACATAGCAACCCTTACTGGAGGTATCTAGTTGGTTCAGTTTTGCATCTTTACTTCTGATCCATGTACCTGTTGGAATTCCTGACAAAACTGGAGATGGTGATTGCTAACATCAATTTATCCCTGTAATCTGTAGGCACTGTTATTAGGGAGGAACTTGGCCTTACCTTGGACAAGGCTGACAAGGAAGTTCTAGGTCATGCTGCTAAAATAGTGCTGACTAAGGATGCCACTACAATTGTTGGTGATGGTAGCACTCAGGAAGCAGTCAACAAACGTGTTGCTCAGATTAAAAATCTGATAGAGGTTGGTGTTTGTTCGGTATTTGGTAAAAAATTGTTTCTCATTGATTCAGTTTCATATAATTTGTGAATTCCAAGCAGGCTGCAGATCAAGATTATGAAAAGGAAAAGCTAAATGAAAGAATTGCTAAGTTATCAGGAGGTGTGGCTGTCATACAGGTAACTCCCAGTCCAATATTAAGAATTTTGGTTTGTTGAATGGATGTGAAGTGCAGCTGAACTTTGTTGATACTTTAATTGAATGTGAAGGTTGGAGCTCAAACTGAAACTGAATTGAAGGAGAAGAAACTTAGAGTGGAAGATGCTCTCAATGCAACAAAGGTAAGCTGGTTTGTTGCCATCTAATTACGTTTCTGTCCTATATTTGGAATATGTTGATGGATGATAATGCAAAATGAGGATACAAGTGCCAATCATGTTTTCTCTTTGCTTTCAGGCGGCTGTTGAGGAAGGTATTGTTGTTGGAGGAGGGTGCACGCTCCTCAGACTTTCTGCAAAAGTTGATGCAATAAAGGAAACCCTTGCAAATGATGAGGAGAAGGCAAGTTTATTGTAGTTTTTGACGTTCTTTCATATTGTTGTGGGTTCATATGTAGTTGTTGATGCAATGGGTTGACGTAACCTTCTAAAATTTGTATAGTAGAAATGAGCCTGCAAAGTTCTTTTGTGTGCCTTTTCAGATCTGTTATCTTTCAAAAATAAGGATCTCTTGCAAAAATGATATAAAACTAAAATGAAATTTGTCAAGGGGTATAAAACCATTTGACTTGTAATTGTTGTAATATCATTTATCTTACTTGCAGGTTGGAGCTGATATTGTCAAAAGAGCATTGAGCTACCCTTTGAAATTAATTGCTAAAAATGCTGGCGTTAATGGAAGTGTTGTCAGTGAGAAGGTACACATATATGCTTTTTGGTGATTAGGGAAAAAAGTGGACCATGCTACCCATGGAAAAAGCCTTCTGCTCGAGTTTCTCTTGATTACCATTGTTGATCCTATGATTTTGAGTTTCATAATCGAAATTCTTATTTGCCTTTCAGGTGCTGTCAAGTGATGATCCCAAATTTGGATATAATGCTGCAACTGGCAACTATGAAGACTTAATGGCTGCTGGCATCATTGATCCAACAAAGGTAAGGTTTTCTAGAATTCCATTGAGAGTCACTGATGATGTGGTCAAACACGTGAGATTTGTGTCTCCGAAGGATTCCCTGAATGGATTTGGTGTGTTTCCTAGGAATCCTTTGAATAGATTTGATGTGGCTACTGACAATTGTCGTTGCAGTTTTCTGTCCTGATTCCTAGGGAGACGTCTAGAAATCTCCAAAAGTGTCTTTGGAAACTGAGCCTTAAGATGAGTTCGGATTATAGATTTAGGCTTTTGACGTGGACTAGAGGGATATTACAAATTTACGGTGATACTATGGTTTGGATAGAAACTTGTGACAATGAAGCTCATGGTTGTGTTTCACCAGAAATTAAATTGTAATTATTTGCTCTCTAGCACTTGTCAAGGTGACCTTGGGCTTGAAATTATCTGCTCTCTGGCACGTGTCTGAAGCAATTTATGGCTTGAAATCAGAGTAGTCCATAAGTACATCAGATCACAGAATAGGTTCTTTACAGTGTATTTTTTACTTTTCTAATCCTCTCTTGGGGAATGCCTAGAAGTGTTTGGTAGGAAAAGTGTAGGAGGAGGATGTCTTTCCACAAAATTGAGATTGTAGTACTTGTCTGAACTTTTTAGAGATGTAGTTGGTAACAGAAAGTATGAGCATGCTTTAACTTTCTCTCTCAACTTGGTTTGTTGTTAGTACCGAAAACTGACATATTCATTTGCCCTGTACAGGTGGTGAGGTGTTGTCTAGAACACGCTGCATCTGTGGCTAAGACATTCTTGATGTCAGATTGCGTGGTGGTTGAGATCAAGGAGCCCGAAGCAGCAGTTGCTGGCAACCCAATGGACAACTCAGGTAGCCTTTGATTTCCGATATTTGTAATTTGCTTTCATCACTTGACATTTTCTTTCTGCTATGCTGACTGTCATTTTGTTTACAGGATACGGTTACTAGGTGATTGAATGAAGGCTACTGATACCAGATAGATGAAGTTGAAAGCCTTTATTTTTTTTGTAAAAGTTTAGGTATTGTTTGTTGGAAGGAATATATAAGATCCTGGTGGGAGTAGCAGCCTTCAGGGTTCGGCACTGTTAATGAACATGCAATCCAATGTGTAATTGCAGCTTCAGTGGATGTTGAGTCACGGGACATTAATAAATCTTCTTGTAATTTCTCATATTTCTAAGCTTTACTTGTTTCACCTTCATTAGTTGTGGAATAGCCTAAGGAAGAAAAAAAAGAGAATGTTAGTGCCACATAACATGACCTAATCTAATAATAACTGATATGTGAGAAAGATAGTTTATTTCCTCTTCTTTGGGATATTTTATTAGAAAAAGTAATGCATGTATTAGTTTTGGTACTGATTTGCTAGTGTTTTTCAATTTATGTATTTAATATCTAGCAATTTATGGTGGTACCAAAGCATGAATAAGCACAGTAACCAGTGGGATTAATTTGTAGTATATTAAATCAAACTGTGGATAAAAAATTAACTTTAATCTAAGTAGTTTTAGCATTATTGCTATATTTTATCAGGTATAACTTTCTCTCTGACCCAATTTGGTTTTTTATTTTGTAGTGTTTGCAATTTATGTATCAAGTAAAATTAATATTTAGCAATTTATGGCGGTATCAAGGTGATGAATAAGCACAGGTACCCATGTAACTGACTTTTAGTATGTCAAATTAAACCGTGCAGAAAAAATTAACATTAACGTTATAGTCTTAGCGTTATTATTATATAAAATATTTTATAATGTAACTCTCTATTAAAAAGAATGTTCTAATTTTACTTAATATGAAATTTAAGGAAACAAAAAAAGGATTTTTAATTTTGTGGTTTTAAATTAAAGTTAACTATATATCAATATGTTTATAAATCTTATGACTTTAAATATGTTATGTGAAAAGTTGAGATTAAAGTGTTAAAAATATTATTATTATTTTAAAAATAGATTAAAAAGGAAAAAAAAAGTAATTCATTCAAAAACATGTATACAAGTGTGAAGTTTTGTATAAATAGAACATGTGAACTCGGTTAAGTGTTTCGATCTTGAACTAGTTTTGTCAGAAAAGTCCTTTGTGAAGATGATTAAGCGTATAATTAAATGAAGTCTTCAAAAACCTATAGAAGTTAAAGGTGGTTTAACATTGAACTAAAATTGATAACTCAAATAAAAAAAATATTGATTCAGCGAATTTTGATAATTGTTATTATTATTATTATTATTATTATTATTATTATTATTGAATTATCGATTTTTAATGGTTTAAGGTTTTTCTTAACGGGTTAATCGATGATAGTAGATTATATTTATACCACTCGCCTTAGGACTTAGCTTCGTACTTTTATTTTGGTTTTCTTAAACTCTCGATTATTCTACCATATGATAGTGTTTGCTTTTGTTCAATAGACAATCTGTCAACTCATGTACATGATTTATTTTCAATGATTTTTCTAAGTGATTTTCAATGTTTTTTTATGTTACATCTTAACGGTTAGATTGACAACCAAACTAATAATGATCAATAACCGATAAATCGACAAATCTATATCTTTATAGTTCTATAACGATTTAGCATGTTTACAAATCAATAAATTTTAAAATCAAACCAAATTGATCGATACACAACCTTAATAGAAGCCGAATTCCACTGAAGATTTCAAATTTTGTTTTTGTAAACATACAAACAAACACCTTGCTGAATGGGCGAAAATATTTTAGATATATAAAATTAAACTCATGCTTATGAAATATTGCATGAAATTTTAGATTTAAAAATACAATACTAGATTTTTCTTACAAATTTTAGATTTAAAAACACATGTTCATACTACCGTCCAAAGAGTTATAACTTTTCTAAAAGGTTGACTTTACTGATAAGACATAATAAACACATGTTCATACTATTTTTTGTTGGTTATAAATATAAAGCTTTTTCCTCACATAGGTAAGTTGAATGCTTAATTATTATAATACCCCAATTAAAAAAAACTATAATTTGAATAGAATCCACGGTCATAGATCAAAACACGGCTAGTAGATTTCCCTAATGGAAGGTTCTGATAAATTTTTAATTAGGGTTATTTCAGTCTTTTTCCATTCTTACTTAGCCTAAATCTCAATAGTTTAGTACTTAATTGGTCATTATATTGTAGTGTTATCTTAGAATACTCTCTATCTTTCTCCCCAAGCTTAGAGTAAGAATCAAGAAGAAAGAACCTAGGTTTCATGTTTCTCAAGCAAGCTTTCTTCAAGAACTCTTGTTTTCCAATTATATAAGAATATTATAGTGAAGAACCAAGTTCTTCCTCATACCCTACATCTGAATTTCAACTAGCAAGATCAAAACAAGGTTTTTATCCGAAAGTTCTGTCTGCTCGAAATTCTCGCTATATTCCTATTTTTGATTCTTGATTTCATTATAGGGATTTCACTACTTTATATTATTAATGATCTTTGATTATTTTTCATGCTTAATATACCATGTGAATCCTTTGTAGCTAAGAGTTATTTGAATACTTTGACATACTATGTGGCGACATGGGGCGAAAAAAAGAAAGAGCCCCATATGTTGAGATGCTCTTCTCATGTTTTACAAATCCTACAACTCTCTTTACTGAGAGAGAATTCATATCCCTACTTGTGGTTTTTCTTTCATTCAATCATCAATTCCTATGGAAATGAATATGAGCGCAATTGAAATTCCTGAGGAGTTATACAATGTTGTGGAAGCCGAATATATAGAGAGTAAGGAAATCACAACTGCTATATCTAAAGGTAGCTAATAAATAGTAGATGAGACAACGATAAAAAGAACACCAGGAATTAACGAGGTTCGGCAAACTTTTGTTTTCTTTTGCCTACTCCTCGAACACAACCAACCAATATTTATTTTACTCTAAAAGAGTACAAGTGAAATACTACAAGAGAGAAAGAAGATCAAATGCCTTTGAAGATGAGAAGGCAAGTGAGAGGTGTGTTACAAATGAATTAGGAACTACCTATTTATAGGAGTGAATTCTTCCTATTGATGTCATTCATGACATCACAATGTGTCAAAATGTCAAGATTTACCTTGTGAAACCATTTTATAGTTCACCTAAATTTCACCTACAAAAGATGTTATCTTGACTTTTGTACCAATGAAGAATTATCTTCCTAACTACCAAATCTTCACATTAATTCATCTTTGAATCTTGTCAAATTTAACAAATCTCCACCTTGGCAAGATTCTCCATTTTCAACTCTCTCAACAACTTTTGATTGTGTCTTCAACCTCAATTTTCATTGTTCAACAATGTTGATCAAGTTCAAACAATGTTGAAACTTGACCGCAGTCACCACCTTTGTCAGCATATCGGCAGGATTATCCGTAGTATGAATTTTCTGCACTGTGACTCCACCTTCTTCTATGATGTCTCGTATGAAATGATATCGGACATCAATGTGCTTCGTCCTTGCATGATAAACTTGGTTCTTTGCTAATTGAATAACACTTTGACTATCACAAAATATTGTGATTCCTTCTTGTCCAATACCAAGCTCTCTAAGCAATCCTTGAAGCCAAATTGCCTCCTTCGCAGCCTCTGTAATTGCCATATACTCTGCCTCAGTGGTAGACAAAACAACTGTTGACTGCAAAGTAGACTTCCAACTAACTGGTGCATTTGCAATAGTGAAAACATAACCAGTAGTTGATCTTCGTTTGTCCAAATCACCTGCATAATATGAGTCACAATATCCAACAAGATATTGACTATCCTTATGCTCATAAACCAAGCCAATATCTACAGTATTATGAATATACCGTAGAATCCATTTTACAGCCTGCCAATGATTCTTTCCAGGATTATGCATGTACCTGCTTACAACTCCAACAGCGTGTGAAATATCTGGCCTTGTGCAAACCATTGCATACATCAAGCTACCAACAACATTCGCATATGATACTCTTGACATATATTCTCATGCAACTTCATTCTTTGGCGACATAGCATCACTAAGCTTAAAATGAGGAGCAAACGGAGTGCTAACCGACTTCGTTTTCTCATTCAGCCAAATCGATTTAGTACCCTCTTCAAATATTCTTCTGAGATAAAAAAAAAAGCTTCTTTGAATGACGATCTCTTTTTATCTCCATGCCAAGAATCCTCTTTGCCTCACCCAAATCCTTCATCTCAAACTCTTTTTTTAGTTGAATCTTTAGCTTCTCAATTTCCTCTTGACTTTTAGAAGCTATCAACATATCATCAACATATAGGAGAAGATATATAAAGGAATCGTTTTCAAGCTTGCACAAATACACACAATGATCGTATTTTCTTCTTATGTACCTTTGCTGCAACATAAACTTGTCAAATCGTTTGTACCATTGTCTAAAAGATTGTTTCAATCCATAAAACGATTTTTCAAGTTTGCACACCATATTTTCTTTTCCATCAAATTTGAATCCTTCTGGTTGAGTCATATAGATTTCCTCTTCCAAGTCTCCATGTAAAAATGCAGTTTTTACATCCAACTGAACTAGTTCCAAATTCAACTGTGCTACCAAAACCAACAAAACTCTAATGGAGGAGTGTTTCACAACTAGAGAAGATACCTCATTATAGTCAATTCCCTCCTTTTGAGCGTATCCTTTGGCCACCAATCTTGCTTTGTAGCGAACATTTTCTTGGTTAGGAAATCCTTCTTTCTTTGCAAATACCCATTTGCACCCAATTGCTTTCTTGCCATCCGGGAGATTGGCCAATTTTCATGTATAATTCTGATGAAGGGATTGCATTTCTTCATCCATGGCAAACCTCCACTTATCTTTTTCTGAACTTTGGACTACATCTTTATAAGTGGTAGGAATGTCATCCGCTGCAATTGAGTCCGCACAAGCCACCACATCTATGAGTCGAGCAGGTTTTCTTATTGTCCTTTTTGGCTTGCTGGTTGCTATTGATTCAAGTTGTGGTTGAGGTTCTTGAGATAGAACCTCCCTTTCGACTGACTCTTCTTCCAAAGGAAAAACTTCTATTGTTTCCTCATTTGATCCATGTGTTGGGAAAATTATCTTTCCCTCAAACTCCACCTGCTTTGAAGCACCATCAATTTGTTTGACTTCTTCAGCTATTACCTTATTTGTCAAGGCCGATTCATCAAAGGTAACATCCCTGCTGAAAATAATTTTTCTTGTCTCTGGACACCATAAACGATATCCCTTGACTCCAGAAGTAATTCCCATAAATAAAGCTTTCTTTGCTTTTGGGTCCAATTTTGACTTCCTTACATGATAATATGCAATTGAGCCAAATACATATAAAGAACCATAATCTTCAGCAGGTTTTCCATACCATTTTTCTAATGGTGTCTTTCCACCTATAGCAGCAGATGGTAGACGATTAATGAGGTGGCATGCATATGTTATTGCCTCAGCCCAAAATTCTTTGCCCAAGTCAGCATTGGATAACATACACCGAACCTTCTCCAGCAAAGTTTGGTTCATGCGTTCTGCCACTCCATTCTGTTGTGGTGTATTTCTGACGGTGAAATGTCTGACGATGCCATTTTCCTCACAAATTTTCTGAAAAAGATCATTTTTGTATTCTCCACCATTGTCTGTGCGAATACACTTGATCTTTTTGCCACTTTGAGTTTCTATCATCGCCTTCCATTTGAGAAAAATTCTCAATACTTCATCTTTTGTTTTCATCATATACACCCACAGTCTTCGAGCAAAGTCATCAACGAAGGTTACAAAATAGTGTTTCCCACCTAATGAAGGTGTTTTGGAAGCACCCCAAACATCTGAATGAACATAATCCAAAATACCTTTAGTACTATGGATAGTTGTTCCAAATTTAACCTTTGTTTGCTTTCCCTTGACGCAATGCTCACAAAACTCCAAGTTATAAGTTTTTACTCCTTTTAGCAATCCTTGATCTGATAAAGATTTCAAGGATTTACCTCCAGCATGTCCCAAGAACATTTGCCACAGCTTGGTCATTTTTGCCTCCTTGTCGTCATTGGATGTTGTTGCTGCTGTCCCAATAACTGTACTACCTTGATAGTGGTACATGTTATTATTTCTTCGAATTGTCTTCATTACCACCAGTGCACCGGAGCATATTCTCATTATGCCATTATCTGCAATTACTTTGAATTCCTCTGACTCTAGAGCTTCAACAGAAATGAGATTCTTCTTAAAATTCGGTACATACCGAACATCTGTTAATGTTCTGGTCAATCCATCATGATTCCTTAATCAAATTGAACCAACACCATATGCGGTAAGAGGATTATTGTTTGCGGTGTGAATAACTCCACATTCTCCTTCTTGTAAATCAACAAACCAGTCCCTATTGGGACACATATGATAGCTACAAGCTGAGTCCATCAACCATACATCAGATGATTTGGATGGATCTGTTGTAACTAGTGAGTAATCAGAGTCATCACAATCAGCCACATTTGAATCCATGATAGCCTTCCCATTATTTGGTTTGGCTTTGCTTTTCAACTTTGGGCAGTCTTTCTTCCAATGGCCTTTTTCTCGACAAAAGGTACATTCATCTTTGCTGAGTCTGGATCTTGACTTGGATCTCCCTTTCTTCGTTTTCATATGATTTTGAGAACGACCTCTCGTAATTGGTGCTTCTGCTTCTCTGCCTTTTTGTTTTTCTCTCTTTCTTTGTTCATAACTATATAAGGCAGAACAAACTTCTTTGAGAGATACTTCATCATTCCCATGCAGTAGAGTAGTTTCAAGATGCTCGAACTCATCGAAAAGTGAACTTAACAACATTAAGGCCATATCTCCATTCGTAAAAGTCACATCCATATTCCGCAAATCTGTCGCCAACTTATTAAAGCTAGTGATATGATCATTCATTGTGCTACTAGGAATATAAGTGAAGCGTAACAGTCTTCTTTTCATGTAAAGTTTATTTTGACTGTTTTTCTTTAAGAATTTCTCCTCCAATGAATTCTATAATTTATTTGCAGATATTTCCTTTGTGTATGAATACTTTTGTTCTCTTGCTAGGTAAGATCGAATGGTACCGCAAGCAACACGGTTGATAATCTTCCAATCTTCTTCTCTTACATCATCTGGTTTCTTTTCTTCTATGACAATATCTAGCCCTTGTTGAAAAAGAACATCAAGGACCTCGCCTTGCCACATTCCGAAATGTCCTGACCCGTCAAAAATTTCAACTGCAAATTTTGCATTTGACACAATTCGTGTCATAAGCAAATATGTCAATGATGACGTATTATTGACATTTGATGTGGACTCATCATTTTTATTGTCTCCCATTTTTGCTACAAATACTATTTACTAGCTAACAATGCAAAGACCAAAGTAAATCTTTTCTGATGTGGAAGTTCAGACTGTGCTGCAACCACAAAGCATACTCAGATAATACCTTGGCTCTGATACCAATTGTTGCGGAAGCCGAATATATAGAGAGTAATGAAATCACAACTGTTATATCTAAAGGTAGCTAATAAATAGTAGATGAGACAACAATAAAAAGAACACCAGGAATTAACGAGGTTCGGCAAACTTTTGTTTTCTTTTGCCTACTCCTCGGACACAACCAATCAATATTTATTTCACTCCAAAAGAGTACAAGTGAAATACTACAAGAGAGAAATAAGATCAAATGCCTTTGAAGATGAGAAGGCAAGTGAGAGGTGTGACACAAATGAATTAGGAACTACATATTTATAGGAGTGAATTCTTCATATTGATGTCATCCATGACATCACAATGTGTCAAAATGTCAAGATTTACCAAAATGTCAAGATTTACCTTGTGAAACCATTTTATAGTTCACCTAAATTTCACCTACAAAAGATGTTATCTTGACTTTTGTATCAGTGAAGAATTATCTTCCTAACTACCAAATCTTCACATTAATTCATCTTTGAATCTTGTCAAATTTAACATATTTGTGTATTGATAAGACCGTTTACTATTTCTTGAAGCTAATCTCTCCCTCGGATGAACCATATAGCCAAGAGAAACCATTAACCAGAATACAAGAGCTTGCCCCATCCATAATTAAATATGCATTGTTTTTATTAGTAAAGTAAATTCCAAATTTAAACATTATTCTAGAAAGAGTTTGAAGAAAACATGAATTGCTTCAAGTACATTGTTTTCAACAAGAAAAACATGGTTAGCTCTAAATAAAACATTTCTTAGTTTCAAGAAAGTATAATATGTTTTTCATAATAGCACAGTCTTAAAGCAAGTTCAATATAGTTATAAAGAAGCATTTTGAGTATTAACTCAAGATAGAGATTATCAGTTCTCCCCTAAAGTGTGATTTTTTCCTAAATGGGACATCGTACAGTAACTGAGCATTATTGCATTATTTTGAGAATAGTATTGAACATCGAATTGGGTAAGGATTAGACAATCAAAACCCCATATATGTGTCACCAACATAGGATAGGATCATGTTGTTTATTTGGGTGACTCCTAATAAAGCCCCTAGTAAGGGCTCATAGATTGAATCCATTAGTTAAATTTGTTCTTTACCCTGGCAAGGTATAAGATGATTCTGACAATGTGGTCAAGACGTTGTATCATCATGAGCTCATGTGATGATTGTCGGTTAGAGAAAATCCCTAAGAAAAAAATATATTATCTTTAATATTTTCTATTATTACATATATCTTAGTAGTAAAGTTATGTTGTTAGAGTAAACATGCATGCTTTGCTATTCAGTTTGACTTTATTTCAGTTTATATTCAGAGTTACTTGTTCAACTTAATTTAGTTTAGTCAATTGTTCATTCAACTATATTACATACCGTACATTCCATGTACTTACGCTATTTGGCGTTACATCTTTAAATGATGTAGATTCACGTGTTCGTGATCGTCAGTAACCACTTCAATGTGATCTCTTTTCATTAGCTTTTTGGTGAGACCTCCTTGCTTTCGGAGGACTCCAGTTTAACTAGTTCAGTTCATTTGACTATCAGTCATTACTAGTAGAATAGTCATGTATCCGTAAGTCTTATCTCCGAACCTATCTTCTATTCGATAAAGGTATCATAGACAAGTTAGATGATTCATTATTTTCATATATTTTTAAACACTTGTATTATTATTTTTTGACTTTTCAGACTTTTAAATAAAGTTTTTGCGATGATTTTTTTGTTTAGATCATCCTAAAGCTCATCCTTTGTAAAGTTTCTACATATATTGTTCAATCTTTCAGTTTATCAGTAAGTCAGGTCAAGAGTTCCCTTGGAACTAGAAATGGTTTTAAATGCCGGTCACGTCTAGAGTGTAGGCTTGGAGTGTAACACTCACATTGCTAAACTCAATGTCATGTTATTCTAGAGGCCTAATTTGGTGTCAAGTGTCAAATCATGTGGCATGCCAAGTCAAACAAACAAGTCAATAGAGTTATTCACATGTCAAAATGACATGACAGCCTTAGTCAAATCAAAGGCCAATAAAAATACATCACACATGTACAAATAACATATTTTCACCAATCAAATATTCCCATGTTGCTTAAATATATTTGGCTAAGAAAACATGTCATCACTACAAGTCTTTCTTTCTACAACTATAAATAGAGGCTATCTTAATTTTTAAAAAGTCCATCAGAATTCTAACAAGAAGCTAGAGAGAGCTTGTTGACCAAACACCACAAATTTCTCTACAAGCATTCAAACACTCAAGTATTTCTCTACAAGTTCTAGAGATCAAGACGATGATTCAAGATCAAGCTCAATGTCCCTTGAGTCCAATAAAAAGTTAATCTAGAGATCAAGCTCAAAGACCCTTGAATTCAAATACAAGACAAGATCAAGACCACAAACTTCAAGCCTTGGATCAAAGTACAAGTCAAGTTCAAGTTCATCAAGATTCAAGATCAAACTCGGAGTCCCT
Source organism: Solanum commersonii (assembly GCA_029007595.1). Classification (NCBI taxonomy): domain Eukaryota; kingdom Viridiplantae; phylum Streptophyta; class Magnoliopsida; order Solanales; family Solanaceae; genus Solanum; species Solanum commersonii. Next base: position 513,940 of record JAJTWQ010000192.1, read on the forward strand.
TGAATTCAAAACAAGTCAAGATCAAGCTTCAAGATCTTTGATTCAAGTACAAGTCGTGATCAAGCTCGGAGATCCTGAATTCAAATACAAGTCAAGATCAAGCTTCAAACCCTTGGATTCAAGTACATGTCAAGATCAAGTTCATCAAGATTCAAGATCAAGCTCAAAGGACCTTGAATTCAACTAAAAGCCAAGGTCAAGTTCATCAAGATTCAAAATCAAGCTCAAAGGTCATTTAAATCAAATACAGATTCAAGAACAAGTCCACGAGCTCAAGCTCATAGGCTCTTGAATTTATACTCAAAAAGAAGAATCAAATGATTCATATAGAACATAACACTCATATATTAAAATTAAATACTACAATTGTTGTGATACTATTTTTTATCTCAATTATTATTTTTTTCTTGATGCAAATTTTATTGTCTACAACATAATTGTTTATATTTTTTTCAAAAGAACTGTGGATACTCTGAAAAACTCAAAACTCAAGTTAAATAGAGTAATATCTATGCTATTTTAGTATTTATACGGACAAAATTCCTAGTTAAATCCTGAGAGACATCATAATGAGAACAGAAAGGAAAGAAACAAGTGTATATTTGCATACCCATTTCATGATATACCAAATCCATTGGTTCGGCGTGTACCAAACAAATTATTATATTGAATGCATGCTTCCCACCCACAATCTGTATTCTACCATTATTGTAATATCATACATAATTTACACATTTAGGACATTCCATATTTTTCCTTCATGTTCATAGCTTGAAGTGACATGATGGGCTCAAATGGAATTTTGGTTATTCTTTAATCCCTTATTTTATTATAAAGTTATCGCAAGATTAATAATTAGTCCTAAGATAAGTTATCTTTATCTTTGAGTGGAATAGTATTATTGCGAGATACTTTCAAGATAATTTTTGGTTATTATTTAATTCCTTATTTAATTATAAAGTAATCATAGGATTAATAATTAGTCCTAAGAAAAGTTATTTTTATCTTTGTGTGGAATAGTATTATTGGGATAACTTATTTCGAGATAATTTCAGAATAAATTTTGGTTATTCTTTAATCCCTTATTTGATTATAAAGTTATTGCATGATTAATAATTAGTCCTAAGATAAGTTATCTTTATCTTTGAGTGAAATAGTATTATTGGGACACCTTATCCCGAGATAAAAGAGGTAAATAACAAAAGTATCCCTTTTATGATAATTCCTCATATTTTTTCATTAAAAAATTACACTATGTAAATATTGTTTTTAAACACGCACACAGTCAGGAGCGTATCTAGAGTGGGTGTCGTGGGTTCACATGAACCCATGTTCCCCTCTCTAGATCATATATAATAATGTTATATTTTTAAAAAAAATATTTAAATATAGATGTGTGAACCCACGTTCAAAGTATCATATAATAATACAATAATGATTGGGTGCACCTCTTTAACTGAGGATGTAAATTTAAGTCTTATATCTATCTTAACCCTATTGAGTAACACCTCTCCAAGTGGTTATTGGTTACACTTTTGACGTTTTAACTAAAAAAAAAATTGTTTTTTTCCTTTAATCTTTCAAAAAAAAATAAGTGTGTTACATTGAAAGTTCCTAAATTTTTTAGCACTGTATAATCTTTAATAATTAAATCAAATGTGTATATTAAAATTTAAAACTAGTAGTATTATATAGTTTGGACCCATAATTTTTAAAATTTAATATTCATATTAAGAACCTAAAAGTCAAACCGATAAAATTTATGTTTAAGATGCATTTTTTCGTAATCATGCACCTATCTTGCCGAAATCCTGGATATGCCTCCGCACACAGTATAATCATGGGAATGCACAGACACAAAATATTTAATATAAATAAAATGAAAGTTTTATTTTCAAGAATGAATAAAACTAAAGCTTGCAAAGAAAATATAAAAAAACTAAATAAGGTGAATGATATTTTTATAAATAAATAACTTATTCGTAAAATTTAAGCAATGTATATTATTTTAAATACAACAAATCAAACAGTTAATAATTAGTTGTTAAACTATTAAATTTCTCATGCGCTATTTTAAATTTCTACTCCTAATCTACATTTGAGGATAAAATAATTCAAAAAATAATTTTAATATAATATATTTATTATGTAAAGGTACCAATAACAGGCATTACTTGATTTTTAAAGAAGCAAGACCGACACACAATTAATTTTGAGATTCAACGTTCCAAAATTGTTAGTAATACTCTCTTCGTTCAATAATACTTGTTCACTATATTAAAAATATATGTCTAGCAATACTTGTTTATTTTATGAAATTCATGAATAATTTTTTACTTAATTCCTAATTTATCCTTGTCATTAATTATAGTCATTTTCCTATTACATTTTTCAAGACATTGTATTTATTATATTCAAAAAGTGATATAATAAAATTACTCTTTTATTTATAACTTTTTAAGGGATGTGTCAAATTAATCGTGGACAACTATTGTTGTATTACACAACTCTCGATCCTCTCTTTGTACTAGCATTTAATTATCCATCATAAAATTAGATCAATTATTCATTAATTTCAGGGAAATATTTAATGATTGTTTCGTGCAAGCCATTAAATATTGTTGCTATAACAGGTAAAACCACTGCCATCTTGGATTTTCTCTTAATCAGATTAATATTTTATGACGTATTTTTTCATTATATTGATATGTAAAAAATTGTAATTTATAGTACTTTTTGTATAATTTTTTAATATCTAAATTATTTTTTTAAAATATCGAATTAATATAATCAAATTTAACTTTGAAAGTTAGTCAAATTAACCTTCCAAGAGCACAACATGATATTTAAAAATGGACGGATGGAGTAATTAGTTAGTTGTTTCTTTATCTATTTTTAATGGAAAAACTAAATGACACAACAAACAATGATATATATATTTAGTATCTATAGCTATAGTTTACAATATTTATCATTTAAATCATTAATATGGATATAATTATACATTTAAATGGCAAATACATATTTACACGCCATTAGTGTTTTTACAAGCGGCTTTTTTTGTTTTTACACGTCTTTCACGGTAACCTCTCTCTTTAATTCCCCCTTATAATTTTCTTTTTTCACTATTCATAAATCACCGTGATTTTTTCCCAAATCATCTTGGAGATCACGATCATTTACATGATTTCAGCCTCGAAATCGTGATTCATCTTCATCAAGTAACTTCTAATGGTATTATTTTGTTTTTAAAAAAAAGAAAAGAAATTGTATGTATGAAACCATCTCATATATTTTCTATGGTTTCTGTTTAAGCCTCTGTTTTTACAATTACAATGGCGGATAGTAGTAGTTAGAAGAGGGTTATACGAGGTATACCGATGAATCTATCTGAACAAGAGCAAGGGATAAAATCTGTCTAGAGAAGAGAATGTTCAAAATCTTTAAAAGAGAAAATCAATCTTGAAAAGAGAAGAAAAGTCAATAATGCTTTTTGTAGCAATGAAAAAAAGTCCAACAAAATTAAGTGGAAACGATATATATTTTTGTATTCACTTTTTCTCAAAATTATTTTTTCATATAATTTAATATTTGAATACTTTAGTGTGTTGTATCAATTCATAGTTATATTTGTGTGGTCTACTTGTACCAATATAAATTTTGAATTGTTGATTAGTGAACATATGGATATTTTTTATATATGAATACAATTGAATGAAGCAACTACCACTTGTATACATACTGTAACACCAATTCTATTCAATGTACTCAATATATGTATACTCACCGTGGTTCTATTCATTGGGTATAATAATTGTATTTATTTTATAATTAACCACTTTATTTGTATCTAATGCATTTCTTTAGTTTTTCCATATGCATATTTGTATCAATTTGTAGATACATGTATCAATCTGACGATTAGCAATGGAGAAAACTAAGTAAATTGTCTCAATTTTTGTTAAACAGATAAGGATTCCAGCGGCTAAGCGTTGAATGAGTAATTTTAGAAAATAGTTTAATACTGGGAGTTTTTTTTTAACAATGGAAAGTTTGCGACTTTAATGGACATGATTTAAAGACTCACCGTTTTAAAAATAGAAAATACCTTGTTTAGTGCCTTAAAATTGAAACTGTATAATAGTATACATAATCAATATACCTTGTATACAATGAATACAATGGAATGACCACTTAAAATATAGTCACGTAAGGTAATTAACATAGTTATAGTTATTGAACTATATTAACCTTTAAATTATAGTCATTCCCTGTAAGTTTCTCATTTTTAATTGTCAAAGCATTGATTCGGCACACTCTTGAGTAGTTTTTTAAAAGGTGGGGGCGTGAGGCAAGGCGTTTTATACCGTGGCGAGGCGTAAGCCTCGAGACACGGGGCGTAAGTCCCATGAATCTATGGGGCTAGTCTCATGTATCTTCAATTTTATAGTATTAATACTGATAAAATAATCAAAAGTAAACCTTTCAATGATTTTACAAATAAATTTTATAAATAACCTATAATATATAGAAATTTATTATGATTTTTATTTAGAAATTTCCGTCCCATTTTATGATTTTTTAAGAAATTTGAAGACTTTAAATATTAATAATCAATAGTTTCTCTCTCCTCATAAATGTATTGGAGTATTATTTTAAGTTAAAGTGGGACCAAAAAGGGTAAAAAAGGAATTGTACCTTTAAATACTTTCCATATAAGGAAATGTGACATTCTTTTTGGGACTGACCAAAAAGGAAATGTTGCCACATAAAATGGGACGGAGGGAGTAATAATCAATAGTGAAGAAAAAAAGTATTATAATTACTATTTGAGAAATATCATTACACCAATAAAAAAAAATGATTTAAAGCAAAAAAAATTCAAGAAAATATAATTAAAAACACCTGAGCCTACGTTTTTACGCCCAGGACTTACGTTTTATGCTTGAGGCTTACGCCTCAAATTTTAGAACTTACGCCTTATGGATCCACCTCTTTACTCCCCAGAGTGTTCTTGGTACGCCCCGCCCCGAGACTCGCCCCAAAAACGTTTTTGAAAACACTGCTCCTGGGCAATATAATAGAATGATAATTTATTATATCATTCTTTAAATATAAAAAATCGGGTAAAAAACATTTTCACCACCAACTTTGCTTTTAAAATTGAAATTCCCCCTCAACTTTAAATAATAATCAAACTCTTCCATTTATCCTATTTGCTTTTAAAATTGAAATTCCCCCTCAACTTTAAATAATAATCAAACTCTTCCATTTATCCTAATTAATCTTTAAAAGGCTTATTATATCCTTTTATCATCAACTCTTTTTACTTCTTTAAAAATCATAGTATTTTCATTTTTGTTGAATTCATGTAAAAAAAAATTCATAAAAAAGCATAAACATTATCTTTTGGACGAAAAAGTGAGAATTGTAATTAGTATATAAGTTAATGATGTTCTATAATGAGGTAAATTAGCAAAATGAGAAAATCAATTTTTATTATTAATAATGAAAACTGTAATATTTATTTATACAAGTAAAAATAGCAGAGAATAATAACTACACAGATATATTTAGATGTAGGAAATACAAAATTATTAATTTAATTAAGGTCAAATTTTTAAAGATTGTATTATTTAGATTTTAAATTATTTTGAATTGTAATTTATGTAATACTCTATCAGTGCCAATTAAAACTTGTTTATTTATATAGAGAATGCTCTCACCATTTGTATTACTTGACCCTCATTTTGAAAATAGTTGTTTTAATTTACTTGTCCAATTTATCAAATCAAAAGATATTTTAAAATATTTTTTATTTCTATCCTTAGTATTAAATAACTGCATAAAATAGTAGTAGTCAAATTTAAAGTTTCAAAGCATTATTAATAATGTTAATTTAGTAAAATGCACCTCTAATTAATTTTTTAAGGGTGTCATATCAAGAAGGGTCAAGTAATATCAACACATAGAGTAAGAGAGTGTAGAAAGATAAAAATATACGCATACATATACACACACTTAATGCATTATTATATTGAAAAAGGGTCAAAAAAATAATATGAAATTTTAATTCATCAAAATATTATTCTACTTATAATGTTAATAAATTTAAAGAAATAGTTATAAATACCCAAATTAATAAATAAATTAAATATACTATAAAAAAGGAATTACATAGATGCGATATAACAAGGTAAAATAAACAATACATAGGATAAATGGGGAGTTTGAATATTGTTCAAAGTTAGGGGGAGTTTGATTTTTAAAGCAGAGTTAGGGTGAAAATGATTTTCACCCAGTAAATTCAATGCTTTGAGAAATTACTATAGATAATAATAGGGTAAATTAAGAACTAAAAGATAAGTTATTTCTTGATTTTCTAAATTTGACAAGTAAAAATGGACAGAGGGATAAACTTTGTACCTTGAACCGAAAAATTTGGACCATCATTTAAGCTATAGTCAAAACTTTTTTTGTTGTTGTTGCAAATATACCATTTTGGAGCCACGTTAAACAGACAAAGTTGTAAGAATTTGAGTTTGAAGTTTGGTTATAATGATCCTCGGGGTCATTTTGAGTTTTTTTGTGTGCCTTTTCTATTTTGTCTCTTTTTTAACTTTTATATATCGTTTGTGATCAATGAGAATAGTGACATGATTCTTGAGGTGATCAAATGTATATTAGATGAGTTTTTCAATTTTGAAAGGTTGAAAGTTGAGAAGTTTGATCAAAGTCATCATTCTAAGTTAACAAGCTAGGATGCAAATTCTGACAACTCTGTTAGGTCCAGAAGATGAATTTTGACTTCGTTGGATTGTTGGTATGGATCCTAAGGCGATCAAGAGTGATTAAGTCTTTGGTTAGATTCTTGAGTTTTAAGAAAATATGTTTGACTATGATCAATGTTCGATCAAGATGACCTCATATTAATAATTTGATAATTTCAACAAGTCAATTATGTTATTTTTTAGTCAATCTACATTTTTAATTTATTTTTATGGGTTTTTGATGAATCTAAAGATTCATATGGTAATTTTTTGTTATAAATAATCACAATTGAATTGTTTTATTCTAGTACATATGACGTCTTCTTTGAGTCAGACATACCCTCATTTTTTGAAGGTAAACTAAAGTATGACGTCACAATCTTGATCCCGTATAAGTGACCCATTTGGATTCAAGTTTGGTTCATGATTGTGCTTTGCAATTGCAGGGTAGACTTTGCATTCGCAAAAAATCGACTCTGCACGCTGTGTTCATGACGGTCCATCATGTTCCCGATCAAGGGACCACTTGAGAAGAATTTAAAATTTTATTTTCGAACATAGGTTTCATAACTTAATTTGGAAGATTTACAGCTCCATTGGGAACAATTTCATTAGTATTTTAAAAGATTTTTTTTCACAGGGCAAGATTCTAGCCTCTATTTATATTCCCCCTCCCCTCTCCCCCCCGCTAATTTATCATTTAATTAGTGATTTAATTGATATTTATTATTGAGATTTATATACCCAAAGTGAGACTTATGTAATTATTTAATACGGGGGATTGATTAACGATATGTTTTGGCTAATTTTTGATTTGTGAGTTTTCTAACTCATGAATAAATCAATTTTGAAAGAAATTTCAAATTCAACACAAGGGCTTAAAGTTGAATTTTTTATGCCGATTTTAAGTTGAATTTTAATATAACAGTATGGTGTCTACTTACTTGAAACTCACGTGAATTATATATTTGATTACATTGGAAAAATTCAAAGACTTGTAGAAGGACAAATTCATAATTTATTTTTTTGAACTCCGATTAAGGTAAATTAAGACTTTCTCCAACCCTTTATAGATCGTTACTATGTTGATTGACTGAATTAATGGATAATGAATTATGAAGATTATATATAAATGAGATGATGAACATTTATGAGGGTATGCCACGATGTGGATAATTTGATTATTTCTTAACTGTTAGATAATTTCATGGCTCGTTAACATGTTTATCCATAATCCATACATTGATTGATATGTGACTTATCTTTCTTATTCGATTTATAATTAACACTTTACTCTTTTTTGTAGATTCAAAGTCGAAATATGATAATCAATTGTAATAATTATTGATTTTGTTAATGTATCTCATATGAAATCCTTGCATGAAATATAAGACTGAAAGTAAAGATAAGATTGAGATGAGTTGATTGACTTCTATGAAATGTGTAATTCATATGTTTGTCTTATTTATTTGGAATCGTTTTTGCACATCAACATAAATATATCACTGAGATCAAAACAACTCAACTATAAATATTATATTATTATTTATGGATTAGAGTTACACATCTACATGTTTATATATGAATTGGAGTTGCACACTTGTATGATATATAAACCCCATGAGTCTCTCATGGATCCTAATTATACGACAGAGGAAACGACATATGCAACATATACATTTTTATTTCAGTACATCATGCATCATTATATTGGATATTAATTTTGGGTGATTAAATGAATAATTGATTATGAGTATGGCTTATTAGAATCTTTGATTTTATATATTTGAATTTTGATGTTGTCTTTAGTTGCTAGTAAATCTTTGAATTGAAGTTTTATATTGATATCTATGAGGCAGTGTTAGAAAGAGAAGTGAGGCTTGATTGTTGTAATCGCTTCATTTAAGGGCTATTTGGTGATACTCCTGAGTACATGTGTTTTTTTGTACTCACACTTACTTTCTGAATCCGTATTGTGCAGATTCTGAGTCTAATATTAGTTGTAGGTGATCCTCACTACTAGTTCGTGTTCACTAATGTGTTGGAGTTAACTGCTTGACTGTTTCGTAATATTTATGCTTCTTTATCTTTTATTTATTTTCTGTATGTACTTTCATTGTATTACTTTTGGATCGTATTCGCGTATCTTAGAAGCTTGTATCCATGTAACTAGGTTTTTTGGGGCTGTAAATTGTCTTATTTATCATTTTTGTATTGATTCATGAAAAACTTGATTTTGGGATTTATTTTTGCTTCTTAATTACTTATATTCTACGTGTTTTAAATAATTGATTTGATAAAGATTAGCTTACCTATAAGTGGGATTGGGATAAATGTCATCATGATCTCAATTTTTTATCGTGACATTGTCAAACTTTGAATAATTTTAACTAATTGTGGTCTTATGAAAGCCAAACATCAGACGTTCTATTTGTTGTATTAAGTTCCTACAACTATAAGCTCTTCTTGTACTCATTTGGCTTCCTATTCTTTCCTTCACCTCCTGTTGTATTTGATTGCCTAGTTCTTCGGATTGGATTATTAGGTTCCTTAATATTTTCCAATTTCTAGCTTTCCAAGTATGATATATCAATGCTCCAAAAATTGCAGTTGTCACCTCCTTGTGGAACTTTTTTCAGTTCCTCCTTTTTAGCCATTGCAAAGTTTGTTTGACTCTTTGACGTTGAAAAGAAATCCCCGATCATCTGGCCAAAGCTTGTTGTACTCCTCTAGTCCATGTACAATAAACAAACAAGTGTTGTTGTGTCTCCACCTGGTCGTCCATACATATCTCATCTCCAGCTAGCATATTTAGCCTTTGGAGTCTTTCCTTGGTGAGTAATCTGTTCTGGTAGGCCAGCCAAACTATGAACCCGTGTCTAGGCATCATAATAGAATTCCAAACTAGGTTCGCCTCTTGCATTCTCTCATGTCTTCCTATCATCGCATTGTAACTTCGAGTGACTGAATATTCTCCATTCGTAGTCAATAAATACACACCATTGGAAAACCAGTGTACCATGTCTCCTTTGAGTGTGTTAATCTTCTTCCAATACCAACTACAATCTGCAGGAACCTAATGCTCTCAAATGTCTGTGTCCTGATTTTTCATATATATTCCATACACCCATTTGACCCATAAGGCATCCTTCTTCCTAGAAAGCTGCCATATAAGCTTCCCCACAGAGGCAATATTCCATTGTTTGCTGTTCTTGATGCTCAGACCCCATACTTCTTTGGTGCGCACATTGTGTCCCAAGAAACCAAAGCAATCTTCCTTTTATTGGTTGTGCATCCCCATAAGAAATCTCTACAGATCTTGTCCACCTTCTTGAGTATACATTGTGGTAGTATAAACACTGCTCCCCAATAATTATCTATGGAAAATAATACTGCTATAATGATCTGAAGTCTTCCTGCATACGACAATGATTTAGAATAACACGTGGTTACTCTGTTGGTTATCTTCTCCACCAGTACATGACAATCAACTTTGCTCCACTTCTTTGATGAAAGTGGTAAACCCAGATATGTGATTGGTAACATTCCAGTAAAGAACCCTGTCAGCCTAAGAAACTTCTTCTTCGTTTCATCATTTACCCCAGCACAATAGAATCTAGATTTATCATTATTTGCCACCAATCCAGTAGCATCAGTAAAATAGTTTAATACCTCCATCACTCTTGTGATAGATTTCTCATGTGCTTTGCATAATATCATCAAGTCATCTGCAAAGATCAGATGAGTGAGTTTAGTTCTTTTGCACATTGGATGAAACCTGAAATCTGATAGCTCACTCATTTTATTCAAACTTCTTGTAAGATACTCCATCACCAGTACAAAGTGTAAGGGGGGCATTGGGTCACTTTGTCTTAATCCTCTTCTCCCCTCAAAGTATCCAAACCCATCCCCGTTAACCTTCACAGTAAATCTTGTTATCGTGACACAAGTTATCACTAAACTAGTGAAAGAGTCTGGAAACCCATATCCTTGCAGTGCTTCCTGAATGAAGTCCTAACTTACCATGTCATACGCCTTCCTGAGATCAATCTTCATTAGGAATCTAGGTGTAGCTTTTCTATTATAATGCCTAAGAATATCATGACATATCAATACATTGTGGAGTAGTGATCGACCCTCTACAAATGCTGCTTGATTTTCTGCTACAAAGCATGCTACAACCCTTTTTATTCTAAGGCAAATCAACTTCTAAATGCCCTTATAAAGCACATTACAACATGAAATGGGCCTAAATTGCCCTGCATTCTGGGGTACAGTTACATAGGAATCAGTGAAATCATTGTTGCATTAAATTGTTTGCGTAATTTCCTCGTATGGCAAAACTCTAAAATTTCCTTTGTCACATCCTTGCCAATTATTCCCCAAGCAGCTTGGAAAAAATCACTACCATAGCCATCTGGTCCAAGACTCTTGTTCTTATCTATGCTGAACATGGTCTACTTCACCTCTTTTTCAGTGTAAGGTCTGATCGACTCAAATTGTTTTGTGATGTCTAGGATTCTTCCAGCCTTAAGAAAACTATTGAAAGCTCGAACTCTGTGGATTTTCTTCCTTCCTAAAAGTTCAGTATAGTAATCGACCATAATTGCTGCAATAACTTCCTGTTCATGTTGGATCACTCTATGTTTATCCTCCAGCTGAGTTATTGCATGTTGTAGTCTTCTATGCTTGATGATCGAGAAGAAGTACTTTGTGTTATCATCCCCTAATTTAATCCAAGTAGCTTTGGTTATTTGATGTAGAAAAATCTCTGCCATGTAGGATGAGCATCTGAACTTTGCATACTTTTTTTTTTCCTCCTGTTGTAGAGAACTATCAGTTGGTTGGCATTGGAGGGCTCGTTGGACTTGTAGCAGGGCCTGTCTATCCTCGTTGGCTTCCTCTACTATGTTCCTGACATGCTATTTATTTAGTCCGACCAATTTTATTTTAAGCTCCTTTAGTTTCCTTGTTATTTGAAACATCGTGCACCCTAGACTAATTGACTCCAAACCTCCTCCACTATACCAAGAAAGTTAGGATGTTTCGACCACATATTACAATACTTGAAAGCTTTCCTCTTCTGCTTCTGTAACAACCCAGAAAATTGATAGGTGAAACTAGAGACTAACGTATGAATCTTAGAAGTTTATGCATAAATTGGAGTTATGAAATAGTCCAAAAATTTGACTAAACATAGGTTCAAGAGAGGGTTCAAGGAAGGCGAAAGGCATCACTACCCTTAGAAGCTCCCTTGAACTTTGCCTTAGCCATGTGGGCAAAAGACATTTGTTCAAGAGAGGCTTCAAGGCACGTAAAGCAGTACACTGTCCTTAGAAACTCTCGTGAACAATGCCTTAACCATTTTTGGCATAAAGGCAGTTCACTTGAGGCTTCAAGGGGCGTGAAGTAGTTCACTGCCCTTGAAGGGCCTCGTGAACTTTGCCTTAGCCATTTTCGGCAAAGTTGGCAGTTCACGTATGGGTTCAAGGGACTTGAAGCAGTCCACAGACCTTAAAGGGTTCCTTGAACCAATGCCTTAGTTTTTTTTAAGGCAACCCCACGTGAGGGTTTAAGGACCAAGTGGGGGGACCACTACGCGTGGGGGGTGCCCTAGTACACTAGGCAGTGCACATGTGCATGTGGGGGACCCACTGCCGTGTACTCCCTTGTAGACTTATGCCTTAACTTTAAAAAGCTAAAGGCAAGTCCAAGGGAGGGTTTAAGGAAGGTACATCAATTCAAGGGCCTTAAAAGCTCCCTTGGTAATTGCCTTAGTTTTATTTGGGCAATCCAAGGGAGGCATAAAAAGGGGTAATTTCGTAATTTCCTTTTTAGTCCAAATTAAATGGGCATAGTCTATATTACTTTTAAATAAATATATATATGGTATAAATATGCCTTTTGAATACTCCCATGGATACGCCTTAGCTTTAAAAACCCAAGGGCAAAGTCCAAGGGAGGGTCCAAGGCTAGTGGACCGCTTCAAGGACCTTAAATGCTTCATTAAACATTTCCTTAGTTTTTTTGGCTAAGTCCATATGTGTAGGGGCATTTTCGTAAATATTATTTTAAAGTTAAATTAGAAAATGGGTATATTTTATATTATTTCTAAATAACTATATAAGGGATTTTATATTAAAATATCGCCAAAAATTAATCACTTTCACAAACACCACTTCAAAATAAAAAGTTCATCTCTTCTCCAATATTTCTCTCTCTACAAGTTCCTCCATTGAAGAACACCAATAGCTTCAAGATTAGGGTTCAAGCTCCAAGGTTTTCACTCCAATTTCGTGGTAAAGCTTCAATTAAGGTATGGGAACCTTCATTCATGGAATTTCTTTCTCCATGAAGCCCTTCAACACTAATTTTTGAAATTGGAAATTTGTTCAAAAACTAGGGTTTTGATTGTAGCCATGGATTCTTCTTGAAAATGATTTATGTATGTTAATTATCCTATATTATGATGAATTTGATGTTTATTGAGGGTTTCTATTGTGAAATTTCCCAGAACCCATGTGCTTCCCCATGACCCCAACTTTATGAAATTAAGATGGGTTTGTTCATGCAATGTGAATACTTAGAATAGTATATATGTTAATTTAGTTGATTAGTATTGTTTGATTCATGCTTAAAGTAATAATTCTAAGTGTGATTGCAAGACATGATCTATGACCCTTGAAGGGTAAATTGTAAGTGTTGAATCTTGAAGTATAGCCTTGAAGGCAATGTATGAAGGTACTCTATGTTTAAGATTCTTATATATGAATGGAATGATCCACTTGAACATTGGAAGTGCTTACTTTTCATGTATTTATGTATGAAGTTATGTTCCACTTGAATGGTGAAGATCCAATGACTAATGTGTGAATTATGGTATTGTTGAAAGACTAGTTTCCTTTACTACTACACTTGATTATGTATGAATTGTCTTGGATAATTATATGATGATTCTAAGGTGAAAGGTAGTTCTCACCATGTTGAATCAATGAGCTATGCTATGAGTTGGGTTGAATGAAGGGTAATGTACTCCTTCACATAGGAAATTGTAATTCACCTTAACTATGCATAAGTTGGATAATAATGCTTAGCATCGAGCGGATATGAAAAATGAGGTAGAGACTCAACCGCTAGTTTTAGGCTGGGTCTTCTACATATGCTCTCACGAGATGGAAACTCTCCCGCTAGTAAAATAGGCCGGGTTTCTAGAAGCAATCTCCATATGTCATAACTATGTGCCCGCATAGGTATTAGCTAGTGGATCCACATTATAGCTATATATGTCTAGTTCTACCTTAGGCAAGTAGGACGCCTTTTTTTGGTGTGGGGTTATATGACACCAGATTCCATGTAGCTCACATGGGCTATGTCGATTAATGCAGTTCTCCTTATGTAATAAGATAATGAATATGACTTGAACTACATTTTTGATTTCTTGATAAGTTTACTTAGTAGGAGTGAGGGTATGGGACTTCACTTTTACATTCCACAAGTAAGCTTTGAAAGGTATTGTGGGTTGGTTCATTATGCTATGGTAAGACATGAAGGTATGATAGATGTTGATTGGATTGTTGTTATGGTATGACTCTCCTTATGTATATGTAATGAGTATGATTATCCCTATATGATAATAATATGAATTATGATAAGAACATGAGTTAGGTACTATGGTTCCTCGGGTATGAGACTTCATTCATGCATTGCACCAGTAGATTTTGAGAGTGGGCATGGTATGTCTCTCCTATGATATGATGATTATGAACGTATGCTTTATTATGAATATGAACATGGACTATACTAATGACTTCCTAATGAACTTTACTTAGTGTGAGTGGGGGTATGGGGCTTCACTTGTACATTGCACAAGTAGACTTATAAAGGGGTTATAGTGTGGGTTCCTTACTCTATGAAGATATATGAATTATGTATGCATGATATGGATTGTTGCTATGAGTGACTTTATTCATTATAAGATATGTGCATGAATGTCTCCCTATTTATGAATGTTGGCTATGAATAAGGTCAAGGTATGTTATGCATGATCATGGTGGCCTAGAAGTAATACTTAGTGTAGATAGGATTATGGGATCCTGTCTATGCATTAGTAGAGCTCAAGGCTACTTATGTGATGGTTTTATTATGATGATATGATCTTGGCATTGAATTATAAATGTGAACTATGTCTTGTGAAGATTGGAGTATGCATTATGTTGTGTTGGGAGACTATACTTGTGACTATGATGATATCCTCTATGTTATGATGAAGTGTGTATGGTTTGTCTTATGAGCTACATTCTCTAGTATTTCAAAGTTGATGTTAAAAAATGTCATATAGCATGGTTTCAAACAAAATGTCCCTTTTAAGCATGCTTTAAATGTTTTTAGCATGGCTACCATACTTATTACATTTTGTGCTAACCCATATTTCTATGTTTTCTACAAATGTAGGGATTGGTCCTTGGTGGTGGTATTCTTGGTTCAATCTTGGATTAGTTAGTTTCCCCAAGCTTAGTTGGTGAGTCCTCAAGCTTCGAGGACAAGTAGTTTACTTTGAGTTTCTTTTAGTATTTCCATTTAGAAACTATTGTAAGGGCATTGTCCCTACTCGATTGTATTAAATGGTCAAATGAGAAAATGTCTAGACTCTCGTTTGTTTTATAAAATTACTTCGATTGTAAAGAAAAAGTTTTAATTTTTCCACATTATTCTATGTCTTTATGTGATGATTATGCTAAGGGCTTGTACGAGTCCCCTTCGGGGGTCAAGTACGCCATGTTACTTCTAGGGGGTAACCCCGGGTCGTGACAGCTTCACATTTGATTTCAATGCAATATGGATAGGACTGTAATCACTCACACCTTCTGGCAGGAAATTTACTGAATAATCAGGCATGTTGTCCAGTCATTCACTGTTGACTAATGCCCAATCTATCTTAGACCAAATTCTGTTGTCCCCTACTTGTCACTCCATGTGTATCTACTTCCATAATATGGGAGTTCAATCCGCACTTCACCACACATTCATTGAAGTCCTCAATTTCCCCATAGTGATAGGATTCCCTCCAATTCTATCGTCCTGGTTAAGCACTGAATTGAAATCTCCAGTGATCAACCAAGGTAGTGTTTGTCCATGATTTGTCACTGATAAATAATTCCATAACGCTGTCCTACCCTCTTTGCTATTGTGCCCATAGATCACAGTAAGATAGAATCTGGTTCGTCCACAAATATTCAGAATCTCACATGTCACAGCCTGGTCCATTATACTCACAACAATAGTCTGAAAGTAATCTGGCCTCCAAGTTACCCAAATCCTTCCATTGTAATGATGCTCCAGGTTTGTAATATACTCTCATCCAGGAAACATACTTTGTGCTATTCGTCCTACTTATATTTATTTTTGTCTCCACCATACCCACTATTCCTGCATTTATTTTATTGCAAAGGAGCTTCACCTCCTGTTGATTATTCAACCCGTTAAGGTCTTGCACATTCCATACTAGAAAACTATACATTAGGTGGATGTATACGACTCCCACCCATTTCATCACTTTGTGGAACCATTACAATAGTATCCCCTTATCAAGTATCTGGAAACCATTCCCTGTTTTTTGCCATGTTATTCTTTCTATGTATTGTTCCTTTGCAACTTCTTTGGTGTTACCCATACAGGTTGGCCTTCTGTAGTTCCTTCGTTGTGTATCTCCTTACCAGATCTCTGGGCAACTCTTTGGTGAGTCCTCCCTTCCCCTTCCAGTGATTTTTGTATCTCTTGCGTCATATTTTTTGTTCATGTCCCCTCATAACTTCCTTATCTCCCTGTAAATTCATATAATAAGTTGCCAAGATCAACTTCAGACATTTTTTTACTATAGGTCTTGGCAAGAAAAACTTCTGATATATACCAATTGCATTTCAGACATTTTGACATGAAGTGTGTGTATGTATATATATAACCACACTTTATATATATTTTTGTATGAAGCCTAGGTCAATATTTTTTTATCCACAACATTTGTTATTCTAATTTTAACAATATAGCACATGATTCAACACCCAAAACTATTGTTGTGTTGTGGATTTGCGGCATTGTTGATGCTTAAAATCTAGAATTGGTGTATGATCTTTAGTGCATTTTAGTAGATTTAATGTGTGTTTATAGTTGTTTTGCATGAAAAGTAGAATTTGATGGCTATGTATTGAAAAACATTTAGTGTGGACAACTTTTGATCATATACGAGCCATTCTACAAACTGTGGTTTGGTCCACGAGTCGTAGATGACAATCCTAACTGATTACAAAATTTTGAATTTTTTTTGAATCTTACGAGCATGCAGTACGAGTCATAGAAGGGCATATGATCTGTTGATGAATTTCATGTTTGAGATTCAGAAGATGGACACAAATGTCTGACTTTTACGAGGGAATAGTAGAGGTCGTAGAAACTTTTACCGGCTGCAGTTCTTGTCTATGGAGAAATTTCTGAGACTATGCATTCACTGTCATTTACGAGTAGGTTCCTTAAACCGTAAAAGTAACCACGAATCGTAAAGCCCGTCGGTAGAAGTTGTCGAACACTATTTTTCTAGTTTGTTTTGGATAAGTTTTTAGTGTCTATAAATACTTTCTAGATTTTCTTTTACAATTTATGCTCAATGTATGTTCTAAAAACACAAGGAAACAATTACTTTGAGAGTTTGTTCTTGAATTTGGAGAGATTTCACACTTTGATTGTTGACTTTTGCTTTTGAAGATTGATTCAAGATTTCGAGTTTTCTCATCTTGTAGTGCATGATTCTGATTAACTAAATTATCATTGATGGTTGCCATACAAGCCTGAGTAGCTAAATCCACAACTAGGATTGTGGAAACCATGAAGAATTAACAAAGTTGACTTAATACTTAGTAAACATTGAAAAATGTGAATGCATATATTGTTTTTCCTTTGCTTTGATTGCTTTTTAATGAGTGCACACCTTAGGACTCATCTTATTTTTCCTTGTTGGACCAAATGGGTAACAAATGGGAAAACAAATAACACAATGGAGATTTGAGGCTACCAACCCTCATCTAATAGCTTGACCTTGTATGAGAAAAGCTAATTTGGGATCAATGGTATGAGTTAGTAAAGTAAACACCCATAGACGGACCAAGTTGCACGGTGATATTCACTCATTTAGGGGACCAACCACTTAGGTGAACTTAACTTACCGATCTTGCATGCTACACTTAAGAAAATGTTACTAATATCTAGTCTTACTAAGTTATGACTTCATGGCACGGGGATCACAAAACCTTAGTTTCATCTATCATTAATTCAAAACTCGTTTAATTGATATTTGTTTACTTGTTTTTTGTGAAGATTATTGACACTGCTTGTTACACAAATTCCTGCTTTCGAAAATAATTCGACTAGGAGCATAAATAATCGCAATTGAACTAGGTCCAAACCATATTTCCTGTGAAATCGACCCTAATCTTGATTAGATTCTATATTTGAACATCAACCGCTTTATACTTCTATTGTAATATGAACATATCATTTATCTCAAATGTGCTTACATTTGAAACATAAATTCTAAATATCATACAAAACAAATCCACAATCATTAATTTGTCATAATACCAACATCTTTTTTTTAAAAAATCATTTTGAAACAAGGTAAATTGCCATTGTTTTCAGCATTTTTTAAAAAAAATATTAGCACACACTTAATTTAAATTTATTTTTCATATCCAAAATTCAAAACCCACTCTTTAAAGTATTATTGTTCAAATCATCAAATGTAAATAGTTTCGGAAATTTTTTTTGTTCAATAATTAAGAAGAAGAGAGGAAGGAAAAAAAAGAAACAATTTTATATGAAGTTATTTATATTTGATTATCAATTAAACTTTTTGAAAAAATAGGTATATAAATTAAAAGAAGCAACTAGGTGCACACAATTCTTTTTACCTTTAAATGGTATTCAAAATTGCATCATAAAGTCTTTAACAAATAGACAATAAAGGAGATGATAATTATAGCATGTTGCAAGACCATAAAACATAAGAAAAGCATGCCATAAAAACTATACAGAAATAGCAATAAATGTAGTGTATTATTTATGTGCAATATATTATTGCTAACATATATATATATATATATATATATATTTTTTTTTTTTTTTTGATAATATCACAATCTTTTACACAATCACTATAATTAAACATGTTACTTTTAGATTACTAATACTAATAATTATGATTAGTTATGTGTAATTATGTTTTAAGGACTTAATGATAGAATAATCTTTGACCCTATGAGTATATAACTCTTAAAAAGATATATACTAATTAAATAGTATTTAAGTAGAGTAAACACTTGTTATTTAAAAACGGGCCACCTTGGCAAGAAAACCAGAAACGTACCAAACAATGTGAGAAGGGCAAAAGGCATGCATGGATATATGATAATAATAATAATAATGTGAATCTAGGATTCCAAAATTGTGCACTTTGTTGAAATAATTTCCAATGTTTTAAATTGTTGGTGTGTTTGTTTCAATTTGGGTTTGTGTATGTGATGAAAAACTGATACATATACAACAACATAGTATTTGTCGATGAATGCCACCTCTTTCGTTCTCTCTCTTCAGTTATAGTCATATGTAAACTCTTCTCACGCCGCCTCACCTCCATTACTTGCCACACTTTTCACTTTCTCACAATTCAACAAAATCTCCCTATTTTGTGTGTTTTAAATTGAAATCAAGGAAAGTCACTTTCATGAAATTGATGCTATGATCGATTCCTATTGTTACTCTGATCACTAATGCTTCACTGGTATTTTTCTATTTTCCTCTTATTATTACTTGTGTTTGATCAAGAGTTTGTTCTGTTTTGGGACAATGGTTTGAGTATTTTGTTAGATTCTTATTTGATTTTGATGATATAATGTATTGGGTTTTGATTCTTCTGACAAATCGAATTGATCTTGACGGAATCTGATGTAATATTTTATTTTGTTTCTGTATAATTGTTTTTATGTATAGTTTGACGTCAATATCGAGGAGACATGTGGGTACACTTTGTCTGATCAGACGTTCTCCCTCAGTTCTGTAACTGGGTATTTTGACCTTGTTTATCAATTTTTAAATGCAAAGACAATTTTCCATAATTATGTTGTAAAATATTGGACTGAGATGAGCTGCAATAGCTTACTTGGAATTGAGTTGTTCTCAAATACGGGAGACTTGAGTTTTTAAAGAATTATTATTCATTGTTTTTGCTTGTCCAAAAATCCCTTTATTTGATTGAGGATGATGCAAATTTTTGTGGAATTGGATGTGCAAAGTTGTTGGTTGTACTTTCTGTATTTTGATTTTGACTTTATTTTCTTGGTGATTAAATTGGTAAACAATGAGTACGTTTGAGGTATAAGTTAAAGGTTTTAGCCAATTTTGTGTTATGTGTACTGGACTATGTGCTGTGACTCACTTTCAATTTCCTTTCTTGTATAGAAGAAAGAGACCCATGAATCTTGCTCATCACTGTGAAGAATAATCTTGACGCTGCCTGTTGTTCAGAAAATGGAGAATGGGGTGAATGAACTGGAAAATGATGAATTCGAGAAACTTCTTGGTGAGATTCCAAATGTTACTTCTGGGAATTCATATTCTGAGGAATCTGGTGTCATCAATTGTCCAAAAGATTTTAATTTGACATCCTCGAATGGGGATGGGTCAAAGCCTATTGGTGTTACTGAGACATATATAAGCAATGAGATCTTAGGCAAGTTAAAAGAATTTGGTAACCGAGTTGAGCAGCTACCTAACAAGAGGTTTGAGTCTGAAGAAATAAACTTACCAAATGAACAGGCTATAGCGTCTGCATTTGCTGAGTTGCGTGTAAAAGATGGTGCCTTCTTAGAATCTGCAGCTCCTATGGCTAATTCTACGCTGTTGCTGAACCATTTAGCTGTTGTGAATGGACAATGCAAAAATAGCTTAGGTAAAATCCCTTCGAATTTGGATTCGCAAGTGTTAGTTGTTCCCTCTCCAAGAACACCAAATAATCTATCTAGTGCTTTTAATGGCTTTAGTCCAAGTATTGGTGGGCACCAAAGTGGATATGTACATACAATGGAAAACATATCTGCAGCTGTACCATTACCTCCTGGAGTGCCAGGTGTTCACCTACTTCCACCAATTCATCGGGTAGATATTCCAGTAATTTCCAATCAACAACATTATTTCTTGGATGTTACATCACCTGTTCCTTACTTCCACTCACAAATTAATCGACACCATGGAGCATGTAGACACATTGAAGAGGAACAGCATTATTTCTTATATATGCAGCAACTTCGTGCTCAGCAATTAGATAATCAGTATCCAATTCAACCTGATGGGTCAATCACAAGTAGATCAATCAATAGTAGCTCGCGGCAACCATTCAGTGAGATGCCGATTCCTCACTTCAACCAGCAAGTTTCAAGAAGTATAAACCCGTTAAATTCCCTGTTTTGCTCAATGGGTTCTGATGTGCTGCAAGGTTTAGACAAAACAGATAAACAATACTTTCCTGAAAGAATGTTAAGAAGATCACATGGACCGGAGCCAGTTAAGTCTGCTAAATTCGGTTCTTTTGGAGGAACCAATGATCTTTCAAATATGAATCAAAATAGAAGAGTTTTTCCCAACGCTTATTCGAAGCGTAGTTTTCATTCTCCAAGTGCAGAATCTCGCTTGGATTGTCTAGAATCAAGAAGCTTTTCTCCTGATGCTGTTGATCTCAAATTTCATCGGTGGTCACAGTCTCAGGAGTATAATTTAATTGATGATTTTGCTGGAAGAATCTATCTCATGGCGAAGGATCAAAATGGATGTCGCTTCTTGCAGAGGAAATTTGCTGAAGGATCTTCAGAAGATGTGGAAAAGATTTTTCCTGAGATTATTGTGCACATCGTGGAGCTCATGATAGACCCCTTTGGCAATTACCTTGTTCAGAAGCTTCTTGAGGTGTGCAATGAAGGTCAGAGAATGCAGATACTTCGTGCAATCACTAGAATAGCTGGGGATCTTGTAAGAATTTCATGTGACATGCACGGGTCTGATTTCTCTCTTTATCAAAGTCCTTTTTTCTTTACCGAGCTGCTTATGTTCATTTTCTTCACAATTATTTTATATTTTCTTCTTCTTAACTGCAGGACCCGAGCTGTGCAAAAAGTTATTGAAACTCTTAAAACACCTGAGCAGTTTTCCATGATTGTCTCCTCATTGAAACCCGGTTTAGTGAATTTAATCAAGGACATGAATGGTAATCATGTTGCGCAGCGGTGCTTGCAATACTTAACACCTGAGTATAGAGAAGTAAGTTGCATATGTATCCGTTTATAGGCAGTAATTTTACACATTGATATTTCCTGTAGTTTAGAGATCAAAGGGTTGAGTTGTTACAATGTTGGGGAGATAACTTCATTGCTCCTTTTAGGTAAAGAATAGCAATCCGTTGTGTAGTATACTGAGAAGGAGAACCGTAGAGTCAATATCCAATATTAGTGCAACTTGATGATAGGATAAGCATTCAGATTTCTCTTTTGTTGGTTGTTACAACATTTATATACTAATCTCCAGTTTTGGATGAATTTGATATTTTCATGGATAGCATTGAAGTGGTAATCAGGATTCGGGAGAGTACCAGAATAGTCAATCTTGTTGTCATCCTTTGGAAAATAATACTCACTCCGTCCCAATTTATGTGACACCATTTGACTGGACACAAATTTTAAGGACAAGGGACGACTTTTGAAATATGTAGTCTAAAATACTCCTTGACCATTTGGAACGGACTTAAAAGGAAAATGTGTCACATAAATTGGGACAGTTTGAACTATTAGATCGCATAATCATGATTAATATCTGTATTGTCCTTTCTATTTGTTGTGTTGATGTCATTTCATCAGTGACTGGTACTCCTAAACTTCAAGGATGTCGGTTGATTGTGCGGCAGCAGATTGTCTTAGGATATTTGATTATGCCAATCTTATTAGGTTTCTACCATGTCTTTGTAGGGATATTTTGTAACTGTAGTGTAAGTTATTTGAAACCGTTCATATGCTTTTCATAGGGATAAAACAAATGAACTGTATTCGTAGTGTTAGTTCTATTAATTTCCTAACCCCACATTCAAACTGACGAAACTTAAGGTAGCATATTATAGAGAAGAGGATTTCTGATTACTGATGCCTCTGTCTAACATTGTAGGGGATATTGTTCATTCCTGTTGAAGTGATTTCTTTACAAGTTTTCTTATTTTTAAAATTGTTTGTCACTTAATTTTTGGCTAGAAAGTGCTGGAGAGGTTCATTTAGTTTTCACATACCTAGCCGTTTGAGGTTTCCTTCATTTCTTAGTTTTTAGGCGCCACAAAAATTTAACTTGGGACACAAATTTCTTTCTTTTGCAGTTCCTGTTTGAAGCTGCTATTACCAATTGTGTCGAACTTGCTACAGATCGTCATGGTTGCTGTGTGCTACAGAAATGTCTTAGCCAATCTGACGGTGGACAAAGACACCGATTAATCTATGAGATCACTTCAAATGCATTGGTACTTTCCCAAGATCCATTTGGGTATGTCAATTCTTTTATACTGCAGGACTCTGTAATATATGGTTGTAGACAATAATTTATTTCATAAATGCAACAATATCATTATTTTTATGAATCTTATTGATGAGAAATTTGAAAACTCGGAAGATTCAATGTAGAAATTTGAAATGTGACTCATGCTAGTCAAGTTCAAGTGTCTGATTTCATTCCCGGTATAATATACAGAAGTATGGATTTCTCTTTAGTAAGTCCCATTGTTTTCCGTTTTGCAGGAATTATGTTGTGCAATATATTTTTGACATTCGTCTTCCCTGGGCAACAACAAATATCTTTGACCAGCTGCGGGGAAAATTCGGGGACCTTTCTATGCAAAAATACAGCAGTAATGTGGTAGAGAAATGTCTTAAGCATGTGGATGAAGAACGTTCTTCATATATCATTGAGGAGATGTTAAGTGATCCTCGACTAGACCAGATCATGCAAGACCCATATGGCAATTATGTTATCCAAGCTGCTCTAAATATCTCAAAGGTCATTAGTTTACCACTGTTGTAATGTCTTAATTGGAAACATTTGATCTTGACAATTTCTTTACCTGTAGGGAGCCTTGCATGCTGCACTCGTGGAGGCTGTGAGAGCCCATGTTCCTGTTCTACGAACCAGTCCTTATGGAAAGAAGGTCCTCTCATGCAATAGTCTTAAAAAATAGGTTTCAGGTATAATAAAATTATCCAAATCTTGCATTAGTATATAAGTTGTTTCAAGCGCAAAAGTGTTTTCTTCCTGGCACTTGGTAGGGCTTGTTTTGTGAAATTTCCATTCAACTTAACCTTTATGTTTTTACCGACAGATCGTGTAATTTATGTGGAGTAATAAGCAGGCGAAGAGTTGCCTTTTGTTTCCATAGGTTGGGCAACCAAGTTTTGAAGCTCGGAAAGAGATGGTATTCATGTAGATCGATGCTTTTGAGTACATACCATCTTTTTAGAAAATTTCTTCCATAATTTCTTTGAAGGAACTAAATAACTTTGTATATTTCTTCTAATGCCTTTCCTTCCACTCCATTCTTCCCTGTGCTTCTGTGAAAGGAATAGGAATCAGCAGAACATGTTTCTGTAGAAATAATCAATTTTGAAGGTGTATATCTATGCCTGGGATGAATGCTTTTGTAGCCATCAATTATATTTATTCATTACTTATAATGTTTTCCATGCCTTCTATTTTTAATGGCATGATGGATGAAGTCTGAACCACATTTAATGGAAAATGTAGCTCTTGGTATGGTTTAATAGGTTTAGCCCCTCCTTTCTCAACATTTGCTTTGGGTGTGTTTGGTACGAGGGGAAAATGTTTTTCAATTTTTCTCATGTTTGATTGACTTGAATGTTATGGAAAATGCTCTCAAAATGGACTTATTTTTCTCAAATTTAAGGAAAATAATATTCCAATATGAAGTAAGGAATTTTTTTTTTCAAAAATCTCTTTCAACCTCACCACCCGACTTGAAATTTGATCTTGATCGAGGACTAGACTGTAAATTTTGATCTTGACTTGGGACCCGACCTCGAGACGCAACTCTAGACTCTTGACCCTCGACCCTAATTTGATCCTAGATTGAGAAACATGTAATGGGTTAGGAATCATGTCAGGTTCGAGGTCAGCTCCCAGGTCGGGAGTCAGGTCTTAGATTGGGAACATGAGTTTGGTTTTGAGAATCTCAGGTCTGGGTTGAGAGTTGGGTTGGGTTTGGTGTCATGCCAAGTTGGGGAGTTGGGTCCTGGGCAGGGATCATGTAGGACAATAGGAGTTGGGTCCTTGATTTGAGACTCAACTTCTAACCCTGACTCCAAACTCGAGACCCAACCCTAGACCCGATCTCAAACCCGACCCTGACCCACAGCCTGACTCTTTATCCTGACCCTCGACTCTTGACTCGTGATCCTGCCCTTGACTCAATACTCAATTCTTGACCCGATTAGACTCTCAACCTTGACCTTGACCACGGACCCGACTTGAGATCCCACCCCAAACTCGACTTGACTATTGACCATGACCCTAGTCTAAGACCTGGATTTCGACCTTGAGCCTTAGACTCTCCTAACTTCTAACCTCTGGCCCTAACTCAAGACCTTACTGCCTTAATTGTGACTTGACTCTAACCTAGGATGTGATTCCTACTCAAAGCTTGACATGATCCCGACCCTAACTCTATGTTTTATGTATTTTGGAAAACATTTTGCTTCATAGGGCTGGACATAAAATATCGAAATCGAATTATCGAATCAAATTGAAATTTTTGGCAATTTGGTATTTGGTATGTTATTCAGGAGTAAATTTTAGTATTATGGTATTCGGGTTTGGGTTTGGGTTTGGTATGATACATTAGTACCATTTGGTATTTGGTATGTCCCGAATACCAAATTTTTTATTTAATGAAGGTCATATATCAACATATCTATTACTCATTAGTACAAGATCAAAGAGAAAGTCAAAAAATAAGCATAAACAATCCAAATACATATGTCTATTAGTTGTATCAATCTATTTTTCTTGATGTCTTCTTACTTGTTGATCTTCTATAATATTGTGCCTCCACATAAAAAAAATAGAAATGATTGGAGAAATAATATTAATTTTGTAATACAATCAACTATAACTTTAAAATGGTATTACCGAATACCATACCAAATCGAAATTTAATTTACCGTTTACCGAATTACCGAACCCGAAATTTGGAAAACCCGAAACAAATACTGAATGCCTACCCCTATTGCTTCATACCAAACACTCCTCTGATGTTCACTTATAATATTCATTTTAACATTGTAGGGGTTAAGACTACTAACTGTATGATAAAATACTTTACACGGAGGAGGAAATTTTTGGCCAAAAATATCTCGATACTATCCTCAAAACCTGAAAGTGCGAAAACCTAAAGTGCATCTTTAAAGTGTACATATAAACAAATACTTCTTCTGTCCCATTTTATGTGGCAACATTTTCTTTTTGGTCAGTCCAAAAAAGAATGTCACATTTCCTTATATGGAAAGTATTTAAAGGTACAATTCCTTTTTTACCCTTGTTGGTCCCACTTAATCTTAAAATAATACTCCAATACATTTATGAGGAGAGAGAAAAGTGAGTACTTTTTAAAGGGTAATTTGGTAAACATTTCAAAGTCTTCATTTATTTCTTAAACTCCGTGCTCGGTCAAATGTTGCCACATAAAATGGGACGGAGGTAGTAACATCTTTTTAAATTTCATAAAATTTGCAGGTTCTGTCCTCTTACCAACGCCTTAAAGCCTAAGTAAACTCACTCACGTAACTTTACAAACACATAACAAAAAGAAATGGAAAAAATCAAACTCAAAGTCAAAGATATATTAGGTAGTTTGGAAAAAGAAGAAAAATAAATATATCTAGTAAGGTTACACATCAGGACACTCCTACGAGTCAAGAAATGAGGGGATTGTTGCTGGACACTCGATGGTTCAACGTTCTAGTTAAATTTAAAGTATCAATGGAATGGTTCGGTTGGTTATTTTAAAAAAATTATGTCATTTCAATTTTTGGTATTTTATAATGTATAACCAGAATTAGATTTTTTTAAGAACTATATCAATCATTAGGTTTCTCTTTGGTATCGGTAGGGTTCGATTAATTTTCATTTTTTACTTCTAAAGTATCACCTCAAATTACACCAATATTAAAATATTTCTTTCACAAGTATGTTCTTGAAGAAGCACTTCAATTCTTCACCAAGAAGCTAAGAATGTAAAATTTTATTACCGTATTGTTCGATCTTAAACTTTTAATAGGAGTGTTTGCATAAGTTTTGTCGTATTGTTCGATGACTTCTATTATGGTATCTTTTTTAAAGGGGAAATTACGTGGATAAGCAAACATATACTAGCTAATTAGTTAACGAAGCTATAGTTTTCATTAATTACCACTCACAACTTAATTTTAGCTATAATTATGTCGCCCTCTCGCCTATTTTCCTCTCTCTCGCCTCTCTCCTCTTTATAAATATACAAATACAAATTATCAAATAAAAATTATACATATACATGTACAATTATATAACAAATATACAAATACAATTCACTCTCCACTCTCTGCCCTCTCTCCCTCTCCCAATATCGCTCGCCTCTCTCCCCTACTCCCAATCTGCTCGCTAGATATACACATACATATGTATACCAATTATATATACACAATTATCTGCATACATATAAAATTTGACAGATATACATATACAACTCGCCTCTCTCCAATCTCTGCCCTCTCTCACGCACTTCTCCCCTCTGTCTCCCAATCTCGTTCACCTCTCTCCTCCCTCTCCCAATCTTGCTCGCCCGATATACAAATACATATGTATACCAGTTATATATACTCAATTATCTGCATACATATACAAGTCATCTCTCTCCACTCTCTGCCCTCTCTCACTCACCTCTCCCCTCTGTCTCCCAATCTCGTTCACCTCTCTCCTTCGTCTTCCAATCTCGCTTGCTAAATACACACACACACACACATATATATCACACACACACAATTCGACAAATATACATATACGATTCACCTCTCTCCACTCTCTGCCCTCTCTCACTCGCCTCTCTTCTCTCTCTAACATGTACCTACAAATCATAATTAGCAAACTATAGCTATGAAGCGTAATTAAGTTTTTTAGTGGCTATTTGCGAAATTTCCTTATTTTTAAACCTAAATAACCAAAGACTAATTAAAGGACAATGGCTCAAAGTCGTCACCAGAGGTCTAGGACCTATGTTATATTTATATTTGAAAAATGTGACAAATTATGTTTATACAAAATTTAGCATATTACTAATATATAAATATATTTGTATACATGTAAGATTATTCGGTTCGGTTCGGGAATGTTTCAATTTTTTTATTAATTAAAAGACCATCCCAATTGTTTGGTACTATTATACACATAAATAAAAGTCCACAATTTTATTTAAAAATACTATAAATCGGTTCGGTACGATTCGGTTGGTTTGGTCGGTTTTTCATATTCTTTTGATACCCCTAGTTAAATCCATGAAGATCAAAGATGGCTATGTAATTTGTTTCGGTTAAATGAATTTGTCAATGAATATATTGAGTTTACTTTTTAAAAAATGGCACATGACAACTTATATATTTAATTGAAAATAAATAGTCCATTTTTATTTTTGGGTAAAAAAAAGTTTTTTCTATACTTATTTTTTTGACTCAATAACCACGTTTTGTTCTTTGAAAAGTGCAATCTTTTTTTTTCTTTTTGATTTTTTCACGGTATATTTCAACTCCCCCTCTTTCTTCTCCTTCTTTCCTCTTTTTTTCTCCCTCTTTCAAGTTTTAGGATTTCTATCTTCTTCCCTAAAATATTTTTATTAAAAATCAATTACATCAACAACTCTTCCCAATAAGTAACTTAAATCACATCAAAACTTCTCTACATTGATTGTCTACAATATTTTTTTCAAAATAATCGACGATATTTGCATTTCTTATCCTTAAATGAATGCCAAATTTTTTACAGTTTTTGTGCTTTTGGTTGTATTTCAATGGTAACCGAATTAAATTGTTTTTTTTTCTTTCTCTCTAAAATTCTTATACGCATTCATCTTATTTCTCCTCTATAATTTTTCATTCACTCCTTATTTCACTTTGTTTATGCAAATATGATATAATCATATGTTTATTGATTGCTATCTCCTTAATTTTCTCTTTCATATATAATCTTGGAACAATTTTCTTCCCCCAAAATTTTATGGCCAAAATGATGACTCAACTCGATTTGTTGTCTAAACATGTCATTGGAGATGGACTTAAGTTGGTAAATGCGAGTGGAACCAACAGTGGATAGTGCCGAATGATGTCAAGTTTGAGGCATTATACAATGAGAAAGTTAAATATTTGGAAAACCAAATGGGGGGGGGGGGGGGGGGAGTTCTCACACCAATTATCAACGATAAGGTGGGAACCAAGCTAGGTTGGAACAATGATAGAGATAATGGTTGGAATGATTGGCGAGGTGGAAATGGAGATATGGGGAGGTTGATAAAGTGTCACGACACAGGGGTACCCCTTAGATGTGACACGACTTACAAGACTCTGAAAAGCCTCATACAAGCCTCTTAGTATATCATAACATAAGATGATAGAAAATAGTGTGTAAATTTAAAACATTTTTTTCCAATACAATCAAAGTCTTATAAACGAAGTGGAAGTTTACTACACTTGTCTCAAACAATCTAATACATGAATATCTTTTGGATGCAGCCCATAAAATAGTTCTAAACATAAAATGAAATATAAAAGGACATGGTGGTCAAGCCCTCGAATGCTATGAGGACTCACCAAAACTTTTCTTCTTGCTCTACTATGAACCTAGCCACGAGGATGGAAGTCGGTATCGCCGAACCCTACATTTGATAAAAATGTAGGCAAAAGTATGCGTTAGTAAAAACATGTACTAAATATGATGGCTACCGTAAATCATCAACATAAGCAAATCATAAGTGTTTGTCAACAGAAGACATACCATAATCATAAGAGATACATCATAAGACATAAACTATAAACATAAGAGATAACAACATAGTCATTAACACTTCACTCTCAAAGTGTTCCTAAAGCATTTACATAGATTCTATAAGAACATGCATACGTTCATAATATAAGTCAATGTGGGTAAACCTTCCACAACAATACCATATACAATTCAATATTCATCATGTAGCTTCCCTCTCAAAACCTTACTAGTCTTAACTCATCATGTTAGCTTTACTCTCAAGCCCTACTAGTCATAATTAAACATATAAGCTTTATTCTAAAAGTCCTCACAATAATCATTCATCATCCATGCCTTAGTCTCAAGACAATTCTAATCTCAAACCTTACAATTCATAATTCATCATACATACTTGATCTTAGTCAATTCATGTCTAAAAGCTTTACTCTTAAGCAATTCATATCTATTTACTTCAATTTCAAGTAATCTATATATTGTAATTCATCAATCTTAGAAGATCACATCTAAGCCCTCAATTCCCCCTTTCATGACATGAAACCCAACTCCATCTAATTCACTCTAAAATAATAGGTTAATCATGAATACATATATAATAATACTAAAAATATGTAATTCTATCATAAACAATCATAATCTACTCTATTGGATCAAAACCCATAACATTAGAAGAAACCCTAGTTTGACTTGGGGAATTCTTCTTCTAAATTGGGGAAAACATGGGGGCTTCATGGATGAAAGAGATCCATGAATGAATAAGCTATCATACCTTGATTACAATGCCCACAAAAGCTTGAATATTAGAGGACTTGACCTAGCTTGAACCTCCTTCTTCTTCTCCTCCTCTTCCTCTTCTTCTAGGGAGAGAATATTTGAGAGGGAATTGGGTTTCTTTTGCGAGTTCAAAAATAATGACTTGGATGACTTAATTTAGGGGTCTAAAGTCTTTATGTACGTGGTCTAGATTAGGGTAAAACGATACCACTTAATCCTTAATTAATTTCAGAAAGACCCATTAGTCCCCAACTTAATTGACCTACTGCCCCATTCATGAGACCCCGACCACGGGGAGTAGGTTGACCTACGGCCCATCCTGGTTGGGCATGGTTTGGGGTCTGCAACTCTGGAAGTAGGCTCTTGACCTACGGAGCCCACCTACGGGGTGTGGATCCATCCACGAGGCATGGGTCCTGTAGTAGGTCACTTCCTTGAGCAGTTTCCTCTTAGTGTCCACCTAGTCTGCCCACCTACGGGGCGTGGGTGACCTCGTGGGTGATACTTGGACTCAAAACATGCTAAAATCCCCTCTTAAGACTACGGAGTGTTACAATATCTCCCCTTGGGAACAGTGTCCTCGAATGACATTCTAGGCACTTCTTAAGGTCACGACTCTAGACTAGCAACCCATCATGCGTGCAACTCATCAAAATGCACACGACCAAAGAGGAATCATCAACTCTAAGCTAAACATGTTCAATGCATCACAAGGAAGGTAGGAACTGCTTCTAACAACCTAAAATGCATAAAGTTTTAAAATTTCTCATGTTCAAGGAGGAACTACCATCTCCAAGCTAAAAGCATGCTCAACACAATCTCATGGAGCCTATATGCAATCTATGCTCATAACATACATCCAAGGAGGAATCTCTTAAATCCAAGCTAGGGCATGTTACACATCAATTCATCTTATGAAGTCTATAGGAAATTCTTACTCAATGAACTACAACATGAGGAAAAGCAATCATGCAACCTCATTTTCTTTCAAAACACAAGTTTTCATTAATATGCATAACATAAGGAAATCATGAAAACATCTAAAGCACACATGACTCCTAACAAGGAACAAACCATGATGAACTCATCATCTCAATGCTAAGGAGGAAGATAAGGAAAAATGATGAGGATATTGGGACATCTTATTGGCCTCTGCCTCCAAAGTAGCACCCTCACTGATGAGTCCACAAATTGGACTCATTTAGGGCTATATTTTGATAGAATTAGTGTCCTCAAATGCATATTTTATCTCAATATCTGATGAAAACCCTTAAGTTTAAGGTATTTGGAGTTTGAGGGAAAACATGGACACAACTTAGCAAAAAAGGAATAAAAGCAGCTGAAATAACGAAGAAATGAAGATCTGAGAATCATCGAACCCTTTCAGTGAGTCGCCAAAAGGTCTTATCCTCGCCTTTTGTTCCAGTGTGCTGAGCCATGAAAGAACGGATCAAATCGGCGGTGAAAAGGAGCAGTCGGCGTATCGCCGAGCAGTTTTGCGAAGCTATACTATGTCGCCCAATCATCCAAAACACGATGATGTTGAAGGCTAACGCAAGACGGCGATGAACTAAACCAAAGGGCGGATCACCAAGTTGATCGACGATCCCGACTAACTTTGCCGAGTGATCCTTCGCAGCATATTTCCTGAAAACTATAAATACTAGTTTAAGTTTTGGAGCTTAGTATCAAAATATAAATTATTATTACCAAGTTTTATTATTAAGTTTTAGATATCAGACTTAGAATATTCTCTCTAAGCTTGGAGAGAGATTTGAAGAACTTGAAGATTCAAAGGGTTTCAACTCCAAGACTTAATCTTGCATACCCATTGATGGAAACTCAGATTGGTATACATTTTTACCTCGTTTACATGTGTAGCTAAAACCCCAATTCTTGGGGTGTGATTTTGTGAATATGGGTTAAATTATCTGTTGGGTATTGCTTGTTGATGGTTTATTTGTTGTGTAAATGTGATTTAGTTTAGTAGTTATGGTGGAACTTAATGAAATTGTAGTTGCAAATACGATTTCACCTTTGTGTTTTTGGCTTGCTTGAGAGAGAGGTCATAAAACTAAGACTACTAAATTGATGACCGGTAGGATTGGGTCGACATGAGGTTCAACTCGAGAGAGTGAGCCCTAGTCCTTCTCCCATACACTCAACTCGAGAGAGTGAGTGGACTAAGGTGGAGGCTGTTCTTCATGCGACAAGTGGGTATCCGAGTGGAGCCCATTTGATTCGGGGTAAGTTGCTCGAGAGAGAATTTACCCCCATTATAGTCTAGCTTAGTCACAAATACTCAGTGGATCTACTATCAAAAACATGTACCCAATAGTCTAGTCTAACCTGTATTCCTATCACATCCCAAGAATCCCGTCTCCATATTTGTACCTCATTTTTATTTTTGTTGATTTTGCTTTTTACTTGCTTATAAACCCCCCATTGATAACTGACACTTGTGTCAAACACTTTAATTTTTCATGTCTTCATTCAATAAAGTCTTTAGCTATGATTAGCTTTAGCACTTTTGCGCTTAATCACTAATTTTTAGAAACCGCTCCATTGGGACTCGACCCCAACCGTTGTTTAGGTTACTATACTATTGTACGATCGTAGACACTTGCATTGGAAGTTGTGTCTTGATTACACAAACATGAAAATGGCGCCGTTGCCAAGGTGTGGTGTTACGTGAAATTTTTTGATGAAGTCAAATTTTGCTTTTGATAGTCGTAGTTTACTAACTTAAATTTTATTTTTGTTTTCTTTTCGTGTTTGTGTTGAAACAGGAAAATAAGTGTAACTAGTGAAGTTGGTGAACAAATAGATCACCTTCCTCTTAAAATAATGAAGCTTAAAGATTATATCCTAAGTTTCAATAAAGAGGAAGGTGAGTCAGTTTGCGAGTTATGGCAGCGATTCAAAGCTTTCGTACAACAATGCCCAACTCACGACATTCCAGAAAGAATACTACTGGAATATTTCTATAGAGGTATTGGCTATGAGAACCGATTAATGGCTGACCAACTTTCTCCAGGTGGTATCATCCAACTGCCTTATGCAAAAGCAGCCCACCTCCTTGATCACATGGCCAAAACATCAAGAAGAAAGAGAAAGACCAAGGAATGGCCACTTAGTTGGAACACCTCGATGACTTGGCCTAAAAAGTCAATGACTTGGAAGTACTATCCAAAGGAAAAGATAAGTACATTCCTCCTTATGAGCGTCAAAAGACGAAGAAGAAAGAGGGCGAGAAATTTGAAGAGGTCCTCTTGCTCATCCTACACAAAGTCAATAAGCACGACAATGTGTTGGAAGAGATTAGAGAGAATGTTACGATGCTAAATAAGATGACTACCTCTCACTCTTCGCTCATTTAGCTGCTGGGGTCCCAAATGGACCAATTGATGTCCTCGCCCAACTCGGATCCAACAGAGGGGTGGCCTTACAAAAATAAGGCAACCCCCCCCAATACTGAAATTTAAGGGCTGACTCACGTCGTGCCATGACGTTAATTGAGGCGCTTCTTGGGAGGCAATCCAAGGTATTAAATGCTTTGTGTTATTATATAAATAATGGTGTATTTATTTTGCAGGTTGAAGTGTGGAGAGTGATCACACGTGTAGATTGGCAAGCTATAGGTCCATTCCGCGAATCGCCGAACGGTTCAGCGACCCCGAACTAGATGCCGTTAGACTCAAGACCAATTTACATTGGAGTCTATAAAACTCGGTGAGGAAAGTGACTACTTGGCGTGACGCCGAGTAGTTCAGTGGTCGTAACTAATGTCGCCGAAGGGGCAACAACTGGATGGGTTTTAAAGGCCAATGGTTTCAAAGTTTGACAAACTTTCATTTTCCACTCGAATTCAACTTTCACAAATCTGCACCTAGTAAGTAATTTTCATTATCGTTGCATTCCTGGTATTTTAGTCGTTGATTGGTGTTTGAACTTGGGATTACATTGCCTCATAGCATTTCAAAGTACTTTGATCAGCATAAAAGGTTCATTTTACCAAACGTCGAGGCTACTTTGAAAAAATTATTCTCTTATGCAATTGGGCTTATCATATTGATGTGTGATGTGCCTCTTTGATAGGTTTAGATTTGTGAAATGCTGAGTTTGATTCGTAAATCTTGCCCATTTTATCTTGATTTTTGAACTCCCTTTTTGTTGAGGGTAAAAGTGATTAAAAATCTTGTGGGTTTGTGCATGCGTGTGTTTATCATGATTAAGTGTTATGGGTCTGAGCTTAATTGTACTAGTGCATAGTTTAATTTTGTTTTCGGGAGTTGTGGGGTTGAAGTTGAGAAGATAGGTTGGAGATAGGCACGTTGGGCCAATTAGCGAGCTGGGTCGAGCTCACCAAATCACTCGGCGATTCACCTAATGATCCCATCTCGCCTTTAATTTCATGCTACTTGTGATATGGGTTTTGTAACTTTCAGCGAGAAGTGTTTGATTGCTAAAAGCATTCAGCAACTCACCGAAAGTTTCCTTGATCGCCTTTTGTCTGAACCCCTGAACCATTGTTGCATTGTATCTTTTGGCAGATAAAACCCTGCTCACCGAAAGAAGTCGGCGACTCGCCGAAAGGATTTTCCCATCGTCGACTTGTTAAATTTTTGAGCCAACTCCTATCGACGAGCTCGGCCTAGCTCGCCAAAGAAACTTGGCGATTCGCCAATCTTTTCGGTGAGTTTTCTACAATTATGTCCCTATGAATTTGATTTAGTTGTTTTAACTTCTTCCCAATTCTTTGCAGAAATGGCTAGATCTAAAGTAAAACAAAAGGATTACAATCAATGAGGATGCAGCTGCATCCAGAAGTAAGGTTGCTAAACATTCCACAACTAGTGGGAAAGGCAAGGGAAAAGATAAGACCCTTGAATTATCAGATGCAAGCACTACCAGTGATGGCTTTTATAGAAATGACCCCAAATAATTTGAAAGTGAAGGTGTGGGTTCTGATGAGGATGATCTGTTAATAACATAGAGGGCTGAGCGGCAAACTAAGAAGCTGAATGATCCATCCAGGGTTGGACTCCCCAGCCTACCACTACTATACCTCCAGTTCCAGAACATGCAATGGTATTAGCGCCGCTAGTATAGGGTCCTCCGCCTAAGTCAATGAATCGAGTAAATGTTGAGGGGCTAAGGATAACTCTGGAGGAAAAGCATCTGTCCATAGATGAGGTTATAGACAGGCACCCAGAGATAATAGAGTGCCTGAGATACCACAAGTTCCAAATCTTTACTAAACCCCGTGGCCCTTATATTCCAAACTGGGTAAGAGAGTTCTATAGTGCACTAATACCCCAGAAAAAGCAGCTAGCAACAACCTTCAAAGAAGTGGACTATGTGGTTGTTAGAGGTAGGAGGGTGAAGTGTGATAGTGGAGCGATCAACGCAGTCTTGGGCATGTCCACGAATATTAGGGATTACTGCCAACACTTGATTAGAACAAAGAAGCTGGATGAGATGAAAAAGTGGTTAGCCCTACTAATTTCAAATGAGACTCCGAAGTGGTTGGCAAAAGGATTTCCTATTGAAAAGAAAGAACTAAACATAGCAGCAAGGTTCTGGTTTGGTTTTATCAGTAGCACAATTATGCCGTCCCAAAATGAGTCGATCCTTCGCCTTGCCAACGCAGCTTGCCTGGGTTTCATCATAGAGGAGACTCAGATAAACTTGGCTACAATTATTGCTTCAGAGATACTCATGCATGCAAGGCAGAGCCGGGCCTCACTTCCATTCCCAGTATTGATCACAGAATTGTGCAAACAAGCTCAGGTACCTCGAGATGCCAAAAAGGATGTGGAAGTGATGCCCACATCCTCTACTGATATCCAGAGGATCGAAGCCGAGTACCTTAAGGATCAAGAAGAAAGGAAGAATGCAGCATCGGTGGAGTTAGTAAACACAAAATCATCACCTGTAGAGGCACCTTTGCCTACTTCGTCCCCTGGACCTTCAGGTAGATTCATCACCACTGCTACTCTTGCTGATACTTCAGGTTCTTCTGTTGTAACACGGTCTCCCAGATCCACTGCTGTTGTTGCTGTTTCCCGGCCTTCACTCACCCAGGCTTCCCTATTTCGGATGGGACAACTGGCCCTTTCTGCTAATTGTCAGGCTGCCGGTCTAGAGGCCTCTGTTCCAAACATGATCCAGATTACCCTAGCTGATGTTGTGACACCTCTGAACATTACCATTGATGCCCTAGCAGCCAGAATAGCGATGTGTGAGCAAATCCAAGGGGCCACATAGGAGGTGACAGTTTTAAAAGCTGCCATTGCTGAGCTGTAAAAAGATGTAGACCACCTGAAGTCCAACGATATGTCCATGGTCTTTGGAACAATGGAGATTCCAGACGTGCCTGAGATGCCTCAGGATAGAGCGGAGTAGACACCCGATCCTGAGTTAGAAGCAGAGACTGATGAAGAGATGCATGAGGAGACTGAGGGAGCTACAAATGAAGACCTGACCGAGATAGAAGCAATTATGATAGATGCTGCTATGCAGGCTTCCTTAGCACATGTTGCTGGATCCAGTGGAGCTGGTCCTTTTGGGTTATTCCATGCACTGAAGCCTAGACAAATAGAGCGACCGATTAACCAGGATCCCCTCTTTACCTCCTTCTCTGTCTTTTTTTATTTTACATTTTAGATTATGTGTTATTTGCATTTGTGGAAAAATGTTTTTATATGTGGTGGGTGAAGCCGCCCACCTTTGTGTGCTATTGATGTTCGTACTTTGTTTATATTTAGGCTTTGTGCTTAAATCATGTTTACACTACTTCCTGTGGATGTTTTAGCTTGTGACTCCTTTTATTTTAAATAGAAAAATGATTTTGACCTGTTCAAAAATTTGTGCCACCTCTCGTGTGTTGAATGTGGCTGTTCTTTTGCAAAATTTGAGTCTCGGTTCCGATCAATACCGATGACTTGAATGGTGCTCTGAATTGAACGAACATGAATTCTCGGCTACAATGAGACCAAATGAAGTTGCATAGACAATATGTGAACTCTTTGCGTCTCGTTATGACTAGCCTAGTATCGAATTGAGTCTCTTGTGATGATCATTACACATTAGCAAAAGTGTGGAGTCTTGCTTGACTTATAGTGTCAATGCCTAGTGTGATGAGCTTACCTGTGAACTATGCATGATGGATCCTAGAATTTACCCCGTTTGTCCGGTCAACTAAGTGTTGTTATCTATTGATATGATCTCAGGCAACTTCTAAGAGTGTGAGCCAATTTGGCATATACCTCTTTTGTGACCTACCTTGTGAGTGTGTGAACCACTTTTGAACACCCATTGAGCCTTACCTTCCTTTGGAAGAAACTTGAAGAAAACTAGACCTTTCTTTATCCATCACCCATAATCCTCATAAAGTTGTGGTTAGTTGAATAGCCAACTTAGGCCAAAATCCTAAGTTGGGAGTGTGGTAAAAAGATAAGGGCAAGTCAAGAAGTTCAAGGAAAGTCTCCTCTTACCCATGGTTTTAAGAAAAATGGAACCCCTCCATATAAAAAAAAGAGAGAAAAGAGAAAGAAAAAGAAAGTTGTCGAATAAAGTACAAAGGAAATGGGGTTTCCAAACAATCCATGGAAAGTGAATAATAGGATGACTTATGAGCACTAAAGAAAATGATGAAGGAAGAGGAAAGGAAGTGTTGTGAGTACCACATTTCATGAGGATTAAAGTCACTGAGCCTAAATGACCATACCTTTGCACTCAACCCCATTACAAGCCTTGAAAAAACCTTTTTAATCTTGAGTGAGCTGAAACAAATGCTGATTGGAAAATATGGGCAAACCTATGGGTGAAATTATGCATTGTGTTCTTCTTTGTGAGTATGAGCGTTGCATCTGATTCTGAAGCTTTAAACTGTGAACTATTGTGTGAACATGGAATTGTGAGCATGAGATTCTTTGATATTGGTGAGTCACAAGTTGAATCTTTGACTGCACATTTGATCTTTACATAAGTAAATTGAGTCTTGTTGTTTGCATTCATGATTGAGTCTTGTGTAACACTGTTCGAGATACCCTTTTTGAATGGCTGAACTTGAGTTTGCTTGAGGACAAACAAAAGTTTAAGTTGGGTGTTGATGAATCCATAAATTGGACTCATTTAGGGCTATCTTTTGATAGAATTAGTGTCCTCAAATGCATATTTTATCTAAGTTTTAGGTATTTGGAGTTTGAGGGAAAACATGGACACTACTTAGCAAAAATGGAACAAACGCAGTTGAAAGAATGAAGAAATGAAGATCTGAGAATCGCCGAACCCATTCGGCGAGTCGTCAAAAGGTCTTATCCTCGCCTTTTGTTCCAGTGTGCTGAGCCATGAGAGAATGGATCGAATCGGCGATGAAAAGGAGCAGTTGGCATATCGCCAAGCAGTTCTGCAAAGCTGTACTATATCGCCCAATGATCCAAAACATGATGATACTAAAGGCTAACGCAAGACGGCGATGAACTAAACTAAAGGGCGGATCGCCGAGTTGATCGGCGATCCCGACTAACTTCGCCGAGTGATCCTTCGCAGCACATTTCCTGAAAACTATAAATACTAGTTGAAGTTTTGTAGCTTAGTATCAGAGTAGAAATTATTATTAGCAAGTTTTATTATTAAGTTTTGATATCAGACTTAGAATATTCTCTCTAAGCTTAAAGAGGGTTTTGAAGAACTTGAAAATTCAAAGGGTTTCAACTCCAAGATTTTGGACTTGGGTCTTGTGGATTCTTCACTTTTGACTTGTTTTAAGACTTAATCTTGCATACCTATTGATGGAAACTGAGATTGGTATACATTTTTACCACTTTTACACGTGTAGCTAACGCCCTAATTCTTGCTTATTGATGGTTTATTTGTTGTGTAAATGTGATTTTGTTTAGTAGTTGTGGTGGAACTTAATGAAATTGTAGTTGCAAATATGATTTCACCTTTGTGTTTTTGGCTTGCTCGAGAGAGAGGTCGTAAAACTAAGACTACTAAATTAATGACCGATGGGATTGAGTCGACATGAGGTTCATCTCGAGAGAGTGAACCCTAGTACTTTTTCCACACACTTAACTCGAGAGAGTGAGTGGGCTAAGGCGGAGGCTGTTCTTCATATGGCAAGTGGGTGTCCGAGAGGAACCCATTTAATTCGGGGTAAGTTGCTCGAGAGAGAATTTACCCCCACTATAGTCTAGCCTAGTGAAAAATACTCAGCGGATTTAATGTACCCAATAGTCTAGTTTAACCCATATTCCTATCACAGCCCAAGAATCCCGTCTCTATATTTGTACCTCTTTTTTATTTTTGTTGATTTTGCTTTTTACTTGCTTGCAAACCCCCATTGATAACTGACACTTGTGTCAAACCCTTTAATTTGTCATGTCTTCATTCGATAAAGTCTTTGTCTACAGTTAGCATTAGCACTTTCACGCTTAATCACTAATTTTCAGAAACCACTCCTTTAGGACTCGACCCCAACCCTTGGTTGGGTTACTATACTATTGTATGACGTAGACACTTGCATTGGAAGTTGTGTCTTGATTATGCAAACATCACTCACCTAAAACCCTCACTAAAAAATCACTCATTAACACTTCCATGAAAGCAACTTCCTTCTTTTTCTATTTCTTAACTTGCCGATCTAAGATCTCATATGGGTTTACAAAACAGGGACTAAACTTTCCCAAACTAATTACACCTCTCAAGGTGAGAATTTATAGCAACCCAAAACATGAACATTAAGATAACTCAACGACCTTGCTGTCTAAGCACACCATCTCTCCCTTCGGAGTAAGCCTAGGTGGACTTTCTAGGCACCAACTCTTTCAATTCTAAGGCCAAATCAAGTTATCACTTAAGATTTCTCATCCATCACACATGATGATTCTAAACTATGGTGAACTATACTACTACATTTTATAGGAGCCTACTAATTAAACATCTCATGGTATCTTCTAAGCACCCTATTCATCAAATCTTTCAAAGATACCCCAAAATTCATAATGACTAAGTCAGGTTCTATCATCAATACAACAATAACAACAATGAAGCCCATTCATACTAAGGACAACAACAAAGTCTAACATATCAAGTCTATCAAGTAAAAAAATACAAGAAACACCAGAATCTAAATAAATCATAAAACACTTACAGGGAGCAACATTCGGAGGACACACTTGTCCACCTCTAGCTTGGAGAGCATAAGACCTATTCTTCTTTGGAGTACTCTCACTTGAACCAATCGGACTGGATGAAGGGTAGGGTTGAAACCTACGATGATTACCCCCTTTATTTCTAGCAACTATAGGGCAATGCCTTCTCTTGTGGCCTAACTCACCACAACCAAAACAAACATTGGAACCCACTAGAGATTCACCCGCATGCCTTGTATCATACTTAATACACCCTGGCAATATAACCCTACTACCATCACCTTGAGTCTTAGGGTTAGACATTCTTTCTTGGTTGAACTTAGGAGTGTTTGAGGAACCTTGCCCGGAGAACTTTTGTCTATATCTAAGGCGACTATGTCCATCAGACCTTGCATGAGAGGGATCATCATCCTCTATTCTAGACCTGACCTCTTTTTCTTCCTAAATTCTTGCTTGAGTTTCCCCTCCTCAATTTGTTGAGTGTACATCATAAGACGTGTGATATACATATCATGGAGGAGCATTGCCATACACCATTCTTTTTCCACCATGTTGGACACGCTCGACATAAACCTACTCATCTTAGCCCTTGAGTTCGCCACCAAAGATGGAGCATACTTGGAGAGTTGGGTGAACTTTAGAGAATACTCCTTAACACTCATACTTCCTTGACAAAGGTTAATGAATTATTGCACCTTTGATTCCCTCAATTCAAGGGTAAAAAACCTATCAGGAAACACTGATTTAAATAATTCCCACTCTACGGGACCCGCTCCTACCGGCCTAGCCTCTTTCCATTGATCATACCATATTTGTACAACATCCCTTAATTGGTAAGCGGCTAACTCCACCTTCTCCTCTGAAGTCACCCCATAATAGCATATACCTTATAGACTTCGTCAATAAACCTTTGAGGGTCGTTCTCTACTTTGGAGCCATAAAATTCCGGAGGGTTCATTGATGCAAAATCCCTCACCCTTGATGCGGCTGTGCCCATAATTGGGTTCACAGGGGCTGCCACTTCTCTATTGTCTTGAGCCGTCATAACTTGTGCCAACACTTGGAAAGCCGACCTAAACAACGCCCGTGTCATATTCTCACCCACAGGGTGAATTGGAGCTTGAGGAGCTTAGAGTGGAACCTCTTGCTCCACATTGTCTTCCTCATTTCTTCTAGTATTAGCCCTTCTAGTAGTCATATCTTGAAAATCGACGAGCACAAATTATGAGAAAGACCTAAAGAATTAAACTCTATAGCACGACTTAGAGAAGTGAAGAAGTGAAGTTTCCTAAATATCCAACAACCTCTCATTCATAAATGTGGCGTGCTTCACATTTATGAACAAGACTCTACTAGACATGGTTTGAGACATCCTTGAATCATTCTAAACCTTGTGCTCTGATACCAAGTTTGTCACAACCCAGGGGTACCCCTTAGATGTGACACGGTGTACAAGACTTTGAAAAGTCTCATACAAGACTCTTAGCATATCATAACATAAGATAATAGAAAATGGTGTGGAAATTTAAAACATTTCTTTCCAATATAATCAAAGTCTCATAAAATGAAGCGGAAATTTACTACACTTGTCTCAAACTATCTAATACATGAATATCTTTGGGACGCAACCCATACAACAGTTCTAAACATAAAATGACATGGTGGTCAAGCCCTCGAATGCTATGAGGACTCACGAAAACTTCTCTTTTTTCTCTACTATGAACCTAGCTACGAGGATGGAAGTCGGTATTGCCGGACCCTACATTAGATAAGAATGTAGGCAAAAGTTTGCATTAGTACAAATGTACTAAATATGATGACTAGTTGATGAGTCTGAGATTTGGACTTATTTAGGGCTTGTTTACATAGATTTAGTGTCCTCAAATGCTTAATTTGTGCCAATAACTGATGTTAAATCCTTGATTTTCAGGTATATGGATTGAGGAACAAAGCAAGGACATTAGCATGAAAAAAAGAACAAAACAAGCTGAAAAAATGAAGAAGTGCGAGCCTGAGGATCGCTAAGAGCACTCGATGTATTGCTGAGTGGCTCATTAGACCGCCTAAAGTTGCAGTGTGCCAAGCCCTAAAGGAAAGAACCAAGTTGGCGATGAAAAGGACTAGTTAACGGATTGTCGAGTGATTTCACGAAGCCAAGATAGATCGCCCAAAGTTACAGACCTTGAGGATGCTGAGTACCAAGGCAAAAGGTGATGAAAAGGAACAAAGGGCGGCTCGTCGAGTGGTTTGGCGAGCCTGACTTACTTCACCGAGTGCCTCTTCGCAGCACATTTTTGGCGACTATAAATACGTTTTTGAACATTTAGTTTAGTATCACTTATCATTTTACTTTTGAAAACAATTTTTTTTTAAGTTTTGAACATCTTGAGACAGTTTTCTCTAGTTTTTCGTAGCTTTGAAGGATTGAAGAAATTCACTTTTGAGAAATTGAAAGTGGGCCTTTGAAGTTCATCAAATTGGAGCATTGTAAAGACAAAATTACTCTTACCCAGTTGATGGATAATCAATTTGGTAACTACTTTTACTTTTTTATAATGTCTAGCTAAAACCTTAATTCTTCTGGTGTGATTATGTG
Source organism: Solanum commersonii (assembly GCA_029007595.1). NCBI lineage: Eukaryota > Viridiplantae > Streptophyta > Magnoliopsida > Solanales > Solanaceae > Solanum > Solanum commersonii. Next base: position 557,382 of record JAJTWQ010000192.1, read on the forward strand.
ATTATGGGCTGATTTAGCTTACGGGTATTGCTAATTGTTAGTTTAAATGCTATTTAAAAGTGACTTTAATCATTAATTATGGTTTAATTTAAAAATTGTAGTTGCAAATGCAGTTCTAGGTTTGTGTTCTTCGCTTGCTCGAGAGAGAAGTTTTAGAACTAAATTTTTTGATTGATGGTTTGTGGATATTGGGTTGTCCAGGGTTCAGCTCGAGAGAGTGAATCCTAAACCCAATCCCACATATTCAGCTTGAGAGAGTGAATGGATTAAGGTGTGGGCTACTCTTATTTTGCATGCTTGTTGATGTTCGAGAGAAATCACTTGATTTTGGGTAAATCCTTTGAGAGAAAGTTTACCTCCACTATAGCATAGCCTACTCACTAATATCTAGCTATTTTCTAATAGTTGCAATTATCCATATGTCTATATTAGCCTATAATCAATCACATCCCAAGAACTCATCTCGTTATTGTTAATTGGTATTATTTGTGACTGTTTGTAACTGCTAATCAAAACCACAATCCCCTATTTGACATTTGTGTCACCCCCTAATTTAAATGATGTCTTTGTTCGATAGTTTTTATTCCTATGACTTATTTGACCATGTTCATACTTCCCAATTGAATCTGAAACACGTACCGCTCCCTGTGGTATTCGACCCCAACTCATTTAGTTGGGTTATATACTGTTTAACAAGTGTTGACGCTTAAAACTGGATGAAGTGTCCTTTGAAATGCTAATATAAAATGGCGCCTCTGTCGGGGAGTGGTGTTGTTCGAAATTCTTTTGGTGAAGTTGAATTTTATTCTTGTTAGTCATAGTTGAATCTACTTTCTTTTAGTTTTGGCTTATGTGTTACTGTTTAAAACAGAGGAAATGAGTGTCAACGGAAGCAATGGGAGCCAAGTGGGCCACCAAGATGACATCGACAATCTCAATGATGTTAATGAACTGAATGTCAATGACCCAAATCTAATGGGTGGAGTTGGTGCCATTCGCTTGCCTCCAGTTGAAGGGAACATTGTGTTCCACATTATAAGCACTATGTTGTAGCTCTTACAATTGAAAGGGTTGTTTGGTGGGTTGGCGCATGAGGATCCCCGTGAGCATATAAGATATTTTGTATATGTTTGTGGACCGTTCTCCTTTAAGAACATATCTCAAGAGTCGGTCCGGCTGAGGTTGTTCCCATTTTCTCTAATGGGAGAAGTGTGCAAGTGGTTGGCTGAGTTGCCAAGAGATTCTATCATTTCGTGGGAAGAGCTCATTACCGCATTTCAAGTGCGATTCTTCCCCCTTCGAAAATGATGACTCTTCGGGAAAACATCGAAAGCTTCAAGCATTTGGAGGGTGAGTGATGCTTATCGAGACCAACGACACTAACCTACAGTTCAAGTGTCTACGATCGTCAATAATATAGTAACCCAACCAAGGGTTGGGGTCATGTCCCAAGGGAGTGGTAGTGAAAATAGTAGTTATGCTAAAATTTGTTTCTAGTTAGTTGTAGTTTGAGAAATTATAGAATAAAACAAAGTAAATTCAAGTGGGTGACACCAAAGTGTCAAATATCAATGGGGGTTTGTCACAAGTATAGATAAAACAACAAAAAAAAAGAGAAAATTAAAGTATGGGGAGAAGTTCTTGGGTGTGACCACCATATATATTGATATAAATCGTTGGGTACATGCTTTCGATAGGAAATTTGCAAGATGATAGTGACTAGGCTAAGCTTTAGATGAAAATAAGTTCCTTCTTGGGCAACTTACCCCCTTTCAAATAGGTTCCTCTAGGACACCCATTTGCCATATGGAGGCCAGCCTATGCTTTACCCCACTCACTCTCTTGAGCTGAGTGTTAGGATATGGGACTAGGGCTCACCCTCTCGGGATGAACCTGATGTCGACCCACTCCTTAGGCCATTAGTCTAGCGATCTTGGTTTCGCGAGCTCTCTCTCTTGCAAGCCGAAAACACATGGGTGGGTTTGTATTTACAACTACAAACCCATTAAATTAAACCACAACCACTAGGTGAAATCACCATTAAAATACATCTAACTTATCAGCAAGCAAAACCCAACAATAATATCAACACATATTTGCTAAAATCACACCCCAAGAATGGGGTTTTTAGCCACACATCAAGAAATAAGAACTTATACCTAAAATGATAGAGAAATCAAATGGGTATAAGAAATTAAACCTTAATATAAGCAAAGGAAGAATAATGGAGAAGACCCACTTCCAATTTGGGGAAGATGAACTCCTTCTCTCTTCAAGTCTCCCAAAAACCCTCTCTAAACTTGAGAGAAAATAAGAAAGCTAAAGTGAATATTACAATAACGTTTTTAATCTGATGTTCCACACAAAACTAGTAAAGAGTTTAGTATTTATAGACTTCAGAAAATAGTGCTGGCAGATCGCTCGACGAGGTTAGTCGCGAACGCCGAATGACTCGACGATTTGCCCTTCTTCTAGTTCATCAATGTTTGTGCTTTGCCTTCAACATCTGTGTGTTCTGGATCATTGGGAAGTATACTTCTGCTTTGCGGAACTGATCGACGAAAAGACGACTGCTCCTTTTATTGCCTTTTTGATCCTTCTCCTTCAGGGCTTCGCGTACTGGAACAAAGGGCAGAGTGCGTCCCTTCAGCGAATCGCCAAGCATGCTTGGCGATGCTCAGGCTTTAACTTCTTCATTCCTTTCAGCCTTTTTGTTCTTTTTTGTGCCTAAGTGTCCATGCTTCCACTAACACTTCAAATACTTGAAACTTAAGTGTTTTCATCAGATTTAGACTAAATAAGCATTTGAGGACACTATTTCTATTAAAATAAAGCCCTAAATGAGTCCAATTTGTGGACTCATCAGTGAGCCAATCCACGAGACTTAGCTAAGATTTAAGAAGTTGGTGCTGCAATTCCCAACTTATGGATTACCCAATAATGTTTTGCTGCAATACTTTTACAGAAGCCTTGATTTGGTGAACAAGGGAGTGGTTGATCAACTTTCTCTAGGAGGTTTAATGCAAAAACCTTACATTATAGCATCCCAACTCTTGGATGGTATGACCAAATTTAATCGGGCATGGTACACCCGTGAAGATCAGGTCTCTCTTCTTACTTATAAGTTGACAAAAGAGCAGAGTGAAAAAGATCAAGAGAGATACCAAAACATGGTAAAGACGATGACCCAACTGGACATATTGGCTAAGAATGTCATGGGTGCTAGTACTAGGAGTGTTAATGTTGTCCGTGTTGGTGGTGTGAACCCCGAAGAGGCCAAATTTGAAACATTGTACAATGAGAAAGTGAACTTCCTAGCCAACCAGGGAAGAGGTTATCGTGCTAACTAACCTAGATCGAGTGAATACCAAGGTTGGAATAAAGATGAGGGCTGGAGAGAACATGATAGAGAGTGGCGCGATCATAACGCCATCTGGAAGGAAAGAGAAAGGGAGAGGATAAGTATGTTTCCCCCAGAGTGTCAAAACCCCAAAGATTCTGAGGGTGGCCGGATTAAGGATATGCTCACACATATTCTCAACAAGGCTGAAGGGTCTGACAAAGTGTTGAAGGAAATGTAGGAAGATGTGTCAACTCTCAATCAGATGGTGACTTCTCATTCCATCAACATCAAGTGGTTGGAGACCCAAATGGGTCAATTTTCTTCACATTTAAACCCAAGACAACAAGGGGGGTTGCCTAGTGATACTGTGGAAAACCCAAAGAACAAAGCTTGAGTGGGTACTTGCGTTGTGCTACGACGTTAACTAAGGTGCTTCTTGGGAGGCAACCTAACTTTTTATTGCCTTATTTTGGTTATTGGAATAACAGGTGTTGATTGCGTAGGTGAAAAATTGGAATGTGTTTGAAATATGCAGGTTGGCGAGCCAAGATTCTAGTCGGCGACTCACCAAAGAGGTCAGTGAGCCCGACTTGGACTGCTTTTGGACTTAATAAATTACAAGGATGGAGTCTGTAAAACTCGACGGCCTAGGGACTAGTCAGTGACTTGCCGAACAGGTTGGCGAGCCCAACTTCGTTCGCCGTTTTGACCCCAAATTAACTGGAGGTCGTGTAAAACTCGGCGATGTAAGTAACCACTCGGCGTGTCACCGAGTAGTTCATCAAAGATGACTAATATCGCCGAAGGGTCGCGAACTGAACGATTTTAAAAGGCCAAAGGTTTAAACTTTCAAACTCTTTCACATTCCCTCACTTTTAACTTCATACAATCACACCAGCACTCAATATTTTATTTATTCTTGCATTATCTCTTATTTTTGTTTATTGATCTTGTGTTCAGAGTTGGAATTCTTTGCCGCCAGCATTACAAAATCCGAATTCAGCATTAAAGGTTGGTTTTTCCAAACCCCAAACTCTTAAATATCGGTTAAACTCAAATGCAATTGTTTAATTCTTATTGATGTGTGCTGGCCCTCTTTGAAATCATAAATGTGTGCTAGTTGCCTTTCGTATTCTCGTAACTATGCTAAAATTTCCTAAATGGTTGATTTCCCAAATTTCGTGCTTTAAAATTGATCATAAACTTATGGGTTGTGTTAAGTTGTTGTTGAGTCTAGTCGGGTGAAGTCTGAGTAACCCCAATTATGCTAAATGACATGCTTTCCCCAATGATGTAGCGTTTGACGTCATTCTTAAGGGCTGCATTCGTCAAATGACCAATTTTGGCAAACTGGGGGAAGTTTGAGTACCCGGTGGCATGGGTCATATGGGTCTGGGCTTAATTGAGTATGTTTGCTGTTTGATTTTGTTTTCGGGGGCTGCTGGTTTGATTTTGGGAGTCGGGGTTGAAAATGTGACGAGACGACCCAGGAGTACCTCCTAGGCGTAACACGACGTACTTTACCCCGAAGGGGGTCACATACAATCCTCTAGCATCATCATAACATAAGACATAGAAATAATGCGGAAAATTTGAAGCTTCTACAATAGAAGTCCAACTTCATTTTTTTCATAATAGAAAGTAATAGGAATCTAGACTTAGTCTCATACACCATCTAAAACATTATAATACCAAGTTTGGGACTTAGCCCTTTACATCAATAAGTCTTAATATAAGAAGTACTATAAAAGCTAGAAGAAATGGAAACATCTTGTCCTCGATCTTGAGGACTCACCAAACTTAGGGAATAGTCGACCCAAGCTTCACTTGAAGAAAAGTAGAATGAATCAACGGCCGAAACCTACACTCATAGAATGTAGAGAAAAGAAGGGGTTAGCACAAATATGTACTAAGTATGGAAACATGTACAAAATCCTTGAAATATCCTAAAAAGGACATTTTGGTTACAAAGTATGCATTTATCAAGTTTGGAAACCAACATGTAATCTCAATGCAAAAGACGAGCTATAATCATATTTATACTCATAACATAGTATAAATTTCCAGTAAGCTCCAAAAATGGGCAGCTCACTTGGCGACCCAGAGGGCCAATGGGCGACTCATCAAGCTGGTTGGCGAGCTAAGGCTTAGTTTGCCCTTTGTTCTAGAACATTGGCCAAAGGGACTGCCCACAAGGCAACCCCAAGTGCACTTTGGCGCATCGCCAAGTCACTTGGGCGATCAAGTAGTCCCATCGCCAAATGGTCCATCTAAGAACAAGGTTCCTTTCACTCTATCTTTCTAGCTTAGGCCCTTGCTTGAACCCTAGGATTCTTCCTTACTTATTTAAGTTCTAAAAACAGCCTAGACATCGAATTAAAGTTACTCTAACTCACACAATGAGGGTCTAGTTTAACCTACAAATTTTTGGGTCGTTACATTATCTCCCCCTTAGGAACATTCATCCTTGAATGACACTTTATACATATTAAGGGATTAACGACTCTAGACCAGCAACTCATTATGCATGCAACATCATAAACAATGCACAAACCATCGGAGTAAACCTCAACTCCATATCAATAAGCTCAATACAATACAAAGAGGTAGGAATTACACCTACCAACTAAATATGCATGAAACTCATGATCTCACATAGACATATGAGGAACTACCTTCTCCACTTCATAGAGGCTTAACACAACAATATAGAGCCAACATGTCATCTCGTCAACATATCATTAAGTAGGTTCATCAATTTACCTCATGAATTCAAGAATACAATCGTCATACAAAATTGCAAACCAATATGAGGAACATATACATCATGAAAACTCAACACAAGCTAAACAAGAATTCTCACAAGAACATGCACATCATAAGGAAATCATAAAGAAATCTCATAGCATAAATGATTTCCAAAACACCAAACTCAAGAAACTATTCACCTCAAGTAGAGATAGGAGTAGAAGGAAAAAAATAAGGATAGCGGGACTTCATGTCGGCCTCGGCCTCCCATGTAGCACCCTCAACTAAGTGATTCCTCCATAAGACCTTAATGGAAACTACCTCTTTGTTCCTTAACTTCTTAACTTGCCAGTCCAAAATCTCAACCGGAACTTCTTCATAAGAAAGGTTCTCATCAACTCCTAAACCCTCTAAAGGAAGCATGGCTACCGGATCACCAATGCACTTCTTGAGCATGGAGACATGAAACACTGGGTGAACCGGAGCCAACTCACTTGGCAAGTCCACTTCATATGCAACTTTTCCAACACGTTTCAAGATTTGGTATAGGCCCACATATCGGGAATAAGTTTTCCCTTCTTGCCAAACCTCATCACACCTTTCATAGGCGAGATTATCAAATAGAACCAATCACGAACCTCAAATTCAAGATCCCTTCCTCCATTGTCGGCATAGGACTTTTGCCGACTTTGGGCCGTCATCAACCTCTCTCTAATGAGTCAAAATTTTTCAATGGCATCATAAACCAGTTCGAGACCAATTAGAGCAAGCTCACCTACTTTCAAACCAAACCACTGGTGATCTACGCCTCCTACCATAAAGTCCTTCAAATGGAGCCATGGCAATGCTTGAGTGGTAGCTATTGTTGTAGGCAAATTCTATCAAGGTGATCATCCCAATTACCCTTGAAATATATCACACACGCCATCAACATGCCCTCTAAGGTTTGAATAGTGCATTTGTCTTGACCATCCGTTTGAGGATGAAAAGCAGTACTACGTTTAACATTAGTATCAAGCCCTTATTGGAACGACTTCCAAAAATGTGAACTAAATTGAGCACCCCGGTTCGTAATGATGGACAAAGGAATTCCATGCAACTTCACTACCTCCTTGATGTACAACTTGACATAGCCTTCCGCTGAAAAAGTACCCTTGACAGGAATGAAGTGGGCAAATTTTACCATTCTATCAACAATGACCCAAATAGAATCATGTTGCCTTCGGGTACGAGGCAAACCCACAACAAAGTCCATATTCACCTCCTCCCACTTCCAAGTGGGAATATTTATATCTTGGAGCAAACCTCCCTATTTTTGGTGTTCGTCATTGACTTGTTGACAATTAGGACATTTGGCCATAGAGCCCGCTATATCCTTCTTCACACCAATCCACCAATAAACTTCTTGTAGATCACGATACATCTTGGTGGCACCCAGATGAATAGAATATTGCGAACTATGAGCCTCTTCTAAAATTTTCTCCCTCAAACCATCAACATCTAAAACACACAATCTACCGTGGTACCTAAGCACCCCATCTCCCCCTTGGGAGAAAACCTCAACGGACTTGTTGAGAACCGATTCTTTCAACTCCATCAATATAGGATCAAGATGTTGCTTAGACTTCACATCAACCACAAAGGACAATTCGGAACTATGATGAACCATGAATCCACCCTTGGTGGAATTCACTAGTTGGACACCTAACCGGGCCAATCTATGGACATCACGAACCAATTCCTTCTTCTCATCTTCTACATGAGCCACACTACCCATGGAAAATCTACTTAGGGCATCTGCAACCACATTAGCTTTTCGGGGTGGTATAGGACACTCATGTCATAATCTTTCAAAAGCTCTAACCACCTCCTTTTTCGAATTTTGGCTAAACACATATTAAAGACTCTTGTCATCGGTAAACACATCTATATGTACCCCATAGAGATATTGTCTCCATATTTTCAAGGCAAATACCACCGCCGCTAGTTCGAGGTCATGGGTCGGGTAATTCTTTTCATGAATCTTGAATTGCCTCGAAGCATAGGCAATCACCTTACCTCGTTGCATGAGAACAAACCCCAACCCTACTCTCGAAGCATCACACTATACTACGAATCCGTTAGTACCCTCCGGTAAGGTCAACACCGAAGCAGAGGTGAGGCTATCTTTCAATTCTTAGAAGCTCTTCTCACAAGCTTCCAACCACTTAAATTTGGACTTCTTTTGGGTCAAGGCCGTCAATGGAGAAGCGATGGATGAGAAGCCCTCAACAAATATCTTATAATACCTGGCCAAACCCAAAAAACTTCTAATATAGGTGGGACTTAGGGGTCTAGGACGACTCTTGACGGCGTCCGTCTTCTTAGGATCAACCTCTATTCGCATGCCCGACACAATAGGCCCAAGAAAAGAAACCGACCTTAGCCAAAACTCACACTTACTAAACTTAGCATATAGTCGGTGGTCTTTAAGGACTTGCAATACTATCCTCAAATGATCTTTATGTTCACTATCCTCAAATGATCTTTATGTTCACCTTCACTCCTCGAATAGATCAAAATATCATCGATAAAGATGATCACAAACGAATCAAGATATTGTCTAAACACCCTATTTATTAGGTCCATGAATGCCGCATGGGAACCCAAAAGAAATAACCAAAAATTCGTAGTGACCGTACCGGGGCCTAAAGGCCATCTTAGGAATGTCAGACCCTCTTACTCTTAGTTTATGGTAACTCGAACGAAGTTCTATTTTGGAGAAAAAGGTAGCCCCTTGGAGTTGATCAAACAAATTATCAATCCTAGGAAGTGGATACATATTCTTTATAGTGACCTTGTTCAATTGGCGATAATCAATATACATCCTGAGGGACCCATCTTTCTTTTTCACAAATAATACCGGAGCACCCCCTGGAGATATGCTTGGTTGAATAAAACCTATGCCTTCAATTCCTTCAATTTGGCCGGAGCCATCCGGTAAGGGGGAATGTATAGGGGTTTTGTATCCGATATAAGATCAATGCTGAAGTCTATTTCCCATTCGGGAGGAATATCGGGCAAGTCATCGGGGAAGACTTCCAGATACTCTCTCACTACGCGGACCGACTCCAAGGAAGGGGTCTCAAACTCAATGTCCATGACCCTAACAATGTGATACATACACCCCTTTGAGATCATTTTACAAGCTTTTAGACACGAAATGAAACGACCTCTAGGGATAGAGTTTCCCCCTTTCCATTCTAAAGTAGGCTCATTAGGAAATTGAAATTTCACCACTCGGGTTCTGTAATCAATGGATGCAAAACAAGCATGCAACCAATCCATCCCCAATATGACATCAAAGTCCAACATATCTAATTCTACCAAATCAACCAATGTGACTTTATGAGACAATGAAATGGGACAACTCCTATAAACTCTTTTAGCTTTAACAGAGTCACCCACTGGGGTAGAAACCAAAAAGGGTTCTTCTAAGACATCGGGGGGTACATCAAATTTCACAGCCACAAAAGGAGTAACAAAAGATTAAGTGGCACTGGGGTCTAATAATGCATAAACATCCATGGAAGATGCTTGGAACATACCAGTAACAATGTTCAGGGACCCCTCTTAATCACCTCTAGATTGGAGAGCATAGAAGCGATTCTTCTTGGGAACAACAGAAATAGAAACACTTGGAGGGGATTGATTGCCCTCTCTCCCTTGAACCTTTAGCATAGGATAATCTCTTTTCATATGACCACTCTTCCTACAACTAAAGCAACTATCCGTGCCAACTAGGCACTTTCCTTCATTCTTCTTGCCACACTTTGCACAACTAGGTCTTTCAACATAAGAGCCACCCCTATTGCCTCCTTGAGGCTTAGGGTGAGACACCCTATCTTTGTTGGGCCTTGGAGAATTGGAGGAGCCTTGGTTGGAAAACCACTTTTTGAACCTTGGTTTGTCTTGAACCTCAAACTTACCCTTGGACAAAGAAAAACATGGCCTTTAAAGTGTTTGTCCATGGTTTACGCAATACAAATGCTTCAATAAATTTAATCAGATCAAGATGGGGAAATATCTGTAGTAAGGTCACATATCAACCACATATATAGAAATGAAAAATGCAGCTTGAGAAGGGAAAGGGTTCAAAGTCTAGACTACTTTTGATTTAGAAAAATTACCAAAAGCAACCTGTTAATGGTAGAATCACTTCGAAAATCATTGTCTCCATAATATGAATCCAAATCCCTTTTAAGTTGATCAACGTAATCCTTACGTATCATGCATTCTTGACTCAATGACTTCAAATTTGAAAGCACTCGAAGAACTGCAGGCATTTATTTTATTATAATAGGTTGATAAACTTGCTGATTGTGAGAAGAAAATATATAATTGAATGAATGAGAAGAAACTCACTCTCTTTTATCCTCCTTTGAAGGTTAGTATTAGAATCATTGGCTGGCACAACAGCAAAGGTGACATCCACTTCAGAAGACATATTAATTGAAGCAAGCAAACAGATCAAAAACACAGGTTATTATTTACTACTATTTTTTACCAAGAATGATATACAGAAGCGAATAGTTAAATGGAACGAACGCATCCTTGGTAAACTGCATTTAAAAATAACAGGACAAGAAATGAAAAACAATGAACTTTTTAATAAGGAAATGGAGATAATCAATACAAACACCAGGGAAGCCAAATATATTCAAATTCATTCTCCCATCTGTATCCAGAAAGTATGGATGCATTGCGGAGAAAATGGATTGCTTCACAAGAAATACAACACGATTAACTGTGCACAATGATTACATACCACTATTTTCCATCAGTGTAGGAACATGAATTCTTTTCCCTCTAGGAGAAGCACATAGAGAAAAACATGACCTTTAAAGTGTTTGTTCGTGTTTTATGCTTTAATATTGCATCAATAATTTTAATCAGATCAAGAGGGGGAAACACCTGTATTAAGTAAGGTCACATATCACCCATATGTACAGAAATGAAAAAATGCAGCTTGAGAAGGGAAAGGGTTCAGAGTCTAGACTACTTTTGATTTTAGAAAAATTACCACGAGCAACAGGTCAATGGTAGAATCACTCAGAAAATCACTGTCTCCATAATATAAATCCAAATCCCTTTTAAGTTGATCAACATAATCCTTACGTATCAAGCGTTCTTGCCTCAATGACTTCAAATTTGAAAGCACTTGAAGAACTGCATGCAATTATTTTATTATATTTGGATGATAAACTTGCTGACCGTGAGAAGAAAATAAGTAATTGAATGAATGAAAAGAAACTCACTCTCTTTTATCCTCCTTTGAAGGTTAGAATTAGAATCATCGGCTGGCACAACAGCAAAGGTGACATCCACTTCAAAAGTCATATTAACTGGAGCAAACAAACAGATACACAATGCGGGTAATAATTTACTACTATTTTTTTTTACCAAGAATGATGTACATGAGCGAATAGTTAAATGGAACGACAATGTCCTTGACAAGAAATGAAAAACAATGAACTGTTTTAATAAGGAAATGGAGATAATCAAAATAAACACCAGGGAAGACAAATGTATTCAAATTCATTCTCCCATCTGTATCCAGAAATTATGGAAGCATTGTGGAGAAAATGGATTCCTTCACAAGAAATACAACATGATTAACTGCGCGCAATGATTACATACAAATATTTTCCATCAGTGCAGGAACATGTGTTTTTTTTATCTCCAGGAGAAGCACTACATCATGAAAAAATTACCCACTTTAGGAGAACAAAAGTTGCCAAAAAGTTTACTTTCTTGATTTACCGAACTATCAAGCAAAATGTTAGCAGAAATTGTTTTAGTTTCCCGCTAAAAAGAAAAGATATTAGGTGCATAACTTGAACCTAAGATGGACAAAGTTGTTGATTTAAATAAAGAAAGGAGAAATTAAAGTGAAAGGGAAGAGTTAGGCAAGGGGATCCCTTGCCACTTTTCCTATTTGTACTAGCCATGGGTTATCTCACAAGGTTGTATGAGATGAAGTTTCCAGCAATAATGATCAAATGGATTAACCAATGTGTTGCCACTGTATCCTACTCATTTTAGGTCAACTGGAAAACTACTAAGCCATCCCAAGCTAAAAGAGGTGTTAGGCAAGGGGATCCCTTGTCACCTTTCCTATTTGTACTAGCCATGGACTATCTCACAAGGGCTTTAAGAAGTTTACATACTAATTATGATTTTCATTACCATCCTAGGTGTATAAGCAAAGAATTATTCAACTAAGCTTTGCTGATGATTTACAAATATTTATAGGGGAGATATAAAATATGTGAGATGACCTTATAAAATTCATTTATGATGTTATGTTAGGTTTCAGGTTTGGTGGCAAATAGAGATAAACATATTGTTTACTTTGGAGGAGTAAAGCAAGTTGTCCCAGACTAAATACTACATCAATTGCAATTTGTTAGAGGAGAACTACCTTTTAGATATCTGGGTTATCCTTGAGTACCAAAGGAATGTCTATATTCCAATGCAAACCACTAATTGATAAGTTGTTGAGCAGAGTTACTAGTTGGACTACCAAATTCTTATCGTATGCTGGAAGGGCTTAATTGATTAAAAATGTGCTATTTGCCATTTCAATCTTCTAAGCACAAACTTTGTCTCGGCTAATAAAATTATCCGTGCTGTTGATAGTATTTTCAAGAGATTTGTGTGGACAGGGAATGTTGAGACATCTTACCTAGGATAAGCTATGTTGACCAAAGGCTAGTGGGGGGATGAATTTTTTGGATATGTACACCTAGAATAATGCTGCAATAGGGAAACTATTGTGAAATATTTGCAAAGAGAAGGACAAGCTATGGGTAGAGTAGATATATAGTTACTATGGGCAAGAGGGAGTATGGGGCATCCAGGCAAAACAAGCTTCTTGGTTGGAGTACAAAGAATCCTCAAGGTGCACAAACATCTCCAAACTGCTGGATACAATGAACATACATTGCTGAATTTAAAAGAAGTACTCTATTAAAGCTGTCTATGAGAAGATGAGAGGAAATATGGGAAAAGTAAAATGGAGGAAGTTGATCTGGGGAAATAACGGAGCACCTAAATGGCTATTCATACTATATATTGTATTGGATAGGAGATTGTCAACAAAGGTCAGATTGGTGAAATGGGGGCTAACAACTAACATTACATGTCCATTGTGTCAAGAGAAAGATGAAGACATTGATCACCTATACTTTGAATGTTCATTCTCTGCAGGAGTTTGAACTAAGATCCTAGCATGGAAAGGAATCCAAAGACCTGGACTAAGATGGAATGATGAAGTACAATGGGTTTTAAAACACATGAAAGGTAGAAACAGTGTAACAAAAGTATATAGGATGACTTTGGTAGGGATGATTTATTGTTTATGGATGGAATGCAATTGCAGAATTTTTCAACACAAATAAAAACATGTAGAGACCATTATTAGACATATTATACAAGACGTGCATGGTAGAGGATCTCAACAAGCCAAATTAGGTAGTAGGTTGCAATAACTCAAAGTATATCCCTAGTACTTCTACAGTTTAAGTAGGGATAGTTATTAGATAGTGATGCTTAGTAGAGCTTGGGGCTACTTGTCCAAGCATGTTGTTTTGATGATTTGTAATGTTCACTTTTGTAAATAAAATATTTACTAACCAGAAAAGAAAAAAAGTTTTAATTTTTTCTCTAATACATATAAAAAGAAAATGAAACTATAATAAGTCAGAAAAAAAACATCATTTAAAAACTAACTAAATAGTGAAAAAATCAATGATTGGCTAGCAAACATTATTTAGACAAAAAGTTATTTACTTACACCATATCAATGACACCTTCATGCTCCTGAGGGGCAAGAGACACTACAGGCAGAATAGAGCTCACACTTTGGAGTTGTAAGCAAGTAAGTTAATAGAAATAAGCATCAACGTTGCATAGTAAGAGCAAATCATTTAAACTGTAATATGATGATACCATGTCATGACCAGCCGTAGACTCAAGAGTGGCATTAGCACCAACTGGAACTTGAGAACTTAATGGGTTTAAATCTTGTGTGTGAGTCTGAAATCCCATCAAAGAAATACACTATTAGTCGAGCATCAGAGAGAGAAAGAAAAGGTAAGAATAGAAAAAAGACGGAGAAAAACATGACCTTTAAAGTGTTTGTCCGTGGTTTACGCTTTACAAATGTTTCAATAATTTTAATCAGATCAAGAGGAGGAAACATCTGTAGTAAGTAAGGTCACATATCATCCACATATATAGAAATGAAAAAATGCAGCTTGAGAAGGGAAAGGGTTTAGAGTAAGACTACTTTTGAGTTAGAAAAATTACCACGAGCAACACATCAATGGTATAATCACTCAGAAACTCATTGTCTCCATAAGATGAATCCAAATCCCTTTTAAGTTGATCAATGTAATACTTACGTGTCACACATTCTTGATGCAAATTTGAAGGCACTTGAAGAACTGCTGTCGTGAGAAGAAAATACATAAATATTTGGATGATAAATTTGCTGATCATGAGAAGAAAATAAATAATTGACAGAATAAGAAGAAATTCACTTTCTTGATTAGAATTAGAATCATTTGCTTCCACAGATGCAAATGCAAAGATGATCTCCACGTTAGAATTAGAAGATATATGAAAATCCTCACCCATACTTGGACACTTTTTTTCAAGCGGCTTAGCTACCTTCTTCTTCTTCTCGTTCTTCTTCTTATTCTTCTTGCTACAACCAGCTTTGTAACCACCCATTGAAGCTACAATGGTGCGATGAAAAGTATCATAAATAAAACCATAATTTACTTCCAAACCCTGTACACAAAAAGAGGTGGTTAATAGCAAAACTCCTTGACAAATAAACCCTCATTTACGTCACCACCTAAACTATCTCCTCCTCCACCCTCTTTTTTTTATTTCATACCTAAACTAGAGAATGTGAGTTACATATCTAAACTATCACTTATTAATTTGATCAAACTCCACGTCTCTCTTTTATTACATTTTGATCATGTTGCGTATTTTTTTTATTAATTAAAACAAATGGATAAGCCCTTTTGATTGAGATAGAACCAATTGTTACAAACAAGATCAGGCCCAAAAAGGAACCTGGTCCAACAAATAATACACCTATTCTTATTTAGGAAACAAAAAAACTTAAGCAAATTAAGAAAGGGGGAAGGGGATCGACCATCGGGTAGGTCATCTTCTTCAACTCACCATTACTAACCCTAGACTAGGATTTCTGCATCAACATATCATGCTCCAGCTTCAGCAACCTTCACCATTAACATGAAATGACTCAATTGGTACATCGAGCTTTGGGTGTATTTCATATCGGACGTTAACTAATCTCACTAACATAATGGAATCATCCCAATTGAAGACTTCTCCATCTCAATGCAATTTGGTTAAATCTTCAAGTCAGGTGATGGCCTTAATCCCTTTGATTGTATTACCTCTTATCTTAGTTAGCGCTTACCTAATTCAGAACCTCATATGATTCATTCCTTATCTTTGACATGTTGAGCTCAAAAAGGAACTAATACCACTTTCTAAAACCTTAAGATAATACTACTTCAGTCTTTCTCAGGTATTCTTCGATTTCGATTACCCTCCTCAGTGCTATTTTGCAACGTACCTCTGTATTTGATTTTGGTCTTTTCATTCGACTTCTACATAATTTTGAATTATCTTAGGCTTTATGTACCATTATATCAAGATTTCCTGCTATTATTTCATCCATTATGTGCAAAGTTTCCATTATGTAGACTTTTCATCCTTAGATTAGGAATTTATCTTTTGTCCATGTTTAATAATGTCTTAGCTTCACTAGGAAGGCCAGAAAATCATTATAGCTTATGTGTCTGTACCTGCAAAAGAAAAAACAATGTTAGCTATAAAATCTGTCAGCTTGTTTCCTTCTCCCAATGTGTGTTCAATAGCCACCTCCAACCCTTCCTTAAGTACTTGTATTCTTTTGATCTCCAGTGTCACCTCCCAAGGAATGTGCCAATCCCTTTCTACCATCTTCTTGACAGCTAAGGCTGTTTCCAATATCAATGGAAATAAATTATGATTCCTACAATACTCCAGACCTAGTCTCATAACTACAATTTAAGGTATTAGATTATTTGACACTCCAATCATTTTTCCTTCAGCATATAAAAGATCACCTTGATCATCTAGCATAAGAACTTGGCCCAGGATTACCTTTTGAAGCCCCATTAGTATTGCACTTGAAAGTATTCTCACTAGGTAGTATCCAATAAACCACTTTACAACCTATCCTAGGAGTATACTCTGTCGAGTATCTTACTACTTCAGGCCAATTATTAGGCATGTTATGCAACCATGAATATAGCTACTTAGCCAAAAGGATTAAATTCTTGCCTATCCCTTCCCTCCCTAACACTCAAATACGACATTGAACCCCCAAATATCAAAGCATTTCTTCTCTTACATACTTGCCAAAAAATAAACATTTCCACAACCATTATTAGCTCTTTAAGCTTTGCAGAAACTTCTTCTTTCCACCATTTATACACACTGTCTTTCAAATGTAAGAAAGGACCCTCCACTAATGTTGTACCTGCAAAATATCTCCATAATGAATTAGTGTCTGAACATCTAATGAATAGATGTTCAATAGTCTCCTGAACTACATCATCACAACAACCACACATCACCTATCACACATCCTATTTTTAACAAGAACTTCTTCAATAGGAAGCCTTTGTTGCCATAGTATCCAAGTGAGGAATGAAAATGAATTCATGTATTCAATATATACTTGTAATTTATATAAGCTTCATTTTCCCCCCTTAAAAAATTTCAGGCAGATCCCACTGTGAACTTTCCAGTAGCCTCCAACATCCACCAAGGTTTATCCCACTGATCCTCATTTTCAGAACTCCTTAGAGCTTGTATTACATGTCTACTAACATCTTCCCCAAAACTTGTTTGAAACAAATCATAATTCCACTCCTCATTCAAGAAGCAATGTTTGACTTCTTCTAGTTGTACATGTCTAGCAGTGTCAATATGTAATATGTAGTAAAGTGCCCATAACTGTGACGAATTATCATACCAGATATTTGAATGTCCACATTTGGGTTCCCACCATATATATTGATCAATCAAATCTCTAGCTTCCAGCATATACTTCCAAGTTAAAGAACCCATTTTCCATTCAACCATTTAAGGCCTCTCCTATTTACAATATTAATTCCACATAAAATTAGACCACTATATCTTTTGTGTTCTAAATATCCACCATAATTTTGCAAATAAATCTTTAGATACATCAACCAGGGATCTAAAACTCAAACCACCTTCCTCCTTGGGCTTACATACATCTGACCAAGCCACCCAATGCTTGTTACTTCCTACCTCCATAAACCTTCAAAAACTTTTAATAAAAACTCTATGCAAGTCATGTATAATACACCTTGGAGGAGTAATAGAAGATAGGAGATATATAGGAAAGTTGTTTAAAACATTTTGAATTAAAACAACCTTACCTCCAAAGGACAACAATTTCTCATTCCAAGCTTGCAGCTTGTTATGCACTTTTTTCATCAATTCAACAAAGCGTATTATTTTCATCTTGGCATGACCAATAGGACATCCCAAATATATAACTAGAAATTTACCTCTAGAAAGCTTAGTCTTCACTTCAATGTAAGATATCAACTCTTGTGCTATTTTGTGAAAGACAAAAAAAGAGCATTTTTCTTTCATCTACCCTGATTGCTTCTCATAATCCTTCAGAGTTTTCATCAATAACTCTAAAGAATCTCCATCTGTTGAAGTAAAAATAATTGTATCATCTACATAAGCAAGATGATTAATAGCATAACTGCATTTTTGTAATCTATAATCCTTGTAGACCTCATTGCAGAACAAAGCATTTAAACTTCTAGAGAGAACTTCAATGGTTAAAATGAACAAATCAGGGGATAATGAGTCCCCTTGCTTCACCCCCTAGATGAGTGAAAGAAACCAGTATCCTGCCCATTTATAAGAATAGAATACCAGTTGTTAGCAACCAGTCTCCACACTTTATCGACAACACTATAGCATCAAAACCCCTTCTCTCCAATACCTTTATCAGAAAACCCCAATCCACTATGTCATAAGCCTTTGTCATATCTAGTTTGATCACCACATTTGTTGGTTTACCAATACACTCTGTTTTTAAAAAAATTTGACACTTCTTGACATGAATTAAATAAATTATTAGTGTAAGTCAAATTTAAAATTAAAGATTAAGTATTACTTTTCCTGCCAAAAAATTATCAAATAAAATGTAAAATATTTTTCTTACCCTACTACACCACTTCCTCTTACCGTACTCCCCTTCAGCCCAACTTTTCAGTTTTTAGTTTTTTTTTTTATTTTTTTTTATATATTTGTTTAAAAAAAATTCTTACTTCATCTCCCTCTATCCCTTAAAATAATTATTTAGATATTATTTTAATTGTTTTAAAAAAAAATTCTACCCACCCCTCATATCCCTCCACTTCCAATTTTTTTTCTCGTTTTATATTATATATATATATATATATGTATATATATATATATATATTTTAGAACAGTACTTTCTTACTTACCGCAATACATTTTTTAAAGTAATTTTTTTTTTATATTTAGTATGTAGGTAGAAAAAAATATTTTCCTAAAAATATATATACACATCTAACACAAGATGAGAAAAATGTAAAAAATAAAAATAAATTAGGAGCAGAGGGTTTGATGGGGGTGGGGTAGAATTTAATTTTATTTTAAAAAATAATATCAAAATTTATTTTAGAAAGGAGTGGGAAGGGGGTGAAGTCTGAATTTTAAAAGATACTTAATAAAAGAATATTAAAAAGTAAAAGGATGGGGGGTTGTTGAGAGGGAGGGGTAGGAGATGGTGGGTTTGTCACGACCCAGGGTACACCCTCAATGTAACATGGCGTATAGGACCCCGAAAGACCCCATACAAGCCACTTAGCATTCATAACATAAGAAATATAACATAAGAGGTAAAAACAACACTTCAAGTCCAACAATTTTATAAAAGAAAATGGAAGTATAAAACACTCTGTCTCATTAGCCATCTAGTTCAATAGAATGAATTGGGCCTAGCCCATACATTATGTCCAAAACTGAAATACAAGAAAGAAACTAAATAATGAAGGTCAATCCTCGAACCATGAGGACACACCAAAGCTCAAAAATCTCGAAATCAACCACTAGCCATGAAACTGAGAAACCTGACTGTCGAACCTTACATTTGGGGAAATATAGGCAAGAGTATGTGTTAATACAAAATAATGTACCAAGTATGATAGCCATGCATAAATGTTTAAATCATGCTAAAAGAGGACATATCACAATTGACCAAGCTAAAACATGATATAAAAGGGTTAGAAAACATAATTCATAAAACCATGGTCAATGCAAACTAACATCTTTAAAGCCTTTGAACTCGTATGAGATACTTCTTGAAGTAACCTTAGTTCATTATTAATATGGAAATTAGCAGAGACCATGTGAGCTATAACATGATCCCCTGGTGTCTCCCACACCAAAAAGGGTTTTCCTACTTGCCAAGGTAAGGACCATGGACTTTTAGCTTAAGTGGATCCACCAGCTAATGTCTATCTAGACAATCATCCTATGAGGGCACATAAATAAGGGATAAAGAGAATGCTACTAGAAATCCGACCTCTACTAACGAGAGAGCCTCCATCTCAATATCCTCTTGGTGCTAAACATAAATTCAATGGAATAGTCATTTTTTACTTGTTCTTATCATTCATGGAAAGACGCGTCATCTTACCAATCCAAGCTATGTTTCATTAGGATAGCTCCTTATCATTGATTCATTTAGGTGAGAAAACCATTCAACCTTAGAATCCTTATTATGTAAGAAAACCTTTCACATTCATGCTTTCATGTATTTATGAGAAAATCCTTTCAATAGTACAACATTAGCATCATAATTGATACTTTACTCTCTAAGCACCCTTAAAACATTTTTATAGCTTTCATAAGAACATGCATAATTGCATAATTTACCTTTGAAGGATCAAAATCCACTTTCAATCATCAACATTTAGAGAACATGTGTTAGCTATGGATTTCATCATAAAATCATATAGATCTATCAATAATGCTTAATTTCATAAAACTGATCCTTCATAATCAAAACCCCATACCATATGATCATAACTTGAAAACATGGAGATTACATGGGTTCATATGGGTTGAAATCATAAAACCATAGTATTTCATCAATTCATGCATAAGAGATCATAATTTAATCATTTAAATCAATAATCATAAGAACCAATGGTAATTGAAGAAAACCCTAACTCAATTGGGGAATTCTAACTTTGAAATAGAAGGATTAGGGAACTCCATGGATGGAAATGATCCATGGATGAAAACTATCATACCTTGAAGCCAAATTCTAATATTTAATGGAGGATTTGAGACCTTGACTTGCAACCTTAGTCGAATCCTTCTTCTTCTTCAAGTTTTAAAGAGAGAATCTTTGAGAGTTCTTCTTTTGGTGAGATTGGAGAGAATGAGTGAATGGGCCGATTTAGGGGTTGAAATAACTTGTATAGGGGTCTTAGTGAAGGGTAAAACGATGTAGTATTAGGTTATATTAATTAGGAAAATACCCAATTGCCCCTAAAAATAACTGCCAGCTGCCCACCTACGGAGCTTAGTCGACAGATCGTGGATTGACCTATAGCCCATTCTGGTGGACCGTCGTTTGGATCAGAAACCTGGTTTTTGGGCCATCAAACCAGGGCCCCTAACCACGGACCGTGGTCTGACCTACGGTTCATTGGTTAGGTCGTGGTCCTGAGCCTTTAAACTTTCCTAGGCAAGGCCATCCACGGACCACACCTACGATCCGTGGTCCCATCCACAAGTCATGGGTAGTCCTCATGGTTGCCACCTGCAGTTTTCTAAAGTCAGCCATAATGCCCTCTTTCGAATACGGGGTGTTACAATATTTTCCCTTTGGGATTATTAGTCCTCGAATGAGATTCTAGGCATCACGTAGACGAAGAGAACTCTAACTAGCATCCTATAATGCATGCAACTTCATCAAAATGCACACAACCAAGGAGGAATATAGACTCCAAGCTAGGACATACTCAACATCATAAATAAGATGGAAACTAGCAGCCCAACATGAATGCAATTTCTCAAAATGCACATATCTAAGGAGGAAACATCAACTCCAAGCTGACATGCTCATATCATCATATAAAGTAGTCTACATGCAAATCATACTCAAATGCACATATACAAGGAGGAAACATCACTCCAAGCTAAACTTGTTCAACATATCACCTCATGAAGTCTATATGAAACTTATACTTAATGCAAATCAACATGAGGAAAATCAATCATATAAGTCACTTTCTTTCAAAACTTAAGCTATTTCATGAGCATGTATAAATAAGGAAATCATGGAAACACTTAGGACACATGACTCCAAAACAAAGAACAAACCATAAGAAACTCATTAACTCAAGCTAGAGTAGGAGAAGAAGGAAAAAGATGAGGATATCGGGATATCATATCGAACTCGGCCTCCCAAGTAGCACTCTCAACTAATTGATTCCTCCACAACACCTTTACAGAAGCTACTTCTTTGTTTCTCAATTTCTTAACTTGCCGGTCTAAAATCTCAATCGGAGCTTCCTCATAAGAAAGATTCTCCTTAAATGCCAAACCTTCTAATGGAACTATAGATGTCGGATCTCCAACACATTTCTTCAACATAGAGACATGGAAAATCGGATTCACCGATGCCAACTCATTTGGAAAATCTAGTTCATAAGCAACCTTACCAACACGTCTCAAAATCTTATATAGGCCTACATATCAGGGTCTAAGCTTCCCCTTCTTACCAAACCTCATTACACTCTTCATGGGTGAAATTTTCAAGTAAATCCAATCATGAACGTCAAACTCGAGATCTCTTCTTCTCACATCGGCATATGACTTTTGCCGACTTTGAGCTGTTTTCAACCTTTCTCTAATAAGTCAAACTTTCTCTATGGCCTCACGTACCAACTCGGGTCCTATTAGGGCAACTTCACCCACCTCAAACCAACTATAGGAGATCTAAACCTCCCACCATACAATACCTCAAATGGAGCCATACCAATACTCGAGTGATAGCTATTGTTATAAGTAAACTCAATCAATGGCAAATGGTCATCCCAATTACCCTTAAAATCAATCACACAAACTCTTAACATGCCTTCCAAAGTTTGGATAGTACGCTCCGCTTGCCCATCAGTTTGGGGGGAGGGGGTGAAATGATGTACTAAGCTTTGACACGAGTACCAAGACCCATTTTGAAAGACTTCCAAAATTGAGAAGTGAATTGGATACCGCGATTGGAAATAATGGACAAAGGCACTCCATGCAACTTTACCATTTCTCTCAAGTACAACTTAGCATAATCTTCCGCCGAATAAGAAACCTTGACTGGGATAAAATAAGTTGATTTCATCATTCGATCTACTATAACCTAAATCGAGTCATATTCTCGCTGGGTGCGAGACAACCCAACAATAAAGTCCATATTCACATCTTCCTACTTCCAAGTAGGAATACTAATATCTTGGGACAAACCTCCCGATTTCTGATGCTCAACTTGCACTTGTTGACAATTAGGACACTTAGTCACAAATTTCGCAATATCCTTCTTCATCCCACTCCACCAATAGACCTCCAGCAAATCACGGTATATCTTTGTGGCTCCCGGGTGAATGGAATACCGAGAAATATGGGCTTTTGACAAGATTTTTCCCCTCAAGTCATCAACATTAGGAACACACAAATGACCTGGATATCTAAGGACACCATCTCCCCTTGGGAGAAAGCCTATACGGATTTCTTAAGCACCACTTCTTTTAAGTCGACCAAAATTTTATCAAGACCTTGCTTAGCTTTCATATCCGCCACTAAAGATGATTTTGAACCATTGTGAACTATAACACGACCTTGGTGGAGTCCACCAACTGAACACCCAATCGGGCCAATCTATAAGCATCTCGAACCAACTCTTTCTTATCTTCCTCAATATGGGAAACATTACCCATAGATAACCGACTAAGAGCATTCACCACCACATTTGCCTTTTCGAGGTGATAGAGAACACTCATACTATAATCTTTCAATAAATAAAGCCACCTTCTGTGTCAAAGATTTAGATATTTCTGATTAAACACATATTGTAAAACTCTTATGGTTGATAAACACGTCAACATGAACTCCATACAAATTATGCCTCCAAATCTTTAAGGAAAAAACAACCGCTACTAATTCAAGTTCATTGGTAGGATAATTCTTCTCATGAATCTTAAGTTGCTTTGATGCATAGGCAATAAATTTTCCATTTTGCATAAGCACACATTGATGTACTGTGAGTTTACGATACTATTTACGTTTCACTTAGGATTTGTGAAATGTCTAAGGCATTTTTGTGTTATTTTTATGTGGTTTTATTGTAATTTTAGGAAATAGACTCAAGCGTAAAAAGATGAAGATGTAGCTGAGGCTAGTGTTGGAAAAAGAGTCACCTATGGACCATAGGATGATTTACGCCTCGTAGGTGAGGCTCGTGGGACGACCAGGCATGGAAAGATTGAAGCTCAGGGAAATCTAACCAAGTGTGGAACCACAGTGGGGATTGACGGACCGTCCAATGACTGACGGTCTGTCCTGCATCTTCGTAGAAGTGATCAGAGGAGTGGTTCTAGTACCTGAGTTGAAATAATCAAAGTTTTGAGAGACGGAGGTGACTGATAGTCCATCGTCTCACTAACGGACCGTGTCGCTGGTTCGTGGAAGCTGACTGAGAAAGGTGGATTTGTGAAAATTTCAAAATCTGCTAAGTATGGAGCCATGGAAGAGACCTACAGACCATCATTCGACTTACGGCCCGTAGGTTAGCCTCGTGGAATGGAGACGCGTCCTGCAATTTTATTTGCTTATTTTGGTTCCTTTTTAATTTAGGACTTATTTTCTATAAATAGGGTATGTAAACCTCATTTTTGGGGGTTAAAGTTTATTATTTTAGTTCTACTTAGTGACTTGGAGATTGTTGTTGCAAACCTAACAATTTTTGATTTCCTAAGTCGTTTTGAAGATTTTAGTATTGCAATTCAAGTTGAATTTTTGGGTTTATTGTTCTTCTTACATAAGTTCATAATTCTTTCATCTAAAACAATGAATTGTGTTCATATGATTATGGGTAACTAAACTCCACAACTAGGGTTGTGGGAACCATGAGCGATTAACAAAGTATGAATAGTAAATAAACAATTCTTGAATAGTGTTTTGCATGCATTGATAATTCTTTCATTTAGAAGTCTTTTTAACAGTGGCCAACGTTAGAACATGCCTCGTTACTACTGTTGCTCCCTAGTATACACGCAAGTGTACGTGGTCGCACAAGTAATATAGATTCTTTAAGAAATGAGTTATCATTCCCAAGGGACTTATAATCAACTTATATTTAACACTTAATTCTACAAATAACAGTAAAAGTAACCTCTTCAAGAATTAATGATTTATTGTTGACTACTACTAATTATGAACTCAATGAAAGTAACTAATTGTGAACGACTTTAATATTATGTTTCAAGCAAGTTACAAGCAATTTCAGGGCTGCAACATATACTGAATATCATGTATCTTATTTTCGTCCTAGAACTAATTTCAGTTATAAAGTTACTGGTTTATAGGGTTAATTATATGAGTTGGGCTATACACCTCTCGTCACCTACCCCAATTAGCTACCTAACTACATCGTTGAGCGGTGATAAATAAACTAATTGGCGAGCATTTATATTTTATCCTTTTTCGTAACCAAGCGAGTTGTTCGTCCGGGCATCACTCCTGAACACAAATCACCTTGACTTAACGGGTCGATCAAGCTCTCTATATCCTCTAGTCTATTTAACCTCTCCTCTCCCGATTTTAAGGTTAAACAATAAATTTATCTCTAGATGGCTAGTCAAGAAATACTAAAACAAGAATATAGAAGTAACTTATAATGACAACTAATAATTAATTCATAAAGCCTTAAATAATCAACAATCCATTCGTAGATACAACCCCAGAACTAGGGCATTTAGCTACTCATGCTATTAGAAAACAAGAAAATACAATAGTTCATGCAATTTCTAGAAAATTAGAAGAGTTAAAGGATTAAAACCTATTACAAACTTGAATTCTTTCTCTTGCACACTAAACCTTTACTAATGAACCCTATGGGTCTATTTATAATAATTATAGAAACTAAGACCCAATCCTCAACCAACAAGGAGTGCTATTTAGTTGTATTTTTGCTGGAAAAGTCGGCATCATGGTGGGGCGCCGCGCCTGACCCTGGCCTTAGAGATTTCCTCTTTGGCGTGCAGTGCCTCTCAGTGCGCCTGAGAGGCGTCTCTAAATGTTGGCCCTTGGGTCTTCATCCTTGACCACTTTTCATGTTCTTTTATGTCTTTTTTGTTCAAGCTGACTCCAATTCACTTAAGAGTTCCTGAAACAACTAATCATGTGTGTAAGTGTACAATCATTCCAATTTACACCAAAAATTAAGCTAATGACTAGAGATCATCTTTCAATCTAATTGACTTATGGGCAATTATTGACAACTTAGGCATATAAATATGCCTAAGATCACCTACTTGCCGGACAAATGAGGTAATTAACGAGAAAAGAATTATCAACATAGATTTAGTGTGATACTATCTAATAGTCTAGTGCCGATTGGTGAGAAGTAATAACCAAACATCAATGTGATGTCTAATATGAGGTAAAGGTAAGGGTTAGTAAATTATACACACATAGCTGGACCAAGGTGTGGGGTGAAACCTAGATGTGCAAGGATTTGAAATATCACTTTGCAGTATACACTAGGAAAGGATTGCTATTAAGAATTTATGAGCTTGTGGGAACACTAACTTATCATCTTGATAACAACTGAAATTGACTTTTGTTTATGTACTACCCAACTAGGAAAGGATTGCATATCATTACACATCCTTGGTCGCGGAAGCAATTAAAATGACCATAAGCGATACGCATAATCAAGGGGAAATTAGGACTAAAGGAGCAAGACAAAAAGAGAATAATACATAAATACCATAGATGAGTCAAGCTCAAACATAATACACAACTTGTCCAACACCACCTCTAAACATAGATACTTAGCGGGGGCCGAGACAAACTACCGGGCTCACCCTCATAGTCAATACATAATTAAAAAGGAAAAGGTCTTATACATAGCAAAAGATCATGAGCAACGTCCCCGGAATGGAGGACTCACCAATAACCTTGATAGGAAATCGTATTAGCCACGTATCCGATCCCTACATGGTGACATCATGTAGGCATAGAGTATGCATTAGTACGTTTGAATGTACTAAGTATATGGGATGCAATGCAATGCAACAATGGATGGACATTATAGGCAAAATGCATAATCGTACCCGATAGATAACATATTAATGAGATGATATGTATAATGATGCTTATATAAAAATTATATTTAGTAGGGCATAGTATATGTGTAGTGAGTGACCATCAATATAGCATTTCCAAGGCCTACCACCCCCTTGGAGAGGCGAAAGAGGTACAAACCCCTCAATGTGGTTACCCGGGCCTACCACCCCCCGAGCTAGGGACCAAGGTACAAACCCCTCGATATGGTTATATGGGCCTACTATCCCCCGTACTAGGAAACCAAGGTACAAACCCCTTGATACGGTTACCCGAGCCTACAACCCCCCGAGCTAGGCTTGGTTGACTCACACACTATATAGAGAAAATCATATACATGTATCCATTTTCATCATCATTTCAATACTTATATAATCATCCGACTCATAGGACGTACATTGGACCTTCCATTTCATAAGAATTCTATAAATGACATTTTATCAAACAATTGACTACTTGTTCATGTAAATAAAATTTGTTTTACTAAGTAATTCAAAATTCACTTAACTAAATTACTTAACAACCTTCATAAATTTGAAAATCATTCACATAAAATACCATTTCATGAAAATATGCAAGATAGACCTTAATAGAGTGTGTAGTAGTGATTCCATAATTCAAGAGTTCATAAATGATCATAAGGACCCATAAACTTGAAGTAAAATAGAGGATAAATGGTTGGACTTGTGGAAAGGAAGGTTTCCACAATTATTACTTTGGAGAATTCTTGATGAAGATTGGAATGGAGAAAGTAATTTGACTAAACAAATGGAATAAGTTTTTGGATGTTTTGTTAAATGTTAAATTTAAAAAACGTCCCAACACTTAAAACATTTTCCTGGACAGGGGACTCGACCCTAACCTACAAGTTTGAGCTCCTTCCAGGTTCTTTAGTTGATAACGATTGCTCTAAAATACATTTCCCACTTTTTTGGAATAAGAGGTGTAATTTGAAATGATGCACGGATTTTGAGATATATGGAAATTACAATTTTAGGTATTTTCGAAGCATATTTTCGGGCATTTTTGGGGTCGTTTCAGTTTCACAAATCCCCCCACCCCCACCCCCTTTTATTACTTATTTCTAGAAGTAATTTGACTAAACAAATATAATTTTTGGTTAAATTTAAGTCTAAAACATTTTCCTTGTGGGATCGACCCTAACCTACAAGTTGGGTTCTTTACTTGATAACGATCGCTTATACTTTTTTAGGGAGGTGTAATTTGAGCGGATCAAATTTTGGCACCGTTGCCAGGGAAATTTGGCTTTTAGATTAATTTTAACTGCATTATTGAACTTTAGTCAAATATTTCCTAATTTTACTATTCTTTTTGTTTTTGTCTCTCTTTGGTTCTGACTCTAGTGTATTCCAAATACACGGAGCCAAGGTGAACCACTTACTCCTTATGATCCACAGTTGAACCAAACTTTGCAAAGAATGAACAATCAAGGAGTTCAAGTTAATCCTATGGGAGGCAATCTAGGTGATGAAGTTGAGTTCTAACCTCCGAGGGTAGTTGATGGAGACAACCAAGTTCTAGCTGAAAATCAATTGAGAGATGTAGTGAGGGTGCATAGTCCACTAGGCCCACAACTGTATGACAACTATAGGGGCAATGTCAATATTGATGACTCTGATGGACCTCTTGTCCTACCCCCTTTGCCTCCGGGGCACACATTTGTGATGACCAGTAGCTTGATGCAAATGCTTACAGCAAGGGGCTTGTTCTCGGGTTTGCCATCGAAAGACCCACATGCTCACATAGCCAAGCTAAGATTGGTTTGCAAGAGTTGTGTAGGTTGACCAGACTTAGATATGGATGTCATAGGATTGCGAGTGTTCCCTCTGTCACTGATAAGCGATGCTGCTGTACGGTTCACTGAGCTTCCTTACAACTCAATCTATACATGGGATCAACTGATGGATGTTTCTTAGCAAGATATTATCCAGTGTCCAAGAAGCTCAATCACAAAGATAAGGTTCACAATTTTGTGGCATTACCAGGAAAGTCTGTGAGTAGCTCTTGGGATAGATTCACTGCATTCATAAGAAGTGTTCCAAATCACCGTATTGATGATGAGTCGCTGAAGAAATATTTCTATCGAGGTCAGAATGACAACAATAAAGCAGTGCTTGATACTATTGCTGGAGGTTCATATGGTGAGTGCACATATGCACATATGCACAAATTGCAGAAAAGCTGGAGAAGATCTCTCACAATAATAAGGCATGGAGCACTAGGAAGTTGGACACTAGGAGAAACACATTTGCCGTTCATGCTACAAACAACCAGTCTGTGGATGAGATTTGTGAGGAGATAGCTCAGATGAGGACCGAGTTGGGGTTTGTATTGAAGCATGTGAGTGGAGGTGCTGAAAAGGTAAATGTTGTGAACTACTTAACTAGAACTCCACCACCAGTTGAAAAGTGTTTCTATAAAGAAGATGCTTATCTGGGGAATGATCAGACGGGGGTTTTTCGACTAAATGCCCAAGGATCCAACACGGAAAATTGGCGCCAAGGTCAAGGAAACCAAGGTCAAAACTATGGAAATTACAACCGAGAGGGTCAATATGTCCGGGATGGAAACTTTAATCACAAAAAAAAAATACAACGGGAAAAACTATGGCAATAGAAACGATCGGAGTGGACTCAAAATTGAGAATCTGGTACTAGGGAAGTTGGAGGAAATATGGCACGTATTGAAGATATGATGCAGAAGATGATGAGAAGGTTTGATGCAACTGATGAGAATGTGAAGGATATGAGAAATGACTTGTCTAGTATTGGTAAAAAGGTTGATGCTCATGTAGTGTCAATAAAGCATCTAGAGCAGTAGATGACCCATTTGTCTACTACAGTGAACCCACGACAACCCGACACTCTTCCTAGCAACACCATCTAGAATCCAAAGAATGATGGGCATTGTATGGCAGCACTACTCGAGATGGTAAGCAAACCATTGATCCACCTATGTCGTTTGTGGTGGATGTTGAGATTAGAAAAGAAGATGATGTGGTAAAGGCTAGAGAAGAGGTTGAGAATGCGACAGAGAAAGAAACAGAGAAATCTCAAAAAGTGGTCCCCATACCTAGACCTCCACCACATTTTCCACAGATATTAGTGAAGAAGACTAAAGATGGTAAATATCGTAGGTTTATTACTATGTTGAAACAACTTTCCATCAATGTTCCGTTGATAGAAGCTTTGGAGCAAATGCCTGGGTATGCGAAGTTTATGAAAGGTATGGTGACAAAGAAAAGGTCTGTGAGTTTTGAAGATGACGATAGATTTCAACATTGTAGCGCTAGTGCTACAAGGTCTCTTGTGCAAAAGAAGGAAGATCTGGGTGCTTTCACGATTCCATGTACTATAGGGTTGTTACACTTTGCCAAGGCATTGTGTGATCTTGGTGCTAGCATCAACCTCATGCCATTGTCTATTTATAAGAAGTTGGGTCTAGGGGATCCAAAGCCCACTATGATGCGGTTACTTATGGCCGATTGAACCATGAAAAGACCCATTGGTGTACTCCATGATGTGCTAGTGAAAGTGGAGTCGTTCATCTTTCCAAGGTATTTTGTGATTCTTGACTGTGAGGTTGATTTTGAGGTTCCCATCATCCTAGGGAGACCATTCCTTGCCACAGGGCATACGTTGGTTGATATGGAAAAGGGGCAGATGAAGTTCAGACTGATCAATGAATAAGCAACTTTCAATATTTGTAGGTCCATGAAGCACAGTGGTGAACTCCAAACGGTATCTGCTATGATGTATAAAGTTGAGAGTGTTCATAAGTGCAAATTAAATAGCGACTAGGTGTTGAAGCATGAGCAGCAGTTATGATGAATTTCTATAGTGCTGGTATTGAAGAATATGATGAGTTGGTAGCTGCACTTGATAGGTGCGAATATCGGTCAAAGCCAAAGAGGTATGAGTTAAACATGAAGAATCGTAAGTCCCTACTCGCATGACCATCTATTGTAGAGGCACCAAACTTGGAGTTTAAGGTTCTACCACTGTATTTGAGGTATGTATTCTTGGGTAGAGATAATACCTTGCCGGTCATCATTGAGGCAGATTTAAATGCAACACAAGTAGAGTGCTTGGTGACTATGTTAAAGAGGTTCAAGCGAGCTATAGGGTGGACTATTGCGGATATTATTGGGATCCTTCCTGGTATTTGTTCTCACAAAATCCAACTCATGCCAGATCATAAGCCTAGTATCAAACACCAGAGAAGACTAAATCCACCTATGCAAGAGGTAGTTAAAAAGGAGATCATCAAGTGGCTAGATGCCGGAGATCCATTACCATTCCCTCCTTGAGGCTTAGGGTTTGAAACCCTACCTTTGTTGATCTTAGGAGGAGCATTGGAGGAACCTAGATCGGAAAAACCTTTGTCAAAATCTAGGACGAACATGTCCATCGGACCTTGCACAAGAGAAACTACCACCATCGGTCTTAGCCTTTTTTGTCTCTCTAGACCTTTCCTTAAGTTTCTCCTTTTTGATCTATTGTGCATGAACCATGAGATGAGAGATGTCCATGTCATTAATGAGCATGGCAGTACGACACTCTTTAATCACCATTTCAGACACACCCAAAACAAACTTGCTCATCCTTGCCCAAGAATTGGGAATATTTAGACAATTTTGTGAACGTCAAAACATATTCCCTCACAATCATACTTCCTTGACGAAGGTTGATGAACTCAAGCACCTTTTCTTCCCTCATCTCAAGGGGAAGGAACCTATCAAAAAAGTCAGCCTTGAACTTTTCCCAATCAAGAGGACCCACATCTTCGGGTCTTCCTTCTTTCCATTGGTTGTACCATATTTGGGCAACACCCTTAAGTTGATAGGCGGCCAACTCCACCTTTTCCACCGGCATCACTCCCATGATCATCAATACCTTCTAGACCTCATCGACGAACTCTTGAGGATCTTTCTCAACCTTAGAACCATGAAACTTCGAAGAATTCATCCTAGTGAAGTCCCTTACTGTAAATTCTGTCGTACCTACATTTGGGTTCACGGGAATCGCAACCTCCCTATTGGCTTGGGCCATCACATCTTGAGACAACACTTGAAAAGCAGCCCTAAACTCCACATTAGTGACTTGCTCAGCCAAAGGATCGACCAGAACTTTAGGAGCTTGGGGAGGAGCTTCTTGTTCCGCATTCTCCCTCACATTCCTTCTAGCATAAGCTCTTCGAGTAGCCATAGGCTGTAGAGCATCATATAAGGATTAGGAGAGAGACCTTATAGAATTAAACTCCATCGCACGACATTAGAGTATTGAAAAAAGTGGAGTTTCCTAATCATCTTGTAGCCTCTCATTCATAAATGTGGTACGCTTCATACTCATGAACAAGACTCTACTAGACATGGCTTATGAGACATCCTACGACCATTCTAAACCTTGTGCTCTGATTACCAAGTTTGTCACGACCCAGGGGTACACCCTAGATGTAACATGGTGTATAGGACCACGAGAGACCCTATACAAGCCATTTAGCATTCATAATATAAGAACTAGAACATAAGAGGTAAAAACAACACTTTAAGTCCAACAATTTTATAAAAGAAAATGGAAGTCTAAAACACTCTTATCTAATTAGCCATCTAGTACAATAGAATGAAATTGGGCCTAGCCTATACATCATGTCCGAATTGAAATACAAGATAGAAACTAAACAATGAAAGTCTGTCCTCTAACCATGATATGTAATTGACCAAGCTAAAACATGATATAAAAGGATTAGAAAACATAATTCATAAAACCATCGTCAATGCAAGCTAACATCGTTAATGCCTTTGAACTCTTATGAGATACTTCTTGAAGTAACCTTAGTTCATTATTAATGTGGGAATTAGCCATTACTGACATAGAGACCATGTGAGCTATAACATGATCCTCTGGTGTCTCCCACACTGAAAAAAGGTTGTCATACTTGCTAAGGAAAGGACCATGAACTTCTAGCTTGAGTGGATCCACTAGCTAATGTCTATCTAGACAATCATCCTATGGTGTCTCCCACACTGAAAAAAGGTTGTCATACTTGCTAAGGAAAGGACCATGAACTTCTAGCTTGAGTGGATCCACTAGCTAATGTCTATCTAGACAATCATCCTATGGGGGCACATAGGTAAGAGATAAAGAGATTGCTACTAAAAATCTGACCTCTACTAACGGGAGAGCGTCTATCTCATTATCCTCTCGGTGTTAAGCATAAATCTCATGGAATAGTCATTTCTTACTTGTTCTTATCATCCATGGAATGACACATCATCTTACCAATCCTAGCTAAGTTTCATTAGGATAGCTCCTTATCATTGATTCATTTAGGTGAGAAAACCTTTCAACCTGTCACTATCCAAGGCTAGCCCGTAGATGCGACACGGCATACTCGACCCTGAAGGGGTCTCATACAAGCCTTATATCATTTCATTGCATTCGATAAGAGAAATAGTACATAATTAAAACTTTATTTAAAATCAGACAATAAAAATACTCATATAAAACTTTTGAAAAACACAACGAAAGTGTATTGTCTCAACATGGCCATCTAAAAACAACATTTGAAACATAAGTAGGGACATGACCCTTTACAATCGAAAAGTCTAACAATAGTCTCTTACATGAATGAAAATGAAACTTCTAAACACTTGTCCTCGATCTATGAGGACATACCACTTAGTCTTGGAGAATCTCAAATTTAAGTCCTTGATCTAGAGAGAAGTAAGTCACTTGCTGGAACCTACACTTGTAGTAAAACATGAAGATGAATGGGTTATCACAATTAAGTACTAAGTATGATAGCCATGCAAAAATATGCTTAAAACATACATTTTGTTTGAAAGTCATGATTTTATGCCATTTTGATAAAACTTCATGAACATAAGTATAAGAGGCATAATATTCAAACATAACCAACATACAAGTCATTTCACCTCATAAGAACATAATCAACCATATAAACCATTACCTTCACTTTAAGCCTTCACATCAAGTAACCCTCATGCTATACCTTGTGAAATGTATGAATAGCGTCCCATACCACCACCCACACTAAAATACCACATTAAGGTCACCAAAAGTGAACTTACCATTCAACCTTCTCATCTTTACACAATACTCATACATAAAAGACATAAACATTACATAAGTCATATCAACACATAAGGACCATCATCAAAGATAACTCTATGTCATACTTGTGCAATGTACAAGTAGCATCCCATACTACTACTCACACTAAGTACTCCTTTGAAGTCACCATAAGCAAGGCACATTCATATACAATAGTCTATAACAAGGAAGTAACTCATAATAGAATCCAAGTATAGCATGCATCATTTACATCATCTCATTTAAGCATATAAGAGTCAACTGTCTACAATAACTTCATTTAGAGGACTTTCATACATTATCCATTAAGACTTAGAGAACTCACTATGACCCTCTCGAAACCTACTCGTGCAATGCATGTATAGCATCCCATACTACCACCCAACTTCATAAAACTCCTCAAGAAACCATAATGCACATCTCACATGATGGGAATAAGCATTTAACCGACATAGACCATGTAAGCTAGACATGGAATCCAATGTCATAAAGCCCCACACCGTAAAGAGGTGGTCTAATTGCCTAAGGAAGACCGATTCATTAGCTTAGGTAGATCTAGTAGCTAGACCTATGCGGGCACATAGTTATGGGATAAGAAAGATGTTCATTGAAATCCGGCTTAACGTTGGGAGAACCTTTATCTTACCATATCCTCTTGGTGCTTAGCCTACATTCCCATAGAGTAGTTTCATTAACATTACATCATTGTACTTGAGAGGGCCACCAACATTAGGCCTACCAACCCAAAGTACATTACACATGAAAGGGCCACCACCATTAGGTCTACCGCTTCAAGGTACATTTAAGGATAGCTCATTGACTTTCCTAGAAAGCGCCACCACTATTAGGTCTACCGTTTCTAGGTTCATTATTTCACACAAGAAAGGGACACCACCATTAGGTCTACCGATCCAAGGTTTAACATCACATTAGTTCCTAGGCTCCTCATGAAGGGCCACCACCATTAGGTCTACCGATCCAAGGTTTACCTAGAATACTTCATCATTTATTCATTCATTCATTCATGAAAGGCTACCAAAATTAGGTCTACCAATTCAAGGCATTAATACATTAAGTAAATATGCATTCATTACAAGAGAAGGATGCCTTAGCCTACCAATTCAAGATATCACAATCACATTACTTCAATTTATACAAGAAAAGGATGCATAAGTCTACCAATTCAAGATATACAATTCATAGAAGAAAACCCTTCACATTCCATCATCATCATTCATGTGTGTTAATTGAGAATATGCTTTCAATCAATAAAACAATTGCATTCTAAACATGATCATAATACTCTCATTTAGATCACGCATACATACTTCACATCATATTCATACCTTGCCTTTCAAGGTCATGGATCACATTCACCCACACACCTTAGATCAATACAATTAGGCAAGAGTAATAACATAATTTCAACATTCTATATCCATATACACGTAAACAATTCACATACTTCATAATAAATCAAATCCCAATCACAAATCACAACTTAGGAATTTGGGGGAAACATGGGTTCTAGGAATAAATCATCTTAATTCACATTTAAATCCATAATTCATTCATAAATCAATGCAATAAAGCCTTTAGAAATTGTTTTGAATTGAACCCATGCATAGATTGAAATCTAGGGTTTTTGGGTAAACATTGGAGATTTGAAATCACTTTTGAAATTGGCTTCTTGAAAGATAATGGGTCAAGGATGAAGATCACCATACCTTTTTAAGAAGAATCCCATGAAAATACCTTGAAAACTTGAATATTTGACCATGAGAGGTTGAAGTCTTCACCTCCAATGGAGGTTTCTAGAGAGAACTTTTGAGAAGAGAGGTGGGTTCTATTTTGTGATTTTGAAAAATGAGTTGAAAAATAGAGTTTAATACTTTTAATACTCTTAAAATACTTTAATTAGCCTAAAATAACCGTCCCCCAACTTAACTCAACTTAAAATGATTTTACCAAAAGAACCTCACCTTGGCCGAACCAAATAAACAACATATGTGAGGACTCACGACACCAAACCACGGACTGTGGTATGGGTCACACCCCATCCTGGTCAAGCATGGTTTGGGGCTGTGGCTTGGTTTTGAAGGTCTTGACCTACAGATCAAGACCACGAGTCGTGGTTGGACCTATGGGGCGTAGGTCCCATCCGTATGTCCAACTTTTTGGACAAAGTCTTTGTTTCTTGGGGTCTTGGGGGGTAGGCTTTAGGGTCCTCCTCAAGTACCCCTAGGGTGGTCCTTGGTGAGTCTTACCTTGATGTTTAACCCCTAAACCCCTCAACCATAGCTCGGGACAACATTAAACACCCTCAAACCTCACACCAAACTCAAAAACACATAAGTTAGGCTCTATTTTCACTTATTCATTTTACGGGTTGTTACATGACCTTAGAATCGTTATTATGTGAGAAAACCTTTCACATTCATGCTTTCATATGTTTATGAAAAAATCCTTTCAATAACACAACATTAACATTATCATTGATACTTTACTCTCGAAGCATCCTTAAATTTTTTTTATAGCTTTCATAAGAACATGCATAATTCCATAATTTACTTTTCAAGACTCAATACCCACTTTCAATCATCAACATTTAGAAAACATGGGTTAGCTATGGATTTCATCATAAAATTATGTAGATCTATCAATATATGCTTAATTTCATAAAACTCATCCTTCATAATAAAAAACCCACAACATATGATCATAACTTGAAAACATGGGGATTGCATGGGTTCATAGGGGAAAACATCATAAAACCATAGTATTGCATCAATTCATGCATAAAAGATCATAATTCAACCATTTAAATCAATAATCATAAGAAACCATGGTAATTGAAGAAAACCCTAACTCAATTGGGGAATTCTAACTTTGAAATAGAAGGATTTAGGAACTCCATGGACGAAAGAGATCTATGTATTAAAACTATCATAACTTGAAGACAAATGCTAATCTTTAATGGAGGATTTGAGACCTTGACTTGTAACCCTATTTGAATCCTTCTTCTTCTTCAAGTTCTAAAGAGAGATTATTTGAGAGTTCTTCTTTTGGTCAGATTGAAGAGAATTTGTGAATGGGATGATTTGGGGGTTGAAATTACTTATATAGGGTTCATAGTGAAGGGTAAAATGATGTAGTATTAGGGTAGATTAATTTGGAAAAGACCCAACTGCCCCTAAAAATAACTGCTTGCTGCCCACCTACGAACCACAGTCGATGGATCGTGGACTAACCTACGACCCGTCCTAAGGTAGGACCGGTAACATTTTCATTTAGGTGGATCTACTATCTAATATCCTAAGTGGACACATGGTTATGGGATAGGAAGATGTTCATTGAAACTCTAACCTAACATTGGGAGAGTTTCCATCTTACCATATCGACTCGATGCTTAGTCTCCATTCCCCTAGAGCATTTCATTCACATTATATTATTGTACTTGAGAGGAATGCCATTGGCCTAATGACCCAAGTTACATCATTACACATGAAAGGAATGCCATAAGCCTATCGATTCATGGTTCATTATTAGGATAGCTCTAGAATCCTCATGAAAGGAATGCCCATAAGCCTATTGATTCATGGTTCATCGTTACATTATTATAGACATGAAAGGAATGCCATAGGCCTATAGATTCATGGTACATTGACTCATTAGGAAAGGGGAAAGGAATGCCATAGGCCTATCGATTCAAGAGTCATCATTACATTAGTTTGTTGGCTTATTATGAAAGGAATGCCATTGGCCTATCAATTCAAGAGATAGCCTTAGAACACATTCATTAGTCATTTATGAAAGGAATGTCATAGGCCTATCAATTTAGATTCATTAAGTCAATACACATTCATTACACAAGAGAGGATGCCTAAGCCTACCAAGTCAAGATTCAACAATCAACAATACTTTCATTCATTCAAGAAGAGGATGCCTAAGCCTACCAATTCAAGATATAACATCACATTATAGAAACCCTTCACATTCTATCATCATTATTCATGAGTTTTAATTGAGAATATGCTTTCAATAATAACACAATTACATTCTAAACATGATCATAATACTTTCGTTGAGATCACACACATATACTTCACATATTGTTCATACATAGATCCTTCATGAAATTGCCTTCCAAGGCTATGAATCAATATCAACCCAAACATCTAGAATACTACATTAGATAAGGGAATTAACATGATTCAATAACTAATTAAATATAAACATAAACAATTCAACATACTTTCATGATCAATCAACCCAATTCACGTACTTCCAATTTAGGATTTAGGGGAAGACATAGGTTCACATACTTCCAATTCACCATAATTCATCATTAATTCAACAATCCATTCATAATATATCATATTTAAGCCTTTGAAAACATTTTGGAATTAAACCCATGCATAGATTGAAACCCTTGGTTTTGGGGGGATTTTGGAGACTTTAAATCACCCTTTGATAGGGCTCCTTGAATGAACTTAATCAAGGATATAGACTACCATACCTTTAGGGAAGAAACTCCACGAAAATTGAGAGATGAAGGTGAAATCTTGAGCTTGAGAGGTTGAATCCTTCTTCTCCAATGTTGGTTTCTAGAGAGAGAATGTTTGGAGAGGTAGTTTCTAACTTTTGAGTGTTTTGAAATAATGAATTGGAAAAGGAGTTTTAATACCTTTAAAAGCTTTAAAATACCTTAATTAATCAATAATAACCGTCCCTTAACTCAACTAACCTAAAAAGCAATTTACCAAAACACCCTTACCTTGGTCGAGTCTTGGACAACAACACATGCATGACCTACAAAACCCAACCCACGGACCATGGGTGGGTCCACGAGCCATGCTGGCAAGTCGTGGTTTGGGTCTGGAGGTTGTCATCTAGGCCCTTGATTTACAGATGGGTTCCATGGGGCGTGGATGGACCTACGGGGGGTAGGTCTCATCCATGGGTCATAACTTTTTGGGCAATATTTGGTTTTTGGCAGCTTTGGGGGTTAGGCTTTAGGGTCCCCCTCAAGGACCCTTGGCTGGTCTTTGGGGGGTCGTACCTTGACGTTTAACCCCTAAACTCCTCAACCTATGCTTGGGCCATCATTTTACAACCTCAAACCCCACAACAAATTCAAAAACAAACTCTTTAGGCTCTGGTTTCACTTACTAGTTTTCTAGGTCATTGAAATATCATTACATTATCATTGCATGAACATGGGACAATAATTAACTAATGATTATTTGGGAGGCTTACAATTTTAGGTTTGCAAGATGTTTAGTATTCAGGGATTGACATAGGTTTCAACTTTCAACCTCGGTATTTCTTTTTTTCTAGATCCTTCTTATAATTATCACATTATGATTCAAGTTTTGATATATTGAAACAAATAATTAAATACTAGGTATATTTTATTATATAAATACAATCATATTTATGATATTTAAAGGAATTAAGACTTAACCCTAGACCGAGAATTTAGAGAAAATTGAAAGTTGACATGTTAATTGGCATCAAAATTTAGTAACTTGAATATGGAGTTGGGTGAGTTTTTGGGTCTAGGCTAGACATAGAGTAATATGAATGTTGGTAGTTTTGAAATGTTATTGTGGTCATTTATTTGAATAGATTGCTTTGAGTTGGAAGATCAGTGAAAGGGGGAGGCTCAAGTCCCAGAGTAATTATTTGATTGTTTGAGGCAAGTGGATTTTTCAACCCTGGTTAATTGTATAAACTTGTGTATTTCCTGGTAGTATATGTTGGGGAGTAATGGGACTTGGTGATGGGTTGCCTTGTCCATATAGAATAATTCTAATGATGAAAAAAGGGTAATAAAAGGAAATGTGATTAATTGTTTGTGTGAGATGTGTTGAGAATGGCTTGAAAGGCTTATTGACTCATTGTTGATATTATATCACGATTGTGTTGTTGTGAATTGTGCACTGTTATGAGAATGATCATCTCCTCTGTATTTGTGTGAACATGTCATTTGCATTACTTTTGAGATATGGTTGTGATAAGTGTTATGTGAGCTAAAAAAGAATAAAAAATTGAAGAGGATATACCATTTCGAGGGACGTATCGCGTGATGCGATGGAATTATTATTCGATGGACGTGTCACATGCCGTGATATATACTATATTTCGAGGTACGTGTCGTACGCTGCAATAGATTTTATTATCGAAGGACGTATTGCACACTGCAAATTTTTTTACTATCGAGGGTCGTGTCGCATGCTGCGACGGATGCATGGACAGATATGTCCCCCATGGATCCCAAACTGAGAGACAACGGGTGTGTATTGTTAGGTCAGACATGCATCATTATACTTGACATTGCATTTCATTGCATTGCACATCCTTATCATTGGTGAACTTGATCTTGTGTGTTGTTGATCTTGCGAGTGCCTTTTTGTGGAACTTGTGATAGATGAGTAGTGAGTTTGTTGTTGAGGATATGTAATTGTTAGAGTGTAGTTGTTGAGCTGTAAGCTATGTAAATTGGGCATTGTTAGGTTGGATTGATTCTATGTAGGTTGTAGTTGTAGAGGTTTGGTTGGGGTGGTAAGGAGTACCCGTATTCTATTCACTTAACTTGTGTTTAGAAGTATACTTGTTGAGTACCGTGTGATTTGGTACTCACCCCTTGCTTCTACACTTTTGTAGGTTACTAGCCTGGACCTTCGCGATACTTTCTCTTTTCTTCTTGTCCGGGGCTTCTTATGGAGGTTTGTGGGGTAGCTGCTTGTCATCTTAGCGGACCTTCTTTCTCCTTATTTATGATCTTGTTTTATTCTAGAAACAATGTCATTTGAGACTCGTGTGTTTCTTTGAATCAATTGTAATACTTTAGAGGCTTCTACATGTGACAATCATGTTTTGGGGTATATTTAAATTGATTATGAATTTCCACATTATATTAAAGTATTAAACTTTTATTTATAGTTTATTTCCGCACTTTATTGTAATGGTTGAGTATTAGGCTGACTTGTCTTTGTGGGATAAGACGAGTGTCATCACGTCTATTTTTTTGTCGTGACAAAGGGTAAGACATCGATTAAAGTTTTAATGCACTAAGATTATAAGATATTGGATTCAAGTCCCACTAAATATGGAGTACAACTGTTCTTATAAAAAAAGAGGCATTCAGTTAAAATTTTAATACAATATATTGATGAAATAATGATGAATGAGCAAACTGATGCACTCTTGATAGAAAATTATGAAATACATCATTTTTCTCCCCTCTCTAAAATGAATGTGGTAGCAGTACATGATAAGTCTAAAAGAGGACAAATCACTATTGTGATTGTATGAATAAATATGAGTGTGTCTAAGGGAAAATACATAGTCATCATTGTGATAATTATAAAATAAAGAACATTATGAGTTTTCAAAATGATCCTTCAAAGAGTGAAGGTAATTTTTGCCATCAAATTTGGTATGAAAGGTATTTGGCATGTGATTGTCGTGCAAACTAATTTGATTTTATACATCCTTCATCAAAATAAAGAAATATAAAGTGAAGGTGCACTTGACCTTTCAAAAGTGATGTCGAGGTATGTCATATGAATATGATAAATTTCCAAGCAAGACAATGAACTTATAATGAAAAAATAATAATTATGAAGCATGTATGTATGGTTATAGTGTATTCTTTGAAGAAAATGTGACTTCTGATGAGTATCATGAAACATCTACCATTCTTGAAAGTGAATGTGTGTAGAGATGATGAAAATTATAAATAAGGACATATTCATGTATTATTTAATAAATACCACAACTCATCCACATGGGAGGTTAGAGAGAAATAAATAAAATTTATAAATGGTCATTGGTCAAGTACTTTTAGTACATCACAAATATTGTGATATGTTTTATTATGAACTACTAAAAGGGCAAAGGAAAGAAATAAATTTTTGCCAAATTTTTTTGTCATTGATTATATACCTCTGTATGTCAAAAATATTTTTCAAATATTAAATAAATAGGGAGGAGATACTAATGATAATAGTAAATCAAGAAACAAGTTTTGCTTGTAATGATTTTGACCATGACAGTAATAATA
This sequence comes from Solanum commersonii, assembly GCA_029007595.1. Taxonomy (NCBI): domain Eukaryota; kingdom Viridiplantae; phylum Streptophyta; class Magnoliopsida; order Solanales; family Solanaceae; genus Solanum; species Solanum commersonii. Next base: position 599,245 of record JAJTWQ010000192.1, read on the forward strand.
TATATTTCTCCTTAAAAGAGATGTTCACCAGACAAACAATTTTACAAAATATGTGGTAGTATCTAATATGAGCTTTGGTGAGCTAATGTGCTACTACCCAAAGAAATGAAATTGCTCATGATATTGGAATCGTAGTAAGTCTCACAAGAAACCTTTTAAGTTTCAAAGAAATTGTCAAAGAGAAAAAAAAACTATATTGAGACTATAAAATATGGAAATATTTTAGATCTAGATATTACCACAATCAAAGTGAGTTATAATTATTTACTTGAAAGATTATTCACGTTTTCATGTTGTTTGTGGTAACTAAAAATGGGCATGATGATGAAATCACATGCAAAATAAATTAGAAGTTTATTGAAATAAATATTAGTTGACATGGCCGGTTGACGACCATCCCGATTCAAATATGAGAAGAAAATAACTGAGAATTCATGTGGTTATATATATTGAAGAAATATTAAAATTCATCAAGAATTCTCTTATGTTGTTTGTTCTCATGATAAAATTAGCGTTGTACCAACTAAGGTTGAGATTGTATCTCCTGAAATTTTGAAATGTATAAAAAGGTAAGTATGGGCCCGTTCACCCATCATGTGGACCATTTACTATTATATAATTTTAATAGATGCATCTATGTTATGGTCACATGTGCTTTATTATCAACTTGCAACTTGATTTTTGCAAATGTTGTTTGGTCGAATTATTAAATCATCAACACATTTCAAATTATAAAATTATATTGATGTTATTGGTTTATATCCAATTATATGCCTCCAATTATAGCTAAACCATTGGTTATGAGAAAAAAACTCCCAAAAGAAAATTGGTATGAGATGTGTTATTTAAAGTGTAGTAACACTTGTACGTATCAAGCCAACAAGGTTCCCCTATCACAATTGGTTCAGGGTCAGGAACCAAATTAATCTCATCTAAAATTTTAAATATGCAGTATATTATTTCATTGCTCCACCATTAAGCAATGTACAAAGATAGGTCCTCATAAGGTTGGGTGAATGTTAGATTCTCTAACATTAGGGGGAGATAAGTAACTGGAAAATAAATTATACATAATGAATTATCATTGGAATGATCTTTATTGAAGAGATAATTTAAGACAATTGTCAGATGCATTCACTGACTCTATGTTATAATCCAATTATAAATTCTCAAATGAAAAGTTCTTGAAGGACATAATTTATGGCATGTCTGAAGTGTGATAAATTCACCGATTCGAAAGATAAAATTTGTTGAAGAAGAAAAGGAGCAATAGATCAAGATGGTCATAATAATGAGGCAAGTGCTTTAGAAATAGCACAATTACATAACACTTTATAAAACATTGGAAAAGGTTTAGGTACCTGAAAGTGATTAAAAATAAAGAGAGCTTGATAAGTTATGCCGTATTAGAATCGATATCAAATAATCGTCGACGATATCTTTAATATAATATATCGCTCAAAATTATAAATGATAATGAGGATCTTGATTTTAAATCTATCAAACAGTGTGGACAAATAAATGATTGGCCAAAGAAAAAATATAATTTAAGTATATTTTATTTCACTTGGAAAAGTGATGTCGTTAACTTATAGTCCATATATCAAAATATAATGTCAGTGCGGTGCAAATGAATTATTTTGCAAAATGTCAAATAAAATGTTGTAAGACATAAAGTACGACTTGTGCATTGATGCATAAAAAATCGCAAAAGTCCTGACATTATTATATGGAGATGTGTTCTCCTATGATGGATGCAATGAGATTCTTTTTAGTCTGACAATATATGAAAAGTTTGAATACTTATAATGAATGATTATCATGTCTAGCTAGACAGTAATGTTATATGAAAAATCTTGAAGGATTTAAAAGTTTTTGAAGCAATTCCATTGAATAGTACCCAATGATTGTGAGATTGCTTAACGTAAAGATCAATTTTGATCTCAATAAAATTGTTAGAGAGTACCATGTCGTAGTGCAATTAATGCAATACCTACATGTTGTTGTTGTTGTTGGTGTTGTTGTTGATGTTGTTGGTGTTGCTGTTGTTGCTGGTGGTGCTGCTACTACTGGTGTTGTTGTTGTGTATAACGACCTAATGTGCTATTTGTTGCTCATTTATTGTTTTGATATTGTTGAACTGTATTACAAATTATTATCTTCTGTCGTACACCACTCTGAGCCTCTAGTGACACTTCACAGGAATGCAGTTATGCATCCTACTTTTAATTGACATAAAGCTGGAGTGTCTTGACACCCAGTGAAGGAGTTTTAGTCACATATGTTAGGTGGGGTTGGACCAACAATGTAGTTGGGATAGCAATGCTACCGATAAGTTGCCTCTCCCTGACCTAAGTTGTCCACTCGGGTAAGCTAGTCTAAATACCTATCTCGTTTAGGTTTGAACATTGTAAAACTGGGACATAGACATGCTTATCTCGAGTAGGCTTCGCTTATTTGCATCATTTGCGTTTTTGACTTAGTGAGACCTGAAACAAGAGTTGGGTCTGTTTAGGACAAGTATCCCTCTCATAATTGATCACTTAGATAATTTTATGTGCTACATGAAGTTTTATTATCTTAAAGCTTTTTTAAGTGTTCAATCTGAACGAACTACGCACACCTGATTCTCACCTTGATGAGATAAGTAGGCAACCTTCCTCGGGTTCGGTGATCCTTATTTATTTTTTAAAATAATTTACTCCTTATTTAAAAATAAAATAAAGAAATGAAATAATTTGTTTATTCATTCTAAAAAAGAAGATTTGTCATTAAAAAAAATGTTTTTACTCATATTTCTAAACTACGTTTGACCTGATTCTTGCTTTGACAAGATACGTAGGCAACCTTATTTTAAGGTTCGGTCCAACCAAGAAAAGAAATCTAGAAAGTCCTCATCACAAAAACTGGGGTAAAAATGGGATTTTTTTTATCTAGAATTTTTTTGACTTGGTTGGTACCAACATACTTAGGAGCGTGTATAAGAAATAATAATTAAGTGTTAAACTATTTGGCAAGACAGATCAACTTTGTTGTGACCTATAGATTTCTTTCGGTACCTCTTGATATATTTATGTAATACTTGAGAAATTATTTTGCTTAAATTTAAGGTTAAAACAAATTCAAACTCATGTTTCATGTGCATTGTGTGGAGAGATTTTTATACAAAATTCAATGGCATGACTTTGTTGATCTAGAACTTGGCCTGAATGTTGGTTGAAGCGAAATTCTGAGGAACATTTTATTTGGGAAAGGATTATAGGATTTCTTTGATCTGATTGTGCCTTTTAAGCCTACCGAATGACATGTTATCCATAGAACTCACATTTTGAGCCTGAAATATTTTTATTCGAATAACCGTATTTTAGCATATATCCTTTTGAGTGCATAAATGCACTATTCCTTGGTCCCACCTCTCTAAGCGCACTATCAATTATATACACAACACCAAAGACCTAAGTTGGGTACCAAAGTGAAAAGACCAAATATGTGAAAGTTAAAAAAATCTGACAAAGAAAAGCTATAATAAAAAAAAGAAAAAATATCCAACAAAAAGGAGTGAAAATGAGAAAAACAGAAGCAGAAAATAAATGAGGAGAAGCTTTCAAGAAAACAAAGGTCAAATGCGAAAATGAAAAATATTGAGAGCATTATACAAATTTTAAGGAGGAAATATGCACTTTATCCCAAATGAATATCTTACCTTTTCCAATGACAAGTCCTATTTGATCTCATTTTTTGTGTTCTCACATTAGTGGATTCTTACATGAGGGCCAAGCTTATGGTATCTCGATCTCATGCATTGAACATCTTTCTGAGTGTAAGTGACATCTAAAACGTCCTAAGATCAGAACACTTCTATTGTGTGAAATATGACTTCATTTGTTGTTAGGGCACATGAAACATGAGGATATGAATAATTTTAACCCCTTAATTTATGCAAGATGGACTGTCTTGTAAATACTTAAGCATGTTTGAGATACAATTTGAAACTATAGGGATTACTCAAAGTTGACCTCATAGTTGTTCTGGAAATAGCTGAATAGGGTTCATATGCATAATACAAATTGTTGGTACCAACTAAAGTCAAGACATTATAAAAAATGAACTGAGTCTTTTCCCAAAAGTTGTCTTTAAAAAAATCAAGATTTTTTTTATTGATTTATATGAACTACGTTTGATCGGATTCTTGCTATAGAAGATACATAGGCAGTCTTCCAATAGGGCTCGGTTTGACAGAATAAATTTTTATATCCTTGAAGGAGTGAATTTGGATCATTTAAAAAAAATCACAGAAATGATAAATTAAGTGTTTCAAAGTTCCTTAATTTAAAAAATGTGGATATTTTTATTTTTAAAACACCACTTTCATTTTTAGGGAATAAGCACTATAGTTGCATTTTAATCTTAGGGAACAAACACTCGGATTATCTTTCATTTCTAGGGAACAAAGACCCTAACTGCATCTATGTCTTGCATTTTTCTTTTGGTATAAGTATTTCTGATTTATGCTAATAGCTTAAATAATTATTTTTTGGTGCAAACTCGGGAAAAAAATAATGTTGTGGTGATTCTATTTGTTGATTCAGTTTGGAAAATCTTACTAAATAATGTGATTTAGTTTAACAAGATCCTCCTGGATAATGGGATTAGCAAGAGCCTCCTGGATAATGGGATTAGCAAGAGCCTCCTGGATAATGGGATTAGCAAGACCCTATTGAATAATGGGATGTAGTACTAGCAGGACCCTCCTGGATAATGGGACTAGCAGGACCCTCCTGGATAATGGGACTAGCAGGACCCTCCTAAACAATGAGAATTAGAGTAGCAGGACCCTCCAAAACAACGAGAATTAGTATAGCAGGACCCTCCTACAAAATGGGATTTAGTTTAGCATGACCTCATACATAATAAGATTTAGATTAACAGGACCCTTCTACATGGCCATTGAGTGTTATATACACCTTAATCGAAATGATTTGGGGTAGTACTTTAGCATCTTCAATAGTCAACAGTTCTTTGGGTCTTAACACCTTTCTCGTATCACCTCCTATGGTGAAGAAGATTAGTGAAGTAGCCTTTCTTCTTGGACAACCGTTAGGTTACTACAGTTCATGGTCACTTTGTTCGCTGTCCCATCACTATATAGTGTGGTTGGCGACTTTGAAGGCTTATCCGCTACGAAGCACCCCGTTTGTTGATTATGCCCTTCTTGGTGATGATATCCTAATCACCGACAAGAAGGTGGCCAATCAATACAAAAGAGGTTATTGGATAGACTCAGTGTTACCATTTCATTTGCTAAATCAATAGTATCTGAAAATGGAACAATTGAGTTTGCTAAGAGGTTTTGGATACGAGATATGCAAAAAGATATCTCTCCTATCTCTCTCAAAGCTTTAACCTCCTGTAGAACGACTATAGGCCTGTGCCAATTGTCCTGCCGATACTCGATAGAAATATAGGACCCTTCTACATAATGGGATTAATAGGACCCTCCTACATAATATGATTTAGTTTAGCAGGACCCTCCTACGTAATGGGATTAGCATGACCCTCCTACATAATAAGATTTAGATTAGCAGGATCCTCCTACATAATGAGATTAGCAAAGCCCTCATACATAATGGGATTTTGTCACGACCCAAGCCTAGGGCTCAGACGTGACCGGCGAATGGGGAACCCGAAGGAACCCCAAACAAGTCTCATAGCATATCATTACACATCCTTGGTCGCAGAAGCAATTAAAATGACCATAAGCGATAAGCATAATCAATGGGAAATCGGGACTAAGGGAACAAGAAAAGAAAAAAAAAAGGAGAATAATACATAAATACCATAGATGAGTCAAGCTCTAGCAAAATACACAACTTGTCCAACACCACCTCTAAACATAGATACTTAGCGGGGGCCGAGACAAACTACCGGGCTCACCCTCATAGTCAATACATAATTAAAAAGGAAAAGTCTTATACATAGCAAGAGATCATAAGCAACGTCCCCGGAATGGAGGACTCACCAATAAGCTCGATAGAAAATCGAATTAGCCACGTGGAGAAGGATGGTCAGACGGTGCTCCGGTCCCTACATGGTGACATCATGTAGGCATAGAGTATGCATTAGTACGTTTGAATGTACTAAGTATATGGGATGTAATGCAATGCAACAATAGATGGACATCATAGGCAAAATGCATAATCGTACCCGATAGATAGCATATTAATGAGATGATATGTATAATGATGCTTATATAAAAATCATATTTAGTAGGGCGTAGTACATGTGTAGTGAGTGACCATCAATATAGTATTTCCAAGGCCTACCACCCCCTTGGAGAGGCGAACGAGGTACAAACCCCTCAATGTGGTTACCCGGGCCTATCACCCCTCGAGCTAGGGACCAAGGTACAAACCACTCGATATGGTTATACGGGCCTACTACCCCCCGTACTAGGCAACCAAGGTACAAACCCCTCGATACGGTTATACGGGCCTACTACCCCCCGTACTAGGCAACCAAGGTACCAACCCCTCGATACGGTTACCCGGGCCTACAACCCCCCGAGCTAGGCTTGGTCGACTCACAACACTATATAGAGAAAATCATATACATGTATCCATTTCATTATCATTTCAATAATTATATAACCATCCGACTCATAGGACGTACATTGGACCTTCCATTTCCTAAGAATTCTATAAATGGCATTTTATCAAACATATGGTGGGCTACTTGTTCATGTAAATTAAATCATATATTTCAAGAGTACTAAGTCCAACCAATTCCAAAATCCGTATAAATAAGCCCACCAACAACATACGTATATATATATATATAAACCTTCATAATTTGATCATGGAAGCATGAAAAACATAAACATCACATAATAATTCCATTACATGATAATATGCAAAATAGACCTTAATAGGGTGTGTAGTGGTAATTCCATACTCAAGATTCATAAATAACCATAAGGACCCATAAACTTGAAGTAGTAATAGAGGATAAATGGTTGGACTTGTGGAAAGGAAGATTTCCACAATCAAACCCACATACCTCAACTTTGGAGAATTCTTAATGAAGATTGGAATGGAGAATTGCTTGAGATTGAATCTTGAATCCGGAATTAGAGCTTGAGATCCTTGAATTTGGTTGAGGATCTTGGTGGAATTTTTGGAGAGGGTTTAGAGAGTGCTTTTAAGTGTTTTGAAGTTAAATGACTAAGTATGGGATATGTTTTCTTTTTATAAAAAACGTCCCAACACTTAGCCTAAAAAATGAGGCTGAAAAAAAAAACAGCTTACTGAAATTTTCGGGTCTGCCCAGACAAGTTTTACGAAAATAGTCATAACTCCTTTATCCTAACTCGGAATGAGGTGAAACAAATTGCTATGGAAAGCTAAATCACACAGCTTTAATTTTGATAGTTTGAGGTCCTTCCAGTTCCTTGTGTGCTGAGAGATATGCCCCTTTAAAGTTGACCCTCAAAATCACATTTTTTGCAATTTTCGAATTTTGATACGATTGCTCTAAAATTCGGGTTAGACCCATTTCCCACTCAATTTGACCCCCTAAATAATAATATGAAGTCAAATTTCCAAAATGATGCACGGATTTTGAGATATATGAAAATTACAATTATAGGTGTTTCCGAAGCACATTTTCGGACATTTTTGGGGTCGTTTCAATATCTTCTCCTTGGGAAAATTCGTCCCCGAATGTCAAAGAAACATACATGAGAGACACAAACATGGCAAATTCAGCTCACATAAGGATGCAACAATGCACTTACACCTCATTTCAAAAACTTCAACATAGTTGTAAACCATAATGAACTTGTTAACTTAATCATGAATGTATGCAATGACATGAGGGCTGAACTTAAGACCTGAGAATTTATAAAGGACTTAGATCAATACCTTAGGCTTGAGTAGAGTGGAAAAGATAAGGATATCTCCTTTGCATGTCCTCTTCGGCCTCCCAAGTAGCACTTTCAACTTGTTGATTTCTCCAAAGGACCTTAACGGAAGTCACATCTTTGTTTCTCAACCCCTTCACTTGTCTATCTAAACTCTGGATCGGAACCTCTTCATAGGTCAAATTATCTTCAACAACACCCACAACATCAAGAGGCACAATGGCATTCGAATCACCCACACACTTCCTCAACATAGACACATGAAATACCGGATGAACCAAATCCAATTCGCTAGGCAATTCCAACTCATAAGCTACCTTGCCAATTCTCCTCATCACCTTATAAGGACCCACATATCTTGGGCTCAACTTTCCCTTCTTACCAAAACGAACCACACCCTTCATGGGTGACACCTTCAAATAGACCCAATCACCAACTCGGAATTCAAGAGCCCTTCTCCTCACATCGGCATAGGACTTTTGGCGACTTTGGGCCGTCTTCAACCTTTCTCTAATCATCCTAACCTTCTCAAGAGCCTCCATAACTAAATTTGGTCCTAACAAGGCCACCTCACCAACCTTAAACCACCCAACCGGTGATCTACAACGCCTCCCATAGAGAGCCTCAAAAGGAGTCATACCGATGCTAGAATGATTGATAACTATTGTTATAGGCAAACTCAATCAATGGAAGATGATCATCCCAACTACCCTTAAGTTCCAATACACAAGCCCTAAGCATATCCTCAAGTGTTTGGATAGTCCTTTCGGCTTGTCCATCCGTTTGCGGGTGAAAGGCCGTAGTAAGCTTAACTCTCGTACCTAGACCCCTTTGAAAGGACTTCCAAAAGTGTGAAGTAAATTGAGTACCACGGTCCGATATGATGGATAGAGGAATCCCATGCAACTTTACCAAGTCATGAATATATAACCTTGCATAATCTTCCGCCCCATATGTTGTCTTTACCAGTAGAAAATGAACCGATTTCGTCATCCTATCAACCACCACCCAAATAGAATCAAAACCTTCTCTAGTCTTGGGTAAACCAACTATAAAATCCATATTAATTTCTTCCCACTTCCAAGTAGGAATCTCTATGTCTTGGATTAGGCCACCCGGCTTTTGATGTTCGGCCTTGACTTGTTGGCAACTATGACAACCGGAGACGAATTTGGCAATGTCCTTCTTCATGCCTCCCCACCAATACACATCTCTCAAATCTCTATACATTTTGGTGGAACCGGGGTGGATGGAGTAGGAAGAATTATGAGCCTCCTCAAGAATTTTCTCCCTCAAACCATCAACACAAGGCACACACAACCTATCTTGGTACCTAAGGGTACCATCTCCCCCTTGGGTGAAAACTTCCACCTTGCCCTCTTTCACCAAAGCCTTCAATTCTAACAAGGAAGAGTCAAGATTTTGTTTTACTATCACCTCATCAACCAAGGAAGACCTAGCATCATCAACAACGATCACACCACCATTACCAACCTCTTCCAACCTAACCCCCAACCTAGCCAACCGATGCACCTCCCTAGCCATTTCCCTATCACCAATATCAACATGAGCTAGGCTACCCATAGACACCCTACTCAAAGCATCCGCCTCCACATTAGCTTTACCGGGATGATAATGCACACTCATATCATAATTTTTAAGAAATTCTAGCCACCTTCTTTGTCTCAAGTTGAGATCTTTTTGGGTGAAGACATATTGGAGGCTCTTATGATCGGTGAACACATCAACATGTACCCCATACAAGTAATGACGCCAAATCTTTAAATCAAACACCACCGCGGCTAATTCAAGATCATGCGTAGGATAGTTCTGTTCATGCACTTTGTGTTGTCTAGAAGCATAGGCTATCACCTTACCATTTTGCATTAGAACACAACCCAAACCAACTCTAGAAGCATCACAATACACAACAAATCCCTCAAGCCCATCCGGTAGTGACAATATAGGGGTTATACGGGCCTACTACCCCCCGTACTAGGCAACCAAGGTACAAACCCCTCGATACGGTTATACGGGCCTACTACCCCCCGTACTAGGCAACCAAGGTACCAACCCCTCGATACGGTTACCCGGGCCTACAACCCCCCGAGCTAGACTTGGTTGACTCACAACATTATATAGAGAAAATCATATACATGTATCTATTTCATCATCATTTTAATAATTATATAACCATCCGACTCATAAGACGTACATTGGACCTTCCATTTCCTAAGAATTCTATAAATGACATTTTATCAAACATATGGTGGGCTACTTGTTCATGTAAATAAAATCATGTGTTTCAAGAGTACTAAGTCCAACCAATTCAAAAATCCATATAAATCAGCCCACCAACAACATACATACATATATATATATATATATATATATATATATATATATAAACCTTCATAATTTGATCATGGAAGCATGAAAATCATAAACATCACATAATAATTCCATTACATGATATTATGCAAAATAGACCTTAATAGGGTGTGTAGTGGTAATTCCATACTCAAGAGTTCATAAATAACCATAAGGACTCATAAACTTGAAGTAGTAATAGAGGATAAATGGTTGGACTTGTGGAAAGGAAAGTTTCCACAATCAAACCCATATACCTCAACTTTGGAGAATTCTTGATGAAGATTGGAATGGAGAATTGCTTGAGATTGAATCTTGAATCCGGAATTAGAGCTTGAGATCCTTGAATTTAGTTGAGGATCTTGGTGGAATTTTTGGAGAGGGTTTAGAGAGTACTTTTAAGTGTTTTGAAGTTAAATGACTAAGTATGGGATATGTTCTCTTTTTATAAAAAACGTCCCAACACTTAGCCTAAAAAATGAGGCTGAAAAAAAAAATAGCTTACTGGAATTTTCGGGTCTGCCCAGACAAGTTTTACGAAAATAGTCATAACTCCTTCATCCTAACTCGGAATGAGGTGAAACAAATTGCGTTGAAAAGCTAAATCACACAACTTTAATTTTGATAGTTTGAGGTCCTTCTAGTTCCTTGTGTGCTGAGAGATATGCCCCTTTAAAGTTGACCCTCAAAATCACATTTTTTGCGATTTTCGAATTTTGATACGATTGTTCTAAAATTCGGGTTAGACTCATTTCCCACTCAATTTGACCCCCTGAATAAGAATATGAAGTTAAATTTCCAAAATGACGCACGGATTTTGAGATATATGTAAATTACAATTATAGGTGTTTCCGAAGCACATTTTCGAACATTTTTGGGGTCGTTTCAGATTTAGATTAGTAGGACCCTACTACATAATGGGATTAGTAGGACCCTCCTACACAGTGAGATTTAGTTTAGCTGGACCCTCCTACATAATGAGATTTAGATTAGTAGGACCCTCCTACATAATGGGATTTAGTTTAGTAGGATCCTCCTACATAATGAGATTAGCACGACCCTCCTACATAATGTGATTTAGATTAGCAGGACCCTCCTACATAATGGGATTAACAGGACCCTCCTACATAATGAGATTTAGATTAGCAGGACCCTCCTGCATAATGAGATTTAGTTTAGCAGGACCCTACTACATAATGGGATTTAGATTAGCAGGACTCTCCTACATAATGAGATTAGCAGCACCCTCCTACATAAGGGGATTTAGATTAGCAGGACCCTCCTACATGGGTCCTACATAATGGGGTTTAGTTTAGCAGGACCCTCCTACATAATGGGATTAGCAGGACCCTTCTACATAATGTGATTTATTTTATTTTCTCCTAGGATAAACACTTCCTAGTCTGAGACCTTTTATTTTTCTCCTACGATAAATACTTCCTAGTCTGAGACCTTTTATTTTTCTACTAGGATAAACACTTTATAGTCTAAGACATTATATTTTTTTTCTCCTAGGATAAACACTTTCTAATCTAAGACGTTATTTTTTATTTTCTCCTAGGATAAACATTTCCTAGTCTAAGACCATTATTTTTTATTTTCTCTTAGGATAAACACTTCCTAGTCTAAGACTGTTATTTTTTTTTAATTTTCTCCAAGGATAAACACTTCCTAGTCTAAGATCGTTATTTTTTATTTTCTTCTCGATAAACACTTCCTAGTCTGAGACGTTATTTTTTATTTTTTCCTAGGATAAACACTTCTTAGTTTGAGACCGTTTTTTTCATTTTCTCCTAGGATAAACACTTCCTAGTCTGACATCGTTATTTTTTATTTTCTCCTAGGATAAACATTTCCTAGTCTGAGACATTATTGTTTTTTTCCTAGGATAAACATTTCCTAGTTTGAGACGTTATTTTTTATTTTCTCCTAGGATAAACACTTCCTAGTCTGAGACCTTTATCTTTATTTTTTCCTAGGATAAACACTTTGTAGTCTGAATTTATTTTTAAAAATTTACATCTGGTAATAACTCACAAATTTTTTCCTGTGAAAACTGGGGTAAAAAATTTGTTTATTTCTTTTGTTTGTGATGGTTTCAGGTTTCTTCAAGTGAAACATGGATTTGAAATTCAAGAACCAAGTTTCAACTCTTTTCAAAATGATCAATCCCATGATAGCCAGAATAAGCTTCTTCAATGCATGTAGCAACCTGACTTCCTGACATCTATTTCTATTCAGCTACTGATCGACGAAACAAGCAAACATTAAAGAACATTTCAAATTGTCCTTTTGAAGAGTGTCAAAAGCTCACTCTAAGCGGCAAGTTAAGCCTCAATTCAAACCAAGATCAAGATACTCACCCAAAAACCAAGGTGATATATGAAAGTCAAGACTCAAGATAAGTTGCATAGATAGAAGTTTGTACTTTTATTTTCCTTTTGACTATTAGTTTTCATTTTTTTTATGTAATTAAAGATAAGAGCCGTGATCTGGAGCCTCTATGGAACCTCACTTAACTTTCAACTCATCACCTATTCTCTTGGAACTACATGTGACCTGATTCCCTTATCTACTTCTTTGTCTGAAAACTCTTCGTGTCTTCAATCAAAGAGGGGCAAACTGTAGACACATAATTTTTGACCGAACATAAAATTTTACACCATTTTTAGAGTTTACATATTTTAAAATTTTAAATTAAATATTTTTACTTTTATCTTATTTTATTTTTATTTTAAAAGATTTGAAAATAACAAGAAGAGAATCACTTTTTAAGGTAAGTTTTATTTTCAATTGTTTTAAAAAAAATAAAATGAAAAGTTACAAAAATATATGTATTTTCTTTTAAATTAGATTTAATAATAAGCTAGTATTTCTTAATTATAATTTAGAGTAGCTATAAATTTATTCTTGTATTTTTATTAGCTAATATGTTTATAATATTAATTATATTTTATTTGAAAAAAAAAGAAATAACTTACCACTACCCTCACCCCATTACCCATTTCACCCATATCACCCCCACACCCATATACCCACCACCCTCACAACCATATACCCACTACCCCACTTACCCAACTCACAACAACAACACAGAACACTATCTATACACACACCTCTATTATACTATATACACACAGACATCAGAAACAATCAGAAAACATACGCACAGCCAGGGACGGACCTACCCTGTTATGAACCCACTTCGTCGAAAAATACATTGTATATACATATATTTACTCTATTTTTTGAAACAAAACATTGTATATCATTAATTTGACCCCACTTAAACCAATAGTAACACGTAGCCCAGGGACAAAGTGGTTACAATTTGACTGATGCATCGCGGGTACGATTCCCACCCACAACATTTAATACTGGTATATTTTTTTATATGTTGAACCCACTTGGTAAAATTTCTGGGTCCGCCAGCATAACAGACTAAAAAAGCAACACACATAAAGCCAGTAGCAAAAACAAAAGAAAAAAAACATTTTGCACAACACCACAAAAAAACGCTAGAAAGAGGAAAAAGAAACTTATTTTTCTTTCAAAAAACCATAAAAGATTCACCTTTTTTTTCCTTTCTCATTACTTTCGTATAAGTACAATACATATACCACTACATACAATCTACAAAAGTTTTGTGAGCATTTTAATCGAGCTTCAGTCAAAGTATTGTGGTACTCAATTTCACCTTATCTTTTTAATTTGTTTATGGAATATGATGTAATTATTTGATAATTTTTCTTATACTTTTGCTTCATTCATAATTCAATTGAAATGAATATAAGGTTGAGTGTTATATATTTATTCAATGCATGATGATAGCTTTAATTGGTGCTTATTTTTATTTATGGAATTTTATTCGTTAGCCGTTATTTCTTAAAATAAATTGGCCGTGTTGGTGTTTTTGTCTTTACTTACATACCAATAATAATAAAGTAGGAATTATTCAGCTAAAAAATTATTGTTGATTTATTTATCAAACAAAGGATGAGATTTATTTTAGAAATTTGTTATTGTTTTGTTTGGATTAATAAGAAATTACAATATGCGTATGCCTAATTTTGCCATTAACTTTAAGATAAAAAATAAAATAAAAAATATGTGTAGGCCTAATCTTAACATTAACTTTAAGAGTAAGTAAAAATAAAAGAATACAAAATAATCCAAAATTTTATATTGTATCCTAGAAGTTTAGATTTATTTTATTTGATTTGATTTTATGTAATATTTTCTTATAACATTAAATGGGTTTTAGGCATGTTAAAAAATATTTATTTCAATTAAGAATGTGGTTACAGATCTTTTTTGGAACACTTAAAAGAAAATCAAGGATGTGGTGACACACCTTGAAAAAATTATTCTCATAAATATTTTATTTAATTGAAATCAAGATGTGACACATAGAATATTAGATAACACACTCGAGAGAATAAATCAGTTATGCTTCGAAGCTATTAAATATTGAAACCCAGAATACGGCTACTCATCTGGGGTGAGACCAAATAAAAGTTCAACAATAAAAAGGCAAGCGAAATTGTACCACATAAAAATATATCCAAAAGAATTTAGAAGTAAGTATAAGTCAATAAAAGCGACCGTGCTAGAACCACGGGACTCGAGGAATGCCTAATACCTTCCCCTCGGTCAACAGAATTCCCTACCTGAATTTCTAGTTTGCAGACCATATAAAGAGTCATTTCCTTTTGATTATGGATTAAAAAAAAGGTGACTTAGAACAACATAACTCAATTCCAAGTGGCAACTCTGAAAAAATGTAAATAATTCCTAATCAATACCGTCACTTAAATTGGAAAAAATCTTCCGCTCCACTCAAAAAAGGGTGTGATAAAATAGTAGCCTGCTGAAAATCACAATGAATTTTAGGGGTTGGGGGCGCAGAAAAGGCGATCAAGGAGACGTTCGGCGAGTGCAGTTAGTAAACTCAGGCTTCTCGTCGAAAGTTAACAACCAAAATCAACAAAACCATGAAATTAAAGGCGATCAAGGTGGATTTTGATGAACCGTCGAGTGGTTCGGCGAGCTTGACCTAGCTCGCCAAACTGCCCAACTTGCCTATTTTCAACCCAGACTTCCAAAATCAACCCCACTGCCCTCGAAATAAAATCAAACCACACACATTCTCAAATAGTCTTAGACCCATTAAACCCATGCCACCGGGGTACTCAAACTTCTCCCAATTTGGCCAAAATTGGCCATTTGATGACTTAAGCCCTTAAGAATGACATCGAACTCTCCATCATTGGGCAAAGCACGTCATTTCGCATAATTTGGGTTGCTCAGACTTCACCCGAAAAGACTCAAGAACAATTAAGCACAACCCACAAGATAACAATCAATTTTAAAGAGCGAAATTTGGGAAATCAACCACATAGGCAAATTAGGCATAGTATCAAAATTAAAATAGGTAAACTAGCACACATTCATGATTTCAGAGAGGCCCAGCACACATCAACACAATTTAGAGCAAAGAATTTAATTTTAACATCTAATTTAGAGTTTGGGGTTTGGAAAACCAACCTTTAATGCCAAAAGATGAATCTGTAAAGCTAGGTAGCAAAGTATCCAACACCGAACACAAGATCGAATACCAAAAAACGGTAAAATGCAAAAAATATAGGAAATGTATAGTGCGGGTGTGATTGTATGAAGTTTAAACGTGAGGGAATGTGAAAGATTTTGAAATTTTGAACCTTTGACCTTTTAAAAATCGTCCAGTTCGCACCTTTTCACGATGTTATTTTTCCTCGCCGAACAAGTTGGTGACACGTCGAGTGGTTACTTACCTTGCTGAGTTTTACAGGACCTTCAGTTAATGTGGGGGTCCAAACGATGGACAAAGTCGGGCTCGACGACTTGTCCATGGGCCTGCCGAGTTTTACAAACTCCAAACTAATATTTTCCTGAGTCCAATGACGGTCCAAGTTAAGCTCGCCAACTGGACATTTTGCTCGCCAATCTGCACTTTCCAAATACATTCTACACTTCAACCTACACAATCAACACACGATTATGCCAAAAACAAAAATAAAGCAATAAAAACTTAGGTTGCCTCCCAAGTAGCACCTTAGTTAAAGTCGTGGCATGACGAAAGTCCCCAGTCAAACTTCATTCTTGGGGTTTTCCATGGTATCACTAGGCAATCCCCCTTGTTGTCTTGGGTTTAAATAAGAAGAAATTTGACCCATTTGGGTCTCCAATTGCTTGATAGAGATGGAATGAGAGGTCACTGTCTAGTCAAGGGTCGATACATCTTCCTTCATCTTCTTCAAAATTTTATCAGACCCTTCAACTTTATTGAGAATTCGAGAGAGCATATCCTCAGCCCGCCCACCCTCAGAATCTTTGGGCTTTTGACACTCGTAGGGAGGAACATACCCACCCTTCTCCCCATCTCTTTCCTTCCAAGTGGGGTTACGATCCCTCCACTCTCTAACACGATCTCTCTAGCCCTCATCACTGTTCCAACCTTAGTTACCACCCTACCTTAGGTATTTTCCACGCTAACCTCCTCCGTGGTTGGTTAGGAAGTTAATTTCCCTGTTGCTCATCTCTTCAAACTTGGCCTCATCGGGGTTTACACACCCAACACCCACATCATTTACACTTCTAGCACCAGCTCCTATTTAATTCTTGGATAAAATGTCAGGTTGGGTCATCATCTTTTCCATGATTTGGTCCCTCTCTTGATCTTTCTCAAGCTGCTCCTTTGTCAATTTAAAAGTGAGAAGGGAGACTTGATCTTCACTGGTTTACCATGCCCGGTAAATTTTGGTCATACCATCCAAGAGATCTTCAGCTATAATGTAAGGTTGTTTCATTAAAACTTCTGGAGAAAGTTGATCAGCTACTCCCTTGTTTACAACAAAACGTGTTGGGCAAACCATGAGTTGGGAATTATAGCACCAACTTCTTATATCTTAGCCAAGTCTCATGGATTGACTCACCCTCCAAACACTTGAAGCTTTGGATGTTGTCCCGAAGAGTCATCATCTTCGAAGGGGGAAAGAATTGCACTTGAAATGCAGTAATGAGATCTTCCCATGAAGTGATAGAATCTCTTGGCAACTCAACCAACCACTTGCATGCTTCTCCCATTAGAAAAAATGGGAACAACCTCAGTCGAACCGACTCTTGAGAGATGCTCTTAAAGGAGAACGGTCTGCAAACATCAATAAAATTCCTTATATGCTCATGGGGATCCTCATGAGCCAACCCACCAAACAACCCTTTCAATTGTAAGAGCTGCAACATGGTGCTTGTTATGTGGAACACAACTTTCCCTTCAGTTGGAGGCAAGCGAATAGTGCCAACTCCACCCATTAGATTAGGTCATTAACATTTGGCTCATTAACATAATTGAGATTGTCGATGTCATCTTGGTGGCCCACTTGGCTACCATTTATTCCGTTCACACTGATTTCTTCTATTTTAAACAACAACACACAAACCAAAACTAAAAGTAAGTAGATTCAACTATGACTAAAAAGAACAAAATTCAACTTCACCAAAAGAATTTCAAACAACACCACTCCCCGGCAGTAGGGCCTTTTTGATTGAATAACACTATCAAAGACACTTCATCCAATTCTAAGCGTCAATGATCGTTAATCAGTATATAACCCAACTAAATCAATTGGGGTCGAATCCCACAGAGAGCGGTACGTGTATAAGATTCAATTGGGAAGTATGAACACGTTCAAATTAGTCATAGGAATAAAAGTTATCGAATAAAAACATCATTCAAATCAGAGGGTGATACGAATGCCAAATGGAGGGTTTTGGTTTTGATTATCAACTACAAGCAGTGGTAAACAATAAAACTTAACAAATAATGAGACGGGTTCTTGGGATGTGATTCTGATTATAGACTAATATAGACAAATGGGTAATTGCAACTATTAATAAATAGCTAGATATTAGTGAGTAAGCTAGGCTATAGATGAGATAAAAATTTTCTTGAACAATTTACCCTGAATCAAATTGATTTTTCTCGAACATCAACAAGCATGTAAAATACAAGCAACCATACCTTAATCCATTCACTCTCTTGAGCTAAATGTGTGGGATTGGGTTTATGATTCACTCTCTCGAGTTGAACCCAGGTCAACCCAATACCCACTAGCCATCAATCAAAAACCTTAGTTCTAAAACCTCTCTCTCTCGCAAGCCAAGAACACAAAGTTAGAACTATATTTGCAACTACAATTCTTAAATTAAACCGCAATTAATGATTAAACTCACTTCTAAATAGCATTTAAAATAACAATTAGCAATACCCATAAACTAAATCAACCCATAATCGCATAATCACACCCTAAGAATTGGGGTTTTAGCTAGACATCATAAAAAGGTAAAACCCGTTACTAAAATTGATTATCCATCAATTGGGTAAGAGTAGATTCGTCCTTACAATGCTCCAATTTGAAGAATCTCAAAGACCCACTACCAATTTCTCAAAAGTGAAAACCATCAATTTTTCAAAGCTTAGGAAAAACTAGAGAAAACTTGTCTTAGTTCTAAAAATATCAGCTATAATAAGATAATATGATATTCGCTCCTAAACTAAATGTTCAAAATTGTATTTATAGTCGTCAAAAATATTCTGCGAAGAGTCACTCGACGAAGTAAGTTGGGCTCATCGAACCTCTCGGTGAGCCGCCCTTTGGTCACTTTCATTGCCTTTATGTCTTGGTATTCAGCATCCTCAAGGTCTATAACTTTGGACGATCCAGCACTACATCACAGAACTACTCGGTGATCCACTAATTGCTCCTTTCCATCACCGACTTGACTTTTTCCCTCAGGGCTTGGTACACTGGAACTTTAGGCGGTCTAATAGACATTTGGCGATCCGCCAAGTGAACTTGTCAATCACCAGGCTGCCTTTCTTTATCCTTTCAGCTCTTTTTTTTCCTTTTTGCTTGTTAGTGTCCTTGATTTGTTCCTCAATCCATATACCTAAAAATCAAGGATTTTACATCAATTATTGGAACAAAATAAGCATTTAAGGACACTAATTCTATATAAACAAAGATCTAAATTAGTCCAAATTTCAGACTCATCAGTTTGAATAGCCAACATAGGCCAAAATCCTAAGTTGGGGGTGTTGTGAAAAGAGGAGAAAAATCAAGAAATGTGAAGAAGTCCCCCTTGATCCATGATTTTGAAATAAGATGGAACCCCTCCATACAAATAAAAAAAGAGAGAAAGAAAAGAAGAATGAAAAAAGAAAAAGAATGAAAAAATTGTGAAAGTTGCAAAAGAAATAGGGTATGTCCGGTATTCAATTGGAAGTGAATGATGGGGTGAATTTTGAGCATGAGTAAAAATGCTGAAGAAAAGGAAGAAAAATGATGTTCATACCATATTTCATGAGGATAACAACCACTGATCCTAAATGACCATACCTTTACACTCAGCCCTATTACAAGCCTTAAAAAGACCTTTTTGATCTTGAGTGAGCTGAAATGATTGTTGATTGAAAAATAAGGGCAAACCTATGGGTGAAGTCATGCGTCTGTTCATTTTTGTGAGTGTGAGAGTTGTATGTGATTCCGTAGCTATAAATTGTTGAAAAAGTGTGTGTGAATTTGGAATCATCCTTGTTGTGATGGCATTTGAGTACCTTTGTTGAGCTTGAACTTGCATTTGAAGCAAGTATTGTGAACTTGAGAATCTGTGATAATGCTGAGTCACAACTTTAATCTTTGAGTGCACAATTGATGCTTGCATAAGTAAGTTGAGTCTTGTTGTGTGTATTCATGATTGTCTTTTGTAGCACTGTTTGAGATATCCTTTTTGAACTGTTGAACTTTAGTTTTACTTGAGTACAAGCAAAAGTTTAAGTTAGGGGTGTTGATGAGTCAAAAATTTGGACTCATTTTGGGCTCTGTTTATATAGAATTAGTGTCCTCAAAAGCTTTTTTTATTCCAATAATTGATGTAAAACTCTTGATTTTCAAGTATATGGATTAAGGAATAAAGCAAGGTCACTAACAAGCAAAACAGGACAGAACGAGCTGAAAGAATAAAGAAAGGCAAGCCTGAGGATCGCCAAGTCCACTTGGCGAGTCGCCGAATGGCTATCTCACCGCCTAAAGTTCTAGTGTGCCAAGCCATGAGGGACGAAATTAAACCAAGTCGGTGACAAAATGGAGCAGTCAGCAGATCATCGAGTATTTTTGTGATGCAGTGCTAGACCGCCCAAAGTTACAGACCTTGAAGATGCGAATTGTCAAGGAAGAAGGGCAAAGGAAGTGACCAAAGGGTGGCTTGCTGAGTGGTTCGGCGAGTTTGAATTACTTCATCGAGTGACTATTCGCAGCACATTTTTTGCGACTATAAATACATTTTTGAACATTTAGTTTAGTATCATATCATATCTTAGATATAATATTTCTGAGTTTTTGAACGGGTGAGACAGTTTTCTCTAGTTTTTCCTAAGCTTTGAAATATTGAAGTTTTTCACTTTTGAAAAATTGGTAGTGGGTCTTTGAGATTCTTTGAATAGGAGCATTGTAAGGATGAATCTACTCTTACCCAGTTGATAGATAATCAATTTGGTAATATTTTTTACCTTTTTATAATGTCTAGCTAAAACCCTAATTCTTGGGGTGTGATTATGTGATTTTGGGATGATTTAGTTTATGGGTATTGCTAATTGTTAGTTTAAATTCTATTTAGTAGTGAGTTCAATATCTTATTGTGGTTTAATTTAGGAATTGTTGTTACAAATGTAGATCTAGCTTTGTGTTTTTGGCTTGCTCGAGAGAGAGGTTTAAAACCAATGTTTATGATTAATGGTCAGTGGGTATTGGGTTGATCTGCGTTCAGCTCGAGAGAGTGAATTCTATACTCAATCCTACACATTCAGCTCAAGAGAGTGAATGGACTAAAGTGTGGGTTGTTCTTATTTTGCAAGCTTGTTAATGTTCGAGAGAAATCAACTTGATTCAGGGTAAATTGTTTGAGAGAAAGTTTACCTCCTCTATAGCCTATCTTACTCACTAATATCTAGCTAATTACTAATAGCTGCAATTATCCATTTGTCTATATTATCCTATAATCGATCATATCCCAAAAACCCATCTCATTATTGTTAATTTTTATCGTTTGTGACTGTTTGTAGCTGATAATTAAAACCAAACCCCCCCATTTGACATTCATGTCACTCCCTGATTTGAATGATGTCTTTATTCGATAATGTTTATTCCTATGACTGATTTGACCATGTTCATACTTCCCAATCGAATCTTAAACACGTACCGCTCCTTGTGGGATTCGACCCTAACTTATTTAGTTGGGTTATTTACTAATTAACGATCATTGACGGTTAGAATTGGATGAAGTGTCTTTGAAACGTTATCTCAATCATAATTCAAACTTCATAGCTACAAAAGGTGTAACAAAGGAAAAAGTGGTACTGGGATTTGACAATGCATAGACATCAATAGAAATGACTTGTAACATACCAATCACCACATCCGTGGAGCTCTCTTGGTCACCTCGGGATTGCAGAGTGTAAAATCAATTTTGCTTTTGAGCATTAGAGTTGGAATCATTTGGAGGAGTTTGTTTGCCTTCTCTCCCCTTGGCCATGAGTACTGGGTAATCTCTTATCTTATGGCCATTCTTTCCAGATCCATAGAGACCATCCGAGCCAACTAAGCATTTTCCTTCATATTTTGTACCATATTTTGCACAATTAGGCCTAGAAACATATGAACCACCACTATTGCCTCCTTGAGGTTTAAGGATTATCCTTATCAAACCCTTGGAGTACTAGAGGAGCCTTGATTGGAGAATCTTTGCATGAACCTTTGCCGATCTTGTCTATCGAACTTAGCATTGGAGAAATTCCCTTTACCGATTCTATCTCTTTTCACCTCCCTATTGTTTCCTTGGAGTTTCTCATTATCCATTTGTTGGGCATACACCATAAGACATGAGATATCCATGTCATGAAGGAGCATTGTCGTGCGACATTCTTTTCTTACCACCTTGGATATACCCATCACATACCTACTCATTTCATCCCTTGAATCTGCCACCATGGTCGTAGCATACTTGGACAATTTGGTAAACTTAAGAGAATATTCTTGAACAGTCATGCCTCCTTGATAAAGGTTGATAAATTCTTCCACATTAACTTCTTGCATCTATCGGGCAAAGAACCTATGAAGGAATGCCTTCTTGAACACCTCCCAATCTATGAGACCCACTCCTACCGGCCTATTCTTCTTCTATTGAGTATACCATCTTGGGCCACACCCTTCAATTAATAAGCGGCTAACTCCACTTTTTCTACCGAAGTCATCCCCAAATCATCAATTATCTTGTAAACCTCTTCCACAAATTCTTGAGGATCTTCTTCGACTTTGGAACCAAAGAACATAGGGAGATTCATTCTTGTGAAATCTCTCAACCTTAAAGCCACCGGAGTTCATATTAGGGTTTCCATGAGCTCCGACATCCCTATTGTCTTGGGCCATCATGGCTTGAGCCAATGTCAGAAAATCCGACCTAATCTCCACATTTTTCATAGTCAGAGGATCAACCGGAGCTTGCTCATCTTGAAGAGCTTGATTATCTTGAGGAACTCCTTGATTCACATTCTTCTCTTCCACCCTTCTAGAATTTGCCCTTTGTGTATTCATTTCCTGAAGACAGAAGAGAAGGATTATGTGAGAAACTTTTATAGAGTTAAACTCTATGGTACGACTCAAGAGTAATGAAAGAAGTGAGATTTTCCTAACATCTTATAACCTCTCACTCATAAATGTGGCATGCTTCACACTCATGAACAAGACTCTACTAGACGTGGCTTATGAGACATCATCCTAGAATCATTGTAAACCTTTTGCTCTGATACCAACTTTGTCACGACCCAAGGGTACCCCTAGACGTAACATGGCACATAACACCCCTAAAGGCACTATATAAGACACTTAGAATATCATCACAGAAGTAAAGAACAATAAAGAGTCAAAACATATTTTCAAGTCTTTTAAAGTTTTCATAAAAGCAAAGCAGAAATCAAGACATGGTCTCATTTAGCCATCTATTACAATCGAAGTCTCAAAATATAGGATCACATTTGTTACAATAGAAAATCTTGAAGTCTAGTACAATGTAGGAAATGAAACAATGAGACATCACTCGTCCTCGGATCCATGAGGACTCACCACAAGCTTTGGAGAATAGTCGATCCAATCTTTGAACAAGAAGGAAGATCACCTCAAATGCTGGAACCTACACTTCGTAGAAAAATGTAGAAAAAATATGGGTTAGTACAAAAATGCTTCAAGTATGGTAGGTATGCATGAAAACATTTAAACATGCTAAAAAGGGACATTTTAATTGAAAACTATGCACTTTACCAAGTTTAGAGTTCATCATGAAAATTAGTGTAAAAGCATAAGATACAAGCATATTCGACATATTGATCATCACATCATAATGGAAAAAAACCATGAGTACCCTCAAAGCATCTTTGTGCAATTTATAAATAAGATCCCATACTCCTATCCACACTAAGGAAAGATTATTAAGTGCTTATTGTTCATAACTCCAATTCTAGTTCATTCTATCATAGTGGGATTAGCTTTAACCGACATAGACCACGAGAGCTTAATCATGGAATACGGTGTCTACCCCACACCGAAAAGGGGTGTCCTACTTGCCTAAGGTAAAACTAAACTATTATCTTAGGTGGATCCACTAGCTAAAATACCTATGAGGGCATATAGTTAATGGGATAAGGGGATTGCTACTAGAAAACCCAATCTCTACTAATGTAAGGGCTTTCATCCCAAGAGATTGTTCCTAGAAACCCAACCTCTACAATTGTGAGGGCTTCCATATCATATCACTATCCACTCGGTGCTAAGCA
Source organism: Solanum commersonii (assembly GCA_029007595.1). NCBI lineage: Eukaryota > Viridiplantae > Streptophyta > Magnoliopsida > Solanales > Solanaceae > Solanum > Solanum commersonii. Next base: position 623,454 of record JAJTWQ010000192.1, read on the forward strand.
TAATTCCCATTGAGTTTATATTAATTCTTAACTTAAATTGATAATCATGGTAGAATGTCTTGACACTCAAACCAACATAACTTATACTAAAGCTCATAAATTCATTAGGTGAGACTAGTCTACCAACCTTAGAATCATCATATGTTACCAACCTTTCATATCATATAAAACTCATACATAAAGGTGTTCATGAGTAAATCAACCCAACACAACATCAACTAGATTATAATCATATTCACTTTACTCTTAAAGTGTGCTCATGGCCCTTACATAGCCCTCATCATCATACACAATTCACATATCTGTCCTTTCAAGGCCACAAACCATCAACACATCCACAATTACTAAAATAGACATGAATGATATCATGATTCAAGTAACCCAACTATAATAGGCATAATCTCATATCAATCCTTCTAGAATCCACAATTCACATCATAAGATCCAAATTTGGGAAATTAGGGATTCCATGGGTTCTTGGGAGAATTTCATCATAAATCAACAATAAATCATCAATTCAATCATAATTCGTCATAAACCAACAATTAAAAACATTTTTAGAAAGAACCCACAAGATTGAAGATAAACCCTAACTTTGGGGAATCTACTAGTTTTGATATTAAATTTGGAGGGACTCCTTGAATGGAACTTATCCAAGGATGAAAGACTACTATACCTTGATGATGAATCTTTAAAGAATTTGAGTGAAATCTCCTTGAATATTCAAGCCCTAGCTTCAATTCTACCATTCTTCTTCATTGAATTTTAGAGAGAGAAATATTGTGAGGAAGATGAACTTTTGGTTTGATTTGGGTGTTTGTGAAAAATGACTTAGTTTTGGTGTATTTTGACTTAAAATAACTTATATAATTGTATAAAAGTAATACAAAATGACCCCATTTTGATTGGACTTACATAAGAAAAGACTTAATTACCCTCATTGAAGTGACCACGTCCAGGTGCCACGAGGGCCCCATAAGCCATGGTCATGACCATGAGCCGTGGACCCACTTGTGGTCCTTGAGGTAGTGGCTAGGCATTTGGTGCCTTAAGCTCCACACACCCAAGACATTTTCACGATGGGCTCTATGAGTCATGGTTAAGACCATTGGTTGTGGTCCCTCTTGTGGACCTTGAGGCAATGAATTGGCCACTTGGTTTCCACCCTTACACACCTAACTCTTCTCCACAAGCTGTGAAGTGGCTCGTGAAGAAGAGCCTATTTTAGGGAGTACACTGCCTAGGCTACCACGAGCTACACCACGATCCGTGGTCCCCACCACGAGTCGTGGGGGTGGTTGTGGTCACTAGGATAGTTTCTTGGGGAGAGTGGACTATTTTGGTCCTCTCTCTTGGCCCTTGCCCTTAACTCTTGACGTTAACCCTCACATTTAGGGTCAAGTTTAACCTACTATTTTTCGGAGTGTTGCAATTCTAGAGTGGAAGTGGGACCTATAGCCATGGACTTTGTGGTAGGCTTACTATGTACCTTCTAAGGTTTGGTTCTGTTTTTCTTCATAGTTGATCATTTACAAATTTGGCTAACTTTTTGTCAGTTTAGAGTACCGCACATTAGGGAGATTGGCTTAGATCTCCCTTAGAGATATTGTCAGTTTGCATGAGGTGTCAATTTATATAATCTCAGACCGTGTTACTCAGTTCTCTTTACATTTCTAAAGGTCTATTTAGAGGGAGTAGGGTACCCAAGTTGAGCTCAGTACAACTCTTCACCCTCAAACCGATAGCCAATCTAATAGGACTATTCAGTATCTAGAGGATATGCTACGAGCCCGTGTTATTGATTTTGGTGGCTAGTAGTATTATTCTTTGGGTTTGGTGGAGTTTGCATATAATAATAGCTACAACTAGAGCATTCAGACTGCACCATTCGGGGATTATATGGTTGGAGCTATCGTTCTCTAGTGGGCTGGTCTAATGTTTTGAGGTTAGGCGATGGGTCACTGACTTATTGAGCGATTTTGTGGATAGTGTCCATGTGATCTAATATAGACTCTTTACTACCCATAGTAGGCATAAGAACTATGCAGATAAGAAGCTACGACCTTTAGAGTTCATTGTTAGTCCTCGTGTGTTTCTGCGGGTGATGCCCACAAAAGGAGTGATGAGATTTGGGAGGAGAGGAAAGGTTAGGCCCAAGTTTATTGATCATTTTGAGATTCTAAGGCGGGTAGGAGAGGTGGCTTTTGAGATAGTCTTACCACCAGTTCTTGTGAGTGTTCATTATGTGTTTAATGTCTCTACGTTGAGGTGGTATGTTCTCAGTGAGTCTTACGTGCTTCAGTGGGAGTCAGTTCAGCTTGCAGAAACTCTATGTTTTGAGAAGGAGCCTGTGGTAAGTCTAAACAGGATGGTTAGGTGGTTTTGTTCTAAGGAGATCCTATTACTGAAGATTCAGTAAGGGCATCGTCCGTTCAAGGAGGCTACTTGGAAGGCCGAGCTTCATATGTGGACTTGGTATCCTTAACTTTGTTGCCTTCATGTATTGCCTTTTATCTTAATTTTTCAAAGAAAAGTCCTTCTAGTGGCATTTGTTGTAATGACCTTCGACGTCATTTATATGTTTTATGCATTCTTTTCATGTTTCTCCCCTTCACGTAGCTTCCTTATAACTTTTGTGTTGTGTTGGGTTGGGTGGTATGGTCCCCAAGGTGTTCGGTTGAGTTTAGTGCTAGATTTGAGTTTTGTAAGCTTAATACTTGGAAAAGATGACTTCAGTCAACATGCAGAGATTCTGATATCAGATATGTATTCCGTTCGTTTCATCAGCTCTCGAAGTGTAATATTTTTCTAATATGATGATCAGTTTGGCTTTTGAGGCTTCCATATGGGGTGTTGCAATTTGGATTTTAGCCTTTAAGTTTTCCTTAAAGTTTAACAATAATCAACTTTCTTAGTAAACATGCTCGAAACTGAATCCTTTCTGCCTGGTAAGCTCTAGTATGCCAAGTTTGGTCTAGTACGACTTTTGGTTAAGATCTCGAGGGTGTCATAGTAAGTTTTTATCATTTGGCATTTTGTTGTGCTTCTTTATTAAATTGTTGAGTTCGGTTAAAATTTTGATGAAATGATCTCAATTGGCTGTTTCGTCCATTTTATTGAGCTTGGAATGTTGTTTCCAAGAGATTTACACTTTTGGTTTTCATCGTCTGGACTATGAATGAATACCGAGGGATTGTTCAGAGCTTTTTGACACTTAACCTTTTTGCTGAAAATCAAATATATCTTGTGTATCGGCTTTTGCGAACCCTTGAACACTTAAGTGATTTTGGCTTAAACGATGAAGGGGACTCTTAAGCAAAGGGATTTTGTGGGGTGGGGGTTGCTTAAGTGACCAGCCCTCGATTTTTGCGTACGGAGCTTAAGCGACCATAGGCTTGCTTAAGTGAAGGACTTCTCTTAAGCGGGGTTCACATTTACAAAGCCTATGTTGGCTTAAGCAATGTTCGCTTTTGTGAACAATTGTCCGCTTTTGCAATGATTGTAGGGATTTAATCCCATTTTTCCACTCTTTTTTTAAACTCGACACCTAACTCATTAGATCTCAGCTTAGGGCATTTTGGAGAAATTCTGGATCAATCTTAACAACTATAATGTGATCATCTTCCTTTCCCGCTACTAGACACTTGTACACCATTAATTTCATAATTCAAATTTGTTGACAACCTCAAATTCCTCATTTTTTATTCTTTAAAGTTCGGTAATTTGGCCATTTGAGGTCCGAATTGAGTCCCATTTTCACCTATCTTTCGAGCATGTTATCCTCATTCCAGGGATGACATAATTGTGGTTTCCTATTTGTAATTTTTTTCCTTTAATTGGAGAGTTGATTTTTGACTTAATTCTAGTCTGAAATTGCGGTTAATGATATGGGTATTGTTTGATCCGTATTAACTTTCTCTTTTGGTTTTGGATAGCTTGTCCATCTATTTTATTGCAAAACTAAATGCGATAATTTTTTTTTTAGGGAAAATTAATTAATAACATAATCTCTATAAATCCTCACCATATGAATTACTTACGAAAATCCTTTTTCCTTCTCTCTCTTAATATTCAGATACATCACTCCACCTCTATCAGATACATTACAACTTTATTTAGGTATAATGTATCTGGTATAAATGTTATTGTTCATATATAAATCAAATTATTTCAAATGTAAATGAGTATGAATCTTATACATAACGATGTATTATGTCATAGCTATGTACCTTTTATATATCTTATGTATTGTTTGATATGTATCGGATGAAGGACCAATGCATTTGCAAGTTCTGAGGCTCTCTAGAATGAAAAACACTAGAGCTATCGTTCATGTGCTATTTTTGGCCTCGAGGTACGTTATGGCTTCCTTTCCTTATACTTGGTTGAGCTACATTTATTATATTTGGGTAGTATTCCATGATTAAGGTTGAACCCTTAGGTTCTGTGGTGTTTTACTGATCCTTGAAAAGTTATGGCCATAGGTTGTATTGTTTAGCTTTAGTTTTAGTTGTAGAAGCCTTAGTTTAGGTGATCTTGTTTCTTTCTTAGGTATTATGCTTAGACTCTACTTCTATGTGGTATGAAACTTAGGATTGTATTGATTGATTTGGTTGATGGTTTGGGTCCTTGAGTTGTAATTTTGGTTGTTTGTTAAATTGTTGGGCCTTAGGATGTGAGCGTGGATTGGAAGGAGTACCATGTTAATATTCTTGCGTTATAACAAGTACTTTTCCCTATGTGTTTGATGTTATTTGAGTGTGATAATGCTTTTTGAGGACATATTACTTACATAATTTCTAATGAAAATGACTTGCCTCTGGGAACGTAAACTGACCTTAATTAGTTGGAAGTCCTTGAGACCCGTTTTGGCTTAAACATGGTGAAAAAGCCCTTTTACTTGAACTATCACACATTTTAGTTGATTTTTCTTTGATGATGCCGATATATAATTTCAGGCAGCCCATTGGCATAAGCTCGGGCTATAGTCTATCATTTAGATTTACATTGTTGATAAGCTAAAAGTATCATCGTGGGTGGCCTGTTGATACATATACCTGGGGTATTGGTAAGCTCGATGTGCTATCCCGGACGGCTTATGGATACATGTATCTGCATTATTAGCTTCCAGTAAAGCTTCAGGATCATTCTAAGCAGCTTGGTTTTTCTTTCGGCGTTAGGGCCTTTCCCTTCATTGAGCTTTACATGGTATCATTGCATGAATTGGCTTTTAAGTGTGTTTATTATTTGGGTTTTAGGTGTATCTTGCATTTGAGTCTTTTTATGATTAAATTCACTCTATCATTTGGTTATTATGTATTAGTTTTCCCTTGACTTGCTTGTTTCATCGTGCTACCTTTATATATTTGATTTTTTGAACTCGGTTAGCCTATAACTCCTACTGAGTACCCCATGTTTTGGTACTCATACAACACTTCTGTACTTTTTTTTAATGCAACTCCCCCTTCGAGCAACCCTCAATGAGCATTTGGATCTCCCGTGGCGGTGACAAACTCGGATTTGTGGTGAGCTCCTGGCGCTCAGAAACTTTCTACTATCCTTATTTTGTACTCACTCTCATTTTTCATTTTGAATTAATCATTTCTCTGTATATATGGCTTTCTACTCGTAGAAGATCCTATATAGTTAACATAAACTCAGGGGGATTGGTATCTTCTGTAGGTTTGTCTCTCGGTCACTTTTGGGAAAATTTTCTTTACATTTTGTATCGTACTACAAATATATATGATATGACTTTTCTTCCTCTATATACATTATCCTTGTATTCCACTTATTACTATTTATATAAATTTTGTCTTCTGCATCTTTTTATTTAGGATTAGGCTTATCGACTCAGTGGGTTGTAGTGGACGATTGCTAATTTCGGATCGTGAGAGATTTATTCAAAAATTTGGGTATTGTCAAAATGTTCCTAGTTCTCTCATAAAGCACCATTATGATGGTTCACTGCTAGCTTTGCTACAACTAAGGGATTGATGTGTTTTTATTGGAAGCTCTTTGAGGATAATCTTACCAATATGTCAATGTAGTAAGGCGTCTTTAATAACTCTTGACTGTTCAGACTTGTTTCCATCCTATCGAGAGCATCTGTTCAGACGAAGTATCCACCTAATTTTGGGAGGTCCATAAAAGGATGATGCTTCTTTATCAGCCGAAGGAGACCAACTTTAGCTAATTGGTCAAGGAAAGCTTTCTCACTCTTCAAAGTCCAAGGTGACACCAAATATCCCTCCTCAATCTTTCAAAGTTGTTTCCAAGTCTAAAAATTTGATGGTCAAGGCTACACATGTGAATAATGGAGTTAAGAGTCCTTCACAGACCCCTAAGGCAACCAATGTCACTGATTTTAAGGTGATCAACATGAGTGTCAAGAGGAAGAAACCTTCTAACTTATCAGATAAAAGTGTTGAAAAGTCACTAGACATTACACCATTTTGTAGCAACGCGTCCAAAACATATGTGTCACTCCATGAGGGGCATTAGTACTAGTGCAGCCTCTAGCTCCAATGAGAGCAGTGTTAGCCAAGAACAACATTAGAAATGTTTGAAGAAAAGCCTAAGGACTTGAACAATCAACACTGTGAGTTCGATGAATTGCATTCCATTAGTATTGATACTGCGATCTTTAAAGATGGTGCTACTGGTTTGACAATGCCATTGAATGAATTGACACATAAGATAAAGGTCATTTCTTTATTATTTTTCTAAAGTTGTTTTTTACTTCAATATTAACTCTATTAATTTTTTTTTTAATTATTTAACATTGTGGCACAGCATAGTTTTGAATTCATAAATATTCATTTTTGGTATTTGGGACACTGTAAGTAGGCAACGTTTCCTTTTTCCATGGATTGTGAAGATTTGGCACATTTGGGTCTCCAACTGCTTTATAGACAGTGAATGAGAGGTCACCATTTGAGATAAAGTGAAAAAGTCCTTTTTAAATTCCTTCAACACTTTGTTGAACCCTTTAACCTTGTTTAAGATCCTTGTGATCATTTGCTGGATTTGAATTCCTTATTACCCAACTAGGTCCTTTAGTTGTGGACAATCATGGGATAGGATATACCTTTCTTTGTCAGCCTCCCTATTCCTCTGATTTCAACCTCTCCCGTGTTTCCAAACATTATCTACTTCTTGTTCCAACCTTAATTACCACCTTGTATTTGGTAATTTGGGTGAATACCCCCCATTAGGTTTCCCAAATATTGAACTTCTTCATTGTATAATGCCTCAAACTTGGCATCATCCGAGTACTAGCCACTATTAGTTCCAATCGTATTCACTAAGTTAAGTCCACCTCCACCATGACTTGTTAAGAAAACAAATCAAGCTGAGTTTCATCTCGTTCATTGTCCTTCTCCATTTATTCTTTGCTAATGCTCAGTTGTAGAGTACACACTTGGTCTTCTCTAGTATGCAATGTCCAGTTAACTTTGGTCATGTAATCTAGCAACAAAGCTTCCAATTCATATGGTTGTCTCATTAATCCCTCATGGACTAGTTGATTAGCCACACCTTTATTGACTAAATAAAGGATGTAATAGAAGTACTACACCTATAAATCATCAGAAACACCATGTGTTGGACATTGCAAAAGTAATTTCTAGAACCTCAACAAAGTTTCATGTAGAGGTTCACCTCCAATTAGCTCTGAATTTTTTATTTGGGTTTGACTTTTAACAATCTTAGAGGAGGGGGGGGGGGGGAGAGAAAGAATCTCTCCATGAAAGCTTGAGTCAACTCCTCCTAAGAAGTAATAAAGTCATTTCGCAATTTTTCTAACTATCTTGTAGCTTCACCTGTCAAAGAGAACGGGAATAACCTCTACCTTACGGACTCTTGTAATATGTTTTTGATGAGAAAAGGCCTAAATACTTTCACAAAGTTCCAAAGATGTTCATTGGGATCCTCATAAGTAAAACTCCAAAACGTTCCTCATAGTTGGAGAAATTGTAGCATTGTTCTTGTTAAGTGAAACACTACCCTCCCGGCTGAGGGAGGTATTAGGATGGCTCCCCTAGTTTGAATGATATTTACATGTATATAATTTAAATTACCTATGTCATCGTTTTGACCATAGTGATTGGTGAAAGTAATTAGCAGCAATCTACTACAACTAAACAAATTTATAAACTAATTTCTAAAATTTTATTCTCAACAACCATTCAGCTACAACGACACCATTTTTTATAACACTCAAAGTACTCTCTAAAAAAATTAATAGAGTAAGCAGTCGATGTCAATAAAAAAAATAATCAACTAAGAGTCGGGGTCGAATCCCACAGGGAATGGTACATCATAGAAAATTTTATCTAGAAATTTTGATTTTAAAATCATTCATTTATAATAGTAAAAGCAACTAATGGGTGATTCCACAAATTTAATAAAAGTATTTTGTTAACCATGTCACAATTAAACAAGAATTTTTGAAGATTTAAGACATAACAAATAATGTAGGGGTGTGGGGATTGGAAATCATTTTCACATAGGGATTAATGTGTTGCTCTATAGTGATGAACATTCAAGGATAGGTTGGGTCATCTTCAATGAAACTAATCTTCTTTCGATATCATAAAATCATTTCATTAAACCTTATTTCGGTCTCTTCTATGTGCTATACTAAACAACTCAATACCGTACTCTATTCTCTCTTTCAATGCAAAATAGGGAAAATGGATCCAACCCATAACTTCTATTTTCAAGCAAGTTATAGACATCAATCCAAATTTCTAGTGTTGGACTAATTACCCAGTCTAATCAATCTCTTTCGAGCATCAATCGATGATCATAAATAGGAATTAAGTTTCCAACCTTAACCCATAAGTTAACCCTATGCTAATTAGCCCAAATCCAGTTACGGACAACAACAAAATATAGCACAACATAATATCCACTACATGAAATCAATACACAACCCCATAATTACACCCCTAGATCTTGGGATTTTACCCACACATGAAAATTATAAGGAAATTATACCTTTGATGAAAGCAGTCACGGGTAACATGAACTTAAGCAATAACAAGCGAGCCCACTTTGAGTTCAACTTCAATTTATCAATTTCAAGAACAAATTGAAAAATCCCAAAAACTAGAAAGTGTTCTTCACAAGGTAAAGTGTTTATCCAATTATCTCACTCTTTGACTTTTTCAAATGCAAACTCTTTAATTTATCTCTCCTTTTGGCAATTTATAATTTCCCAAAAATTTAGCCAAATAATTAATGCATAATCCGTTGGGCGACATTAGTCAGGCTCGCCGATCACAGTGGGCGGATCGCCAACTACTCTCAAGCTAACCTTTCACTTACTCTAGGCTTCAGTTGTTTGAACATAAGTCGACAAGCTTATTAAAGTTTGCCTTTCATATTTAGCGCATCGCCAAGTACCATCTTAGCCTTTCAAGCTTTCAATTTTTCTCCTTGTATTGACTCTTCCAGCGTTGGTCAACATGCTCACCTTTCTCATTCGATGAGTCACCTTTCCATTTAGAGTTTGCCGACCTGTCTCAATTAATGCAAGTGTTGTGGACTTTCAATTTGGGCAATATGATACCCATTAGGCGATCCGCCTTTCTTATTTAGTAGTCAACAATGTATTGTTTACACTTTCATTTTAAACTTTTGGCCATTCTTTCAAACATTCATCCTTGATTTGTCCTTTACCCTTCATAGCTGCAAATAATCAAAATATCAATAGAATAGGACATAATTAGGTATTGAGGACACTAATTGTTGAGCTAAATAGACCTCAGCTGAGTGTAAATCTACCACTCATCAGGGTGTTCCATTATCAATGACTATATGTTTAGGTATGCCATATCTAAAAATTATGTTTTATTTGATAATTCAACAACATTTTCCTTCTTCACCCTTTTAATTGCCAACTTTAGCTCATCTTGAGAAATAGTCAGTAGTAGCCAAAATGTTTACTTATTCTTTTGACGACTTTGGAAGAGGTCCAAAAACATGAAGTTCCTATGCCTCAAAAGTCCATGAGGCTATATGTGGATGAAGAGCCTCTAGAGATTGGTGAAAGTAATTAGCATGGAAATGACACAATTTACACCTTTTGGCATGCTCTTATCAGTCTACCACCATTGGTTGCCAATAGTAGACCATTTTTTTGATGTGGAAATGATGTTTAGGCTTGGATTAGTGTGCTTCATATGTTCCAGAATGCGCCTTCTCCATTGTTTGTTGAGCTTCTCTTTTTTGAGACACCACAAGAATAGTGTTTCATAAGAATGATGAAGTAATATTCCCTCGCGAAAGATGAATCGTGGTGCCCTTCTCTTTAAGTGTGCTCTTACTTGTGGATCCTCATGAAGCCTTCCATGTTCAAGATACTGAATTAGTGGTTTTATCCTATCTTGTTCTTCAGCCACTCGAAAAAATATATTGTGGCTTTCAATGATTTGAATTTCAAGACAACCAGGAATAATCCATCTATGACATACAAACACCTTTGTCGCCTCATTGTTTCTGAGTGTCATTGTTATTGCCAAGTTAGCCAAAGAATCCACCATGCAATTTTCTTATCTTGGAATGTGATTTAAGAACACTAGATCAAACCTTTCAAACAAGAAAGTAGAATATTAATGATATGAAAAAAGATCTTCCTTCTTTACCTTGTAAATCCTTGTGATTTAATTGATGATAAACTAAGAGTCACTGTAGATATAAAATTGAGGAATCTTCATATGTGATGCCATTTCAAGGACCACAATTAATGATTGGTACTCTGTGGCATTTTTGGAATATGTTTCAACTACAACAAATAAAATTTGTTAACTTAGACTTTCTGGGTATATCAACATGATTCCTTCCCCTGCACCATCTCCACATGCAGATCCATCAAAGAACTGTCACGACCCGGGAGCACCCCCTAGTCGTAACCGGCGTACTTGACCTCGACGAGGTCTAATACAAGCCTCTTAGCATTCATTCATCGCATAGACACTAAAACCATAAGGAATTAAAAACTTTCTTTACCAAGAAAACATTTCATAAAAAAAAAAAAATAGCAAGCGGAAGACTTTCTAGACTTTATACATGATGTCTCAAAACCATCTAATACTTTAGAGTACAAAATTCGGGACTAATCCCATACACAACTTAAACAATACTAAAAAGACATAAAAGAACATATTGGGTATTGTCCTCGAATATATGAGGACTCACCAAGTCTTCTTCTTCAACACTTAGAAACATATCAAATAGCCATGACATGTCATCATCTCCAAATCCCTACACTTTAGTCCAAAAAGGGAAAGAAAGGGGTTAGCACAATTAAGTACTAATTATGGAGACCATGCAAAAACATACCAAAAAGGACATTTTCAAGGAAGTAAAATGCTTTCATATCATTTGATAAAACCTTTCCTTTACAAGTATAAGGGACATAATACAAGTCAACATTAACATATAAGACCATAGCCAACCATACATATACTCAACATATGTCCATATACAACCCATCCTTAACTTTAAAAGAACACATGTCATTTCTTTACCATAGGACCTTTACCTAATATAACCTTAAGACACACTTGAGTGAGACAAGAAGTGACCGCTCATACAACCTCTTCAAGCACAGTTAAGTGTTCCCCAAGATTACCTTAGATAAGGACACAATCGAAATGCAAGAAATAGTTCCATAGGCATAATGAATAACAATATTAGGATGCATGATCAAAGTGAAGTCAAAACATGTTTAAGTAAATCTATACTAATAGTAGATATCATATGTGTGTACATAATCCAACCAATGTATAACCCCAACTTAGGATAGGGGATGCCGTTCACACCCGGACACCCTGGTGGCAAGGTATAAACCCCTTTCATGGTTGATGTTGGTCACACCCCAAGCATCCTAGGTGGTGAGGTATAAACCCCTCATATGGTTGATGTTGGTCACACCCCAAGAATCCTAGGTGAGGTATAAACCCCTCACATGGTTGATGTTGGTCACACCCCAAGCATCCTAGGTGGTGAGGTATAAACCCCTCACATGGTTATCCAGTTCTTTTCCCCCGGACCGAGCATAGTCATGCAACACTTTATATAGGAATTTCACATTAGGCTCTAATGCAATCTCATGTATGGAATGAACATATACACAAGCTTAGTTTGTCATCAACACATCTCTGGAATGCCATACATCTCATAACTCGAGCCTTAAAGCATCAATTCATCAATTCTCCATAATTGGACATTTTATCAAACACCTTGAAGGCAGACCACATGAAAAATCTCCACATCAATTCCAAGTTTAGATTTAAGTTCTAGAGTCACAACATGCTCAAAACAACCACTTTTCATGCTAGAATTCACTGTGCAGGAAATTTATACAAGGAACAAGACTAATTTATGAATCTCAACTTAAACCGTGAATTAATGAGTAGAATAGAGTATAGGCACTATAGGTGGAAGGACCCATGAGTTCAACACCACATACCTTGAGTTTTTATGAAGGTTTTGAGAGTGTCTTCAAGGGAAGCTTGGAACTTGGAATAAGAATCTCTTCAATCTTGTGGAAGGTTTTGGATTATGGTTCTTGAGAGAAAATGTGTCTAAGTATGGGAGAGGCATTTTGGGAAATGTTTTAGAGATGGGAATTGAATTAATGCTATATAGGAAATAAAATATGCCGTTGGAAAAACGGGTCCAACACTTAGAAAAAAAAATGAGGCTTATGAACAGTAAATTCGCTCTCTGGAAATTGCAATTTCTGCACGGGCAGATTTTAAGAAAATGGGTATAACTTCTTCGTCCGGACTCCAAATGAGGTGAAACAAAGTGCGTTGGGTAGCTAACTCAAAGGGATTTCCATGGATATGTTATGGACCAACCAATTATTTGTGTGCTAGGATATATGACCCTCCAAAGTAGACCCTCGAAAAAAGCTTCAATTGGAAATTTTGGATTTTGATACGGTTGCTCTAAAATTTGGGTTAGACCCATTTCCCACTCAATTTGACCCCCTAAACAAGAATATGAAGTCGGATTTTTGAATAATGAAATGGATTTTTAGATATAGCTAAACCAAGTTTCCGGTAACTTCTGAAGCAAATTTTTAGAAACTTTTTGGGTCGTTCCAGGCCCATCCTTCAAGGTTATACACTTACTTAGGAAAGCTAGACTTATGAAAATGCACCATTTCTTAGTTCTGCCTACTTCACACATTCATGCATTCAAGACTTTAAGTAACAAGGAGAGACACCTTAGTCTATCAACCAAGTCACATCATTATCATCTAAGGATACTTCATAATCCAACATCATTTCATATATCCATCATGAAAAATCATACTTTAACTCACAATGCTATCCACTTTACATAGGATCATCACAAGATCACATAAAACTCATTTACATCATACCTTCACATATAGCTTCACAAAAACTCATTTACATCATACCCTCACATAAAACTTTACATATAGCTTCATATAGGACTTTGCATATAGCCTCATATGTGTATAATAATACAACACTATAATAACATTTATATAATACCCTTCATGGACTCAATTCACAATAATACAACAAATAACCACCTCCACCAAAGGTGGACCAAACCAATCAACAACAATTATATCAATACTAAGAGATTAAGCCATCTTACCATTTATGAACAGCCCATACAATACTAAACACAATTTTTATAATCATCTACTCAAAATTAAAACACCCACTTTATGGTGAAATTTAGAGAATTTGAGAAAACATGGGTTCATGGGGATTTCTTTCTAAAAACCAATAATAATCATTAATAACAATACAAATCATCATTTAAAACCCTTTTTATGCAAGAACCCATGCTAGAATCGAAATTAGGACTTTAGGGTTTTTGAAGAACTTTGAAAATACTTTGAATTGACTCTTTGATTGAAAAAGGAATCAAAGATAGAGAGTCCCCATACCTTAATATTGAGAAAGCCCACGAAAATTGATGAAAGAAGCCTCCAATTTGAAACCCTAGTTCTTCACCCTTCTTCTTCCTTGAACTTGAAAGAAATATATGAAAGGAGATGAGTTTCTTTTTAATTCTAAGAGGAGTGACTTAAATGAAAGAAATTATGTCATAAAAAGGTCTTATAGTTGCTAGGAAAGGAATAAAATAGCATTGGGTCAATTTTGGAAAAGGACTAAGGACCCATAAAGTCTTAACTTAAAAATTTTGCCCCTTCCCGTCTTAGTTCGCCCTTTTCTTCAGCCTGACAGTGCTTCAATATTTCGGGCATAACTTTTTACTCCAAGGTCAGAATTGGGCAAACTCGGTGGCGATGGAAATAGGACTCAGAGACCTTTAATTGGATAGGTAAAGGTCCACCTAACTCATTTTGAGCTAAAAGATATGACCATTTAAAGTTGACCCTTACAACTCACTAGTTCAAATGACTAGTTTTCGGACGTCACGGTCATTTCTCATCGTTTCATCAAGTTCTCAACTCCAAACTCACATGTGAGGCTCTAGTTTCACTAGTTCAATTTTAGGGTCGTTACATTATCCCCCACTTGGGAACATTCGTCCTCGAATGACACTTTAAACAAATAAGGGGTAACGATTCAAGTAAACAGCCCATCAACATGTATACAACATCAATACAAATGCATAAATATAGGAGTAAACATCAACTCCACATAGAAAGTTCCACACAACTTCATGCAATTGAAGAAAGTAGGCACAACATCTACTAACTCCTTATGCATAATCTTTACCTTTTCTCATTTCTCATTTCTTTTCATTGGTGGTACTTCCTTCTCCAAATCATCTCATGCACATTATAACATCAAAGGACACAATATGCAATTTTCTCATTAAAGCACATCATGCAACCCTTCTCCAAAACTCAAGTAAGCATGCTCACATTAGCACCTCATAAAGCAAATAGACAACTTATGCTAAATGCACATTATGCAACTTTCTCATAGAAGCACTTTAGGCAACATCATCAAAACACTTTTAAACATGCTCATAAGTCAACTCATGCAACATTTAGGCAAATCATTATAGATGCACATCAACGTGAGGAACATAAATTTATGAAAACTCATTTTCTCATTTAACAAGAATTCATTTAAAACATGCATGACATAAGGAAACCATGGAAAACTCTTTTTCACATAAGACTCCAAAACATAACCCAAGGTTCTAGGAACTCTTTGTTTTAGGCTTGAGTAAGCACATATAGAAGTAGGTAAGGATATGAACACTTCTCAACAACTTCACTACTCAACATACCATCCATCTTACCAAAACCATTCTTACCCAACTCTTTAATTCACTAAACCTCTTGTAATGAAAACATCCTTCAAGCCTAACTCATAGACATCAACCACACTTGAAGACCTTATCATCTAACCACATATTTCCCCCACTTAGGAGAAATTCTTACTAGTTCTTTCAAATTCACCTCCTTTCGTCCTAAGGTCGGATCAAAACAACACTAGACTTTTATAGTCATTACACCTAGCATTTCTAAATCACCACACATTTCACCAATTCCTTCAACACATCACAAAACTTCCTCATGACTAAGCCGGATACTACCAACAACAAGCATAACCAAAGGAATCCCATTCATACTAAAGTCATCACCACAATCTTTCACCTCACACCTACTAAGTCACCAAGTCATAGTTGGCATTACAACCAACATTCTCTCTCCCTCAACCCTTGCAACATTAGAACTTCCTCAAAGGTTACACTCAAATAACCATCACCTACGGAACAAGGGAAGACATTATAGAGAGAAACTCCATGGCACGACTAAAAGAATGAAGGAGTGAAACTTTCTTAGCACCAAATAGCCTCCTATTCATAATGTGGCGCGCTTCACATTATGAACAAGACTCTACTAGATGTGGTTTTGAGACAACCTAAGACCATCCCGGAAACTTATGCTCTGATACCAAGTTTGTCACGACCCGGGAGCACCCCCTAGTCGTAACAGGCGTACTCGACCTCGACGAGGTCTAATACAAGCCTCTTAGCATTCATTCATCGCATAGACACTAAAACCATAAGGAATTAAAAACTTTCTTTACCAAGAAATCATTTCATAAAAAAAAATATAGCAAGCGGAAGACTTTCTAGACTTTATACATGATGTCTCAAAACCATCTAATACTTTAGAGTACAAAATTCGGGACTAATCCCATACACAACTTAAACAATACTAAAAAGACATAAAAAAGAACATATTGGGTATTGTCCTCGAATATATGAGGACTCACCAAGTCTTCTTCTTCAACACTTAGAAACCTATTAAATTGCCATGACATGTCATCATCTCCAAATCCCTACACTTTAGTCCAAAAAGGGAAAGAAAGGGGTTAGCATAATTAAGTACTAAGTATGGAGACCATGCAAAAACATGCCAAAAAGGACATTTTCAAGGAAGTAAAATGCTTTCATATCATTTGATAAAAACTTTCCTTTACAAGTATAAGGGACATAATACAAGTCAACATTAACATATAAGACCATAGCCAACCATACATATACTCAACATATGTCCATATACAATCCATCCTTAACTTTAAAAGAACACATGTTATTTCATTACCATAGGACCTCTACCTAATATATCCTTAAGACACACTTGAGAGAGAGAAGAAGTGACCGCCCATACAACCTCTTCAAGCACACTTAAGTGTTCTCCAAGATTACCTTAGATAAAGACACAATCAAAATGCAAGAAATAGTTCCATAGGCATAATGAATAACAATACACTACAAGAAACTGGACTTTTAGTGGCGATGAATGTCGCTACAGAAACTCAAAAAGTCGCAGCTAAAAGTTTTATGTGGCGACCTTAGCAGCGTAGCAATTACGTCCATAACTAAATGTTATTTGTGACGACTAGAAAGAGTCGCTACTAAAACTACTTATTTGAGGCGGCGAAGTTGCCACAAAATTAGTGGATATGGTCATGAAAAGGTTTCGGTGTCGCCACTTTAGAATAATTTTTAGTGGCGACATCACTCGTCACTAAAATAAATTAAAATTTTAGCGGCAACACTTGTCCGCAATATCTACTGGGTTTTAGTGGCGACCAGTGTTGCTACAAATTATTATTCCTTCAGTAGCAACACATTTCACTGCAATATCTACTAAGTTTTACTGGCAACTAAAAGTCGCCACTGAAACGTATATTTTAAACAAAAAAAATGCTTTTAATTAAAATTAAAAACACTCAACACTGCTCTGGAAAGGACAAAGAATACTTCTCAACTCAAATATGATAAATAGTTCAACCATTAACAAGTCAATTAAATATTTACTCCTATTACACAATAATTTGCCAATATAATAACCAAAACATATTGTGTCTTCAAACTTCTCCTTGATCGACCTCATCGTTTGTTACTGTTTAATGACATTATCCCTGCTATGAAGAAAACAAACAAGAATCAGTCTTATAAACTTATGCTAATAGAAAAAGTGTAAAGCATTTAGAAGCTTTAACTAGTTGGAATGGACATATCACTATAAAGGGTGGCAAGCTTTAACATGTTTTGAAATAGATGAGCCAAAATTTTACATCAAAGAATGATGCTCAAGATCATTAACCTCAAATTGCACCAAGTAAGTCCAAGCTTTTAGAATTGAAGTTCGTTGTGGGAACAATTTCAAAATAAAATTTGTGCACTTCATTATCTGATTGTTATATGTTCATAAGAAGGAAAATCAAAATGGAAATCTATCAGTTTGTTGATAATGAGAAGCAATTAAGATATTTCTTCAACCTGGCTTGAGACTAGATAGATTTCTCATAAGTATTAATAGCACATATATCAAGGTACAAACAGAGTTGATAGAATCATAACACTAGAGCTCAACAAAGAGTTAATATTAGTGTCAAACAAAAGAACTAGGCAGGCATAAGGTCTAAAAACATATCTGAATGTTTTTTCGCGAAATGCTTAAGGCAATCGAGCTATCCCAACATATATAGACTGAAACAGTAACTTAAGCTACAAAGATATACCACGTATGAATTCAAAATTACTTCAACAGAGCACTAACCAATAGAATATATATGCAGTTTCACAATAAGAAATATTTAAGAAAGTAGGCAAAACAATGAATCAAAATAGTAAAGCACTATTTCTTTAAGTAATGAGAATGAAAAAATATCGACCTTCAAATTCTGTCCTTTTATATGATAAGAGAGAACATTTTTATAGTGAAAAAGAAGACTTCGACACACCACATCATTTCCTATTTTAGGCAAGTTAACAATTAAGATTTTCAGAAAATCAAGACAAATTTAGAAACTCTAAAGGGTACTTTTTTTGTTTGAAAAATCAATAATCAGAGATTAACAAGTATAAAATTAGGGGTTTCCATTTTAACATGTTTTAAAATTAGGAACATCATAAATTTTGCCTCTACTTTCACTACTTGTCATGTTAAGATACTAGATGTATGTGTATTGCCAATAGTCTTTTCAGTTTTATGTCCATCACTACTTGTAATGTCAAGGTACTAGATTTTACCGCATCCTTCCTTTGATTTCCACATCATAAAGTTTCGGTAGATTAATTTTTCTAGCTATGACAGACTTCAAGATAATCTCTTTGACCCCTTAAGTGTAACAACAGATCGGAACAATGCCATGATATACAATTATCACAGTTAACATTACAAACTAAAGCAACCATGAGAGAGTCCCTATTAGATGAATTATAGTTGAATCACTTCAAAATTACAATATGGGATTAAGGCTTGAAGGTTTCATACTAACACAAAACTTTGCTTCTAAACTGACCAACTAACATTATTACTATTTGTATTGGTGAATGTAAATTAGGGATAGTTTTGTTTCTAGTTAGAAATGTAAACTATTCATGTAGTAAAACCAGCATATCTAGTATCATGTTTGGTAGCATTTTAGTTGCCCCTGTATGAAATTTCACACACCAACTTTGATGTTTTGCTACTTTGGATTACAATCTCGCATAACTAACGCTTACTTACAATAGAATGTATGTGTTATTTATGTAGTAGAAAATGAATAACTAATTCATTCAAAACTAAATTGTTGCGTTACTAATACATACATAACTCTAACCAGCAACCAAATGACCCTTTAATGCTACAAGTGTTTGAATTAGAGTTACATTCTGGTAATTGCAACTTCAAAATTGCAGTTTAAACAAAAGGTCTTCTATAATCCTTACATTCCATAAGATGTGACAATTTTCAAAAGGATAAACATAAAAGCTACAAGGAGACCAAAAAAAAATCAATTAGGTGTCGTTAAAATTACCAAATAGTGTCGTTTTGAGACTTCCGAAGAGCAAGGCGAGTCCAAGCTACAACCTTTCCGAAGTTGAGATGCTTAATTTGGACAGACACTGCAAAATTACCAATAAGCTGCACTGAATTACAAAGTTTCTTCTTCCGCTGTGTTGAAGAAGGTCATGGGTGTAGAGAAACCCTAGCATACGAAACGTGGTGGTAAATAACATAATATGAAGACTATCGAAAGCGAAACTTACACCAAATAGTTTTGAGAAAATATATCAATTAGAAAGAAAAATGAGTAATAAGGGATGATATTACCCGATTCATGATCGTTTGATTTTGAATTATGCATATTTGGTGAGGTTCGATTTCTGACACTTCTCTTTGATATATTCTCATTCATCGCCATACATAAACGGACTGAGTGAGAGATACGAAAAAGAGAAGAAATCAATAAATATCCGGCGAGATTAGTGGAGCAATGATGAAGAAAAGAGAGTAAACTAAGGATTTTCCGTAAAGGAGATGGCGTATGTATCTTGGTGGCGGCTAGGAATAGGGAAATCGGTTTCGATTTTAGGAGATAAGGGTTTGGGGGGGACTTAACTAAAACAAAATGAATGGGTGAGATTTTTTCGGTGAAACGGGTTCTACGATCTTAGAGTTTGGTTAAATTTGGGCTTAAAATAATTAAAATAATATTTATGACATGACCAAAACTATTTTGAGCTATTATAAAATAAAGTTAAATTCACTTATAAAATTATGAGAATAATAATCACATGCGTAGTTAATTATAATATTAAAATAGTAAACAGTTTGTGATCATGTAAAATGATCAAAAATATTTGAAGTAAAATAACAACTTACAAGAAGGTCAAAATTAGATGTCAATAGATAGAATTAATAAAAATTATTTCATTTTTCCTTTTAAATTTTTTTAAAGTATAAATATTGTAAACTTTCAAAAAAGTTCCTCCATTAGTAATCGTGCTATTGATGGATAGGATACATAAATAAAGTGTATTAAAAGAATTAAAAGGTAAATTAATAAAAAAAAATTCTTTCTATTTATTACTATGTAGGTAGGTACATGGGAAAATGGATAAATAATAATAGTAATAATAATAATATGGAACAGAGAAAGTATCTTTATTAACATCATTAACATTTATTTTTATATTTCAAAAAGATGATAAAACATGTCACTAAATTACTTATTTGTTTCGTATGTTGGATAAATGTTAAAAGACATATGAAATTACTCCAAGTCCTTATAAACACTTATTTAAAACATGCTTAGATTTAAGTAATTAATCTGAATATTTATTTTCAAAAATAATATCTTTGTAACCATAAATAAATAAAACTTAACTTACAAACTAATTAGAGTTAAACATACTAAAATATCTTGCAATCTACGAAATCATTCAAACTAAAATAAGAATTTTATTTACAACAACTTAAATTTACATACAAAATCATTTTAAAAAATCACAATATAATATTTAAGGGCAACAACGGAAAAATACCACAATAAATCAACTTTTAGTGGCGACAGAAAAGCTGCCACAAACAAATCCACTTTTAGCGGCGATATGAAAGCTGCGACAACAAATCAACTTTTAGTGGCGATAGAGTCGCTACAAGTATTCTTTAGATGTCACATAATAGAAATCGCCACTAATACTTTTTCAGCCAAACTTAAATTTAAACTTTTGGTACGAATTAGTAGCGATTGTTACTAAGTCGCCACTATATGTGTTATATTCAGTG
The DNA here is from genome assembly GCA_029007595.1 of Solanum commersonii. Taxonomy (NCBI): domain Eukaryota; kingdom Viridiplantae; phylum Streptophyta; class Magnoliopsida; order Solanales; family Solanaceae; genus Solanum; species Solanum commersonii. The sequence goes on from JAJTWQ010000192.1 coordinate 644,515, forward strand.
GCAATCATATGGGCCACTCCTAAAACTACTATCTTTTGTGGCAACTATCTCAAGTCGCCACAAAACCCCATACTTTTGTGACAACTACAAATGTCGCCACAAAAAATCGTCACAATAAATCATATTTCTTGTAGTGATATGAGGATGCATGATCAAAGTGAAGTCAAAACATGTTTAAGTAAATCTATACTAATAGTAGATATCATATGTGTGTGCATAATCCAACCAATCTATAACCCCAACTTAGGATGGGGGATGCCGTTCACACCCGGACACCCCGGTGGCAAGGTATAAACCCCTCACATGGTTGATGTTGGTCACACCCCAAGCATCCTAGGTGGTGAGGTATAACCCCCTCCCATGGTTATCCGGTTCTTTTCCCCCGGACCGGGCATGGTCATGCAACACTTTATATAGGAATTTCACATTAGACTCTAATGCAATCTCATGTATGGAATGAACATATACACAAGCTTAGTTTGTCATCAACACATCTCTGGAATGCCATACATCTCATAACTCGAGCCTTAAAGCATCAATTTATCAATTCTCCATAATTGGACATTTTGTCAAACAGCTTGAAGGCATTTAATGGGGTCAAAGAGCATAGAAAAAAGGGTAGTAATTATGCAGCAAAACCAGTGAACAACCTGCAACAACGCCTTTTAACACCCACAAGACCACATGAAAAATCTCCACATCAATTCCAAGTTTAGATTTAAGTTCTAGAGTCACAACATGCTCAAAATAACCACTTTTCATGCTAGAATTCACTGTGCAGGAAATTTATACAAGGAACAAGACTAATTTATGAATCTCAACTTAAACCATGAATTAGTGAGTAGAATAGAGTCTAGGCACTATGGGTGGAAGGACCCATGAGTTCAACACCACATACCTTGAGTTTTTATGAAAGTCTTAAGAGTGTCTTCAAGGGAAGCTTGGAACTTGGAGCAAGAATCTCTTCAATCTTGAGGAAGGTTTTGAATTAGGGTTCTTGAGAGAAAATGTGTCTAAGTATGGGAGAGGTATTTTGGGAAATGTTTTAGAGATGGGAATTGAATTAATGCTATATAGGAAATAAAATATGCCGTTGGAAAAAATGGGTCCAACACTTAGAAAAAAATGAGGCTTATGAACAGTAAATTCGCTCTCTGGAAATTGCATTTCTTGCACGGACAGATTTTACGAAAATGAGCATAACTTCTTCGTCCGGACTCCAAATGAGGTGAAACGAAGTGCGTTGGGTAGCTAACTCAAAGGGCTTTCCATGGTTATGTTATGGACCACCCAATTATTTGTGTGCTAGGAGATATGACCGTCCAAAGTAGACCCTCGAAAAAGGCTTTACTTGGAAATTTCGAATTTTGATACGGTTGCTCTAAAATTTGGGTTAGACCCATGTCCCACTCAATTTGACCCCCCAAACAAGAATATGAAGTCGGATTTTTGAAAAACGAAATGGATTTTTAGATATAGCTAAAATAATTTTCGGTAACTTCCGAAGCACATTTTTAGGAACTTTTTGGGTCGTTTCAGGCCCATCCTTCAAGGTTATACACTTACTTAGGAAAGCTAGACTTATGAAAAGGCACCATTTCTTAGTTCTGCCTACTTCACACATTCATGCATTCAAGACTTTAAGTAACAAGGAGAGACACCTTAGTCTATCAACCAAGTCACATCATTATCATCTAAGGATACTTCATAATCCAACATCATTTCATATATCCATCATGAAAAATCATACTTTAACTCACAATTCTATCCACTTTACATAGGATCATCACAAGATCACATAAAACTCATTCACATCATACCTTCACATATAGCTTCACAAAAACTCATTTACATCATACCCTCACATAAAACTTTACATATAGCTTCATATAGGACTTTGCATATAGCCTCATATGTGTATAATAATACAACACTATAATAACATTTATATAATACCCTTCATGGACTCAATTCACAATAATACAACAAATAACCACCTCCACCAAAGGTGGATCAAACCAATCAACAACAATTATATCAATACTAAGAGATTAAGCCATCTTACCATTTATGAACAGCCCATACCATACTAAACACAATTTTTATAATCATCTACTCAAAATCAAAACACCCACTTTATGGTGAAATTTAGAGAATTTGAGAAAACATGGGTTCATGGGGATTTCTTTCTAAAAACCAATAATAATCATTAATAACAATACAAATCATCATTTAAAACCCTTTTTATGCAAGAACCCATGCTAGAATCGAAATTAGGACTTTAGGGTTTTTGAAGAACTTTGAAAATACTTTGAATTGACTCTTTGATTGAAAAGGAATCAAAGATAGAGAGTCCCCATACCTTAATATTGAGAAAGCCCACGAAAATTGATGAAAGAAGCCTCCAATTTGAAACCCTAGTTCTTCACCCTTCTTCTTCCTTGAACTTGAAAGAAATATATGAAAGGAGATGAGTTTCTTTTTAATTCTAAGAGGAGTGACTTAAATGAAAGAAATTATGTCATAAAAAGGTCTTATAGTTGCTAGGAAAGGAATAAAATAGCATTGGGTCAATTTTGGAAAAGGACTAAGGACCCATAAAGTCTTAACTTAAAAATTCTGCCCCTTCCCGTCTTAGTTCACCCTTTTCTTCAGCCTGACAGTGCTTCAATATTTCGGGCATAACTTTTTACTCCAGGGTCGGAATTGGGCAAACTCGGTGGCGTTGGAAAGAGGACTTAGAGACCTTTAATTGGATAGGTAAAGGTCCACTAACTTATTTTGAGCTAAAAGATATGACCATTTAAAGTTGACCCTTACAACTCACTAGTTCAAATGACTAGTTTCCGGACGTCATGGTCATTTCTCATCGTTTCATCAAGTTCTCAAATCCAAAATCACATGTGAGGCTCTAGTTTCACTAGTTCATTTTTAGGGTCGTTACAAGAACATCTCCCATGATGGTAGTTCTTTTGTAAATAATGCATATTTATCAGGAAACTCATATGAAGTTCCCATTTTTCTGGAAGAGGGTGATCGACAAGAAATTGGAAAGTGCTTGCCCCTTCATTGCTTTTTGAGGTGTGTATGCAATCTTTATTGATTACAAAATATAGACCATCTTTCTAAGAGTCCTGAGAGAACTGGTTGAGTCATTACAAACTACATGGGATCATCCCGAGAAATTAACATGTTGGTTGTACGTATCAAAATAATGCCATAGATTTTTTATCTCATAAAGCAATGCTAAGCACATTTTTTTAATGGGCGTGTAATTCAACTTAGCTCCTATCAAGGTTCAACTTAGATTGCACAGTTCTTCTTCCTTCTTAACTTTAATTTCTTGAGAAAGAAGTTCCCAAGTGATCGTTCTTGTGAGGTAATGGAGAGTCTCAATGGCGTTCTAGGAGTTGGTGCTCCAAATACATGTGAATTCAGCAGGTATCTTTTAATGCTTCTAAATATATTTCGTCATGACTAGTCCTAGTTGAAAGGACCAACTTTCTTCATTAAATGGTTGAAGAGTTGGCATTGTCTATCCAGGTTAGAGATGCATCTCTAAATGAATACCAAATATCTGTGTAAACTACGGAGATCTCTTAAGTTCTTTTGCTCAGGTATTTTTGGAATGGTATCAAACTTTGCGGGATCAACTTTAATTCTACAGTGAAGCACAATGAATCCAAGAAACTTTACTGAGGTCACCCTAAATGCATATTTTGCAAATTCATCTTCAAATCAAATTTTCAATACCTCCCAAAAACAATGTCAAGTTCTTCAAGATGGTGTACCCTTTGCTTTGTATTCACCACCATTCATCAACGTGATGTTCCATATTTTTATGAAGTGTGTAATCAAATATGTTTTGCATTGCATGTTGGTAGGTGGCACCGATATTATTTAGACCAAAAGGTATCACATTGTAACAATATATCCCTTCTAGAGTTCAGAAGAAAGTACATTCTTCCTCTTTTAGATCTGCCATGTTCAAATCTCAAAAATCAATGCATACACGTATTTGACCATTATTTTTCATGACAGGTATAATAATTGAGATCCATGATAGGTACTTCACTACTCAGATAAGTGTCACGACCCGGGAGCACCCCCTAGTCGTAACCGGCGTACTCGACCTCGACGAGGTCTAATACAAGCCTCTTAGCATTCATTCATCGCATATACACTAAAACCATAAGGAATTAAGAACTTTCTTTACCAAGAAAACATTTCAAAAAAAAATTATAGCAAGCAGAAGACTTTCTAGACTTTATACATGATGTCTCATAACCATCTAATACTTTAGAGTACAAAATTCGGGACTAATCCCATACACACCTTAAACAATACTAAAAAGACATAAAAGAACATATTAGGTATTGTCCTCGAATATATGAGGACTCACCAAGTCTTCTTCTTCAACACTTAGAAACCTATCAAATAGCCATGACATGTCATCATCTCCAAATCCCTACACTTTAGTCCAAAAAGGGAAAGAAAGGGGTTAGCACAATTAAGTACTAAGTATGGAGACCATGCAAAAACATGCCAAAAAGGACATTTTCAAGGAAGTAAAATGCTTTCGTATCATTTAATAAAACCTTTCCTTTACAAGTATAAGAGACATAATACAAGTCAACATTAACATATAAGACCATAGCCAACCATACATATACTCAACATATGTCCATATACAACCCATACTTAACTTTAAAAGAACACATGTCATTTCATTACCATAGGACCTCTACCTAATATAACCTTAAGATACACTTGAGTGAGACAAGAGGTGACCGCCCATACAACCTCTTCAAGCACACTTAAGTGTTCCCCAAGATTACCTTAGATAAGGACACAATCGAAATGCAAGAGCTAGTTCCATAGGCATAATGAATAACAATATGAGGATGCATGATCAAAGTGAAGTCAAAACATGTTTAAGTAAATCTATACTAATAGTAGATATCATATATGTGTGCATAATCCAACCATTCTATAACCCCAACTTAGGATGGGGGATGTCGTTCACACCCGGACACCCTGGTGGCAAGGTATAAACCCCTCACATGGTTGATGTTGGTCACACCCCAAGCATCCTAGGTGGTGAGGTATAAACCCCTCACATGGTTGATGTTGGTCACACCCCAAGCATCCTAGGTGGTGAGGTATAAACTCCTCACATGGTTGATGTTGGTCACACCCTAAGTATCTTAGGTGGTGAGGTATAAACCCCTCACATGGTTGATGTTGGTCACACCCCAAGCATCCTAGGTGGTGAGGTATAAACCCCTCACATGGTTACCCGGTTCTTTTCCCCCGGACCAGGCATGGTCATGCAACACTTTATATAGGAATTTCACATCAGGCTCTAATGCAATCTCATGTATGGAATGAACATATACACAAGCTTAGTTTGTCATCAACACATCTCTGGAATGCCATACATCTCATAACTCGAGCCTTAAAACATCAATTCATCAATTCTCCATAATTGGACATTTTGTCAAACACCTTGAAGGCATGTAATGGGGTCAAAGAGCATGGAAAATAGGGTAGTAATTATGCAGCAAAACTAGTGAACAACCTGCAACAATGCCTCTTCACACCCACAAGACCACATGAAAAATCTCCACATCAATTACAAGTTTAGATTTAAGTTCTAGAGTCACAACATGCTCAAAACAACCACTTTTCATGCTAGAATTCACTGTGCAGGAAATTTATACAAGGAACAAGACTAATTTATGAATCTCAACTTAAACCATGAATTAGTGAGTAGAATAGAGTCTAGGCACTATGGGTGGAAGGACTCATGAGTTCAACACCACATACCTTGAGTTTTTATGAAGGTCTTGAAAGTGTCTTCAATGGAAGCTTGGGACTTGGAGCAAGAATCTCTTCAATCTTGAGGAAGGTTTTGAATTAGGGTTCTTGAGAGAAAATGTGTCTAAGTATGGGAGAGGTATTTTGGGAAATGTTTTAGAGATGGGAATTGAATTAATGCTATATAGGAAATAAAATATGCCGTTGGAAAAATGGGTCCAACACTTAGAAAAAAAAATGAGGCTTATGAACAGTAAATTCGCTCTCTGGAATTTGCATTTCCTGCACGGACAGATTTTACGAAAATGGGCATAACTTCTTCGTCCGAACTCCGAATGAGGTGAAACGAAGTGCGTTGGGTAGCTAAATCAAAGGTCTTTCCATGGATATGTTATAGACCACCCAATTATTTGTGTGCTAGGAGATATGACCCTCCAAAGTAGACCCTCGAAAAAGGCTTTACTTGGAAATTTCAAATTTTGATACGGTTGCTCTAAAATTTGGGTTAGACCCATTTCCCACTCAATTTGACCCCCCAAACAAGAATATGAAGTCGGATTTTTAAAAAACGAAATGGATTTTTAGATATAGCTAAAACAAGTTTTTGGTAACTTCCGAAGCACATTTTTAGGAATTTTTTGGGTCGTTTCATTAGGACTTTACATATAGCCTCATTTATATATAATAACACAACAATACAACAATACTCATACAATGCCCTTCATGGCCACAATCATAATTCTAAAGCACAAGCAACACTTCCACCAAAAGTGGATCAAACTAATAAATAACAATTATATCAATACTAAGAGATTAAGCCATCTGACCATTCTTCAAAGACATAACCAACATTACTCAATTCCCTAATAATTCAACATTATTCATAAAGTAGGTGAACTTACCATCCTTTCCAAGCCACAATCACCATCCTTAATTCTCCATAATATCACAATAGAATAACATAGATAATAGTAGAATTTAACTATACAATACAAGCTAAACATAATCCAATAATCAACATAAGGACCGATTCACTATTTGCCCATTCAAGGCTCAAATCACATATCCTTCAATTCAACATCAATTCTTCACAATTGAACATATACAATACCATATATGAACAGCCCATACCATACAAAACACAATTTTATAATCATCTACTTAAAATCAATAAACCCACCTTATGGTGATATTTAGAGAATTTGAGAAAACATGGGTTCATGAAGATTTCTTTCTTAAAAACTATTATTAATTATTAATAACAATATAAATCATTATTTAAAACCTTTATATGCAAGAACCCATTCTAGAATCGAAATTAGGACTTTAGGATTTTTGAAAAACTTTGAAAATACTTTGAATTGGCTCTTTGATTGAAAAAGGAATCAAAGATAAAGAGTCCCCATACCTTGATATTGAGAAAGCCCACGAAAATTGATGAAAGAAGCCTCCAATTTGAAACCCTAGTTCTTCATCCTTCTTCTTCCTTGAACTTGAAAGAAATATATAAAAGGAGATGGGTTTCTTTTTAATTCTAAGAGGAGTGACTTAAATGAAAGGAATTAAGTCATAAAAAGGTCTTATAGTTGCTAGGAGAGGAATAAAATAGCATAGGGTCAATTTTGGAAAAGGACTAAGGACCCATAAAATCTTAACTTAAAAATTATGCCCCTTCCCGTCTTAGTTCGCCCTTTTCTTCAGCCTGACAGTGCTTCAATATTTCGGGCATAACTTTTTACTCCAAGGTCGGAATTGGGCAAACTCGGTGGCATTGGAAAGAGGACTCAGAGACATTTAATTGGATAGGTAAAGGTCTACCTAATTCATTTTGAGCTAAAAGATATGGCCATTTAAAGTTGACCCTTACAACTCACTAGTTCAAATGACTAGTTTCTGGACGTCACGGTCATTTCTCATCGTTTCATCAAGTTCTCAACTCCAAACTCACATGTGAGGCTCTAGTTTCACTAGTTCATTTTTAGGGTCGTTACAATAAGTCCAGTTTTAATGAGCTTATTGACATCTATTTCAATTTGTATTACTGTAACACCCCGGATTAGAAACAAGGCAAAGCAACAGATTTAGAAAGTTGCAGGTGACAACCGATGGTGGCCAATCACGGCCCATGGCTGGGACCACGTACTGTAGGTGGGTCCGTGGTTGATCACCTCAGCTTAGGCCCAATATTTCAGAAGCCATGGAAACACAACCTGACCAATGGACCGTTGGTCAAACCACGATCCATGGTTGAGGGTTCGTGGTCTAGGCCCAAAAATGCCAAAAGTCTCTGAACTTACTGATGGACCACAAGGACAAACTGTAGGTCAGACCACGGTCTGTCAATCAGGTGTCTATGGTTCGTGAGCTGGCAATAAATATAGGGGCACATGGGTCTTTTCCGGTTTCAATTAAATCAAAGTTGTGTTGTTTTGCCTAAGTCTAGGACACCTATGTAAGTATTTATAACAATTCACTCAATCAAGTCATTCTCTCAAAATTTAAAAAGAAATGCCAAAACTCCTCTCTCAAATATTCTCTCTCTAAAAGGTTGAAGTAGAAGAAAGAATCGAAGCTAGGGTCAAGTCAAGTCGCTAATCCTCAAACAATTGTGGGCTTTGTAATCAAGGAATGATATATTTTCATCCATGGATTCCTTCCATCCATGGAGTCCCCATGATTCTCCAATTTAAAGGATGAAATTCCTGAATTTGAGTTGGGGTTTCTTCCAATGTTATGGGTATTGATGAATGTTGATCCAATTGAGTGGATTATGATTGCTTATGCTTGAATTGAGTAGATTCAATTTTTTTTGAGGATGAAAATACATGCACCCATGTCTAGAAAGATAAAATTCATGTAAATGAGTTTTTTGCCATGAAAGGAGAATTTGAGGGCTTAGATGTATTCACTCTAGGATTGATGAGATACATTAGAATTGTAGCTTATGTGATGAATCATGATTAGTAGTACTTGAGATTGAGGCTATATGATGAAGTGTGATTAGAATTGCTTGAGAGTGAAGCATATAGACAAAGATTGTTAAGACTAAAACTTATAGGATGATTTATAATTAGTATTGCTTTAAGAGTAAAGCTTATGTTATAAATTGTTGAGTTGTAATTGTTGTGAAAGAGATAGTTCCCACATGATTTGCTTATATTATGAATGTGCAAGACTTTCTCACATTGAATGATTCTAGGTTGGAAGGATTTCTCACTTAAAATAAATCTAGACTAAAGTCTAAAATTGATGAGGCAAGCGGTGATCAACCATGACCTCTGGATGAGTAGGATATGAGGTGATTTCCTATATTCTTTAGAGAAGAGTAAGAGGCGACTATCCCTTTTCTCTAATGTTGGGCATGGATTCAAGTACCCGTGATCCCTTATAATGAAATGGCGTGGAGGTGAATACCCGCGTCATATGATTATTGGGATTGGATGCGAATACCTATGATCCCATAAGATGGACATGGAGGCAAATACTCGTAACCATATGAGCAAGGCAAGAGGAACCTACCTATTAGCCTTTAAATAAGAAAAGAGGAGACTACCCATGATCCTTCATGAGAAGGCAAGGAGGTGATTTTATTATGTCAATCAAAGATAAGCTAAAGATGAGAATGATAGATGATGAGATTGTAGGACGGCCTAAGGTGGCCTACTATGATGAGTGAGACTAGTGGAATAATACTCATGTCTTGGTTAAGTATGATTTGAGGTTACTTCAACAAAGTATTGTACGTACGTTTTAATATGAGATTTGCTTATATGATGGATGATTAGCTTGGATTGTTGCTAGAGTTGCCTTCCTTAATATGTATGACTAAAGGTGATGACCCAAGTCTTGACTAATGATAAGTGAGGTCACTTCAAGAAGTTCTCCTCCTATGTTGATATGTTATGATGATTTATATGCATTGATTATGCTTATGACTTATATTGTCTAAACCTTATGTTTATGTTGGCTATCATATTTAGCACACGTTTGTACCAACACATACTCTTTCCTACATTTTTTTTCCAAATGTAGGGCCCGGCGATATTGACTCTCATCCCCGTGGCTAGGATCTTAGTAGAAGCAAGGATTGAAGATTGGTGAGTCCTCATAGCATTCAAGGATTTGACAACCATTTCTCTTATTTTTTCTCATTTTATATTTTGAACTATTGTATGGGCAGTGTCCCAAAGATATTCATATTTTAGATGGTTTGAGACAAAGTGTAATAGACTTTCACTTCGTTTATAAAAGAGTTTGATGTTGTCTAATACATTTATAAATTTTTGCTAAATTCTATTACTCTATGTTATGATATGCTAAGTAGCTTGTATTAGGCCTTTCGGGGTCTTGTACGCCATGTCACATCTAGGGGTACCCCTGGGTTGTGACAAACTTGGTAATTAGAGAACAAGGTTTAGAATTGTTCTAGGATATCTCAAAACCATGTCTAGTAGAGTCTTGTTGATAAGTGTGAAGCGTGCCACATTTATGAATGACAGGCTATTAGATGCTTAGGAAACTTCACTTTTTCATAACTTTAAGTCATGCTATAGAGTTTAACACTATAAAGTCTTTCTTCAAATCCTTCCCCGATGGTCATAAGGCTATGACTACTACAAGGAATAAAGCTATAAGGAATGAGGAAGACAATGTGGATCAAGAAGCTCCTCCTAAAGCTCATATAGCTCCGGTCAACCCTTTGGCCGAGAATGTGACTAATGCGGAGTTTAGGTCTGCTTATCAAGTGTTGGCTCAAGTTATGATAGCACAAGACAATATAGAGGTTGTAGTCCCCATAAACCCAAATGTAGGTACATTAGCTTCTATAGTGAGGGACTTAACAAGGATGAACGCTCTGGAATTTTATGGTATTAAGGGTGAGGAAGATCCTGAAGAGTTCATAAATGGGGTCTATAAGGTGTTAGCTATCATGGGAGTGACTCTGGTGGAAAAGGTGTAATTAGCCGCTTGTCAACTTAAAGGGATTTCTCATATTTCGTTTAACCAATGGAAAGAAGCAAGACTAGTAGAAGCGGGCCCCATAGAGTTGGAAAGGTTCAAAAATGCTTTTCTTGATTGGTTTTTCCCTTTAGAGATGAGAGAGGCTAAGGTGCTTGATTTCATTAACCTTCAACAAGGTAGTATGAGTGTTAAGGAATTTGCTTTGAGGTTTACTTAATTGTCTAAGTATGCTCCTTCTATAGTGGTCGACCCTAGGTCAAGAATGAGTAAGTTCATTTTGGGAGTGTCTGATTTAGTGGTGAAAGAGTGTCGTACGGCTATAATTGTCCATGATATGGATATTTCTCGTCATACGGTCCACGCCCAACAAATTGAAAAGGAGAAACTTAAGGAAAGATCTAGGGAGAATAAGAAGTCTAGAACCGATGATGGTAATTTCCCTTATGCAGGTCAGATGGACATGGTTGTCCTAGAAATTGACAAAGGTTTTCCGAGCAAGGTTCTTCTAAAGCTCTAAGGTTCAACCAAGAGAGGGTGTCCAACCGTAAATCTCAAGGAGATTATAGCAGAGTTTTATTGCCAGATTATGGTAAGTGTGGAAGAAGACATGTGGGTTAATGCCTAGCAAGTTCTAATGTTTATTTTGGGTGTGGTAAGATGGATCAGAAGATAAGACATTGTCCTTCAGTTGCAAAGGTGGGAGAAACTCGCTGTAGGGAATAACCCTACCCTTCATTTGGTCCAGTTGGTTCGGGTGCAATGCTCCAAAGCAGAATAGGTTCTATGCTCCTAAGGCTAGAGGTGAACAAAAGTGTGCTCCCATTGTGGCTCCCGGTCTGTTGAAAGCCTTTCAAATAGATGTTAATGCTTCACTAGACCTCGATACTATCTTATCTTTTGTGATGCTATTTGTGGCTATGAGATTAGATGTACTTGTTCATGTGCTATTAGATCCCTTTTTATGTCTCTACCCTTGTTGGTAATTCAATGATGGCTGAGATGGTCTATAGAAAGTGTCTCATCTCCTTATCCCATATAGTTACTCTTGATTGATTTGGTAGAGCTAGATATGATAGATGTTGATGTCATCCTTGGGATGGATAGGTTGCACTTTTGCTATGCTTCTATTGATCGTAGAGCCCGTGTAGTCAAATTTTAGATTCCGAATGAGCCTATCAGAAAGTAGAAGGAGGAAAGATTTATGCCAAAAAGATTGGCTTATTTCTTGTCTCAAGGCTAAGAAGATGACTTCTAAGTGTTGCATGTGCCACCTAGTTAGGGTGAGGGAAGTAGATTCTAAGTGTTGACCAACTCCAAAGAGCTAGTTACTTTTCTAAGATTGACCTTTGGTTGGGTTATCACCAATTGAGGGTGAAGAATGATGATGTTCTAAGAAATGATTTTAGAACCCAGTATGGTCATTATGAGTTGGTTAGATTTGTTTTTGGTTTGACTATTGCTCCGGTGGCATGTAAGGATGTGATGAGAAGGGTATTTAGATAGTACCAAGATATATTCGATTAGTAGACCCCACCAAAGGTGTTGCTATGGGTTGAAATGGTTTGGAATCGTCTTGTGTGACGGATGTGAAAGCTTATTGATGCTTTGATCCGACCGTAGCTGAATTGAAATGAGTGGTGCTTAAAATGTCTGTGCAGGCTTTCTCCCAAGAGGGAGATGATGTGCCTAGATATCAAGGATGTTAGCTGTTTCTAATAGTCTTGATTTGGGTTTACTTGAAATTCTCTCCTATAAAGGGTGTAATGAGGTTCGGTAAGAAAGGGAAGCTTAGTCCTCGAATTGTAAGCCCATATCAAATTTTGAGATGTGTTGGTAAGGTTGATTATGAGTTGGAATTGCCTAATGAATTAGCATCGGTGCATCCGGTTTTCCATGCATCTATGTTGAAAAAGTGTGTTAGAGATCTGATGTCTATAGTCCTATGAAGAAGTTTCGGTTGAGATTTTAGACTGGAAAGTTAAGAGATTAAGGAACAAAGAAGTTGCTTCCGTACAAGGGTTATGGAAGAATCATTTGGTTGAGGGTGCTACTTTGGAGGCCGAGGCCGATATGATGTCCCGATATCCTTATCTCTTTCCTTCTACTACTACTCTAGCTTGAGGTATGAGCTCCTCTTGATTTGCTCTATGATGTGGAGTTATGTGTGTTTTATGTGTTTCCATGATTTCCCTAATATGCATGTTAATGAAAAAGCTTAAGTTTTGAAATAAAATGACTTATATGATTTATTTTCCTCATGTTGTTGTGCATTGAGTATGAGTTGCCTATAGTCTTCATAAGATGAATTATTGAGCATTCCTTAGCATGGAGTAGAGATTTCCTCCCTTGATATGTGATTGGATATAGATTGCCTATAGGCTCCATTGTTCAGCATGCTTGTAGTTAGACGATGATAGTTCCTCCTTAAGCATGAGAAATCTAAAAATTTCATGCATATTGGGTTGTTAGATGTAGTTCCTACTTCCTTATGATGCATTGGTTATGTTTAGGTTGGAGTTGATGTTTCCTCCTTAGTTGTGTGCATATGGATGAGTTGCATATAAGATGGACTACTAGTGTTGAGTCTTCTCTTCCGAAAGGTCTTTAGAATTCCATTCGAGGACGAATGTTCCCAAGGGGGAGATAATGTAACATTCTGAATTAGAAACAAGGCTAAACAACAAATTTATAAAGTTGCAGGTGTCAATCGACGGTGGCCAACCACTGCCTGTGGTCAGGACCACGGACCGTAGGTGAGTCCGTTGTTGATCACCTCAACTTAGGACCAAGATTTTAGAAGCCATGGAACCACGGCCTTACCAACGGACCATCGGTCATGCCACGACTCATCATTGAGGGTCCGTGCTCCAGGCCTAAAACTTCAAAAAGTCTCTAAACTTACTGACGGACCACCAAGAAGGACCATAGGTCAGACCAAGGTCCATCGATCAAGGGTCTGTGGATCGCGAGCTGGCAATAATTATATGGGCACTTGGGTCTTTTTTTGATTTAATTAAATCAAAGTGGTGTCATTTTGCCTAAGTCTAGGACACTTATATAAGTATTTCTAATCCCAAAATTCACTCATTCAAGTCATTCTCTCAAAATCTTAAAAAAATTCCCTAAACTCTTCTATCAAATATTCTCTCTCTAAAAGGTTGAAGAAGAAGGAAAAATTGAAGCTAGGTTTAAGTCAAGTCTCCAATCCTAAAGAAATTGTGGGATTTGTAATCAAGGTATGATAGCTTTTTATCCATGGACTCCTTCCATACATGGTGTCCCATGATCCCCCAATTTAAAGGATGAAATTCTCCAATTTTAGTTAGGGTTTCTTCTAATGTCGTGGGTATTGATGAATGTTGATCTAATTGAGTGGACTATGATTGCTTATGCTTGAAGTAAATTCAATGGTTTTAGGATGAAATTACATGTATCCATGTGTCAACCATGTCTAGAAAGATGAAATTGATGTAAATGGGTTTTATGCTATCAAAGGAGAATTTGTGGGTTTAGATGTATTCACTCTAGGATTGATGAGATACATTAGAATTGAAGCTTATATGATGAATAATGATTAGTAGTGCTTGCGATTGAGGCTATATGATGAAGTATGATTAGAATTGCTTGAGAGTGAAGCATATAGACATAGATTGTTCAGATTACAGCTTATAGGATGATTTATGACTAGTATTTCTTTGAGAGTAAAGCTTATGTTATGAATTGTTGATTATTGATGTAACTGTTGTAGAAAATATAGTTCCCACATGAATTGCTTATGTTATGAATGTGAAAGGCTTTCTTACATTGAATTATTCTAGTGTTGAAGGATTGCTTACCTAAAATGAATCTAGACTAAAGACTAAAATTGATGAGGCAAGCATTAATCACCCATGACCTCTAGATGAGTAGGATATGAGGTTATTTCCCATATTCTTTAGAGAAGAGTAAGAGGCGACTACTCTTATTCTCTTATGTTGGACAAGGATATAAGTACCCATGATCCCTTATAATGAAATGATGTTGATGCGTGTACCCGCATCATATGATGATTGGGCATGGAGGTGAATACATCTGATCCCATAAGATGGGCATGGAGGTGAATACCCGTGACCATATTAGTAAGGCAAGAGGTGACTACCCATTAGCCTTTAGGTAAGGCAAGAGGTGACTACCCATGAGTCTTTATGAGAAGGCAAAGAGGTGATTTCCACATGTCTATAAAATATAAGCTAAATATGAGAATGATAAATGATGAGCTTGTAGGAGGCCTAAGGTGGCCTACTATGATGAGTGAGACTAGTGGAAGATTACCCATGTCTTGGTTAAGTATTCTTTGAGGTTACTTCAAGGAAGTATCGTAAGTATGTTTTAATATGAAATTTGCTTGTATGATGAATGTTTAGCTTGGATTGTTGCTAGAGTTGCCTTCATTGGTATAAATGACTATGGGTGATGACCCCATGTCTTGACTAATGATAAGTGAGGTCACTTCAAGAAGGGCTTCTCTTATGTTGATATGCTATGATGTTTTATGTGCATTGATTATGTTTATGACTTATACTATCTAACCCTTATGTTTATGTAGATGTTTATGTTGGCTATCATATTTAGAACATGTTTGTACTAATGCATATTCATGCCTATATTTCATATCAAAGTGTAGGGTTCGACAATATCGACTCTCATCCCCGTGGCTAGGATCTTAGTAGAAGCAAGGATTGAAGATTGGTGAGTCCTCATAGTATTCGAGGAGTTGACCACCATTTCTCTTACATTCTCTCATTTTATGTTTTGAACTATTGTATGGGCTATGTCCCAAATATATTCATGTTTTAGATGGTTTGACACAAAGTGTAATAGACTTCTGCTTCATTTATAAAAGACTTTGATGCTACCGAAAATGTTTTTGAATATCTGCTCACTTCTATTACTCTATGTTATGATATGCTAAGTGGCTTGTATGAGGCCTCGATGGGTCTTGTATTCCATGTCACATCTAGGGGTACCCTTGGGTCGTGACACCAACTAAGGGTGAAACACTTGTAGTGACTGCTTTATAGGACGTTTTCCATTTTTCATCCTTAAATGATGAATAGATATTCTAGGACTAAGGCCCAATATTTCACTATAAGACCAACTAAAAACATCTTTTTACTCAACCAATAAATTGAAGTATTTCTTCTGTTCTTGTGGTGTAAGAACTTCACTAATGAAGGTTTGGCATGGATCTTTTAGAGTGCCTAGATTTAATTCCTTGAGGCCATCTATGGCTGATTGTACACAATTCTATAGTTGAAAGGGAGCCTCTTGGATATCATTATCCATGAATTCATGGTGTGGCCCTTCTTCTACTTTATGTGATAGGATGCTAATGAGTGGTAGATTTACATTTATTTGAGGTTTTTTCATAGTTATTTTGGCTTGCCTTCTTTTAAACTTTGTCCTTTAAATAATTTTCTTCAATATTTTAAGGAAAATTAAAAATGGAAATTGATTTAGAAGATGTTTTGAAGAAACCAAATGGAATTGAAGAAATAATGGGTCAATTGGAAGAAAGTCGAACAAGCAGCAATTTTCTAATTAGGGTTGTGTGAAGAAGAGGTCGCAATTGCAATGACAAGAGATTAAGACCTCGTGAACGCATGGTAAAAGGTCGCAATCACGTGAATTAGGTGTCGTGACTTTAAAGGGTAAACCACCTAGCACCTGGGCATATTGGGAATTTCACAAAATTTATCCCAACCTTTTTTACAGTCATCAACAATCATTATCCAGAGGAGTCTAGAATTTGGAGAAAAAATGATTGTAGAGACAAACTCATCTTCTTAGTTTATAGTAGATTTCATATTGTTCTTAATTTTGGGTTGTGAAATTGAAGGAAAGTTGCCTTACAACTAATCTTTTGGGTTTGAAGATTGTATTCTTAGTAGTGAAATCTTTTTTCCATCTTCATTTCCTTGCATTGCATTGCTACAATTTTGGGTGTAATTGTATATATGAAATTGGGGCTTTTGTGCTAGAAATAGAGAAAGCTATTTGTGTATTTGATTTATTGCTCTATTGTTTTTTCAATTCCTGAGTTTAATATCTAAATTTATGAATTCAAGAGTGCACGTTTGAGTCTAGCTTCCGATGTTTGTGGGTTCCTAGAAAGAGAATTTGTAAAGCGGAGAATTAGGTTATTAATCTTATCTTGCTTTGAGTCCTATATTTGAGACCGAAATGAGATAATTTAGGTGTACTTTGTTGAGTTATAAACTTACTAGAAATAGGGGTTTAGATTAAGGTCTTTGATAGTTTTGTTATTGACTCAGTTGAGACTGAAAGGAGATTTGTGATATAACCCTTGAGACTGAAAAGATATTAGGGTTTATTGATGATGATCTAGCCTACTTATGAATGAATAATGATGTGTTAAATTGCAATGGTTCATATATTGTTGACTCAATTCTAAATTTCCAATTCCCATACATCTCTTGCTTGATATCATCTTGGCCCAAAACCTTTGTTTCATTACCAAAATAACACATAATTTTGTAAATTGTGTGTTTAAGTTTAAACTTGTAACTATTCATTCTTTAACTTTCCAATCACCGACAAATTGTTCACTGTGGGATTCCACCTTGACTCTTAGTTGGGTATTTTTATTGATGAAGATCTCTTACTCTTCGAACTTGTTCTGAGGATAACTTGAACATTATAAAAAATGCCACCGATACCGGGGAACAATTAGGTGTATTGAATTGATTCAAGATTTGTAGTTTACTTATTGCTATATAAATTGTGAATAGTTGTCTTTACAATCTTTTTATTTTGCTTCTATGACTTCTTGTGATAAAGAAATGCTCGGGGATTGTATACACTATGTTGATGACCCAGGACCCTGTAGTGAAGAAATGGGCGTGGTGAGTCAATCTTGGATCATGAGATTGTCTCAAAGGCTTGAAGATAATGGGAAGAACCTACACCTAGTGTCCCAATTGTTGGATGAGTTTCATAGTTTTCACCTTAATCGATGTTTTGAGATTACCCGACTTGGGTTTGGAATTGATACTTTGGAGGCCAATGTGAGAATAAAAATTTGGATATGTGATGCTCCTTGAAAAAAGGTCCACGAATATGAAATGGAGTTGGAGTCTCAGAAAGAAGGGGTTATGTTTAACATGGATGATATCTTGGGCATTTGCAACCGAACCAAGCCATGAAAACTCCAAGATGCCGTAATCAAAGAAATGATACTAAAGTTGAAATAAAAGGCCAAAAAGATCATATATGGAAACTTTACTTTATTTTCAAGAAAGAGTGTTACTCACTTGAAAGCCAAGAATTATGAAGTTCGATGCTCAAAAGTCCTAGTAATCCTCTCACTCTTATCCAATAATCGAGAACGAAAACAGGATTCAAAGTTTGGTAAGAATTGAAGTCGTCAAAGTGGAGAGATCAGATGATATGCTTGATACTCTTTTGAACTCCCTATGCTTTTATGAGTGAAATTGATCTAGAGTTGGGGAGAAGGTTTATTACCTCAAAGTGCAAATAGAAAGGGTGATGTACCCGGAGTCGCGTCGTGACGTTTTTTTGTGTGCTTGATGGGAGGCAACCCATTGATATTCAATCTTGTTTAATTTCTAGATTAGGTTTGATTTTTGTTTTTTGACTAACCATCATAATATCAAAGGTTGGGGTGATGTTTTTAACATGTTTGAATGCATAAAATTGAGTAGGATTGAAGTTTTTGGTGAAAACACCACAAAAACAAGGGTTCACATATTTTTTGATGCGTAGGTGCGCGTGCCTAAAGAATTGGGAAAATTACCCTTTTTGCACTATAATAGCCCAAATGGACAGTAGCCTCAACAAGTTTGGCACTCAATTACTTATCATGATCATGAGATCGTTTGGTCGCGATCATGAGTGACTAGTGTCGTGTTTGCAAAAGGTAAACAAGTCCCATGCCGGGATCACATGGTATGTTGTCGTGATCGTGATGACTGAGGTGAATTTAAAAAAGAGAACAGTACTTAAAATTGTTCAATGTGCCATAAACTCCTAAAGTGTCCCCTACACTTCCCCCTCCTTAAAATTAAGTTGTGTAATCACATATGGCAACAAAAACATCTCCAACATTGTCATCTTCTCCTAAGGTGTGAATCCTCCTCACTCTTAATTTTTTTTCAAGTCTGTCAGTATTTTGAAAATGGGTTGATTCTCGCCCACCAATTTTTAGTACAGATTGTGTGAGTTCTTCAGTGTTTTAGGGTTGTTTAATTTAACGTTTCAAGCATACCTCATCCAATTTTAGGTGTTCAATGATCATAAATAAGTATAAAACCCAACTAAATGAATTGGGGTCAAATCCTACAGGGAGCAGTACGTGTTTCAGATTCAATTAGGAAGTATGAATGTTGTCAAATCAAACATAGAAATAGAAATTATCGATTACAAACATAATCAAGTAAAGGGGTGACACGAATGTCAGATGGGGGATTTTGTTTTAGTTATCAACTACAACAGTCACAAACAATAAGAGTTAACAATAATGAGACGGATTATTGGGATGCAATTGATTATAGGAAAATATAGACAAATGGGTAATTGCAATTACTAGTATATAGATAGATATTAAGTGAGTAGGTTGGACTATAAGGGAGGTAATTTTCTCTAGAAAAATTACCCCGAATCAAGTGATTTCTCTCGAATATCAACAAGCATGAAAATTAAAAGAAGCCCACACCTTAATCCATTCACTTTTTCGATCTAAACGTGTGAGATTGGGTTTAGGATTTGCTCTCTCGAGCCAAACCCAATACCCACAAACTATCAATCAAAAACCATAGGTCTAAAACCTCTCTCTCTCGCAAGCCAAGAACACAAACTTAGAACTGCATTTGCAACTACAATTCTTAAATTAAACCATAATCAATGATTAAACTCACTTTTAAATATCATTAAAACTAACAATTAGCGATACCCATACGCTAAATCAGCCCATAATCACATGATAACACCCTAAGAATTTGGGGTTTTAGCTAGACATTATAAAAAGGTAAAAATAATTACCAAATTGTTTATCCATTAACTAGGTAAAAGTAGTTTCGTCTTTACAATGCTCCAATTTGATGAATCTCAAAGACCCACCTAATTTCTCAAAAGTAAATTTCTTTAATCCTTCAAAGCTAAAGAAGAACTCTAGAGAAAACTCTCTCAGATGTCTAAAGATAGATTGATAATGTCAAAAGATAATAAACTAAATGTTGAAAATCGTATTTATAGTAGCCAAAAGTAAGCTACAAAATCCCATTTGGCGAAGTAAGTCGGGTTCGCCGAACCACTAGGCGAGCCGCCCTTTGGTCTCTTCCATTGCCCTTTCGCCTTGGCATTCAACATCCTCAAAGTCTGTAACTTTGGGCAATCTATCTTGGCTTCGCGGAATCACTCGGCGATTGCCGACTGCCCCTTTTGGTAGTCGACTTGGTTCTTTCCTTCAGAGCTTGGCACACTAGAACTTTAGGCGGTCTTATGAGCCACTCGGGAACACGCTGAGTGCTCTTGGCGATCCTCAGGCTCGTCCATATTCATTTCTTCAGCCTATTTTGTTCCTTTTTGCCTGTTAGTGTCCTTGCTTTGTTCCTCAATCCATATTCCTAAAAATCAAGGATTTAACATCAGTTATGGGCACAAATTAAGCATTTGAGGACACTAAATCTATATAAACAAAACCCTAAATGAGTCCAAAAATCGTACTCATCAACATCCTAACTTAAACTTTTGCTTGTACTCAAGTAAAACTCTAGTTCAGCAGTTCAAAAAGGATGTTTCAAACATGAATGCACACAACAAGAGTCAACTTACTCATGCAAGGATTAATTGTGCACTCAAAGATTCAAATTGTTACTCACCATTATCAAAGATGCTCAAGTTCACAATACTTGCTTCAACTGCAAGTTGAAGCTCAACAAAAGTACTCAAATGCCTTCACAACAAAGATGATTCCATATTCACACACTATTCTTCAACAATTTATAGTTTCGAAATCACATACGACTCTCACGCTCACAAAGATGAACACATGTATTACTTCACCCATAGGTTTGCCCTTATTTTCCAATCAACATTCGTTTCAGCTTAATCAAGATCAAAAAGGTCTTTTCAAGGCTTGTAACGGGGCTGAGTGTAAAGGAATGGTCATTTAGTGTAAAAGAATGGTCATTTACCTTCTCTTTTCACCACACCTCCAACTAGGCTTTTGGCCTAAGTTGGCTATTCAAACGAACCACACTTCATGAGTGCTATGGGTTACTGGATAAAGAGGGGTTACAATTGTCAAGTTTCTTCTAAGAAAAGGATAAAGCTCAAAGGGGTTCAAGAAAAGTTCACACACCTTACAAAGTTGGCCATAAAAAGAGGTATATTGTCAAATGGTTTTGACTCATCAAAATCGTTTCCTAAAATTATTTCAAGAGCTTGCATCAATTAGTCAACCGGACCAATGGGACATATTCTACGTGTCACCACACACAATGTTCAAGGTAAGCTCATCACACAAGGCATTGGTACCAATATCAAATGAAACTCATTCAAGCTAGTGTGTAATGTTCATCACAAGAGACTGCATTCGATAACCAACTAGTGACAACTAGATGCAAAAAATCCACATATTGTCTATGCAACTTCATTTGGCCTCATCATAGCCATCCATTCATTTGTGTTCGATTAAGAGCACTATTCAAGTCATCGGTATTGTTCATAATCGATACTCAAATTTGCACAAGAACAACCACATTAAAACACAACAAGAGGTGGCAAAAATTTTCAAATGGGTCAAAAACCATTTATATTCAAAACAAGGAGCCAAAAGCTCAAATATCCACAAGACAAAATCAACATACAATTTAAAACATAAAAACCCAATATATACATAAAACATAATCACAAGAGGTAGGTATGAAAATACCTCACCCCACCCACAAAAGAAAAACAGTTGTCCTCAAATGCAACTAAAGTAATCAAAAGTCAATAAAAATGACAGAGAGGGAGATAAAGAAGAATTTTGTCTACACAGTCTCTCCATTTGTTGGGGCATCAATGCCCGGGGTCACACTCTGATCTTAGGCATTCGTACCCAGTGTAAGAGCAACACTAGCTCTACTAGAGCCATCCATGAACGTTGCTATGATTGATGTCTAAGTGACTGACTGTACAATCATCTCTTCTAAATTAGGCAAGTCCTCATAGATGGTTGCCTCCTGAGCATCACGCTGATCCTCATCCGTATCTGCCTCTAACTTATGAGCTGCCACATCATCCATAAGGACATCTTCGGTGGTAGCTGGAGGCATTTCAGAACTGTTCGGCACATCCTGAGCCTAAGCTGACTCAAAGAGAGAAGTGAAGTATATGGACTTCAGATAGTCCACATCCTTTCTCAAATTTGAAACCTTAACTTTTAAAGCCGTCACCTCAGAAGTAACCCCCTTTCGACTCTCATTGTAAGAATATCAATAGATGTTTGTAGGGGTATCAAAGCAGCTAAGATGGCTCACTCAATCATCTAAGGCGCCTCAACCTCTAGATGTGTAGCCCTCACATCGACAGAATGGGCTAGGTGACCCATCATAAGAAGCATGGCCTGAGTAATCCTAGTAGGTTGGGAAGCTATAGAAGGACCTGGCGATTGGGGAGGAGTGGAAGCAGGTGTACCTGAAGACCTGGAGGTCGGAGTAGGCAAATATGCCTTTGCAGGTATGGACTTAACATCAACGTCCGGGGATGCATCCATCGGAGCTGCTCTCCTCCTATGTGCCTCATCCCATGTGTACTCGGCCTCTATGTTTCGGATATCTGTTGAGGATGTAGGTGTGACCTCAATGTCTCTCGTCCAGTCACGAGAAACTCTACCCCACCGATATAGTTCTGTAATAAGTACGGCGAAAAGAAGGGATGTATGGCATCTTTTTGGCCCTCATGGCTATCTCCTGCTATATGATTAGTTCCAATTCAATGCTTTTCTGAGCTATGATTAATACGAGATGAGTATCCTTTGGGTGGTGGAGGATGGACTCATTATGTGAGGGTATGATGGAGATGCTTATGAACCCGAACCAATACCGAGCAGTGATATTCAAGTCCTTCTTCTCAATGGGAGCTCTTGCCTCAATCCACCTCTGGGTGGTATTAGAAATAAGAGGAGCAAGACATCCTTTTAGGTCATCCAGAGGTGTCACAGTGGTAGCAAAACTTGACCCTCTATCAATTACAACATTGATATACTCACCACTACATCTCACTTTTTTCCCCTAGACTATGATGGACTCTATCTGAAGGTGCTAGCCTTCTTCTTTCCCTTTGGTACTAGGTCACCGTACGCCGTGTAAAACTCCCAGACCCATGTAGGAATATAGGGGCCACGAAGCCTGGTAAACTGCTTAAACTTGTGGAACCGGAGAGTGTCTCACACATTGAGGTACATGTCCTCTACACCATCCGTGGACAATCTCTTTTCCTCGAGAATGGTCCTCAGTCCCTCGGCCTTTATCCTATTGAGTAGCTAGGGATGAGGACTCTGAACTGGTGGTGCTAGAACCACCGTTTGTGCCAAAGCTGGCACCGTATCATCAGCACGTGGGGTAGCCTCTAGGGTCCTATATAGACCTTGACAACCTCTAGCATGAATCTTAGCCCTCCAGGATTGAAGAGGTTGGTCATCCTCAGGTTTAGACAATGCAGCTTGAGAATCAAAGGACTCCTCATCACTGCCAGAGTTGTCCTCTAGTATCTTCGTTACGAGCGCTTTGACCTTTCCCTTGCCTCCCTATGGAGGTGCTTTTTTGCCTTTTTTAGAAGGAGAAGATGCTCCCTCATTTATCACAATGCCCCATGCTTGTTTGCGGGGCTGCATACCACTCTTGTCCCAGTTGGTCCTAGCCATATTTGCAAAACACATCAAAAAAGTTAGAAACAATTCAAGAAATATGCAACATACAGGTTGCAGAAAGACTCGTTGAACCAATCAACAAGTCGTCGACTCTCTTTGGAGAGCCAGATCTGGCTTAGCAAAAGGACTGGCTTGAAATTCTCACAAAAAAAGGCAGGTCGGCGATGCACAGGGCCCTTCGACGAATCGTTGACTTCACTCGGTGAGCTCAGACTAGCCCGCCGAAACTTACAGTGTGTTTTAGGGGTTAGGGGCGCAAAAATGGGCAATCAAGGGAGACTTTCAGCGAGTCGCCGAGTGAGCTCGGTGAGCTCAGGCTTTCCGCCAAAAGTTACAGACTCTAATCTAGCCAAATCAAGAAATTAAAGGCGATCAAGGGGGACATTGGCGAACCATTGAACAATTCGACGAGCTCGACCCAGCTCGCCCAATTTCTCAACGCGCCAAATTTCAACCCATTTTCCCAAATTCAAACCCGCATCCCCCAAAAACAAAACAAAACAACACACTTATGCAATTAAACAAAGATCCATTCGACCCATGCCATCGGGGTACTCAGACTTTCCCTGGTTTGGCCAAAATTGATAATTTGACGACCTTTGCCCGTAAGAATGACATCAATCGGTCGATCATTAGGCAAAGTATGTCATTTAGCATAATTGGGGTTACTCAGATTTCACCGAACTAGACCCAACAAATATTTATCACAACCCAATAGATTATGATAAATTTTAAAGAACAAAATTTGGGAAATCATCATATTAAGCAATTTAAACACGATTTTGAAACTAAAATAGGCAAACTAGCATACAATTATGATTTCATTACAGGCCCAACACATAACACCAGGATTTAAACAAGTGCATTCGAGTTCAACCTCTATTCAAGAGTTTGGTGTTTGAAAAACCAACCTTTACACCGAAATAAAAGTTTGAAATGCTAGGCGGCAATGAAATCGAAATTTGAGCACAAGATCAAGAGCAAAAAGCAACAAAAGTGAAAAAGTATAGAAAATCTAGAGTATGGGTGAGATTGTATGAGGCTAAAAATGAGAGAATATGAAATATTTTGAAATTTCAAACCTTTGGCCTTTTAAAACCTATCAGTTCGTGGCCCATTCGACGGTATTAGTCGTCCTCACCGAACCACTCGGCGATTCGCCGAGTGGTGACTTACCTCGCCGAGTTCTACAGGACTTTTAGTTAATTTAGGGGTCCAAACGGCAGACAAAATCGGGCTCGTCGACCTATTAGGTAAGTCTCTAATTCATCCCTAGGCCGGCCGAGTTTTACAGACTTCCACCTCTGATTTTCTTTGATTCAACGACGGTCCAGGTTGGGCTTGTTGATAACTATGGCAAGTCGCCCACTGGACTCTTGGCTCTCAACCTGCATTGTTCAAATACATTCCACTTTTCAACCTGCACAGTTAACACTTGTTATTCCAAAAACAAACACAAAGCATTAAAAAACCTTGGGTTGCCTCCCAAGAAGTGCCTTAGTTAACGTCGTGGCACGACATAAGTACCCATTCAAGCATTATTCTTGGGATTTGCGATAGTTACAATAAGCAACCCCTATTTGTGTCTTGGGTTAAGATGCGAAGAAATCTGACCCAGTTGGGTTTCCATCTACTTGATAGAGATGGAGTGTGAGGTCACAATCTGGTTGAGAGTTGATACATCTTCCTTCATTTACTTCAAAACTTTATCGGACCCTTCAACCTTATTAAGAATACGTGAGAGCATACCTTCAGTCCGGCCACCCTCAGAATCTTTGGGCTTTTAACACTCGTGGGGAGAAATATACGAATCCTTCTCCCCTTCTCTTTCCTTCCAAGTGGCTTTACGATAATGCCACTCTCTATCACGGTTCTTCCAACCCTCTTCTCTATTCCAACCTTGATTACCACTCGGCCTTGGGTATTTTGTATGATAGCCTCCTCATTGGTTGGCTAGGAAGTTCACTACCTCATTGTACAATGCTTCAAATTTGGCCTCTTTGGGGTTTACACCACCAACACCGACAACATTAACATTCCTCATACTAGCACCCATGACATTCTTGGCCAAGATATCCAATTGGGTCATCATATTTGACATGTTTTGGTCTCTCTCTTGATCTTTTTCAATCTGCTCTTTTGTCAATTTATAAGTAAGAGGAGAGACTTGACTTCGCGGGTGTACCATGCCCGATTAATCTTTGTCATGCCATCAAGGAGTTGGGCTGCTATTACATAAGGTTGTTCCATTAAACCTTCCAGAGAAAGTTGATCAGCCACTCCCTTGTTCACCAAAACGAGGCTTCTGTAGAAGTATTTAGGCAGTACATTATCAGGCAATCCATGAGTTGGGCAATGCAACATCATCTTCTTAAACCTTAGCCAAGTCTCATGGATTGGCTCACCTTCCAAACATTTGAAGCTTTAAATATTGTCCCTAATTGTCATCATCTTCGAAGGAGGGAAAAATCGCACTTGGAATGCGGTAATAAGCTTGTCCCACGAAGTGATAAATCTCTTGGCAACTTAGCCAACCACTTACATGCTTCTCCCATTAGAGAAAATAGGGACAACCTTAGCCGAACTGATTCTTGAGATATGTTCTTAAAGGAGAACGGTCCACAAAAATCAACAAAATTCCTAATATGCTCATGGGGATCCTCATGAGTCATCCCACCAAACAAACCTTTCAATTGCAAGAGCTGCAACATGGTGCTTGTAATGTGAAACACTGCATTTCCCTCAGTCGGAGGTAAACGAATGGCAACAATTCCACCCACTAAATTTGGGTCATTGAGATTCCCGATTTCATCTTGGTGGCCCAGTTGGCTACCATTGCTTTCATTGACACTTATTTCCTCTGTTTTACACATGCAATACAAAACCAAAACTAAAAGTAAGTAGATTCAACTATGACTAACAAGAATACAATTCAACTTCACCAAAAGAATTTTAAACAACACCACTCCCCGGTAGCGGCCCCATTTTGATCTAACATTTCAAGAACACCTCATCAAATTCTAGGTGTTCAACGATCGTAAATTAGAATAAAACCCAACTAAATGAGTTGGGGTCGTATCCCACAAGGAGCAGTACGTGTTTCAGATTCAATTAGAAACTATAAATGTGGTCTAATCATCCATAGGAATAGAAATTATCGATTAAAAACATAATCAAGTAAAGGGGTGACATGAATGTCAGATGGGGGATTTTGGTTTTTGTTATCAACTACAACAATCACAAACAATAAGAGTTAACAATAATGAGATGGATTCTTGGGATGTGATCGATTCTAGGAAAATATAGGCATATGGGTAATTGCAATTATTAGTAAATAACTAGATTTTAGTGATTAGGTTGGAATATAAGGAAAGTAACTTTCTCTTGAACAATTACCCTGAATCAAGTGATTTCTCTCGAACATCAACAAGCATAAAAATTAAGAGAAGCCCACACCTTAATCCACTCACTCTTTCGATAAATGTGTGAGATTGGGTTTAGGATTTGCTCTCTCGAGCCAAACCCAGATCAAACCAATACCCACAAACCATCAATCAAAAACCATAGTTCTAAAACCTCTCTCTCTCGAACAAGCCAAGAACACAAACATAGAACTGCATTTGCAACTACAATTCTTAAATTAAACCATAATCAATGATTAAACTCACTTTTAAATATCATTAAAACTAACAATTAGCGATACCCATACACTAAATCAGCCCATAATCACATGATCACACCCCAAGAATTTGGGGTTTTAGCTAGACATTATAAAAAGGTAAAAACAATTACCAAATTGATTATCCATTAACTAGGTAAGAGTAATTTCGTCTTTACAATGCTCCAATTTGATGAATCTCAAAGACCCACCTAATTTCTCAAAAGTAAATTTCTTTAATCCTTCAAAGCTAAAGAAGAACTCTAGAGATAACTCTCTCAGATGTCTAAAGATAGATTGATAATGTCAAAAGATAATAAACTAAATGTTGAAAAACGTATTTATAGTCGCCAAAAATAAGCTACAAAATCCCATTTGGCGAAGTAAGTCGGGCTCGCCGAACCACCCAACGAGCCGCCCTTTAGTCTCTTCCATCGCCCTTTCGCCTTGGCATTTAGCATCCTCAAGGTATGTTACTTTGGGCGGTTTTACTTGGCTTTGCAGAATTACTCGGCGATCCGTCGACTGCTTTTTTTCATCGCCAACTTAGCTCTTTCCTTCAGAGCATGTCACACTGGAACTTTAGGCAGTCTGATGAGCCACTCAACGAAATGCTGAGTTCTTTTGGTGATCCTCAGGCTCGCCCATCTTCATTTCTTCAGCCTGTTTTGTTCCTTTTTGCCTATTAGTGTCCATGCTTTGTTCCTCAATCCATAATCCTGGAAATTAAGGATTTAATATCAGTTATTGGCACAAATTTAGCATTTGAGGACACTATATCTATATAAACAAAGCCCTAAATGAATCCAAATCTTGGACTCATCATTGTTGTTGTTGTTGATTGATGTTATATATTGGGTGTTAACATAATTGGGTGTTGGGGTGTTGAATTTTATGTGAAAATGCTTGATTTCATATACTTTTCTTTCATAATCCGAAACCCACATTATATGATCATAATGTAGAAAAACATGGGAATTAGGTGGGTTCATGGGTGCTCATCATAAAAACATGAGATTAACGCAATTCATGTATAAAATATCATAGATCAATCAATTAAATTAATAATAAAAAGAACCCATAACATAAAAGAAAAACCCTAACACAATTTGGGATTTCAAATTATGAAAATTGGATAAGTTTGGAACTCCATGGATGAAAACCATAATACCTCAATGGCAATTTCTTAACTCCAATTGAGGATTAGGAGACTTGACTTGAAACCCTAGGTTCGACCCTTCTTCTTCAAGATTTCTAGAGAGGGAAATATTTGGGAGGAAGACTTGTTCTTCTTTTGTAAATTTGAGAGAATGATTTCTAATGGGGAATTTTGGGGTTAAAACACTTATATAGGCTGTTTCGGTGAAGGGTAAAATGACATAGTATTAGGTTAGAATAATTAGGAAAAGACCCAAAAGCCTTTAAGAAAATAACTGTCGACCTAGTCAGCGGTGGGGAGCTACAGTACGTGGGTGAACCTACGGATCGTCCTGGTCCACTGTCGTTTGGTTCAGAAACTAAGATTTTTGGACCCCACCTACAGCCCATGTGTCCAATGATGAATCGAGGACCCCGAGCCGTAGGTCACCACATTATGATCCTGAATTCAACTAAGTTTGGGACTCACTTATTGTCATGACCCAGGGGTAGCCCGTAGATGTAATATGACACATAGAACCCCGAAAGGAACCATGTAAGACACTTAGCATATCATAACATAAAGCATTAGAATAATAAGAGTAAAAACACATTTAAGTCCAATAATCTTTATAAAGGAAAGAAGACGTCTAGACTTGTCTCAATTAGACATCTATTACAATACTTGAGTAAAAATAGGGTCACAGCCCAAAACAACATAATCCGAAAGTGAAAATACAAGAATGAAACTACAATGATAGTATCCCATCTTCGAATCACGAGGACTCACCACGAGCAAGAAGAAATGAGCAAATCCAAGCTCTAGCCACAATGGGGACCACCTTGAGAACCGGACCCTACACTTGGGAAAAATGTAGGGAAATATGGGATAGTACAAAATTGCATTAAGTATGACAGTCAAAACATGCTAAAAGGGGCATTTTAGTTAATGCATGAAATTTTAATTAGCTAAAGCATCATTTTGGAGATAATGGAAAAGCATAAGTCATAAGCAATATCAACTCATAGATCATCATATCATAATAGGAACATACCACAAATAACATCAAAGCATACTTGTGCAATGCATGAATAAGATCTCATAATCACACCCACACTAAGTAAAGCTTCTTGAGTAACTATAGTTCATATTTCATATTATTGTTCATACTACCATAAAGGAAGATTAGCCTTGACCAATATAGACTATGTGAGATTACCATAGAATCCGGTGTCTACTCCACATCGAAAAGGGGTGTCCTACTTGCCTAAGGTAGAACCATAATCTTAGCTTAGGTGAATCCACTAGCTAAAGACCTATGTGGGCACATAGTTATGGGATAAGGAGATTGCTACTAGAAACCTGCCCTTTCTAACGGGGGAGCTTCCATCTCAAGAAGATACTTTCTAGAAATATACCCTTTCTAGTGGGGGAGCTTCGATCTCATATTCAATATCCACTCGGTGCTAAGCATAATTCCCATGGAGTACATATTAAGTCTTGACTTAAGTTCATATTCATGGAAGAATTCCTTGACACTTAATCCAACATAATTCATAAAGCAACACATAGATTCAACAGGTAAGAATAGCCTTTCAACCCTAGAATCATCATATTGTGAGAACACCTTTCACATCATATCATATTCATACATAATTGTGTACATGAAGATAATCACCCAACAACACAATAACTAGATCATAATCATATTCACTTTACTCTGAAAGTGTTCTAAAAGCATATACATAAACCTCATAATCATGCATAATTCCCATACTTTTCCCTTCAAGGACCATAGATCACCTTCAATCAACACATCTAGAATTACTTAGACATGGATAATAACATGATTCCATTAGTACGATTACTATAAGCATGATCTCATAATACTCTTTTTTCTACAATTCACCCACATCATAAGGTCACAAATTGAGGATATGGGGATTTTATGGATTCTTGGGAAATTTCATCATAAAACTACAATAAATCATCAACTCAATCATAATATAAAGTAATTAAATCAATAGAATCATTTTTGAAAGGAATCCATGACTTAGAGTAAAACGCTAGCTTTTGAGGAATTTCTATCTTTGAAATTAGAGTTTTGAAGGGACTCCATGGATGAAGGACTAACATACATTAGCTTTGAATTCCAAGGAAATTGAGTAGAAAATCTTGCTCCTTCAAACCCTAGCGTCACCTTCCTTTTTCTTCTTCTTTGGAGTTCTAGAGAGAGAGTTTTGGGGAAAAGTTGATTTTGATTTTGGATTTTTGAATTATGAGGAAGATGACTTAATTTGGGGGTCTTAAAACATTATATAGTTAGTCTAATTTAGTTCAAAACGTCACTTAGTATTGATTAAAAATGGAAAACCCCAAAGTGTCCCTCAACTAACTCACTAAAAGCGTTTTAATCCCCACCCATGACCCCCTCACATACGGACCGTGGTTGGACCCACGGCCCATGCTAGTGAAGCGTGGGTCCCGATTCTAGGGCCTAATTCTGCAAGCTTGACCTATGGCCCCTCACCCACGAGGCATGGGGAGGTCTACGGGGCTTGAGTAGCCCCTCGTTGATCACTACCCAAGCATATTTTTGGTGCCTTCCCCAATGACACATGGTTGGTCCTTAGGGTTTGAACCTTGACATTCTAACATGAAAACATTTATTTTAAGGTACAGGGAGGTACGTTTACGACTCTAACCCTCATGTTAAGCTCTATCTTAGCCTACTAGTTTTGGGAGTGTTGCAAGATCGCCCCCTTGGGAGCATTCTTCCTCGAATGACGATCTAGATACTTTATGAAATTAAAGACCCAAAACTAGCAGCCCAACATGCATGAAGTATCAAAATAATGCATAATTCAAAGGAGGCAACTTCAACTCCATTAAAACATAATCAATGCAATACAAGGAAGTAGGAACTACATCTAACAACCCATTATGCATGAAACTCAATATTTCTCATATTCATAGTAGGAACAACCTTCTCCAATTAAAATCATGCTCAACACAACATCATGGAGCCAATATGCAATACTCTCAAAGGCATACTAAAGTATGTTCATCAACTCATCTCATAAAGTAAAATAGGCAACTCATACTAAATGTACAACAACATGAAGAACATATATCATGAAAACTCATTTTCATACTAAACATGAATTGCATCAAGAACATGCATAACATAAGGAAATCATGGAAAAGTTCATATAACATATATGACTCCCAAAACATTACAACTCAAGAGGAACTACTTACCTCAAGCTTGAATAGGAGTAAAAGGAAATAGATGAGGATATCGGGACTTGATATCAGCCTCGGTCTCCCAAGTAGCACCCTCAACTAAGTGATTTCCCCATAAAACCTTTGCAGAAGTTATTTCCTTATTTCTCAATCTCTTGACTTGCTGATCAAGTATCTCTACCGAAACCTCTTCATAGGAAAGGCTTTAGTCAACTCCCAACCCTTCTAAGGATAATGGATACCATATCTCCAATAAATGTCTTAAGCATCGAAACATGAAATACCAAATGAACCAGAGCCAACTCATTTGGTAAATCCAACTCATAGGCAACCTTCCCAATATATTTCAAAATTTGAAATGGGCCTACATACCGGGGACAAAGTTTCCCTTTCTTGTCAAACCTCATCACACCCTTCATGGGTGAGATTTTCAAATAGGCCCAATCATTAACTTCAAATTCTATATCCTTTCTACTCACATCGGCATAAGACTTTTGTCTACTTTGAGCCATTTTCAACCTCTCTCTTAATAGCCAAACTTTCTCAATGGCTTCATAAACCGATTTGGGACAAATAAGAGTAATTTCAACCACCTCAAACCAACCAACCAAAGACCTACATCTCCTACCATACAAGGATTCAAAGGGATCGATACCGATACTTGAGTGATAACTATTATTATAGAAAAACTCTATTAATGGAAAGTGGTCATCCTAATTACCTTTGAAATCTATAACACATGCCATCAACATATCTTCTAATGTTTGCATGGTACGCTCCGCTTTCCCATTGGTTTGGGGATGAAAGGTCGTGCTAAGCTTAACCTTAGTACTAAGCCTTTTTTGGAATGACTTCCAAAAGTGAGAGTAAATTGAGTTCCCAATCCGAAATAATAGATAAAGGAACTCCATGCAACTTCACTATCTCACTTATGTACAACTTAGCATAGTCTTCCGCCGAATAAGAAGCTTTGACAGGAATAAAGGGGGCCGATTTTGTCATCCCATCTATAATGACCCAAATAGAATCATTTAGCCTTCGAGTGCGAGGCAAACCCACAACAAATTCCATATTCATATTTTCCCACTTCCAAGTGGGAATATTTATATTTTGGGACAAGCCTCCCAAACTTTGATGCTCAACCTTAACTTATAGACAATTAGGAAATTTGGCTAATATCTCTCTTCATACCATTCCACCAATAGACTTTCCATAGATCACAGTACATCTTGGTAGCTCCCAGCTGAATAGAATATTGAGAACTATGAGCTTCCTCTAGAATTTATTCCCTCAACCCATTAACATCCGGAACACATAACCGATCTTGGTACCTAAGCACCCTATCTCTCCCCTTAGGAGAAATCCTCAACGGACTTCTTGAGTACCGATTCTCTCAACTCAACTAATAAAGGATCAAGTTCTTCCTTAGACTTCACATCCATCACAAAGGACGATTCGGAACCATTATGGACCATGAAACCACCCTTGGTGGAGTCACTAGTTGGAAACCTTGTCGAGCCAATCTATGCACCTCATGAACCGATTCTTTATTTTCATCTTCTACATGAGCCACACTACCCATGGACAATCTACTAAGTGCTTCCTCTACAACATTGTCTTTGTCGGGGTGATAAAGGACGCTCATGTCATAATCCTTTAGTAACTCTATCCACCTTCGTTGATGAAGATTCAAGTCCTTTTGACTAAACACATATTGAGACTCGTGTGATTGGTGAAAACATCCACATGGGCCCCATACAAGTAATATCTCCATATTTTCAAGACAAACACAATCGCTGCTAAATCAAGAGCATGGGTCGGATAATTCTTCTCATGGACTTTAAGTTTCGTTGAAGAATAGGCAATCACCTTACCATTTTGCATGAGGACACATCCCAACCCCACTCTAGAGGCATCACAATGTACAAAAAAACCATACGTACCTTCCGGTAAGGTCAACACTGGAGCGAACGTCAATCTATCTTTCAACTCTTGGAAGATTTTCTCACAAGCATCCGACCACTCAAATTTAGCTTTCTTTTGAGTCAAAGTCATAAATAGAGAAGTAATAGAGAAAAACCCCTCAACAGACCTCCTATTAACCAAATAAACCCAAAAAACTTCTAATGTCGGAAGGAGTTAGAGGTCTAGGCTAACTCTTGACCGCATCCATCTTCTTAGGATCTACCTCAATACCCTTGCTTGATAAAATATGACCAAGGAAAGTTACGGATCTTAACCAAAATTCACACTTTGCTAAACTTTGCAAAACGTTGTTGGTCCTTAATAACTTGCAACACAATCCTTAAATGGTCCACATGTTCATTCTCACTCCTTGAATTGATCAAGATATCATCGATAAACACAACCACAAATATGTCTAGGAATTGCCTAAAGACTCTATTCATCAAATCCATAAATGTCGCCAGAGCATTAGTCAACCCAAATGAAATAACAACAAATTCAAAGTGACCATATCGGTTTCTAAAGCCTGTCTTGGGAATATCAACCCCTCTCACCCTCAATTGGTGATAACCAGAACGAAGGTCAATTTTGGAGAAATAGCTAGCCCCTTGAAGTTGGTGAAACAAATCATCAATTTTTGGAATGGGATATTTATTCTTCATGGTCACTTTTTTCAATCACTACAATATTTTAGGCCTAAGGCCACACTAAATCTGGAGAACGCTTATAAAGTGTTGCCTATAATATTTTTGGGTACACTTTTAAAGTGTAGCCTTAGCTTTTACCTTTTTGCCACGGTAACATTAGCTACACTTGTAAAACATACTCTTTAGTGGTAAAAGTTACACTTTATAAGTGTTGCCATATCGTGATAGATTTGGCAATGCCTATTTACGCATATGACTACACTTTTAAAGTGTGCTATTTTTATAATTTTAAAAACAACACTTTACAAGTGTAGACTTATAATTTTTCCCAAAGTTTTCACTAAATATTGTACTCTCTCCAATGTATTTAACATTCCCCCCAATTTCTAATTTGTCAAAAAGCGAACCCATAAAAGAAAAATTCTATACAAAGAAACACACTCTAAAAAACATTTTACCCCAAATTAAAATAGGAGCTGCTCTTTATCCAAATCAAAATAGGAGCTATTTTTTTGCCCAAAATGTTTTGCCCCAAATAAAAATATGAGTTGTTCTCATACCCTAAACCCTATTTCCCTCTCCTTCTCATTTCCATCCATAAATTCTCCATTGTAACCTTATCGAGTTCATTGTTCTGCAAATCTCATCGTCATTGTGTATTTCTCTCTTCTTTGATGACATATGGTGATTTCCCTAGTCCTTCCTTGCCTTCAACCAGGAAACTAGGAAAACAACTTCAAGAATTCCAACATCGTTCGAAGAAATTAAGGAATCTACGGGAGCAAATAAGAGCTCTGGCAAGGGAGATACAATCAGTCACTCTACTTATATATTGGATCCTTATTCTCATTCATCAGACTAGCTTCGTTGGTATTTGAAAATTATAATTTATATAGTTATATTTTCATTCTATGCATTTTTGAAATGTTAGATGCAATTTTAGATCGTATTAATCTTCACTTTTTCAGAATTTCTATTTCATTATATTACATAAAGATTAAACTCGTTATCCATTTAAGTTGGTCAAGTATTCTGGAGTGGTGCTATAAATTGAGTTTTGAAATGTTTGTGATTCATTTTGTTTAATTTTAGATTATGTGAGCCTATGTATTAGTAAGATGCTTTTAGTTTTAGGTAGCATGGACAACATGAGTAAGCTAAGATTAATATATTTATCCAAAAGCTTGTACATGTCTTAGGAAGTTTATATTTTTACACTGATAGGGTGATGTCGTTGGTGAGATGAGGGCATGAGGCACTTCCCATTAGAAGGGGAAAAACAATAACATAATGGGTTGGCATTTTGTCTTGATCTTCAAGACTAGTTCTTCTTTCCTTGTTCTTTTTTTCATTTGTTCTCTTTGGGGAATACAAGCGACAGAATTAAATATGCCATTTTCCAATTTAGGAGAGAATTCTGTTAGTTAAACACTTGAACTAAACTTAAAGAAATCTAAACAATTGATTTGTTTCCTTTGATTTCTATTTTTTGTATTCATCTGATGCATTTAATCTGATTAAGAGAATCTAAAAATTAAATTGATTCTCAAATATAAATTAGATCAAAATGCTTTTTGGATCCGCAAAGTCTCTTAAAAGGGTGATTTAGATGTTTCAACTCGTTAAGATGATCAAAAGTTTAAATGAAGAAAATGACAGAGAATTAGCTCTATTAGGCATTTGCATTTCATGAATCATTAATATGCAAGCTGTAGGATCTATTGTGAAAGGTCACTTGGGTATTGGATAACAACTTTACCATTAAGAGTCTATAAAAGAACCATTGTTTATTTTTTGTGGATGAGTTCCACATGAAATATAGTCAATATTTTAATCTTCAATATCCTGTACCACTTACGTTGTACTACAATTATTGAATATAAAGAATGTCCTATGTGGTTTAAGCCAAACTATACTGTAAAGTAATGTGAAGTTTGTGTTTTATTCTATGTCAAAGAACGCAAGGCTACATGTTCTACAGTTGGTCATTTAATATAAATGAATTACGTACTTGCTAACTTATGTGGATTACGTACGTGCTAAATTATATAATCATAGCATCGGGTTTACTGTTGGATTATTAACCTCACTTGTGTATTACTCTTCAAATTAGATGATTGATTATCTCTAACATATGAAACAGGGGTCTGACTGGCGAGAGGATAGTGAAGAGACTCCGGCTTTCTAAAGGTATAATGGTACCTGATTCTACAAGTATTTATGATGCTTGCCGCAGGATGGCTGCTCGCAGAGTTGATGTTTTATTACTGACTGACTCGTATGCATTACTATGTGGTATATTGATGGATAAGGTTAAAACTCAATCCTTTTTTTCACTCAGTAGACTCAAGTATAAGTTGATATAGTTGACTTACTCTTCCTTTTTGTATCTTTGTTTCTTTCTTCCTGAAGGAAATACAACCAGAGTTATTGCATGTGAAGTCAATATTTAGAAAACATCTATTTCATAGGATATGACAAAACATCCTATTTTTTGTGCTTTCAGACACACTTATTGTAGAAGCATTGCAAAAAATGGTGCTAGGTTGGTGTATTTGAAATAACTGAATATATTACTGTTTTGCAACTTTATGCTACATCTCACCCTGAGTTTGGTTGGTTACTTACTCACTGTTGGAAAATTTAGACATTTTCTAGTTGTAGAAAATGGTGAGGTCATTGCTTTGCTTGATATAGCCAAAAGTCTTTATGATGTTGTTGCTCGCCTTGAAAGGGCAGTAGAGAAAGGAAAGGCAATTGGAGTTGCTGTTGAGGGAGTTGAAAAAAACTGGGGAGCATATGTTTCAGATTGGTTGTCGAACATTTTGTCTTGTGTTATTGATTACTTAACCCAGTTCATGCGACTCATTGATGGTCATTGCAAGTGATGTTTGTTAACCTTTTTTCATATTTTAATTAATTAATGATTCTATTTTTTCTAGTTCTGATTCATGTCTTCTAACACATTCCATAGGAACTCTTACCTAGGTTTCCCTAACTAGCACAATCAATATTGCGCAAGTTCTTTTTCATGTAACTGATATGCCCATAATTCCAAAGCTCAAGAGGTACATTTTCTATATTACTACTAAACAATATTAATAAGCAATATATCATAACGGTAAAAATGACTTTTGATATAATATTCATTTCCTTTCTTGTATATTTCCATTTTGTAATATCATTGTCTAATACCTAAGAATAATCCACCATATAAAACAAAAGAGCTTACAGAGAACAATGAAAAAGTTGCACAAATATAGTATTGTAATAGTTTGCTTTCAAAATTTTCTAAGAAGTCAGATTTTGTAAGACATAGGAAGATTTTTATGTGCACTGTAATGTTGTCAAGTTGTTTGATGATATGTTTGAAGAGTTGAAGTAACTGAATTTATTTTTATTGCTTCTTTTTCTTATCTTCACAGGAATAAAAGTGATTCTGTTTGGTTAACATATAGTCGTATACTCCTGAAAACAAAAATATATACAGTTATGTAAGTTCTTGTATATCAGTTGTGGTAGTAAATATATGAAGAGACATGTTTCTACATAACCTATACCAACAAAAAAAATTAGTCCAAGATTCTAGGACTGACTGTGGTGAACAATTAGGTCCTGAACTAGCAAAAACATCTACTTCCCAAAAGTTAACAGATGTACAAAGTAGTCGGCGCCCTGCTCTATGGGGCCACTCTCTTGTGAGTATCATTCAAATAACTGTATAGTCTATTTTTCTCCTACCTATTACACATATATGTGTTATTATGTAAGAGTTAGAATTTACAAATTAAGTTAAATTTGGTAATTCAGTCATTGCCACTTATTTGACTATTCCTCTTCTTTTCTTTTCTTTCTTTGAGTCTAGGCAAAGAAGAACTTCTCAATGGAATCAATCAATGTCCCTCTTGATGATGTGTAACTGGTGAATTTATCAAATGTTGACTTTTACATTGAAGATAGGGTAAACTATAAAATAAATTTGACTAAATAGAGAACAAAAACTAATATGAGTAAGCACAACAAGTATGAACAAACAAAAAATATCTATCATTTCCTATTTTATCCTGCTTTGAAACAACTAGAAGTAGAAGTTGGAAAGCTGAAAAAGTGAATTGGTGATTCTGTATTGTAATTTTAAGCTTTTACATTGGTGATATATAAACATCTATGGCTGTGTTTTTATTTGAGCAGAAAGATTGAGGAGCTTGAATTGAAGAAGAAGCAACAAGAAACCAAAGCTATTGAAACTTCAAGGAAAGTTATTCCAACAATGGTATTTATTTCCAAAAGCCAAAAGTTTGTCATTTGAGTGGTTTCCAAATTAATACTCAACCCGTTTGGTAATTATACTTCATGTTCTATTTCTGTGGCAGGAAAAGTGCAAGAAACAATTAATGATAGTCAATTCAGATTTCATGGCAAAAGTGGAGGTATTCTAATTAATCAACCTATATGTATGTTATTGCCTTGCATATGGAATTAGATGCAACTTACACTTCCATAGCTTCATATTATGCTATAACTCACATTTGAGATACCCAACTCAATCATTTTTGATGTCTCTAATCTAATCCATCAAAAATGCACTATTCCCCTTTATGGTTCTCTGAGTTTTTATGTCTGGTTAGGAAGAAGGGAAAAGGGAGAAGTGGGACTTAATTACGTTTGATTAGTGAGGAAGTAGAGAGATTCATGGTATTGTAGGATATGCATGTTACTGTAGCAGTCATGATATTTTTAGTACTAGTAATTTCTATAGACTATTAAATGTTAATTGTGTGATGAATACAGGAAAAGTTTTTGAACTTGGTGTCTAAACTGGAAGAAAAAGATAAGGCAATCACAAGATTTACAAGAGTGATACGATATTGTTTACATACTATATAGGCCATCCCATTCTAATTTAATACAACTTCTACTACAATATACCAATATGAAATTGGCAATCAAACAGAATCCTACAAGGACAACACTAAGACATTTAGTTGAAGCAGGTGATGGCTAATCTTTGTAGTCTTCGAGTTTTGTGTACTTTTGAATTTGTTGTTGAGTCTGTCACTAACATCAACCTATTTTCCTTTGTTTCTAGGATCACATTTGTTAGTTGTAGGTTTCTGAACCTGTTTCTGATCTTGTCTCAAAGGAATAGCATTTTGGCTGACTTGCTTATTTACAACAGGTTGTAATGAATTTCAGAATTAATGTTACTTACTTGATTAGGAGAATAGTTGTGAGACTTACTTGTCTGCAGTAGAGTGTCTTGGTGTCGTTGGGGTTGAGTTTCCTCTTTTTCCATGTTTTGTTTGGTGCGACTGCTATCCTTTTTACATGTCTGCATTAGATTATCTTTGGATATTTCTCATGTTGCCCTGTTCTTTGGCCTGTAGTGGACTTGGAGTTAGATATTACTCTTATATAGCAGCTTCAATCTGCTATAAATATGCAAATCTGCAATATGCTATAAATCTGCAATATGCTATAAATCTACAATCTACTATAATCTAGAAAGAGTTGAGCTCTTCAATAACTCTCTGAACTCAGAAAATTTTGACCAGTTAATTCGATAATTGCTGCAAAAGAACTTCTTGCCTTTTCACTCCAACAGAACTTCTTATCTTTTCTATAACTGTTGCAATCTGATTTGTTGTACATGGTTTGTTTTGATTTTTAATTTTATTTTAAATGTGTAGGGAAATAGAGGTGATCAAATTTGAAGGGTCGCCACAAGTCAATTTGATCTCATTGAAGTGGATGATGAAGAGTTTTTGAATTATTGTACAAGTTTGAATACATTATATTTGATTTTGTGAAATATATTCAGAGCTAGACTATATTGAACTATTGTAAGAGTACTTTTTGAACTATTGTATAAACATATTTAGAATATTGCATTATAAGTACGTGTATTGTACATAAGACATACTATCTTTTGAAGTTTATTGCAAATCTATATATTTTAATTACTTATTAGCTAATTTGATGCTTGAGATTATTTATTGCAAAATAATGTTGGTGTTTTTTAATTAGAAATTGTGGCATATAAATATTTTATAGCCAAAATAATATTCCCACACTTAAAAGTGTAGCCTAGGACTGTAAATTGTGGTATGCACATGGGTAAGGACTACACTTTAAAGTGTTGTCATACATAAGATAAAAAAAAAAGCAACACTTTAAAATCGTGGGAAATAAGGAAGCAAAGGCCACACTTCAAAGTGTAGTCGTATGAGATAGAAATGTTGCTATATAAGGTACTGCAAAGCGTGGCCTTTTTGCCTTTTAGGCTATGCTTTTAAGCGTAGCTGATAAAGCAACACTTAAAAAGTGTTGCCTAAACTCTAAGGTTATGCTTCTTTCGGCCACCCCTGGAAAAGCGTGGACTAAAGTCACTTCTTTAACTTCTTTACCTTTGGCAGAAAGTGATGGGTAATTCCACAATTGATGGCCGGTATTACCACATCCGAAACAAACACCCGTGCCGGCTAGGCACTTCCTATCATGTTTCTTCCCACATTTTGCACAATCCAACCTATTAACATAAGAGTCACTCCCATTACCTCCTTGAGGTTTAGGGTTAGACACCCTATCCTTATTGACCCTTGGTGAAGCATTAGAGTAACCTTGGTTGGAAAACCTTTGTTTGAACTTTGTCGATCTTGTCCATCAGACCTACCATTGGAGAAATTCCCATCACCGGTTCTAGATATTTTCACCTCCCTATTATTGTCTTGGATTTTTTCATCTTCCATTTTATGGGCATACACCATAAGACGTGAGATGTCCATATTATCATGAAGCATTGCCGAATGGCATTCTTTTCTAACCAATCTAGACACACCTGTCAAATACCTACTCATCATATCCCTTGAATCCTCCACCAAAGGCTAAGCATAGACAATTGAGTAAACTTTAGAGAATACTCCTAAACACTCGTACCTCTTTGACGAAGGTTAATGATCTCTTCCACCTTAGTTTCTCATCAACTCTCGGGAAAAGAACCTATCAAGGAACACCGATTTGAACACTTCCCACTCTATGGGACCCACTCCTACCAGCCTATTGTTCTTCCATTAATTATACCACACTTGTGCCACACTCTTCAATTAGTAAGCGGCCAACTCTGCTCTCCACCAAAGTCACCCCCATAATATCAATTATTTTATAAAACTCTTCCAAAAATATTTGAGGGTCCTCTCCTACTTTGGAGCCATAAAATTCGGGAGGGTTCATTCTAGAAAAATCCCTAACCCTTGAAGCGGCCGAATTCATATTAGGGTTCACATGAGTCCCAACATCTCTATTGGCCTGAGCCGTCACAACTTGGGCTTAAGTAGTCAAAGATTGAGCTTGAGTTGTCATAGCTTGGTCCAACATTTGAAAAGCCAACCTAAACTCCACATCCAACATAGCTGAAGGATTAATCGATGCTTGATTAGCTTGAGTAGGAGATTTTTATTCATATTGTCACCCACTATTCTTCTTGCATTAGCCCTTCGTGTATTCATTTCTTGAATACAAAAGAGAAGGATTAGGAGAGAGACTTTTATAGAGTTAAACTCTAAGGCACGACTTAAGAGTAATGAAAGAAGTGAAGTTTCCTAAACATCTTATAGCCTCTCATTCATAAATGTGGTGCGCTTCACACTCATGAACAAGATTCTACTAGACGTGGTTTATGTGACATTATCCTAGAATCATTTTAAACCTTAGGCTCTGATACCAAGTTTATCACGACCTAAGGGTACCATCCTAGATGTAACAAGGCTCATGGAACCCCGAATGGCACCATGTAATCCACTTAGCCTATCATAACATAAAGCATTAGAACAATAAGAGTAAAAACACGTTTAAGCCCAAAAATCTTTATAAAGGAAAGTGGAAGTCTAGACTTGTCTCAATTATCCATCGATTACAATACTTGAATCAAAATAGGGTAATAGCCCAAAACAACATAATCCAAAAGTGAAAATACAAGAGTGAAACTATGCTGATAGTATCCCATCCT
Source organism: Solanum commersonii (assembly GCA_029007595.1). Lineage (NCBI taxonomy): Eukaryota > Viridiplantae > Streptophyta > Magnoliopsida > Solanales > Solanaceae > Solanum > Solanum commersonii. The sequence continues at coordinate 686,890 of JAJTWQ010000192.1, forward strand.
GGAATCACGAGTACTCACCACAAGCAAGGAGAAATGAGCAAATCCAAGATCTAGCCACAATGGAGACCACCTTGAGAACCGTACCCTACACTTGGAAAAATGTAGGAAAATATGGGTTAGTAAAAAAATACACTAAGTATGGTAGTCATACACAAAATCATGAAAACATGCTAAAAGGGACATTTTAGTTGAATGCATGCAATTTAATTAAGTTAAAGCATCATTTTGGAGATAAGGGAAAAACATAAGTCATAAGCATAATCAACTCATAGATCATTATATCATAATAGGGACATACCACAAATACCCTCAAAACATACTTGTGCAATGCATGAATAAGATCCCTTAATCCCATACTAAGTAAAGCTTCTTGAGTAACTATAATTCATATTTCATATTCTTGTTCATACTATCATAAAGGGAGATTAGCGTTAACCGACATAAACCATGTGAGCTTACCATGGAATCCAGTGTCTACCCCACACCGAAAAGGGGTTGTCCTATTTGTCTAAGGTAGAACCATAATCTTAACTTAGCTGGATCCACTAGCTAAAGACTTATGTGGGCACATAGTTATGGGATAAGGAGATAGCTACTAGAAACCCGCTCTTTCTAACGGGGGAGCTTCCATCTCAAGAAGATAGAAACCCGCCTTTTCTAGCGGGGAGCTTCGATCTCATATTCAATATCCACTCGGTGCTAAGAATAATTTCCATGGAGTACATATTAAGACTTGACTGAAGTTCATATTCATGGAAGAATACCTTGACACTTGATCCAACATAATTCATAATATAGCGCATACATTCAATAGGTAAGTGTCATGAACTAGGGGTATCCCCTAGATCTAACACAATGTACTTGACCCTGAAGGGGTCTCATACAAGCCCTTATCATATACATAAGAACGTAGGGAAAAGTGCAGAAAATTTAAAACTTTTCTTTACAATCAAAATCTTTTATAAAGTGAGAGAGTCTATACACAATGTCTCAAACCATCTTTAGCAATTGAATTAAAAACTCTTGAATACAATCTTAGGGACACAACCCTTACAAAAAGTCTAGCACATAAAAGAAAGACATAAAAGACATATGGTCAAGCCCTCGAATACCATGAGGACTCACCAATCTTCTTCTTCTTGATCTACTAAGGTCCTGGCCACGAGGGTAGAATCTGATATCTCTAAACCCCACACTTATAGAAAACATAGAAATATGGGTTAGCACAAAATGTACTAAGTATGGAAGCCATATATAACAATCCTTCAAAACATGCATAAAAGGGACATTTTATTTGAAACCATGCTATATGCCACTTTTGAACATCATATTTGAAATAGTTGAAGAATGTAGCTCATAAGACAAACCATGCACAATTCATCATAACGTAAAGGACATCATCATAATCACAAGCATAGTCTCCAACACAACATAATGCAAACTCCAATCTTCGCAAGACATAGTTCACATACATAATTACATACCAAGATCATATCATCATAATAGAACAATCACATAAGCAACCCTAAGCATAGTTGTGAAATGCATAGATAGGATCCCATAATCCTATCTACACTAAGTATCACTTATAGGCCACCATGATCATGCATAACATAAGTTCATATATCTTCATAGCATAAGGAAACCAAACCATAACCCCACTATAAGTCTACTTGTGCAATGCATAAGTGAAGTCCTATACCCCCACTCACACTAAGTAAAGCTCATTAGGATTTCATAAGTATAGCTCATGTTCATGATTCATATAAAACATACATTTAAATCAAAATCATCATATCATAAGAGAGACATACAATGCCCACTCTCAAAGTCTACTTGTGCAATCCATGAATGAAGTCCCATACCCCCACTCATACTAAGTAGGACTTCTTAAGGAACCATAATACATAACACATGTTCTTATCGTAATTCATATTCTTATCATATGGGGAAATAGCCTTAACCGATATATACAATGTGAGCTACATGGAATCTGGTGTTCTACCCACACACCAAAAAGAAGTGTCATACTTAACTAAGGTAAAACGTACAAAATTGATTTTAGGTGGATCCACTAGCTATATATCTATGTGGGGACATAGTTATGGGATAAGGAGATTGCTACTAGAAACTAGTACTACTAACATAAAAGGTTTCCATCTCATGAGATAACTTACATTGGGAAGCCAGACTTTCTAGCGTGAAAGCTTCCATCTCGCTTTCATATCCACTAGATGCTAAGAATTATTCCCTTTAAAAGTCATATTAAGTCTTTACTTAAGTTCGTGTTTACGGAAGGGTGGCTTAACACCCAATCCAATACAACATCATGACATAGCTCATAGATTCATTAGGTCTCAAGCTAGAATAGGAATAGGAGGAATGGATGAGGATATCGGGACTCTAAATAAATTTTTCTATCTAAGCACTTGATCACCCCCTTGGGAGTAAGCCCTTTTTCTAACACCTCAAATACTACTCCTTTCGAACAAACCCAAAGCATTACCAAGACTTATTATAACCTGGTACCGGGTTCTAACAAAAATAGAGGTCTAATGACCATGCATCCAAACTCTACCAAGGTTAACAAGAGTAACTCTATGGGACAAGGGAATCATGGGACACATATAGCATCGAAGACTCAACAATCATAAAATGAGTTAAGGAGGACTTATCATCTAAGGATAGAAGAGGAATATAAGGGAACATAAGGATATTGGGACATCTCATTGGCCCTTGGCCTCCCAAGTGGCACTCTCAACTAAAACCCTTACTAAATTACCATCGTCAACATTTTCTAGGCATCACTTAAACACCATTATCCATCAAATCCCCCATCACATCCTAAAACTCATTATGACTAAGTGGGATTCCACCAACATACACACATAACCATAATCAAACCCAAGTACACTAAGGACAACATAAAAGCTCATTATGTCCAATTTATCAAGTCACAAAAGACAAGTACTACTGGAATAGAAATGAGCATGAAACACATACCGGGAGAAACATTAGGAGGTTACTCTTGATCACCTCTAGATTGGAGAGCTTATGATCTATTCTTCTTCAGATCCTTCCCACCCAAGCCAATTGGACCGGAGGAAGGGTAGGGTTGGGATCTACGACGACTATCCTCTTCATTCTTAGCAACCTTAGGGCAATGCCTTATCTTGTGGCACAACTCACCACAAACAAAACAAGCATTAGATCCCTCTAAGAATTCACCCTCATGTCTTCTATCATACTTACTACACCCCAGTAATAGGATCTCACTACCATCTCCTTGAGACTTGGGGCAAGACACCCTCTTTTGGTTAAAATTTGGGGGAATCTTGGAAGAGCTTTGACCATAAAATCTTTCTTGAGAGGGGTCATCATCTTCAACTCTATACATCTTTGTTCCTCTACATCTCTCTTCCAAGTTTCTCCCTTTCAAACCATTGAGCATGAAACACAAGACAATCAATATACATATCATTCTGAAGCATAACCATACTAAGTTCTTTTTCTATCAAGTCGGATACACCCGACACAAACATACTCATCTTCATCCTAGGTTTGGCCACTAAGGATGGAGCATATCTTGGCAACCTAGTGAATACCCGAGCATACTCCTTAACACTCATCCTACCTTGGTAAAGGTTAATAAACTCAAGTATCTTAGCCTCTCTCATTTCTAAGGGTAAAGCCTATCAATGAACCCATTCTTAAAGCTTTCCCATTCCATGGGGCCCGCTTCCACCGGCCTCACTCATTTCCATTGAATAAACCACATTAGAGCAACATCCTTCAATTGGTAAGCAGCCCATTATGCCTTCTCTACCGGAGTTACTCCTGAAAGGTTCAACACCCTAGAGACCTTATCTATAAACTCTAGAGGATCTTCATCCATCTTTGAACCATAGAATGCTGGAATCTCTATCCTGACTTGAGTCAACAATTGAAAACCATACTTAATCTTATCACTAGACACATACTCCCCTATAGGGACATTTGGAGCTTGGGGAGGATCTTGGAGGGGAACCTCTTGCTCCACATTGCCTTCCTCCTTCCTTTCAACATGAGCCCTCAAATTAGTCATACCCTGAAAATCACAGGGCACACATTAGGAGAAAGACCTAATAAAACTAAACACTAGGGCATGACTTAGAGAATAAAGAAGTGAAGTTTTTCATAACATCTGATAGCCTCTTATTCATAAACTGTGGTGCGCTTCACATCTATGAACAAGACTTTACTAGATGTGGTTTGAGCCATCCTAAACTTATTCCAAAACCTTATGCTTTGATATCAAGTTTGTCACGACCCAGGGGTACCCCCTAGACGTAATACGGCACACTTGACCCCGAAGGGGTCTCATACAAGCCCTTATCATATCATGACATAAGAACATAGGGAAAAGTGCAAAAAATTATAAACTTTTCTTTACAATCTAAATCTTTTATAAAGTGAGAAAGTCTATACACTATGTCTCAAACCATCTATAATATTTGAATAAAAAACTCTTAAATACAATCTTAGGTACACGACCCTTACAAAAAGTCTAGAACATAAAAGAAAGACATAAAGGACATATGGTCAAGCCCTCGAATACTATGAGGACTCACCGATCTTCTTCTTCTTGATCTACTAAGGTCCTAGCCACGAGGGTAGAATCCAATATCTCCAAACCCTACACTTATAGAAAATGTAGAAATATGGGTTAGCACAAAATGTACCAAGTATGGAAACCATGCATAAAAATCCTTCAAAACATGCATAAAAGGGACATTTTATTTGAAACCATGTTATATGCCACTTTTGAACATCATCTTCGAATAGTTGGAGAATGTAGCTCATAAGACAAATCATGCACAATTCATCATATCATAAAGGATATCATCATAATCACAAGCATAGTCTCCAACACAACATAATGCAAACTCCAATCTTCGCATGACATAATTACATACCATGATCATATCATCATAATAGAACTATCACATAAGCAACCCTAAGCCATAGTTGTGAAATGCATAGATAGGATCCCATAAGCCTATCTACACTAAGTATCACTTCTAGTCCACCATGATCATGCGTAACATAAGTTCATATATCTTCATAGCATAATGAAACCACACCATAACCCTATTATAAGTCTACTTTTGCAATATATAAGTGAAGTCCCATACCCCCACTCACACTAAGTAAAGCTCATTAGGAAGTCATAAGTATAGTTCATGTTCATGATTCATATAAAGCATACATTTAACTCAAAATCATCATATCATAAGGGAGGCATACCATGCCCACTCTCAAAGTCTACTTGTGCAATGCATGAATGAAGTCTCATACCCCTACGCATACTAAGTAGAACCTCTTGAGGAACCATAATACATAACTCATGTTCGTATCATAATTCATATTCTTATCATATAGGTAAATATCCTTAACCGATATAGACCATATCAGCTACATGGAATCCGGTGTTCTACCCCCACACCGAAAAGAGGTATCCTACTTGCCTAAGGTACAATGTATATAATAGCATTTAGGTGTATCCACTAGCTATATACCTATGCGGGTACATAGTTATGGGATAAGGAGATTGCTACTAGAAACTTGGACTACTAACGTAAAAGGTTTTCATCTCATGAGATAACTTACATTGGGAAGCCAAACTTTCTAGCGTAAAAGCTTCCATCTCACTTTTATATCCACTCGGTGCTAAGCATAATTCCCTTTAAAATTCATATTACATCTTTACATAAGTTCGTGTTAATGGAAGGGTGGCTTAACATCCAATCCAATATAACATTATGACATAGCTCATAGATTCATTACATGAGAATGACCTTTCAACCTTAGAATCTTAATATGTGAGTAAACCTTTCACATCATATTCATAGTGTGTTCATGAGAATAGCCTTTCATTCAACACTACGAGATCATCATAGTCATAATAGTTCATACATAATAAAGTGTAAGGGTATGGGGAGAACTACCTTTCAACAATTCCACAATTACACAATAATCATAAGATCTTCACTTTATAAGTGAATCATAAGCTTATACACAATTCTCATAAAGTTGTACAAACCCTCATAACTTTTCCCTTCAAGGGCCATGAACCACAAACAACACCTTAGTCGCATCATGGTCATATTTATGCATGGGGTGTATGCGTGTGATTTTCCTTTCAATGACACAACAACAACATTATCATCATAGACACTTCACTGTCAAAGTGGTCATAAAACATGCACATAATCCCATAATCATGCACATACCTCATATCTTGCATTCAAAGGTCATATTGAGTCAACACATATAAAATTCAATACATGAAGCATAGATATTATCATGACTCAAGTAACACATTCATTTCATGCATAAACTCATGTGATTATATTATAGGTCGTGTGGGTGTAGTATATTCACAATAAGACCATATACAACTCAACATACATAATAGCCTCCTTCTTAAAGCCTTAACACCCTTATTTTATTCATTTTAGCTTTTACTCTTAAAGCCCTAGGAGTCATCTTCATGTTACAAGCCTTACTCTCAAGCAATGCCTCACATGATCATTGTGTATACCTAATTCTCAAGTTAACCTAACCCCATGCCTCATTCTTGATCAATTATGGTCATATAGATGACATACCACTCAATCTCAATACTACACAACCATGATCCATTCAATTCAATTCATGTCTAGAAGTTTTACCCTAAAGAAATCCATGTCTAGGTCATCTAATCTAAGGCAATTCATAAAGAATTTCATCATTCTTATAAGGTTACATCTAAACCCTTTAATTTGCCTATTTCATGACATAACCCTAGACCATATCAATTTCATCATAGAATCTTAGGTTAATCAAGGATACATGTAGAATCATACTTCAATCATGCAATTACATCATAATCAATGCACATCCAATCAATTGGACCAACTTGCAACAACATTCATAATGTAAAGAAGGACCATGACTAGGATTGGGGAACTCATAGATTCTTGAGGAACTCAAGTTGAAATCATATAAAATCAGTAATACATTCATAAACTAACATAATTAGACCTTCAAAAGCAACTTTGAAAGGAATCCATGGGGTTGAGTTGAAACCCTAGCTATTTAGGGCATTTTGGAAACTTGAAATCATCTTTTGAAAGGGCTCCTCGAATGGAACTTAATAAAGTATGAATACTACCATACCTTAGGTGTAGAATACAACCAAATTCATATTTAAAATATCCCTTCTTCAAGCTCTACTCGATCTATTTCTTTGTTCTTTAATGGAGGTTTCTAGAGAGAATATTTTGGTGAGAAGAGTATTGGGGTCTTGGATTATAATGAATTAATGTGGTGTTTAATGACATAAAATAGTTTATATAGGTGTAATAAGTTCATATAAAATGAACCCTAATGAAAACTAATTAAAAAGGAATTTCCTAAACTAACTTACCTTTGGCTGAGATTTTGGACATCATGTAGGCCCCATCCACGACCCCCCACCTATGGGGTATGGATGGACTCACGAACCGTACTAGTCATTTCGTGAATTGGGTCTGCAGCTCCTATTTTGAGGTCTTGACTCACGAAGCACTTCCACGGAGCGTGGACCACCCTACGGGTCGTAGGTCCCCCTTCGTGGGTCACACTTTTGGGCAGTTTTGGGCAGCCTTGGGGTTAGGCTTTAGTGTCCTCCTCAAAGACCCATCGATTGGTCCTTGGGGGGTCGTACCTTGATGTTTAACCCCTAAACCCCTTAACCTAAGCTCGGGACATCATTTTACAACATTAAACCAAATATCAAACTCAAAAGCTCACACGTAAGGCTCTAGTTTCACCTACTAGTTTCCATTAGGCTCTAGCTTGGTCTTACTAGTTTTCCGGGTTGTTACAGTAAGAATAGCCTTTCAAACCTTGAATCATCATATTGTTAAAACACCTTTCACATCATATCATATTCATACATAAGTGTGTACATGAGGATAATTACCCAACAACACAACAACTAGATCATAATCATATTCACATTACTCTCAAAGTGCTCTAAAAGCATATACATAAACCTCATAATCATGCATAATTCCCATACTTTTCCCTTCAAGGAGCATATATCACATTAAATCAACACATCTAGAATTACTACATTAGACATGTATAATAACATAATTTAATTACTACAATTACTATAAGCATATTCTCATAATACTCTCCTTTATACAATTCACCCACATTATATGGTCATAAATTGGGGATATGGGGATTTCATGGATTCTTGAGAGATTTCATCAAAAAAATACAATAAATCATCAATTGAATCATAATATAAAGTAATTAAATCAATAGAATCATTTTGAAAGGACTCCATGACTTGGAGTAAGACCCTAACTTTTGGGGAATTTCTATCTTTGAAATTGGGGTTTTGAGGGGACTCCATGGATGAAGGAATACCATACCTTAGCTTTGAATTCCAAGGAAATTGAGTATAAAATCTTGCTCTTTCAAACCCTAGCTTCACCTTCCTTCTTATTCTTCATTGGAGTTCTAGAGAGAGTTTTGGGGAAAAGTTTCTTTTGATATGGGATTTTAGAATTATGAGGAAGATGACTTAATTATGGGGTCTTACAACATTATATAGTTAGTCTAATTTAGTGTAAAATGCTGTCTTTTAGTATTAACTAAAAATGGAAAACACCAAACTAACCCTCATGTTAAGCTCTAGATTAGCCTACTAGTTTTGGGAGTGTTACACTTATGAGACCTATCTACGACTCGTGCATTGGATGACGGACCGTCCTAGTGAACCGTTGAATATTATAGAAAACTTAACATTTTGGAAAAACTAATTGGCCAACCACACACCTGACCTACGGTCCGTGGGTCATTCCACGGGTCGTGGATGGCACCGTCGGAACTTGCACCAAATATCTGGAAACTAAATTTTTCCTATATTTTTGAATTTGAGGTGTTACACATGATTTTTGTACAAGATGATAGACATGCTCTGAAAATTCAATGGGTCCATTATTGATGATATTTAAGATGTAGTTATAGACCTCAATACCTCTATTTATGAGTGAGATCATTTTAGGGATCCCTCATATTCTTTTTAGATTGTAATGCTATGAGTATATATCTACATTTTTAGTTGATGGTGCCTTTATTGTCGAGCCTGTTTCGATACTGTAATACATCGTTTGATAATTTTGTGGATGATTTTCCCTTATCAAGCTTTTTGATATATTATGTTGTGTTAGTTTGTTTTATTTTGTTTCTTATAGTTATAACTTCTTTATTTTTATTTTAAATATTTGAGATTTTGATTGACGAAACCTGATGATGGATAAAGTGATGAATTTCCTAAGGGTAGATCGTCGATTGCAACTCTTTTGGTAACATTTGAGTTGTTAGCAATTTAAATGTGTGATAGCACTTGTAAATTGAAAGGGAAATAACATTTTGAACCATCTTAATTGGGTAGCATGCCATGTGTGATGAGTTATCTAATGATGTCTTGTGTTCACTTTTATCACCTAGAACTTGCCCAGTTTGTCTTAAAATATTGGTCTTGATTGAGTTTTGTTGGAGAAATGATCTCAGATTTTCTTTGATGGTCTTTAAGTCCACTTCACCTAAAAATTCTACCTTTGCACTAAATATATCCTTAGTTGTCTCCTTTGTACCTTATCTTTTTATATGCAACCAAATTAAATTCCTTGTCCTTTTGTGAAAAAGTAACCCTCTTTTGAACCCTTCCCTCCTTGAACTTTAAAATTATGAAAGTTGAGGCTAAAAGCCTAAGTTGGGGGTATTATGGAAACTCATAGATGGGATGCTTACCATATGAAGGTTTGATAAAAAAAAAAAAAAACAAAGAGAAAGTCTCAAAGATGGAAAAAAGTTATGATAAAAGAAGAATAAAAATGAATAAATGAGACTTGAATCCTCCAAAAGTTGAAAATGGTTTCATGTGGGGCATCTAGAGTGGAAAAAAGAAAAGAAAATAAGAAAATAGTGTGACATGTGCATTGAGTTGAAAAATGAAGAAAAAGTCAAAAAGTTGGTGAATGATGAGTTAATGCATAGTGTTCAAGGAGGGTATGGTCACTTGTACCTCAATGTTATCCTAACCTTCCCCAAACCTACATTACAAACTTAATAAAGTTCTTTTTAATTCCTAATTGGATAAAGTTAAGTGAATGTTTATTAAAAATATGGGAAAGCCTACAGTGTGACATTTGTGTTCACGAGATGTTTTGTTGTAAGTGTGAGTGTTTGCATATTTTTCCCTTGTCTTGTAAATACATTGTGAGTTTGTTGGAACCTTTCTTTCCTTGTGAGGGCATGTAGGTTGATAAAGCGGTGATTAAAAATTCCTTATTGATTCAAGTGTGCATGAAACAGAACGAATGAGTTGAGCACTTCTTGAGTTTGAGTTGTGGTCACTTAATGATTCTTGGTTCTTGATAATGTGCCATGAGTATGAGGGGAGTTATTTTGTGAAATTTTTCTGCATGTGCAATTTTTATTATTACCAACCAAAGTTATTTCTTCTATGCTTGATTGAAAAAGGTTAAATTGATTTGTGGTGTGTTTTGAATTAAGAGCCTCTTGTGTTTTTCTATTTTTCTTTACCTCAAGACAACCAAAGTTACTAAGTTGGAGGTGTTGATGAGTGGTAGATTTACACTCATTTGAGGACCTTTTCGTAGCTATTTTGGCTTGCCTTAGTTTAGAATTGGTGTTTTTGATGTGTTTTTGTTCATATTTGGAGGAAAAAAGAAATAGAAAGTTGATTTAGAAGATGTTTTAAAGAAACAAAGTTGAATTGAAGCAAGAAGAGGTCAATTGGAAGAGAGTGGACTTGGTAGTAATCTAGTCATTGCAACAGCGCGAAGCAGAGGTTAGGATAGTGATGCCAAGAGATTTAGGTCTCACAATCGTGTGGTAAGACATCACGATTATGTGACCTAGCGACACTACTCATTTCGATTACGTGAGTTAGTGGTCGCGACCATGAATGGTAAAACATGTGGTACCTGGACAGATTGGAAATTTCACTAAATATATCCCAAAAACAATTTTTACACTCACCAGCAGTCATTTTATAGAGGAGAAAAGAATTTGGAGAAAAAATGATCATAGGGAAAAGCTCAACTTCTTAGTTTGGAATAGATTTCATATTTTTCTTAATTTTGGAATAAGACATTGAAGGCAAGTTTCCTTATAATTTATCTTCTGGGTTTGAAGATTATATACCTAGTATAAAAGAATATTTGGTGTAGTTGTGTGTGTGGAATTGGGGCTTTTATGCTAGAAATATACAATACTATTTGGGTATTTGATTTATTGCTCAATTTCTTTTGCAATTCCTTCATTCCATTCTTGAATTAATGAAATGGGTTTAATCTCGTGTTTGAATTTATTACGCAAGAGTTCATGCTTGTGCCTAGCTTTTAATCTTTGTGGGTTGATCGGATGAGAATCAGTGAAGTGAAGAATTAGGTTAATAATCATTTGAGATTTGAGACTGAAAGGAAATCATTTAGGTCTATTTTGTTGAATGACAAAAGTTATAGAAATAGGGGTTTAGATTTAGGTCTTGGATTGTTTTGTCGTTGTCTCAGTTGAGACCGAAAGGAGATATGATGATAACACCCTTTGAGAAGTAAACGCTATTAGGGTTGATTGATGATGAGCTAGTGTCTTATCTTATTGCCGTTCAATCTCTAAGGCGGGTTTCCGCTGAGAACGGAATAGTGTTAGTGTCCAAAGGTCACGACCTGAGCCTATGCCCCGGAAGCAACATGGCATTAAAGACTCCGAAGAGCCTCATACAAGCCTCACAGTTCATTTCATTGCATCAATAATAGAATTTGTACGTAATTAAAACTTTTTATTCAAAACCATACGATTCAAAAATACTAAACATTTAAAACATTGCAGCGGAAGTCTATTTGTCTCACATGGCCATCTTAATACAATGTTAGAAAAACCAACATAAGTAGGGTCACGACCCTTTTCACTTGAAAATTCTAGAAAGAGTCTAATACAAAGAAGTAGAACAAAACATAAAGCTTGTAAAACGTGTCCCCGAATGATGAAGACATACCACTCTAACTTGGGAGTCTCAATCCAAGTCTTCACTAGAACTAGCAAGTCACTCACTGGAACCTACACTTGTAGACATAGAGGAAAATATGGAGTTAGTACACACAAATGTACTAAGTATGATGACCATGCGAAAACATGCTAAAACGGACATTTAGGTTTGGAAACCATGCATAATACAAATTTCAAGGTATTTCATGAACATAAGAATAAGAGGCATCAAATACAAGTATTACCAACATCCAAGTCATTATCATCACATTTCCACCAAAGGTGAACTTACCATTCTCCTCATGCTCCTTCAATGTCAAGACACAATTCAAGAACATATACATCAAGAAAGGCATCTCAATCATCTTAGGGTCCCTATTTATAATAGCCCTAAGACACACTTAAGTAAGTTATGAAATGGCATCCCATATTACCTCTTCACACCACACCTAAGTGTTCCTCTAGGACACCATAGATAAGACTCCTTACATTTCAACATATCATGCTAAACAATCCATATCACTAACTCAAGTGAAACATGCTTCATATCGTTTAGTCAACTACGACATACATAATATCATGGAAGATATGCACCATTTCATATAGACATGTTGACATACATCATAACATAGAAGACACACAACATTTCATAACATTTCATGTGAGACATGCATCATATCATAGAAGACCTAAAGGCAACTTGCTTCATTTGTTCATTTAGAACATATTCATTCATTAAGAAGTAGAGATTCTCACTATAGCCCTCATGAAGCCTACTCTTGCAAATGCATAGATAGTATCCCATACTACTACCCATGCATCATAGAACTTCACAAGAAACCATAATAGGTACCTCACATGATGGGAATAAGCATTTAACCGACATAGACTATGAGAGCTAAATCATAGAATCTGGTGGCATGTAACACCACACCGTAAGAAGGTGATCAACTTGCCTAAGGTCAATCGCTGATTAGCCTAATGGATCCACTAGTTATCCTATGTGGGCACATAGTTAAGGGACAAAGAGCTTGCTATATGACACCCCGCCTCAACTAACGTATGTTCATCCATCACAAGGGATTGCTATTAGATACCCCGACTCAAATATCTTGAGAGCATCCATCCCACTCAATGACCTCTCGGTGCTTAGCCTTCATTCCCATAGAGTAATTCAAGTCATTAGTTCATTAAGGAAGAGAGATTTTTACTAGATAACCTCGCCTCAACTAACGTATGGGCAACCATCTCATACCAACATGTGTAAGTCTTTTGGGGATGAATATTGTTGCTAGATAACCCCGCCTCAACTAATGTATGGGCATCCATCTCCAAAGATTGCTACTGGATACCCTACCTCAACTATCGTGAGGGCATCCATCCTCTCCCAACATGAGGATAGCTCATAGATTCAAACATGAGAATAACCTTTCATATAAGAATCCATTAACATGCTTTAGTGAAGAGTTGAGAATAACCTTTCAAATCAACACATCATAACATTCATGATCATATAACTTCATACATGCTTTCAAGAAAAGGAAACATAAGTTAACCAATTCAAGATACATTAAAAAGGAAGAAACCTTCCACATGCAAACATCTTCGTTCATAAGTGCATAATTAAGAATGTCCTTTCAATACTAGCACACTTGCATTCTAGGTATGATTACATTACTTGCATTTAGATCACACATCACATACCTCATATCATGTTCATGCATTCATTCTTCATATCATGCTCATGCATACATTATTTATATCTCCACATACCAACAATTATTCATAATTAGGCATGCATAATCATATTACTTCAATAAACTAATTCAATTTAAGCATCTCTTAATCATTTGCTTGAACAATCCACAAACCCACTTCTTAGGGTACCATTGAAAACTTTAGGAAAACATGGGTTCTTTGAGAGTTTTCTTCATAAAACCACAATCAACATCAATACAATCACATTACTTCATAATAAAGCCATTTAAAACAACTGAAGTTTGAACCCATGTTGAAGAGTGAAAGATCTAGATTTTGAAGTTTTGCAAGCTTTGAAAAACACTTTGATAGGACTTTACGGTGAGAGTTAACCCTAGATAAAGAGCCTTCATACCTTAATCCGAAGAAATCCACAAGAAATTTCAGGAGAAACGACCTTGAAATCGCCAAACCCTAGCCTCAATACCTCCATTCTTCTTCTTCTCTAATAGAGGGTTTCTAGTGAGAGAAAATTTGAGAGGAGATGGGTTTCCTTTAATTTTATTTGGTGGGAGTTAAATAAAAGGGTTGTATATATATAGGGAAAGGACTAAAATAATAGGCAGTCAACTTAGGAAAAGAACTAAGGACCCTAAAGTTTTAAATTAAACAATTATGAACCTTGCCCGCTTGAGCTCGCCTTTTGGACACTTGGGCCCGCCAAGTGCACCAGGCCACTCGCAACGTGCACCATTGGCTCACATTTTGTTCCAGTTGTCTATCCAAATGGGCAGTCCATTGGGCGATGGAGGGGTACCAAAGGGCAAAACGCCAAACTTGTAACTATTCATTATGTACCTTTTCAATCGTCTTTTGAATGAATGATAATATGTTTAATGACAATGGATCATTGAGTGTTGATTGAATTCCAAATTTCCAAATTTCCAAATTCCCATACATCCCTTGCTTAGTATTGGCTTGGCCCAAAACCTTTGTTTATTTACAAATATCGCACCCTTAACTTAATAATTTTGTAAATTGTGTGCTTAGGGTCAAACTTGTAACTATTCATTATGTACCTTTTCAATCTCGACTTTGAACTTGTTTTGAGGGTAATTTGAGTGTTATCAGATGCTAGTATCAAGTTTGTATATTTCCTCTAGATTTCTTCAAAGGTTTGTGATGGCCTCATCTTGCTCCTTCTTTATATTTCCATGAAATTAGTTGGTGACAATAATGGTGCTTTTCTTTACCTTCAATGAAACATTTGTGATAATTCACAATACAACCTTTCTCTTTGTACGTGATGGGAAAATACTATGAATATCATTGTCATAACTTACTTCAAAAAAAGTATTGATTATTATGCTCCAACAACCTCTTTCTTGATAATGATTTCCTTTTGGTTCCCAAGAAATGAAACACGGAGGTCTTTGAGGTGGTGGCATATCCGTCCACTTGTTTAAAGGATTCCTGTTTATCCTTGCGGCCCAATCTTTCAAATGCAGGGAGACGAGGTGTCAATCTTCCCATGAGTTCAAACACAAAGGTTCGTTGTGGTGTTGTACAATCATTAGATTTCTTTGTATTTTCTACAGAAGTGTAGTGAGATGAAGTTGTTTCCTTTTCCTTCTTAGATTAAATTTGGCAAGGCTCCGACAAGTTGATTCCTAAAGCAAACCTAGGAGTCGCACAAAAACATCCTTGCATTCTTAATTGCATTTGAGGCTTCGTAAGCCCATGTATCTTTTAACTAGTGACTTCATTCTTGAGTTCTTGTAGTATCATTGGATTTGAGAAATCGTAACGTGTTTTTTTCAAATAATATGAAGACGTTTAGATCAAAGTGCCATTTTATCTTACCAACTTGGATATTGCCTTTGGAAGACTCAAAAGTGATAGATGGGACTTGTGCAACCAAGATAGTCATTTTCTCTTTAAAATCTTGATATGTTGTGTGACTTAATTCTTTCCTCAGTGGGTGAACTGTTGAGTACATTCCTCTAGTAGTGGTCATCCCATTTTCGATGCTTACATGGATTGTAGCAAAAATCGTGTTGCTCATTATCAATATTAGATGTCTCCTTTGCATGGTGAATGCTTAATGGAAATCTCTTTCATTCTCTTCTTCGACATATTACTAGCGGCCTATTGAAATTTAATCTCTTCAAGATCAATTGAGTCGACCTGGGCGGGTTCCTCCATATTTGATCATCCAGAATCTATATAGAATTTTGCATCTGCAAGGTATGACTGTGTCTCAGTGAAAGGATTGACGTCTTATCAATTTTGTCTACTTCCCCATTTTTCTTATAATTCAACCATTGATGCAAAGTAGACGATACCACTCAATTTTCATGAACCCAAGGACGTTCGAGCAATAAGTTGTATTATATTCTTGCATTGATAACATGAATAAAAGTGTTTGATTTAACATCGCCAATGGAAAATCCTATGAATCTTTCCTATGCATCATTGTCCTCCTTGATTGAAACTTTATATCCTTATCTTACTTTCGAACATTCATTAATAGAGATCCCGAGCCCTTTTAAAACATCTTTTGGCATGATTGACTATCGAACCACCATCGATTAGAATGCAATTGATATGTTTCTCTTGAATCGATCCTACAACAAACAAAGGCCTATTATGTAGCTTAGAACTTAACAACAAGTCATCATATTTGAAGGAAATTATAGCACAACATAGGAAAACATTTTCATTAGTTTGATGTTCTTGTGATATTGCTGGATTATTCTCTCCTTTGCTTTCCTTTGTTTCATCCATGCTAGAAACAACATGTGTTTCACCAATTTGACTACTGCAATGGAATTTTTCAGCAAAAAAAATGATGTACCGCGAAATCTTGGCACATTTGATGCTTGAAAACAAAGGATTAATTCTAGAATTGAGTGTACTTTTATATGCTTTGATGTGTTTGTTGAATATGTAGACAGATTGTTGCTTGTGTGGAAAATTGGAAGAAGAAGATGATGATGATCAAGTAAAGATCACGAGCACCTAGACGGGTCGTAGTCCTTCTTACGAACTATGGTGAAGGTCATGAAGCATTTCCAGTATGAAGGTCTAACCTAATATCAACTCCTCTAAGCCAAGTAAAGACCACGACCAACCTCACAGACCATGGTCATCACAACGACCTGTGGTCGTGATAGTGAAGTTGAACCAATTTTCACGAGTAAAAGAGTGAAAAATGAGAAGTGACCAAGTGAAGATCACGGACACCCAAATGGACCGTGGTCTAGATGACAGTTTGTGGTGTTGTCCATAGTACCCTTTCTAGTGTAATCGCATTGAAGACCTAAACTTGGGAAATTCCAAGTAAAGACCACGGATACCCAGGAGGACCGTGGTCTCTTTGACGATCTTTCATTTTGTCCGTGAAACTTGTTCCAGTGTTCAAGCATTGAATACTCAATTTTGGAAAGTTCCAAGGGAAGACCACGGAGATCTTCACGGACCGTGAAGCCCTTGACGGGTCATAGAAATGGGCATGAACGGCCCGACAGTTTATTCGTACTACGAGTAGGACTCTCTTTTTTAAAAACACTTATTTGAATTAATTAGGGCACTTTTATGTTTTATCTTATCTTACCTTGAACGATGAAGAAGTTTCCATTATTCTTAGTTTGTGATTTTCAATTTTGAACATTGAAATAAGTTTGAAGTTTGGATTTCAGGTTCTTGAATTATCCAAGTGGCTTTTTTATTTGATTATTCTCATAAGTGCTTTCTAAACATGTTTTTGTTTGATATTTTTGAATGTTTACGTGAAATCATGATTGGCTAAATACCACAACTGGGGTTGTGGGATCCATGACGTAAAATCAAAGTGTAATTCCGTAAAATGAGTAAAAGACGATTTATGTTTGCAAATAATAACCTAGCTTTCAATTTTCATTTTTTTCTGATGTGTGCACGCATTGGAATGAACATTATCTTTTCTTTTTTTTAGAGAAAAATAATTATTAGGAAAAATCTAAGTTAACTAGAAGAAATGGAGTCAAAATTTGAGTTCGAGAGAAAAGAACTTTAACACCATTGTGAACGAGGGTAAAAATTAGTAACACTCTGGGACTGAAAGGACTTGAGAGAACATTATCTGAATAGACTGAGAAGTATCAGATATATCTAACTCATCTGCATTTTGTAGAAATAAATTTCCTGAACTTTACTACGGAAGAACATTAGGTGTAACGTTATGGTAAACACAATCCTGGTTTCTTTTACTCAAGAAACAGATTGTGAACTAAAAGCTCTGTTAATTATTAATTTGGAATTTGGTAACAAATCTTAGCTACTAGAACATAACAACTAAACCTATTTTTACTTTCTATAATTGTTTCTTTAGGAAATAATTAACGACATTTGAGTAAACGCGACAATGAAATCATTTTTGTAAAGAAATTCTCTGTGGGATCGACCTCAACTCCCGTTGAGTTGTATAAATTGACTACGACCGTTTATATCTCTTAATTGAGGTGTAAATTTGGACGTATCAAATTTTGTTTAGTCCTACTTCGAGTAGGACTTTTTTTCTAAAACAATTATTTGAATTAATTAGGGAATTTTTATGTTTTATTTTATCTTACCTTGAACGACAAAGAAGTTTCCATTATTCTCTGCTTGTGATTTTCGATCTTCAACATTGAATTAAGTTCGAAGATTGGATTTCCTGTTTTTGAATTATCGAAGTGGCTTGTTGATTTGCCTATTCTCGTAAGTTCTTTCTAAACATGTTTTCGTTTGATATTTCTGAATGTTTACGTGAAATCATGAGTGGCTAAATACCACAACTGGGGTTGTGGGATCCATGACGTAAAACCAAAGTGTACTTCCATAAAACGAGCAAAAGGCAATTTATGTTTGCAAATAATAACCTAGCGTTCATTATTCATTTATTCTGATAAGTGCATGCATTGGAATGAGCCTGTATGTATTATTTGTTCGAGAGAAAAATAATCGTTAGGAAAAAGCTAAGTTAACTGGAAGAAATGGAGTCAACGTTTGAGTTCGAGAGAAAAGAACTTTAACACCATTGTGAACAAGGGTAAAAATTAGTAACACTCTGGGATTGAGAGGACTTGAGGGAATATTATCTGAATATACTAAGAAGTATCAGATATATCTAACTCGTCTGCATTTTGTAGAAATAAATTGCATGAACTTAACTACAGAAGAACATTAGGTGTAACGTTATGGTGAAAACAATCATGGTTTCTTTTAATCAACGAAATAACTTGTGAACTGAAAGCTCGGTTAATTGTTAATCTGGAATTTGGTTACAAATCTTAGTTACTGGAACATAACAACTAAACCCATTTTTACTTTCCATAATTGTTTCTTTAGGAAATAATAACGACATTTGAATAAACGCGACAGTGAAATCATTTCCGTAAAGAAATTCTATGTGGGATCGACCTCAACTCACTTTGAGTTCTATAAATTGACTTCGACAGTTTATATCTGTTAATTGAGGTGTAAGTTGGGACGTATCAAAAAAAAAATTAGTCCTACTTCACGTAGGACTCTTTTTTAAAACACTTATTTGAATTAATTAGGGCGTTTTTATGTTTTATCTTATCTTACCTTGAACAACGAAGAAATTTCCATTGTTGACACCCAATCTTGGACCTCCACAATATAGATTAATAATCAAGCTTCTTAAATTCCAAACGATTTGAAATAATCAGTTTTTATAAAGTTCAAAATATTTTTTCTAGTTACTTTTAATTAATTTTTTTAATTATTTCTATGATTTTTAGGTAATATATATGTATTACATAATTATGCATATAATTAGTATATTTTTGGATTATTCGAAAATCATCTAAAAAATATTTTACGTTTTAGTGGAATATTTTATTAATTTAGTTTAGCTTAAATTATGGTTATAATTTTAAATTAACTATTTTATAATCAAACTAATTATTTCATATTGTTAAAATTAAGAAGCTCGTTAGTTAATTATATTAATTCATCTCATTTAATTTTAGCCGATTTCACCAATTAAATTCAAATTGACTAAGTTTTAAACTTAAATTGATTAAGTTTGCAATCTAATTGGTCATTCGCCTAATTCAAATCCAACCATCTCTTTCCCACTTCTTGGACCCTTTTTAGGCCAACTTTGGGCCAATTCCTTTCCAGCAGCACACTTCTCAAAATAAGAAAACCCAATACATACAAGACCCAAGCCCAATTCTTTAATATCCAACAATACAATAACACACTCACAACACCAATACCCAACCGATCAGCAGCCTAAATTCCAACAATACCAATGACCCCTGTTACTTTTCTTTTTTGCGAGAACCAAAACAAAACACAGAAAAATAGACCAGTCCAACGCGACCCAACAAAGAGAGTGACCCGAATCCCGTACCCAGCAACAACGACGTGTCCATCTCCGTACAAGGACCATTGTGGAATTTTCCAGGTGTCCCAATATTTCATCTCCTTCGTCCTTCACCAAGAAATCAGACGACTCTCCTCATTTTTCCATTGAAGAATTGTACGATTTGGTACAAATTCCTGCTAGTTAAGCTTATCTTCCAAGAAAAATTTGAATTTTGAGTTCAAAAATTACACCCATTTTCTCACCCGTTTTCCCCCATTTTCGAACCATCATCTCCCTTATCTAAACTCCTTCCTTCTTCGTTATTAGGGGTTATAAAAAAGGTTAGAAAAAATATTAGGGAAAAGGGTTGAGAAAAGTGAGGAAAAATTGAGAGCATTCTAGCTCAAAAGTTTCATAAAAGATTATTATTCGGGTCTAATTGGGACTCTCTTGGTGTGTTATCCGAGTTTTGGAATTCACGTGGTGGAAGGGTCGAAATCAAGCTTGTATTCGTCCCAAGTCCCTGCTCTGAAAGAGGTATATTTCCTTGTTCCGTTCCTGAACCATATTTTGTACTTTGGTTTTAAGTCCATTATCTAGTTGTTGATTTGGCTCAATGCTTTTGTGTCGGGTTTTAGTTTGGTTGTATTAGTTTTCAATAGACATACACTCTGTTCTTCTATTTTTTTTGGATTTGAAATGACTCGAATGTGTATGTATGGATGCCGGAGGACTGATCATTCCTCTCCCGATTGCTGCTTGTATTTCTCCTCTGCCTTCACTTGATTTTCAAAGTAATGTCTTTATAGCTTGGGTGTGAAATCAGTTCATAACTTATCCATTTTGATAGCAGCATTTATTTTGTTTCTTTATTGTGTAAATCGCATATAGGATGGGCTGTTTATTTTCAATTCCAGCTTTCGTTGCTATTTTAGCTTGATAAAAAAGTTGCTAGTATTGATCTCATTTCATTATTCGTTGCTTGGGTATCCGTATAGGTGTTTGTTAAAGATTTTGGTTTAAAATTGATTCGAATTCATAATTTTGTTGGCTCTCTTGATGTTATTTTCCATTGTTGTTCTGCGTCATGCCTTCAAATATTGTAAATTGTGTTTTGCTGGTCTTAACAATTGAGCAAGTATGATATGTTATAATCTAAAGTGTCAATGAATTATGCAGTAGCCTATTTAGTTTCCTATGGTTATTGTTTGAATTATTGCGAGTGTGTTTTTAAAGCATGTCTGAAAATTGTCACATCCATTTTTGGGGAGAAATTTTCTTTTACATGTTTCTCATTATGTGTTGTTCAACAACATCTGGCACCTAGTAGATTCTTATAAGTAATAGTTTTGAATAAAATTTATTCATTCTCGTGTCTAATTTATGCTCATTCATAGCATCATTGTTTTGGATTTTAAAGCTTCAGGCTCACTTACTTTTCCCCTTCTCTTTTTTTTTTTCTAAAATTGGTTGCCTACTGGATTTTTTTCCTAAAACCCCATTATAATATTAGTATTCAAGTGATGTTGATTTGATTCATTTGGATATGTTAGGTAGTGAATGTAGATGCTTTATCTTATATGTTTTCTTGTATGTGGGTTGTCGCTATTGCCATGATTTTCACCCTTGGGCTAAGCTTGTTTACATCCTATTGAAGATTAATATATTTCCATTGACTATTATGTCCCAGACTATATGTGTGTTGATTAAGTTTCACTTTATATAACACTTCAGTGATACTTAAAGAGTATATTAATTCCTCCTCTTTATTTACTAATGCATGAACTCCCTCGGATGGAGCCATTTGGACTCCATATATTCTTCCTTGCACCTCGCAATGGGCCATGGAGGCCTAATCCTACCTTTTGAGTCAGCCAGCCTATGGAATTGAAAAACAGGTCCTCGAAAGTCGATATACATGTGTTCGGAGTGAGATCAAGGGTTGTATACATGTTGTATACCTGTGATACGGCAGAAAGAGGGCCAAAAGCCATCCTAAAATTTCAGCAATTGTATTTTGTAATTATTGGGCCAGAAGGCCCATTTATTTTGGTTATTGTTTTGTTAGCCTAGGACAGGTACAAAATGGGTCAAAGGCCCAAAATGAAATTAGGCCCAAGTACTAGTCCAGGCGAACAGAAACCCAGTCTTGGGCCCAACACTCTCTCTCTCTCTTTATTTTATCTATTTAGTACTAGTTTAATTGTTTATTTGCTAATTAATTTTAAGATTTTCCTAATTCGATTTCCCCAAAAAGATAATCGTTTCTAGATTTTCTAAAGACCAAATAATTATACTTATTTCACTACATAAATTACTTTGAAAATATTTTATTTAAGTAAATTTCTTATACTATATCCCTTTCCCTAAAAAATAATTTCAAGTCTTATCAAGCTTGCTTTTATTTTAACTTGTTTTAGCCAAATGGTTAATTATCGGATAACCGTGTGTTAGCAAAAATTTCAGGTGCTTTCAAACCCTTCCCGAAATTCTAATATGAACCCCGAATCCCCCTTAAATATTTTTATTAGATTTTTCTGTTTTTTAATCTTTTGAAAAATTAGTTTTCTTGATTTCCCTGTAAAAATCAAATGGAGACTCTAAAACCAATTCAGTCTATTTTTTAAAATACAACCTCCCTTATTCTTAGTTTGTGATTTTCAATTTTCAACATTGAATTAAGTTCGAAGTTTGGATTTCCGATTCTTGAATTATCAAAGTGGCTTGTTGATTTGCTTATTCTCGTAAGTTCTTCATAAACATGTTTTCTTTTGATATTTCTGAATGTTTACGTGAAATCATGAGTCACTAAATATCACAACTGGGGTTGTGGGATCCATGACGTAAAACCAAAGTGTAATTTCATAAAACGAGTAAAAGGCGATTTATGTTTGCAAGTAATAGCTTAGCTTTCATTATTCATTTATTCTGATTAGTGCGCACATTGGAATAAGCATGTATCTATTATTTGTTCGAGAGAAAAATAATCGTTAGGAAAAAGCTAAGTTAACTGGAAGAAATGTAGTCAAAGTTTGAGTTCGAGAGAAAAGAACTTTAACACCATTGTGAACGAGGGTAAAAATTAGTAACACTCTGGGACCGATAGGACTTGAGGGAACATTATCTGAATAAACTGATAAGTATCAGATATATTTAACTTGTATGGATTTTGTAGAAATAAATTGTGTGAACTTAACTACAGAAGAACATTAGGTGTAACGTTATGGTGCACAATCCTGGCTTCTTTTAATCAATGGAACAACTTGCGAACGAAAAGCCCTGTTAATTGTTTATCTGGAATTTGGTTACAAATCTTAGTTACTAGAACATAATAACTAAACCCAGTTTTACTTTCCATAATTCTTTCTTTTAGAAATAATAATGACATTTGAGTAAATGCGACAGTGAAATCATTTCTGTAAAGAAATTCTTTGTGGGATCGACCTCAACTAACGTTGAGTTTTATAAATTGATTTCGACCGTTTATATCTCTTAATTGAAGTGTAAGTTTGGACGTATCAAATTTTTTTAGTCTTACTTCGAGTAGGACTCTCTTTTTTAAAACACCTATTTGAATTAATTAGGGTGTTTTTATGTTTTATCTTATCTTACCTTGAACGACGAAGAAGATTCCATTATTCTCAGTTTGTGATTTTCAATTTTGAATATTGAATTAAGTTCAAAGTTTGGATTTCTGATTCTTGAATTATTTAAGTGGCTTGTTGATTTGCTTATTCCCGTAACTAAGTTCTAAAAATGTTTTCGTTTGATATTTCTAAATGGTTACGTTAAATTATGAGTGGCTAAATACCACAATTGGGGTTGTGGGATCCATGACGTAAAACCAAAGTGTAATTCCTTAAAACGAGTAAAAGGCGATTTATGTTTGCAATAGTAACCTAGCTTTCATTATTCATTTATTCTGATTAGTGCATGCATTAAAATGAGCATGTATATATTATTTGTTTGAGAGAAAAATAATCGTTTGGAAAAAGATAAGTCAGCTGGTAGAAATGGAGTCAAAGTTTGAGCTCGAGAGAAATGAACTTTAACACCATTGTGAACAAAGGTAAAAATTAGTAACACTCTGGGACCGAGAGGATTTGAGGGAACATTATCTGAATAGACTGAGAAGTATCAGATATATCTAACTCGTCTGCATTTTGTAGAAATAAATTGCCTGAACTTAACTACAGAAGAACATTAGGTGTAACGTTATGGTGAACACAATCCTGGTTTCTTTTAGTCAACAAAACAACTTGTGAAGTGAATGCTCTATTAATTGTTAATCTGGAATTTGGTTACAAATCTTAGTTACAAGAACATAACAACTAAACCCTTTGTTACTTGCCATAATTGTTTCGTTAGGAAATAAAAATGACATTTGAGTAAACGCGACAGTGAAATCATTTATGTGAAGAAATTCTCTGTGGGAACGACCTGAACTCACGTTGAGCTCTATAAATTGACTTCGACAATTTATATCTCTTGATTGAGGTGCACGTTTGGACGTATCAAATTTTGTTTCTTTTTAAAAAAAACTTATTTGAATTAATTAGGGTGTTATGTTTTATCTTATCTTACCATGAACGACGAAGAAGTTTCCGTTATTCTCAATTTGTGATTTTTGATTTTGAACATTGAATTAAGTTTGAAATTTGGATTTCTAGTTCTTAAATTATCGAAGTGGCTACTTGATTTGCTTATTATTGTAAGTGCTTTCTAAACATGTTTTCATTTGATATATCTGAATGTTTACGTGAAATCTTGAGTGGCTAAATACCACAACTGGGTTGTGGGATCCATGACGTAGAACAAAAGTGTAATGTCGTAAAACGAGTAAAAGACAATTTATGTTTGCAAATAATAACCTTGCTTTCATTATTCATTTATTTTGATGAGTGCACGCATTGGAATGGAATGATGTATTATTTTTTTGAGAGAAAAATAATCGTTAGGAAAAAGCTAAGTTAACTAGAAGAAATGAAGTCAAAGTTTGAGTTTGAGAAAAAGAACTTTAACACCATTCTGAATGAGGGTAAAAATTAATAACACTCTGTGATTAAGAGGACTTGAGGGAAAATTGTCTGAATAGACTGAGAAGTATCAAATATATCTAACTCGTCTGCATTTTTTAGAAATAAATTGTGTGAACTTAAACATTAGGTGTAATGTTATGGTGACCACAATCCTGGTTTCTCTTAATCAACGAAACGACTTGTGAACTGAGAGCTCTGTTAATTGTTAATCTGGAATTTAGTTACAAATCTTAGTTACCAGAACATAACAACTAAATCTATTTTTAATTTTCGTAATTTTTTCTTTAGTAAATAATAAGTACATTTGAGTAAACGCAATAGTGAAATCATTTTTGTAAAGAAATTTTCTGTGGGATCGACCTTAACTCACGTTGAGTTCTATAAATTGACTTCAACCATTTATATCTCTTAATTGAGGTGTAAGTTTGGACGCATTATTTTTTGGCGCCGCTACCGAGGAATTTCAATTTTGAAGTGTTTTACTAGCTTTTATTCTAAGTGTAGTTAGATTTCCTAATTTTACATCTTTTTATTTGTATGTGTCTCTTGCAGGTGAGTTCGATTGCGTATGCCAAATAGCAGAAGTAAGAGCCTCACTAGTCCCATACGATCTAGAATTTTGAAAAATAATCCGCAAAATGGTGAACACACAAGAACTTGAGGCGCAGAGACATAGATTTTGATTGGAAGTTGAAACCGTCACAAGTGATGTTCAGCCGACTGCTGTGAATAACCAACCTAGGGTTGTGAATGAAAACGTAGCAATGGATGGAATCATTCCTCCCCACTGCCAACCAATAGCTCCAAGGGGTAGTCCACAACCTCCAACTCACATGATGTATGAAGAGGATGACTTAGACTTGGATGGAGCTGGAGCCACTAGAGCAATAGTGTTACCTGCACTATCTCCATGTGTGAAATTCACAATCACCAGCTCTATGATTCAACTGCTAAATATGAAAGGTATGTTTACGGGTGCAACGGGTGATGATGCTAACCAGCATTTGATGAATTTTGTGGCGATCTACAAATAGTAAGAAATTCCTGGAGTTAGCCAGACAACAATGAGATTGAGGTTGTTCCCATTGTCTCTTACTGGAGAACCAACAAATTGGCTGAATGAGATGCCTGATAACTCAATCATGACTTGGACTGAACTGAAGGAAGCTTTCTTGGAACAATTCTTTCTAGAATCAAAAGAGATGCAAATGAAAGACGAGATAAGTGCCCATAAGCAGGTTCCAAAAAAAGCAATGTCTGACACCTTGTAGAGATTCAGCCAAAAGCTAAAGAAGTGTCCAAACCATGGTCTCAATGAGAGACATCTAAAACAAGAATTGTACAAATCTTTAAATTATGTTACTAAACCTATTGCTAATGTAGTGTGTGGTGTATCCTTTATGAGGAAACCATTCTCAGAGAGAATGCAACTGATGGACGAGGTGTCAAAGAATAACAGGGCTTGGTACACCAGGGATGCAGAAGTAGGAGATATTGGGTATACCTTTGAACTTCCAGCTGAACAAAGGAAGAGAGAGAAAATAAGAGATCAGGACATTGATCTAGATGAGGAGGCTAATTATCTGGGCAACCGAGGAGATTTCCGAAATTATAACTCGGGCAACTAGGGTTACAATTCTGGAAATGCAGGTCGAAACTACTCAAGAATAGAACAATATGATAGGCCAGTAAAAAGAGAGCAGGGAAATTGGCAAAACAGCAATAGGTACAGAAATGATCGCAGTGATGTGTATGTGCCCCCAGGTAATAGAGATCGGGCAAGTGGTAGTTCCAGCGGGTCTAAGCTAGAAGACATGTTCGCCAAGGTACTACAAAAAGTTAAATCAACCGATGCAGGGGTGAAGGAGATGAAAAATGATTTCTCTAGTATGAGTCAACTGGTAGATTTTCACACCACCTCCATCAAGTAAATTGAGCAGCAGTTGGGGCAACTTTCAGCCTCATTAAATTTGAGGAAGAATGGGTCACTACCAAGTGACACGATCCAAAATCCCAAGAAGGGTGCTCATTGCATGGCTATCGCCACCAGGTGTGGTAAGATTCTTACTGACCTTATTTTTGCAGGCACTAAACATGAGTAGGTGTTGGAGCAAGTTGGAAGAGAGGAGGATGAAGCTGAACATGTAGATGATTTGGAGGATGCTCAGCCAATAGCACAACCTACAAGAGGAAAAGAGAAAGACGTTGAGGGAAATGTGTCTTTACAGTAGATCCCAAGACCACCTCCTTATTTCCCTCAAATGCTTAAAAAGAAAGCCGAAGATGGGAAATTTGCGAAGTTTGTCACCATTCTGCAATAGCTGTCAGTAAACATCCCACTGGTGGAGGCACTAGAACAAATGCCAGGATATGCCAAGTTCATGAAGGACTTGGTCACAAAGAAAACAACTGTAAGTATTGATTTAACTAACAATGTTCATCACTGCAATGCTATTGCTACCAGATCTATGGTACAGAAGAAGGAGGATTTGGGTGCATTTACCATACCGTACACCATCAGATTAATTGAATTTCCAAAGGCCTTGTGTGACTTAGGGGCCAATATAAACTTAATGACGTTAGCCATCTACAAGCAACTGGGGTTAGGAGTTCCAAAACCCATAGCCATGAGATTGATGATGGCAGATAGGTTAGTGAAGCGACCTATGGGCATCCTATGTGATGTGCTCGTAAATGTGGACACGTTCATCTTTTTGGCAGACTTCGTGATCTTGGATTGCGAAGTAGATTTTGAGGTTCCTTTTATTTTGGGAAGACCATTTCTGGCCATGGGATGAGCATTGGTAGATGTTGAGCGAGGAGAGCTGCAATTAAAACTCAACAAAGAAGAGGTAAAGTTTAATACTTGCAGGTCCATGGAGCAGCCACATAACATGAATGTGGTGTCTGTGATAGAAGTTTTTGATGAGAAGAAATGGGAGAAATCATTGAAAAGAGACTGGTTGTTGAACCTTTAGTTGCAGTGCTAATGAATTTTGAAGCTGATTTCTAATCTGACTATGTAGAGACCGTGAATGCTTTGCAGGGTATAGGAGCACACTCTTATGCTCCAAAGAAATTGGACCTGGATTTGAAAACAGGCCAAGTCCTCCAGCAAAACCATCCATTGAGGAACCACTTGTGCTGGAACTGAAATAGTTACCCGGTCACTTGAGGTATGTATTTTTAGGAGCTAACAACACTTTACCTGTGATTTTGGCTTCAAATTTGAATGATGAACAGGTTCAAGTTGTGATCAAAGTGTTCATTAGGTACAATAGGGCCATTGGATGGACCATTGCTGACATCATCGGAATACCTTCAGGTATATTGATGAGTCCACAAATTAGACTCATTTAGGGATATATTTTAATAGAAATTGTGTCCTTAAATGCATATTTTATCTCAATATCTGATGAAAACCCTTAAGTTTCAGATATTTGATGTTTGAAGGAAAGCATGGACACAACGTCGCAAAAAGGAATGAAAAGGCTGAAAAGAACGAAGAAATAAAGGCTTGAGGATCGCTGAGTCCACTTGGCGAGTCACCGAAGGGTCTTACTTTGCCTTTTGTTCCAGTGTGCTAAGCCTTGAAGGAAAGGATCAAGTCAGCGGAAAAAGGGAGCAATCGATCCATCGTCGAGAAGTTCCACGAAGTAGTACCATGTTGCCCAATGACCCAGAGCATGACGATACTGAAGGCTAGTGCAAGAAGGCAATAAACCACACCCAAAGGCAAATCGCAGAGTTGATCGACGATTTTGACTAACAACGGTGAATGATCCGCTGCAGCACAAATCTGTGAAAATTATAAATACTAGTTAGAGTTGTAGTTTTAAGAATGGAACTATTATTATAACTTTCATATAGAATAGAACTTTTTGATATTTTTTCTCTAAGTTTGAGAGGGTTTTGAAGACTTGAATATCCAAAAGGTTTCATCTTCAAGTTTGGATTTGGGTCTCTTGGATTCTTCAATTTTGGCCTGTATCAAGACTTAAATCTTCATACCCAGTTGAATGCGAGCTCAATTTGGTATAAATTTCTATCTCTTCTACATGTGTGGCTAAACCCCCCAATTTTTTGGGTATGATTTAGCGAATATAGGTTAAGATAATTGTTAGGTCATGCTTGCTGATAGTTTAATTGTTATTTCCTTTAGTAGTTGTGGATGAATTTAATGCATTTGTAGTTGCAAATACAAGTTTATTTATGTGTTTTCCGCTTGCTCGAGAGTGAGGTCGTAAAACTAAAACTACTAAATTAATGGCCAGTGGGAGTGGGTTGACATGAGGTTCAACTCGAGAGAGTGAATCCTAGCCTCATTCCCACACACTCAGCTAGAGAGAGTGAGTGGGTTAAGAGGTAGGCTGGTCTTCATGCGGCAAGTGGGTGTCCGAGAGGAACGCATTTGAAATGGGGTAAGTTGCTCAAGAGAGAGCTTATCCCCCTTAAAGTTTAGCCTAGTCACAATTATTCTATGAATCTTCTATCGTAAGCATGCACCCAATAATCTAGCTTAAGACATATTCCCATCACATCCCAAGGATCCCCTCTCATTACTTAGAAATCCTTGTTTATTTTGTTGTTTTTACTTACTAGTGACAAAACCCCATTGTTAATTGACACTCTTGTGTCCCTCTTTAATTTACATTGTTTTTAATCATTAATGTCTTTAGCTATGACTAGTTAGAACTAAATTTTATTTTTCTATTAATTCTCAAAACCACTATCTTGGGAATGATCCCAACCCTTGGTTGGGTTACTAAACTATTGTCTGATCACAGACACTTGCATTAGAAGTTCTGTCTTGATTACGCAAACATCAAAATGGCGTCGCTTCCAGGGAGTGGCATTATTTGGGAATTCTTATATTAGTAGAATTTTTGTTCTTCTTAGTTGTAGTCTACTTACCTAATTTTTAGTTTTGTTTTGTTTGTTGTGTGAATATTTCAGAAAACATGAGTGTTAATGGTAGCAACGGTAGCCAGGTAGGCCACCAAGACAACATCGAAAATCTCAACGATGTCCAAGAGCCCAACATCAATGGCCCCCATCTCATGGGAGGTGTTGGAGCCATCCGTTTACCCCAGCCGAGGGAAATGCAGTGTTCCACATAACGAGCACCATGTTGCAACTCTTGCAACTAAAGGGACTTTTCAGCGGACTGGCTTATGAGGATCCTCACGAGCATCTTCAAAACTTTGTAGATGTGTGGACCATTCTCATTCGAAAACATCTCTCAGGAGTTAGTCCAATTGAGGTTATTCCCTCTCTCATTGATGGGAGAGGTGTGCAAGTGGCTAGCCAAGCTACCACGTGAATGCATCACTTCTTGGTAAAAGTTGGTAACCGCATTTCAAGTGCGATTTTTACCTCCCTCAAAGATGATGTCACTACGGGATAGCATCCAGAGCTTTAAACGTCTACAAGGAGAGCCTCTACACGAAACTTGGCTAAGGTTCAAAAAGTTGGTGCTGCAATGCCTAACCCATGATTTGTCAGACAACGTGCTACTTCAATACTTTTATAGGAGTTTGGATTCAGTAAACAAAGGTGTCGCTGACCAACTCTCGCCTGGAGGCTTAATGCAACAGCCATGTGCAGTAGCGGCCCATCTTTTAGATGGCATGACAACTATCAACAAAGTGTGGTACGCTCGCGAGCACTAAGTATCATCTCTCACATTCAAGCTATCTAAAGAGCAGATTGAAAAGACAATGAGAGAGACCAAAACATTGCCAAAATAATGACACAGCTTGACATTCTATCCAAAAATGTCATGGGGGCTAGTGCCCATAGTATCAACACTATGGAGGTCGGGTGTGCAAATCCTGAAGAGATGAAATTTGAAGCCCTATATAACGAGGAGGTAAATTTTCTAGCAAATCAAGGTGGGGGCTATCATTTAAACTACCTAAGGCAGGGTGGTAACCAACACTGGGCTAGAGATGAAGGCTGGAAGAATAGAGATCGTGAAAGGAGGGACCGAAATCCAAACTGGAAAGATGGGGAGAAGGATAGATATGTCCCTACCCATGAGCGCCAGAAGCTCAAGGATTCGGAAGGTGGTAGGTTTGAGGATATGCTCTCACGTATCCTCAAGAAAGTTGAAGGGTCAAACAAAATGCTGAAAGGCATGAAAGAAGATGTTTCTACCCTTAGCCAGACCGTCACTTCCCATTCTGTTTCAATCAAGTAGTTGGAGACTCAAATGGGTCATATCTCATCTCACCTCAATTCGAGACAGAAATGGGGTTTGCCTAGTGATACTATGGCTAACCCCAAGAGTGAGGTTAGAAGGTGGACTTCCATCGTGCTGCGACGTTAACTAAGGCGTTGTTTGGGAGGGATCCCAAAACCCCTTCAATTGCTTTTTTTATTTCTTCGTAAAATAATGGTGTGTTGTTTGTACAGGTTAAAGTATATAAAGTGTTCAAAAATATGAAGGATGCCAAGCAATAGATCTAGTCAGCAAGTTGCCGAAGGGGTCGGTGAATTCGACCTTATCCGCCATTTGACTCAAGACATCTTCAACATTGGAGTCTGTAAAACTCGGTGAGCTTTGGAAATTATTGGCGAATCGCCTACCATGTCAGCGATCACAATGGAAACCGCCATTTGGACCCCCCGTAAACCAGAGGTCCTGTAAATTTTGGTGAAGAAACTAAACAGTCGGCGTTCCATTAAGTGAGTAGGCGATCTTGACTAATGTCGCCGAGTAGGCAAAAACTGGACGAGTTTTGCAAGCCAAAGGTTTAAAAGTTTCAACTTCACTCACTTTCCCTCACTTTTTATCTGTCCAAACTCACACCTGCACTCTAGTTTCTACATTTCTTGCACTTTTAGAGCAGTTTAGTTGTTGAATTGTTCTCAGACTTAGATTACATTGCCGCTTAGCATTCAATCATCTCCCTAACGACACAAAAAGTTAGTTCTCTATGCCCCAAGTTTAATTTATCATAAACTATAATCATTTGCAATAGCATGAACTAGTTGAAGTATTCTACTCCTCCCTGAGAGGATTAGATTGTTTACATGCATGATTTAATTTGATATCCTTGCTCGGGTAGTTGTGACTGTTGAATTCCCATAATTGCATGCCTTAAACTGGATTAAAATTCGAGGGGTTGTGTTTGGGTGTTATGGGTCCTACCTTAATTATGTTGGTGCATGCTTTGATTTTGTTTTCGGGAGTTACAGGGTTAAATTCGAGAAGTTGTGTTGAAAACAGGCACGTTGGGACGTTTGGTGAGCTGGGTCGAGCTCGCCAAACCACTCGGTGGTTCACCTAATGTCCCCATCTTGCTTTTGATTTCATGCTATATCTGATAACTTTCGGTGAGAATCTTCATGTCGCATAAAGCATTTGGTGACTCACCAAAAGTCTTCTTTTTCACCCTTTATCTGCACCCTTGAACCTTTATGCACGAAAACTTTTGGCGGACTTGTCCTGGTTCACTGAAAACTATCGACGACCCACCGAAATAAATCGCCAACCCGCCGAAGAAGTTCCCCTTTAGCCTTCTTGCTACAACCTTAGAGCTAATTTCTTTGGCAAGTCTGATCTAGCTCGCCTAAGAAATTCGGCGATTCGCCATCTGGTATGGCGAGTTTGTCTGGATAAGTTCTGCTTTGCTTTTGTTTCAATTTTTCAAATTTCTCTTCAAGACTTTGCAGACATGACTAAATCAAAAGTTATGGAAAGAATAAAACCAGCCCAAGAGAAGTCAAAAGGGAGCGCGATAAATGAGGAGACAGTTACGTCGAAAGGCAAAGCTGCAAAACATACCACAATTACTGGGAAAGGTAAGGGCAAAAGGCCCACTTCTGCTAGGAAGACCATTACCCTGGACCCTAATATTCCATCATGGGCCAGGGTATTTTGTAGAGTGGTGCATATCTTACTGGCAGACACACACTTAACATACCTTGGTGAATCCGGTCCAGTTGTTCCCCCTGAGGCTACTTCGAGCACTGATGCCCAGATCCAGAGTGATACATCGGGCACTGATGCCCAGACAGATGGAGTGACTGCTTAGACATGATCCCTTCTTTACCTCCCTTTTTGTCTTTCTTTAATTTACATTTTGGATATTTTGTTCTATGAATTTGAGGACAAATGTTTTTGTTTGTGGTGGGGTGAGGCCCACACCTTTTGTGTGCTACTTTTGTTTGTGTTTCGTGTATATATTTGGGCTATTATATTTTAAAGTTGTGTTAATATTGTATTCTATGGATGATTTTTGAGCTTATGGCTCTTTTTTTTTGTTCTAATTATAAAAATGATTTTGACCCTTCTGAATTTTTTTAAATTTTTTGCACATTTTCCCAACCCTTTATATACTCGTGAATGTGGCTGTTCCTTGGCAAATTTGAGTCTCGGTTTTGATCAATATCGATGACTTGAATAGTTCTTACAATCGAGCGAACATGAATGTATGGCTACGATGAGGCCAAATGAAGTTGCATAGACAATATGTGAACTCTTTGCATCTCGTTGTGATTAGCCATTTATCAAATCGATTCTCTTGTGATGTCCGTTGTACACTAGCGAAAGTGTGGAGTCTTGTTTGACTTAAGTGTCGATGCTTTGTGTGATAAGCTTACCTGGAACCATGCATGACAACACCTAGACAACACCTAGAATTTGCCCCGTTAGTCCGGTCGACTAAGTAAGACTTTCTCTTGATATGATCTTAGGTAACTTCAAAGAGTGTGAGCCAATTTGACATATACATCTTTTGTGACCTACCTTGTGAGTGTGTGATTCTCTCTTGAACACCCTTTGAGTCTTACCCTTCTTTGGAAGAAACTTGATGTAAACTAGACCTTTCTTAATCCATTACCTATAATCCTCTTGAATTTTGGTTAATTGAATAGCCAACTTAAGCCAAACGCCTAAGTTGGGGGTGTGGTGAAAAAGAAAAGGGAAAGTCAAGAAGTGCAAGGAGAGTCTCCTTTAACCCATGGTGTTGAGAAAAATGGAACCATTCCATATTAAAAAAAAAAAAAAAAGAGTTCCGATCAATCCGTGGGAAGCGAATAATAGGATGACCTATGATGCACTAATGAAAATGATGAAGGAAAAAGAAAGGAAGTGTTGAGACCACCATATTTCATGAGGATAAAATTCAGTGAGCCCAAATTACCATACTTTTACACTCAACCCCATTACAAGCCTTGTTAAGACCTTTGTGATCTTGAGAAAGTCGAAACAAATGTTGATTGGAAAATACGGGCAAACCTATGGGTGAAAACAGGCATTGTGTTCATCTTTATGAGTGTGAGCATTGTATCTAATTCCTGAAATTTAAATTGATTATACCTTTGCATGTGAAAATGGAATCATCATTTGTATGAGGGCATTCGAAGGCTTTTGTTGAGCTTGAACTTGCATTTGAAGCAAGTATTGCGAACTTGAGAATCTTTGGTAATAGTGTGTCACAACTTGAATCTTTGAGTACACAATTGATCCTTGCATAAGTAAATTGATTCTTGTTGTGTACATTCAAAATTGAGTCTTGTGTAGCACTGTTTGAGACATCTTTGTTGAACTGCTGAACTTGTGTTTTACTAGAGGACAAGCAAAAGTTTAAGTTGGGGGTGTTGATGAGTCCACAAATTGGACTCATTTTGGGCTATATTTTAATAGAAATTGTGTCCTCAAATGCTTATTTTATCTAAATATCTGATGAAAACACTTACGTTTCAGGTATTTGAAGTTTGAAGGAAAGCATGGACACTACTTCGCAAAAAGGAATGAAAAGGCTGAAAAAAACATTTGCCCGATCATCGAGGGCTATGAATTGCACATTATTTTAAAAATGATTGTTGTCGGGAGAAAGTTCCATAATGAAATGGCTTGGGGATCGCCGAGTCCACTTGGCGAGTCATCGAAGGGACTTACTTCGCCTTTTGTTCCACTGTGCTGAGCCCTAAAGGAAAGGATCAAGTCGGTGGAAAAAGGGAGCAGTCAGCCCATCACCAAGAAGTTCCGCGAAGTAGTACCATGTCGCCCAATGACCCAGAGCACGACGATGTTGTAGGCTGGTGCAAGACGACGATGAACTACACAAAAAGGTGAATCGTAAAGTTGATCGTCGATTCAAACAAACGCCGTCAAACGATCCACTGCAGCAGAAATCTGTAAAAACTATAAATACTAGTTAGAGTTATAGTTTAAAGAGTGGAACAATTATTATAATTTTCATATAGAATAGTACTTTTTGATATTTTTGCTCTAAGTTTGAGAGGGTTTTGAAGATCCAAAGGGTTTCATCTTCAAGATTTGGATTTGGGTCTCTTGGATTCTTCAATTTTGGCATGTATCAAGACTTAAATCTTCATACCCAGTTGAATGCGAGCTCAATTTGATAAAACATTCTATCTTTTAAACATGTGTGGCTAAAAACCCCAATTCTTGGGGGTGATTTAGCGAATATCGGTTAAGATAATTATTGGGTCTTCCTTGCTGATAGTTTAATAGTAGTTTAATTGTGATTTTGTTTAGTAGTTGTGGGTGAATTTAATGAATTTATAGTTGCAAATACAAGTTTATTTATGTGTTTTCAGCTTGCGAGAGAGAGAGGTCGTAAAACTAAAACTGCTAAATTGATGACTGGTGGGAGTGGATTGACATAACATTCAGCTCGAGAGAGTGAATCCTAGTTTCATTCCCACACACTCAGCTCGAGAGAGTGAGTGGGTTAAGGTGTAGGCTGGTCTTCATGCGGCAAGTGGGTGTCTGAGAGGAACGCATTTGAATCGGGGTAAGTTACTCAAGAAAGAGGTTATCCCCCTTAAAGTTTAGCCTAGTCACAATTATTCTATGAATCTTCTATCGAAAGCACGTACCCAATAATCTAGCTTAACCCGTATTCCCATCACATCCCAAGGATCCCCTCTCATTACTTAGAAATCCTTGTTTATTTTGTTGTTTTTACTTACTAGTGACAAAACCCCATTGTTAATTGACACTCTTGTGTCCCCCTTTAATTTACAATGTTTTTAATCGTTAATGTCTTTACACTACTAAAAATTGCTTAAAAACAACGGACAGAAAAGCGACGGACGGCGTCACTCCAAAAAGTGACACCTTTTGCCACAGTGTCCATCGCTTTTTAATAAAAATAATCATTTTTAAAATTATTTTATAAAAAGCGACGGACGGTATCTCTTAGTCTGTCGCTTTTTTTTTTGGATCTTTACGCTAAATATATATATAATTAATAAATATTTATTTAATATATATAGAGACGTCGTCCGTCGCTTTTTATTAAAAATAATTATATATAAATTGAAAAAATAACCACGTTGTCCATCGTTTTTAATTTATTTTATATTATTCATTAATTTTTTAAAAAGCGACGGACGGCATCTCTTAGTCCGTCGCTTTTTGGTCAAAATATCTGGTCAACTATATTTAAAAAGCGACAGACAGTGTCTCTTAGTTCGTCGCTTTTTGGTCAAAATGTTGGTCAACTATATTTAAAAAAAGCGACGGACTTAAAGACATTGTCCGTCGCTTTTTACTAAATATCTAAAAGACATATTGTCTTTTTTTTATTTTTCTCTCTCCCTTCTCTCTCTCTCTCTCTCTTCACTCTTATTCTCTCCCTTCTCTCTCTCTCTCTCTCTCTCTCTATATATATATATATATATATATATATATATATATATATAGTGATCTCCCTCCCGTCACCGTCACCATCACTGTCACCGTCGCCGTCGACACCCTTCCCGTCGCCTTTGCCGGTCATCGTCCTCTCCAGTGCTCCCCTTCCCCGTCGCTGCAGGTAAGGGGTAAAATTTTAGTTTTTTTTTTTTCAATTCTAGTAATTATAATTGATTGTTTGTTAGTATATTATTGTTTTTGTTTGTTGGGTTGTGTTATTCAATTGTTAATTTGATTTTATTATTGCTAGGTAGGTATAGATAATTGAAGATTTTTATTTTAGGGTTTTTTTTAAAAAAAAATGGGCATTTTTAAATTGGGCATTGTTAGTTAGTGAAGAATTAGCATTTTTGTATTTTAGGACTAGTTTAAACTTGAGAATATGTAATTTTAGGTTGAATTGGTTTTTTTTTTTTTGGATTTGATTTTATGACTAGTTAGTAAAGTGTTAATAATTTGAAGTTAGAAATTAGTAATTGAAGTGTTATGAGTACATGATGAATGTTTGAATGTCATGAATTTAGATGATGAATGTTTGAATGTCATGAACTTAGAACTTGAACTTGAACTTAGAATTTGAACTTGAACTTGAAATTACAACTTGAACTTGAATTTAGAACTTGAAATTGAACTTAGAATTTGAACGTGAACTTAGAACTAGAACTTGAAATTAGAACTTGAACTTGAACACAGAAGTTAAAGTTAAACTTAGAACTTGAACTTAGAACTTGAGCTTGAACTTAGAATTTGAACATGAACTTGAACTTAGAACTTGAACTTGAAAGTAGAACTTGAACTTGAATTTAGAATTTGAACGTGAACTTAGAACTAGAACTTGAAATTAGAACTTGAACTTGAACACAGAAGTTAAAGTTAAACTTAGAACTTGAACTTAGAACTTGAACTTGAACTTAGAATTAGAACTTGAACTTGAAATTAGAACTAGAACTTGAATTTAGAACTTGAACTTGAACTTAGAATTTGAAGTTGAACTTAGAATTTGAACGTGAACTTAGAACTTGAACTTAAAATTAGAACTTGAAATTTGAATTTGAACTTAGAATTTGAACTTGAACTCAGAACTTGAACTTGAAATTAGAATTTGAATTTGAACTTAGAACTTGAAATTGAAATTAGAACTTGAACTTGAACTTAGAACATTAACTTAGAATTTGAACTTGAACTTGAAATTAGAACTTGAACTTGGAACTAATTAGCTTGAATATATATAACTAATTAAGTTTAGAAATTAGATATGAACTTGAATTGAAAACTTGAACTTATTAAAACTTGAATATATATATATAACTAATATTCTTGGATTTGAAGTTTATATTTAACTAATTTTTGAACTTTTCGTGCTAGGCAATTGAGGAAGCTCAACATCTAAAAAAGTTGATACAAGACTACATTTGCTTCTTTCATCAGTGTAGGAGATAAGGTTGGTGCTTCTAAATTTCTAAAGTTCAAGTACAATTGTTTTCAACAATGTGTTTCTGTCCATCTAGTATTGATATTTAGCTTTAATTTAGAAATAATATATTTGTTAAGCATAAGTACCAACACTAGTTGATCCTATTGATTTAGTTAATTGGTGGATTTAGTTAATGTTGTTATGTTGTTTAAATAAGTTAAAATAAATAATGTGATTTAGTTAATTGGTGGATTTAGTTAAAGTTGTTATGTTGTTTAAATAAGTTAAAATAAATAATGTGATTTAGTTAATTGGTGGATTTAGTTTTTTGAATTAAGTCAATACTAAACTAGTTAAAGTTATAAAGTTGTTAAATTGTTTAAATAAGTTAAATTAAATAATGTGGTTTTGTTGATGCTATGGTCTAGGCTCTCGAAACGATGTTAGACGACTCCAATCAGGCTTAGAAGGTATTGGACTATCACGTCAAACCGAGGCACTTGACGGTGTTCAGATTGGTGTTATGTTGGAACAAATAGCTAAACTTACAGCGGCACTAGTAGAGTCGGAGCGAAGAAGAGTAGCTGAACAAGAAAGCATGAGTGAGACCGTTCAGCAAATCAAAGAACAAGTGATGAACCTCGCTCGTCGACCTACTACTTCAGCTCCCGATGACACCGACGACGAGAGTGATGAGGATAATTATGTAGATTTCACTCTCGAGTTTAGATCTCTGGACATTTATGAACTTTTTGAAATTTTGAAACGAATTTTGAAAGACTTTATAAGTCTTTAATTTATGATTTAGATACTTTTGAATGTTATTTTAAGTTTGTTGTTTTATGTTTTGTTTAGATTGTTTATAATTGTGTGTTTGATTGGGCTGAATAGTGTAGAATTGAATAGAATTGCATTTGCAGGTGGGCAACAGAAACTGGCAGTTGTTGCTCTAAAAAATATCACAGAAAAAGCGATGAACAACGTGGTTTAGTCCGTCGCTTTTTTGTGTTTTAATTTTTTTCAAAACCTAGAAAAGCGATAGACAATGTGGTTTAGTCCGTCACTTTTCTGGGATTTTCAAAAATAAAATTTCCAGAAAAGCGACGGACTGCAACGCCTTTTAGAAATAAAAAAAATCAAAATCAAAATAAAACAACTGAGTTCGTCGCTTTTGTTAAAAAAATAGTAAAAAACCGACGTAGTCCGTTGCTTTTTTTTAGCGACGCAGTCCATCTCTTTTTGAAAAGCATCGGGTTAAAAAGCAACGGAGGTGACTGCGTCATTTTTCCATCGATTTTGACCAAAAAAGCAACGCAGTCCGTTGCTTTTGGCCGTCATTTTTTGACAAATTTTTAGTAGTGTTAGCTACTACTAGTTAGAACAAAATTTTATTCTTCTATTAATTCTCAAAACCAATCTCTTGGGAACGATCTCAACCCTTGGTTGGGTTACTACACTATTGTACGATCGTAGACACTTGCATCAGAAGTTGTGTCTTGATTACGCAAACATCATATATACACCCATAAAATTCAACTTGATGAGGACTGCAACCCAAGCATTGAACACCAGTGGAGGCTAAACCCACCTATGTAATAGGTGGTCAAAAAGGAGATCATCAAGTGGTTAGATGTTGGGGTGGTGTACCCTATTTCTGACAGTCACTTGGTCAGTCCAGTGCAATGTGTGCCCAAAAAAGGCGGTATGATTGTGGTTGCAAATGCTAAGAATGAGTTGGTCCTGCAGAGGCCAGTCATTGGATAATGAGTGTGCATGGATTACAGAAAGCTGAACAAGTGGACCTTGAAGGATCACTTCCCGATACCTTTCATAGACCAGATGTAGGACAAGTTGGCTGGCAAAGGGTGGTATTGCTTTTTAGATGGATACTCTGAATACAACTAGATATCAATTGCTCCTGAACATTAAGAAAATACCACCTTTACATGTCCTTATGGCACGTTTGTGTTTAAACGCATCCATTTGGACTATATAATGCACTAGCAACGTTCTAAAGGTGTATGATGTCTATCTTCTCAGACATCAAAGAGGACACTCTGGAGGTATTCATGGATGACTTTTCGGTGGTAGGTGATACTGTTGATGATTGTTCCATCCGATATACTATGCTAGTAAGTCAGTCAATGGAGCACAGCGAAATTACACAGTTACTGAACATGAATTATTGGTTGTGGTGTACGCATTTGAGAAATTCAGAGCTTACTTGCTCGGTACGAGAGTGATAGTCCATATGGATTATGCATCTCTGAGGTACCTTATGGAAAAGAAAGATGTCAAAACAAGGTTAATCAGATAGGTGTTACTACTTCAAGAGTTTGATTTTGAAGTCAGGGATAGGGGAGTTTGTGAAAACCAGGTGGCTGATCACCTGTTT
Organism: Solanum commersonii; assembly: GCA_029007595.1. Classification (NCBI taxonomy): domain Eukaryota; kingdom Viridiplantae; phylum Streptophyta; class Magnoliopsida; order Solanales; family Solanaceae; genus Solanum; species Solanum commersonii. Next base: position 727,570 of record JAJTWQ010000192.1, read on the forward strand.
AGATTGTAGGCTAAAAAGAAAGACGAATGTGAACTAGAAATCAATGATGCATTCCCGGATGAGCAGGTATTGGCTGCAACTCTTGATCTTATTCATTGGTTTGCTTATTTTGCTAACTTTCGTGTTAGTGATTTGATGCCTGAAGGGCTGACATTTCAGTAGAGGAAGAGGTTCCTGCATGATGTGGGAAAGTATTTTTGGGATGAACCTTATATGTACAGGGTGTGTGCTGATAACATCATCAGGCGATGTATCCCTGAAGCTGAGATGTTGTATATTCTAGAAGCAAGTCACTCCTCTCTGGTAGGTGGTCATCATGGAGGTGCTCGGACAACCCACAAGATACTTTAGTGTGGGTACTACTGGCCCATAATTCATCAGGATGCGATGGACATAGTAAGGAGTTGTGATGTGTGTCAGTGGCAAGGAGCCATCTCTCGGTGCCATGAGTTACCCATGACACCTATTCTGGAGGTGGAGTTGTTTGATGTGTAGGGCATCGAATTCATGGGCCCATTTGTGAGCTCCTATGGGCAGAAGTACATATTGGTGGTAGTGGACTATGTGTCCAAATGAGTTGATGCAGTCACTTTGCCTGAGAATGATGGCAAGAGTGTTGGTAGTTTTCTGAAGAAGAATATCTTCTCAAGGTTCGGCATACCTAGAGCTATCATCAGTGATGGTGGTTCCTATTTCTGCAACAAGGTATTTAGTGCACTTCTTACCAAATATGGGGTTAAAGCGCACAAGGTTGCAACACCTTATCACTTGCAGACCAGTGGACAAGTAGAGGTGTCCAACAGGGAAATAAAGGTGATCTTGGCAAAAACAGTAAATGCTAACAGGACATATTAGGCACGAAAGTTAGATGATGCTCTATGGGCATATCGGACAGCTTTCAAGATGTCTATTGGTATCTTTCCATATCAATTGGTGTTTGGAAAAGCATGTCATTTGCCGATTGAGCTTGAGCATAAAGCACTCTAGGCTCTAAAGAAGCTGAATCTCAGTTGGAGTGAAACAGCAAACCTGAGATCAGATCAAATTAATGAGATGGATGAGTTTCGTTTGAGAGCATATGAGAGGTCTGCACTGTACAAGGAGAGGATGAAATTGTACCATGATAAGCATATTGAAAAGAGAACCTTCATTCCTAGTGACTTGGTGTTATTTTTCAACTCCAGACTTCGTTTGTTTTCGGGAAAATTGAGACCCAAATGGCCTGGACCTTTTAAGGTTACTCAGGTGTTCAAGTTGGGTGCTATTGAGCTTGAAAATGACAAGGGCGAGAGGTTCAAAGCCGATGGCCAGCGAATCAAGACATACTTGGGTGTTCCAAAAGATGTGAAGATTGTGGAGGAATGTAAACTTAATGAGGTCTAAGTAATTAATTAACAGGCGTCGCACCGCGACATTAAATTGTGCACTACTTGGGAGGCAACCCAACATGTAAGTGTATTAGGTATTTCCTTTTTCCTTATTTTTCTTTGTATATTATAAAGTCACTATGTGTTGATGTGTGCAGGTCCTTATTTTTCTTTGTATATTATAAAGTCACTATGTGTTGATGTGTGCAGGAAAGACTAGGTTAAAAATTGCAGGAACTAGGTACAGACAGCTTTTCACGAGCAGTCTCAAGAACAGTGGTGCCCTTCACGGGCATCTTCACGGTCCGTCAATCTTAACACCAACCTAAGGGAGCTACTGGAAATTGCAAGAAAAAGGTTCACGGAAGGGTTCATGGTCCATCAAGACTTGTACGGACCGTCTAGCCTCTCGTGAACCACAAGTAAGTGTTTGTCCCCAAGTCAATTCCACGAACCACTATACAAACCGTGGTGACATTCATAGGGACTTTCATTATCTGTCATCCACGACCCAGTCCTACCAATACCCGACCCGACCCACAATTGCACCAAAATTAAAAGAATCGTATATGTGATTCCTAAGCGCCAAAGGTCGAGGTTTTTCCTCTTATTCTCCTCCATAATGGTTGCTAAAGAGTTATAAGCAGTTCCTATCCCCCATTAATTCCTAGTTCCTAAAAGAATCAAAACCCTAAATCCTAAGTTGGTCAAGTGTTTCAAGTCAAATTCATCTTCTTCCTTTTGGGCGAAACTTTCCATTTTTTCCACGTAAGTCACTTCATAATTTGTTGAAAGTTAGATCTTGTCTAAAAAAAATTAGATTTACTTCGAATTAATTCAGATTAGCGTGACCTTGTGATGAGTAGTCTTGATTGATATTGAATTGTTGTGGGTTAGTTTCAATTGCATAAAGTTGAGTGTTCTTGTATATGGGTATGATCACAGTAGGTCGTAATTGTGTGCTAATTGTGTTTGTCTGAATTTGTTGTGATTTTATGAGGGTCAATTGAATTTATGAAGAAAAATGTTCATGTGTAGATATATGTTTGGTTGTATGAGTACTATGTTCAGCTGCCTTGTTTTTTATGGATACTAGTATGTGTCAGGTAAAACTGATGATTTATATATGGGTAGGATTGAAGTATATGTATATTGAATGAATATTGTTCTTGTTGTCTTTGTGCATGTTGAAATTAAGTAGGTGTTAGTAGTCATGTTGTGAACCTGTGTTAAAAATGGGGGTAACACATCATATAAGTGAAAGTGGGGGAAACAATGACTGTTTGATTACCCAAGTGGAAGACCACAATAGGCTTCACAGATCGTGGAATTTACTACGAGCCATGAAACCACTTGTGGACCACACTTGGGCATTTCATATCATCACTAGCTATTTTCACGAGCAGTATTACGGACCGTGGTTCACTCCACAGACCGTGAAACAATTAGTGAACAACACTTGGTCAATTGACTATTGCACACTGATCCTGTAATAAATTCACGAGAGGTTTTACGGACCGCGGTACCTACCACAGCCCGTGTAAGCTCCCATACAGTTTACTTATATTCTGTAATGTTTACTTTATGTACTTCTATTTATGTTCATCTTGTGATTCTATGGCCCTTCCCATGATAGATTGGGTGACAACATTCTTAAGGTAAGGCGCCATGATGTACTTACACAGGGGAAGTTTGAGTACCCCATAGTGTGTCATTTTATCGATTTGCGTAACTAATGAGTTTTGTAATTCTCAAGTACTATGGCTCCCCGAAGAAAGAACACAACCAAAGCTCCCCCCCCCCCCCCACTACTTCTTAATCATAAGGTCATAATGACTCTGAGTCCAGTAGTTTTGAGGTGCAAATAAATGTCATACCTGAAGATCACCCACCTCGAGCTACTAGATCCAGAACAGCGAAGGCTATTCTCCAGGACACTCCTCCCCAGTCTGAAGAGGGAGGTAGTCGTTCCCGTAGTAGTGAAGAATAGGGTAGTGAATCTAATGTTGGTTCAGGTAGCCAGTCTGTTGATAATTCGGAGGGGAGTGCAGAGTCTGAAAGTGGTTCTCAGGATGATGCAACCACCTCTCCACCTGTGGTAAATACAAAAGCTGAAACTGGAGTACAGGAAGAGGCAGATGCTATATATGAGGATATAGAGATCATCACTGATGATACCATGGTTCTGTATGTGAACATCCATGAACCTGATCCTGCACCGAGACCGCAACTGATTGACTATTTCCGTTCCATATGGAGTGTGAACCGATCCAAAGAAATCTTTAACAATGGTATTGTGACCAAGAATGACAGCTTTATGAAGCGAGCAATCATGCCTGAGACTAGGGTGGTGATGGCTGATATCAAAGCATTCCCCGACATTTATCAGACAATTCAGTTTCATCAGTTTGATTGGATGAACAATGCACCTAGAGAATACTTTAGCCACCTGGACAGAGAGTTTTATTCATCTTATGCAACTACACTGATGAACTTTGCTGCAGAAACGGAGACAACAAAACATGGCCAGAAAGACATTCCATTACCTGGGGTCCACTCAACTCAATTATAGTTTGGGGCAAATCGATAGATATTTCTGAAGCCACTATTAACAGGATGATGCATAGCCCGAAATACACTGCACCAGCTTCAGTTGCCCTTTTTAAGGCCAAACATCATGAGGTCACCAGTGATGCTATGATGGAGGATCAAATTTCTAGAGAGAGGGACTTTCGCTGGATTGCTAGGCAAATTGATGTAGATGGGGAAAATGTAGTTTGGGTCACAGTAACACCAACACTCATTACGAAAGCGTCACTATCTTATCCAACTAAGGTTTGGTGGGTTGTTGTCACGACTTAGGGGTACCCCCTAGACGTAACATGGCATACTTGACCCCGAAGGGGTTTTGGGGTCTCATATAAGCCCTTAGCATCATAACATATATGTGTAATATAAATGAAAATATGGAACAATTTAAAACTTTTACAATCGAAGTCATATTTCATAAAAACAAGCGTAAGTCTTTACTAAAACCTTTGTCTCAAACAATCTATTAAAATCTTGACTAAAAGTTTTTGGAATGCAGCCCATACAAAGTCTAAAAACATAAAGAAATGATATAAAGGAAATAAAGGTTTGTCCTCGAAGCTATGAGGACTCACCAATTCTTCAATTCTTCTTGACCCTTGGAAACCTAGCCTTCAAAGCAACTCAATCTCCTAAACCCTACATTTGATTAGAATGTAGGCAATATGCGTTAGTATAAAATGTACCAAGTATGAAAGCTAGCACAACATCATAAGAGCATCTCAAAATGGTTAGTCAACATAAGACATAAGAATAAGAGATAATAACATATTCATAGCATAATCATCATAGTCATAGCATAGTCTCCAACATAAGCTCCATATAAACATAAGTCAACATAAGACATAGTTAATGAGCATAGTAGACAAATAATAATCATATATGCATAATAGACTCTTGGTTATCTTTACCATAATAGCACCATTCTCAAGTAACCTCAAAAGCATACATGTGCAAAGCAAGAATAGCATCCCATAATACCACCCAAGCCAAGTATCCCTTTTTGGTCATCTTAATCATAGTCTATATTCATGGTTAAGCGTTAATCCTTTTTACCATAAGGGTACTATACTCCTAATTAACCTCAAGACACACTTGTGCAATGCATGAAAGGCATCCCATACTACCCTTCACACTAAACATTGCCTTGATGTCATCTTAGTCATATTCACCCTCCTTTTGGTCTTACTATTATCTTACTTCATATAGACAAGGGAACTACAACCTTAGTCAATCATATCTTGGAAGGCAACTATGGCAACAACACAATCTAAGTCATACCACCTTAGTCAATCATATCTTCGAAGGTAACTATGGCAACAACCCAAGCTAAGTCATACTACATAAGGGAACCCGTCACAACTAGCCTCAAGTCCTATTTGTTCCATGTATGGATAGCATCCCATACTACTACCCACACTAAGTACTCCTTTAGACTATCATGGATGTTCACTAGTTGGGGACTAATCCCTCTATTCTATTTACCTCTTCAAGGCTACCAAGGAATAACCCCCTAATAGGCTAGACCATGCTATCATCATATAACTAGGTTAAGTTAAGCTAACTACCTTGGAAGACACAATATCATGCAAGTCCAAGCTACTCCAGGAAAGGTGCAAGTGTCCTATAGCTACCATGAAATAGTCCTAGACCAACTAAGACATACTACCCTTACAAGTATACTATGATACAAATCCAAGCTATCCTTAGGAGAGTATGAGTCCTCAATCCCAAGCTACCATGACTAACCTAACTCAAGCTACCCTTGACATGCATCCTAAAATGCAAGATCAAGCTACCCTTAGGAGAGTATGGATCCTCAATCCTAAGCTACCCTTAGGAGAGTATAAGCCATCTATCCCAAAGCTACCATGAAATGGTCTTGGCCAAACCAAGTCAAGCTACCATGAAGGCATCCTAACAATGCTAGTTCAAGCTACCCATAGGAGAGTATAAATCCTCAATCCTAGGCTACCATGTCTACTAATAACTTATGCTAGCATGACATGCATTCTACAATGCTAAGTCAAGCTATCCCTTAGATGAGTATGGATCCTCCATCCCAAGCTATCAACCTTGGTCTTATCCTACTATGCCAAGCTATACATGAAGGGAACATATATCACAACTTCAAGCTATTCTAGTCTAACATGATTTGATTCATTTGTGGTTATTAAGAAAACCTAGAATCTTTCTATGTGAAATAACCTTTGGATCTCCTTGCAATTCATTCCTAAGTGTGTAAGAGAAAGAGAATACACAACAAGATCACATCATATTGACTTCCCCCCCAAAGACCTGAAAATGATGGATACAAGCCCTACTTTCAACCTTAACTTCATTCTATCATGATTCATGTCTAAATTACAAGTTATTGTATCACATTCCTTACAACTAAGTGATTCTAGTCATAATTGATTCATAAAGGTTCAATTCTAACTTTACAAGTCAAGATCCTTCCTATTCAATCAAGTCTAGTTAAATTCAAGATTATATGATCCTAACTATGATCAATTAGTATACAAGACACTGATTTAGGAAGATAACCTTTAAACCTTGAACTTTGCCTTTAATGGCATAAACCCACAAAGATCACATTCATCAATTTAGATTAGGGTTTACTATAGAAATCACATGAAATCATCATAATATCATTAAAAAAATCTAAATCAATCATAATTGGGTAGTATCCACTAGATTGGAATCATACCCAAGCCCTACCCACAATGCAAGCACAACCCTAGCTAGAATTGGGTTTTTGAGTTCACAATTGGGGGAAACTATGGGGGCTATATGGGTGAAAGAACCCATAGATGAATAAGTTTAACATACCTCTTTTCAAAGCCCAAAACAAAGCTTGAATCAATGGTGAAACACTACCCTCTTCTCTTCTCTTCTCTTCTCTTCTCTTCTCTTCTCTTCTCTTCTTCTTCTTCTTCTTCACTTCTAGAGAAAGAATATTTGGAGAGTAATTTGGGGGTTCTAAGATGAATGAGCTAATGAATTATTTTAGGGGTGTGTTATACTTTAATAGGAGGTAAAATAACTAACTAACCGACCTCCCTTAACCACTAATTAATTAACTAATTAATTCTCAAACACCTAACTTAAAACTAAAAGTCCAAAAACTGCTAGGACCTACGGGCCATAGATGGGGTGACGGATCGTGCTGCACCATCGTGGTTTGCATCTGAGGTTAATTACTTGCATACCTATTGCAGACCTTGACCCACGACTCCCACCTACGAGGCGTGGGTCCACCTACTGGCTGTAGGTGGCCAATCGTAGGTGCTACCAATTTTGGCAGTTTTGGGCAGCCTTAAGTCCTTGGGGGGTCGTACCTTGACACCCTAACCCTTAAACCCCTATTCTAAGTACGGGAATCGTTTTTACAATCGTTAATCCTCATATGACACTCCAAACCTCTTACAAAAGGCTTTAGAACTCACTAGTTCAACTCACTAAATTCCGGGGTGTTACATTATCCCACACTTGGGAACATTCGTCCTCAAATGAAACTTTAAACACTTCTTAAATTCAAAAATCTAACTTGGAAGCCCATTATGCAGGCACTACATCTAATGCACACAACCAAGGAAGAAAACATCAATTCCAAGCTAAACACATTCAATGCAACACAAGGGAGTAGGAACTACTTCTATCAACCCAAAATGCATAAAACTTTGTATATAATCTTCAAGGAGGAACTAACATCTCCTAGCTAAAACATGCTCATCACATACTAAAAAAATACAATTTACTCACAAAAGTCATTTATTCAAGGAGGAAATCTTTCAACTCCAAACTAAGGCATGCTCATAACTCAACTCATGAAGTCTATATGCAACCTACTTAAATGCACTACAACATGAGGAAAACAATGCATATAAGTCATTTCTAACAAGACCTAAGTATTTTCATGAACATGCACATAAGGGAATCATATCAATACATAAAGCACACCATAACCCTACTAGGTAGGCATACTACCCCCCCCCCTTGGGAGTAAGCCTACACAAGCTCTTCTAAACATCAAGCATACTAAAAACAACTTCAAAGCCAACATAAAAAGTCACAAAGGACAAGAAATCCAGAAATTACTAAAGCATGAAACACATGCCAGAAGGGACATGGGGAGATCACTCTTAAACTTCTCTAGATTAGAGAGCATAAAAACCTATTCTTATTTTGAGGCTCCACATCCCCACTTTAAGAGGCAACTTGATTACCTTCTCTTCTTGTGACCTTAGCCTTAGGGTAATCTTTCATCATGTGGCCACTCTCACCACAACTAAAGCAACCCTCTCTACTGGCCAAACACATACCCTCATGCCTTTTACCACACCTAGCACAAGAGGGCCATAAGGACTCATTACTCATCCCATGTGTCCTAGGGGTAGACACCCTCTCATCCTTATGCTTAGGACCATTAGAAAAGCCTTGTCCGAAAAACTTTTGTCGATTCCTAGAACGACCATGCCCATCGGACCCATCATGAAAGGACTTTCCACTATCCATCCTAGACCTCTTCTTCTCCCTATCGCTCTCCTTCTTGAGTTTTGGCTCTTCTATTTGTTGGGCAAACACCATGAGGCGTGAGATATCCATATCATTAACAAGCATTGCCATACGACATTTTTCTTCTACAAAATCAGACACCTCTGTCATAAACCTATTCATCAAATCCCTTGGATTTGCTACCAAGCTTGGAGCATACTTAGACAAAAGGGTGAATTTCAAAAAGTAATCCTTAACACTCATACTACCTTGCTCCAGGTTGATGAATTCTCCCAATGTGGTTTCCCTCAACTCCCGGGGAAAGAACCTATCTAGAAATTCCAACTTAAAAGCTTCCCATTCTATAGAACCCGCACCTACCGGCCTACTATCTTTCCATTGCACATACCAAATATGGGCAACGTCCTTTAATTAATAGGTGGCTAGTTTCTCTTTCTCAATAGAAGTCACCCCCATGATTGCTAGCACCTTATAAACCTCCTCTATGAACCCATTTAGATCTTCTTCCACTTTGGAGCCACTAAACTCCAGAGGTTCATCATCAAAATCTCCCTTACCCTAGAAGCACCCATCCCTCTTATAGGGTTTGCCAAAGCCACCACCTCTCTATTGGCTTGCGCTGTCAAGGCTTGAGCCAATAGTTGCATAGATGCCCTATACTCTGCAAGAGTGGAATTCCTAATTAGAGGGTCATTTGTAAGTTGAGGTGGAGCTTATGGAGGAACTTGGAGAGGAACCTCTTGGTCCACATTTTCTTCCTCTTCCCTCTTAGCATTCTCCATTGTATTAGCCATACCCTAAACAACAATAGGCATGGATTAGACGAGGGCCTCCTAAAACCAAGCTCTATGGCACGACTAAGAAAATGAAGAAGTGAGACTTTTCCTAAGCATCCAATAGCCTCCAATTCATAAATGTGGCGCAGTTCACATTTATGAGCAAGACTCTACTAGATGTGGTTTAAACAATCCTAGAACCATTCTAAACCTTGTGCTCTGATTACCAAGTTTGTCACGACCTAGGGGTACCCTATAGAGGTAACATGGCATACTTGACCCCAAAGAGGTCTCATATAAGCCCTTAGAATCATAAGATAGGTAATAGATATGAAAATACGGAATAATTTAAAACTTTTACAATCGAAGTCATATTTCATAAAAACAAGAAGTCTTTACTAAAACCTCTGTCTCAAACCATCTATTAAACTCTTGAATAATAGTCTTTCGGCTGTAGCCCATCCAAAGTCTAAAAACATAAAGAAATGACCTAAAGTAAATAAAGGGTAGTATGATTCTCAATCCTAAGATATCCTTAGAAGAGTATGAGTCCTCAATCCCAAGCTACTATGACTAACCTAACTCAAGCTACCCTTGACATGCATCCTAAAATGCAAGGTCAACTACCCTTAGGAGAGTATGGATCCTCAATCCTAAGCTACCCTTAGGAGAGTATAAGTCCTCTATCCCAAAGCTACCATGAAATGGTCTTGGCCAAACCAAGTCAAGCTACCATGAAGGCATCCTAACAATGCTAGTTCAAGCTACCCATATGAGAGTATAAATCCTCAATGCTAGGCTATCATGACTACTACTAACTCATGCTACCATGACATGCATTATACAATGCTAAGTCAAGCTATCCCTTAGGAGAGTATGGATCCCCCATCCTAAGCTATCAACCTTGGTCTTATCCTACTAAACCAAGCTATACATAAAGGGAACATATGTCACAACTTCAAGCTATTCTAGTCGGTGCTTTGATTCATTTTAGGTTATTAAGCAAACCTAGAATCCTTCTATTTAACAGAACCTTTGTATCTCCTAGTAATTCATGCCTAAGTGTGTAAGAGAAAGAGAATACACAACAAGATCACATCATATTAACTTTAACCCCAAAGCCCTAACAATGATGGCTACAAGCTGTACTTTCAAGATTAACTTCATTTTTTCATGATTCATGTCTAAATTACAAGCTATTGAATCACATTCCTTACTACTAAGTGATTCTAGTCATAATTGATTCATAAAGATTCAATTCTAACTTTACAAGTCAAGATCCTACCTATTCAATCAATTCTAGTTCATTTCATGATTAGATGAACCTAACTATGATCAATTAGTATAGAATACATTGATTTAGGAAGATCACCTTTGAACCTTGAACTTCGCCTCTAATGGCATAAACCCACAAAGATAACATTCATCAATTTAGATTAAGGTTTACCATATAAATTACATGAAATAATCATAATATCATTAAAAAAAAGCTAAATAAATCATAATTGGGTAGTATCCACTAGATTGGAATCATACCCAAGCCCTACCCACAATGCAAGCACAACCCTAGCTAGAATTGGGTTTTTGAGTTCGCAATTGGAGGAAACTATGGGGGATCTATGGGTGGAAGAAACCATAGATGAATAATCTTAACATACCACTTTTCAAAGCCCTATAAAAATCTTGAATCAATGGTAAAACACGGCCCTCTTCTCTTCTTCTTTTTCTTCACTTCTAGAGAGAGAATATTTGGAGAGTAATTTGGGGATTCTAAGATGAATGAGCTAATGAATTAGTTTAGGGGTGTATTAGACTTATATAGGAGGTAAAATAACTAACTAACCCACCTCCCTGAACCCCAAATTAATTAACTAATTAATTCTCAAACACCTAACTTAAAACTAAAATTCCAAAAACTGCTAGGACCTACGGACCCCACCTACGGACTGTAGGTGGGGTCACGGATCATGCTGCACCATCATTGTTTGCACTTGAGGCTAAGGAATTGCAGGCCTTGACCCACGACCCCCACCTACGAGGCATGGGTCCACCTACTTTCCATAGGTGGCCAATTGTAGGTGCTGACAATTTTGGCAATTTTGGGCAGCCTTAAGGATCCTCCCCAAGGACCCCTTGGGTGGTCCTTGGTGATCGTACCTTGATGTCCTAACCCATAAACCCCTATTCTATGTACGGGAATCATTTTTACAACCTTTAATCCTCATACGACACTCCAAACCTCTTACAAAAGGCTCTAGAACTCACTAGTTTGACTCACTAAATTCTGGGGTATTACAGCTATTGTTCGGTCTCAATTGAGACCTACAGCAAATGATAATACCTTCTCTCCTTCACGAGCTTCTTTGGTAGCATGCCTCATGGTTGGTTGCTCGGTAACTGTGGGGCGGATTATAGCGACCGAGCTGAGAGATAGGGCATTGAATGAGAGGGCTAGATTTCCATTTCCTTGTCTGCTAGGGAAATTATGTCAACAAGCGACAATTCTCCCAAACAAGCTGGTTGACAGTTGGGGTGAAGCATTCAGACCCACCCAAGTTTCTAAAATCAAAGATGTCGCAAATCATCTTTTTGGTGCGAAATCTGGAGTTGTGGGTACTTTGGCGATTGTTCCTCACATACCAATTGACATCCCACATGCTAATAGAGGTCCAAAACATGGAGAGTCATCACAACCTTCCACCGAGGCACCACCACCATCAGCTTCTACCTCACAGGCTCTAGGTACCTATGTCACTATTCCTATGATTTTTCTTAAGAAATTGGTTGTAGATCAGCGCCAAACCGGACCTTAGTAGACGAGATTGTGAACTGAATACCTCAGCTAATAGAAAAAGATGTGTTAGCTACGAAGAAAGAGATTAAAGATGAGATATGGAATGAGTTGGCTGTCTTAGAAGACAAGATGGACGATTTGCAGAACCTTGTCGAAGATCAATTCCAGGCTCCCGGTTCAGTAGAAAGAGATTAAAGATGAGATGCGAGCTCAGGTTGCTAAACTGGCTGAAAATCAAATACAGGAACCCACTCTAGTCATGCCAGATTCTTTGATGTAATTGCTCAATCAGGCACCCTCCACTCAATCACTTGACAATTTCTGGGGTGAACTACCCAAGAGTAAGTTCGGCCAAAGGAAACACAGAGCCGAATAATCTGGTGAGGAGATACTTGTTGACCTGTCCAGAGAGGAAAGAAGTCAAGAAAAGAAAGCCCACAAAGCTTCAAGGAAGGTAGATAGAGAAAAAGAAGCACGGAGCAACAACAACGAGATGCAGTGTTAGCTAGAGCTTCTGGTAGCGGTATATATGTCCCGGCAAGTGGTAGCCAGCCAGATCATATGTTGAGTTCTAAGAGTGCACCCATTGAAAAGGGTGCCAACACTACTCCGACTATCGGCACCTAGAGCGCCGTAGGTATGACCCCTCCTCACAACCCTATTTTATTTTCTTTATTTACTTTGAGGGCAAAGTCCTTTTTGTTTGGGGAGGGGGTGGTGAACAACCTGTCATTCAAGCTGTTAGAATGAATAGAGGTTGATTCTGTGTTTAAAGTGAAAATTGTTATTGTCTTGTGTTTTTGTTGGTGTGTTGAGTTGTGCAATAGCTAATTTGTGTTACGTGATTACCTTGACCTGAAATTTGACTGTTAGGATCTTTAGATGACATCTTAGATGCTGACATGTTGAACATTGTTAGTCTGATAAATAAATTTGTGAACCAAGAAACTGGAGAATGTAGTCCTATGTCATATGTGTGTGAGTATGGTTCGAAGTCTAACACTAGGAGCAGAAACTAGAACTTGTGCGAGTAGTCTTGTTTAACTATGAGAATAACTAGATAGGAAAGGATCAGTAGGCAATTTTTGTTAAGCCATTAAAAAGCTAAAAATAAAACAACCAAATAAAAAGCTTATCACTTGAACCCGATTTGAGCCTAAAAATCAGTTTTTGTTCTTACCTAGTAAAGATCATATCCTTTGGTTTCCTAAGATACGATGTCACAAGTCAGGCCAAAAGCCTAAGTTGAAGGTGATTACAATCCAAGCGGAAAGAAGAAGTGAAAAAGAAGGTTCAACCAGTGAGCTGAGTGCATACAAAAAAATTGCATATAAAAAAAAAGAGGTGTGAAGAAATTAAAAGAAAAAGAAAAAGATAATAATGGTTGCTTAGGATGTGCTGAAATGAAGTAAAAAAGGGAATCGCTCAGAAAAGAGTTGTGTGCAAATGAAACTTTGGAAAACCAAGGGACTAGTCACTCACAAACCCAATTATACAATCCCTATCCCGAGCCTATGCTACAAGCTACTAAAGTCCTATAGTGATCCTATTCCGGGTGTTTGAAAAATAGAGTGTAGAAACAAGGGCAAGCCTAGGGTAATTTGTTGTTAGTGTTAGAAGTTCTTTGAGAGTGCTACTGTGTAGTATTTAATCCCAGTTATCATGAGTGAGGGACTTCTTTGGTGTGAGGACAGAGTGATTGCATTTGAGAGTAGATTGTGCTGGCTGATAATCACAGGCATAAGCATGATTGACTATGAGTAATGATATGTCATAGATTGATCCTTGTATGTTAGATTCATGGTTTTGGATACAAATTGTGTTTGAGATGTCTTCTACGTGGTTTCAAAAGTGTTTGAGTAATTTGAGGATAAATGTATTGCTTTCTCATCACTAATAGTTCTAAGTTCAGGATGGTGATGTGCCGCAAAATCTTGGAACATTTAATGCTTGAAAACTAAGGATTAATACTAGAATTGAGTGTATTTTTGTATGCTTTGATGTGTTTGTTGAATGTGTAGACAGATTCTTGCTTGTGTGGAAAATTGGAAAAAGAAGCAGAAGATGATGGTGATCAAGTGAATATCACGAGCACCTAGACCAGTCGTGGTCCTTGTCACAAACCATGGTGAAGGTCGTGAAGCATTTCCAGTATGAAGGTCCAACCTAATCTCAACTCCTCCAAGCCAAGTAAAGATCATGGCCAACCTCACGGACCGTGGTCATCACAACGACCTATGGTCGTGATCGTGAAGTTGAACTAGTATTCAAGAGTAAAAGAGTGAAAAATGAGAAGTGGTAAAGTGAAGATCATGGACACCCAAATGGACCGTGGTCCAGAAGACGGTTCGTGGTGTTTTTCGTAGTACCCTTTCCAGTGTAATGGCATTGAAGACCCAAACTTGGGAAATTCCAAGTAAAGACCACGAACAGCCAGACGGACCGTGGTCTCTTTGACTATCCGTCATGTTGTCTGTGATGCATGTTCTAGTGTTCAAGCATTAGAGACTCAATTTTGGGAAGTTCCAAGGGAAGACCACGGAGGGCTTCACGGACCGTGAAGCCCTTGACGGGTCGTAGAAGTAGGGGTGAAGGGCCCCAACAGTTTAAGTAGGACTATTTTTTTAAAACACTTATTTGAATTAATTAGGACGTTTTTATGTTTTATCTTATCTTACCTTGAACGACAAAGAAGCTTCCATTATTCTCAGTTTGTGATTTTCGATTTTGAACATTGAATTAAGTTCAAAGTTTGGATTTCTGATTCTTGAATTATCGAAATGGCTTGTTGATTTTCTTATTCTCATACGTGCTTTCTAAACATGTTTTCATTTGATATTTATGAATGTTTACATGAAATCATGAGTGGCTAAGCACCACAACTGGGGTTGTGGGATCCATGACATAAAACCAAAGTGTAATTCCGTAAAATGAGTAAAAGGCGATTTATGTTTGCAAATAATAACCTAGCTTTCATTATTCATTTATTCTGATGAGTGCACGCATTGGAATAAGCATGTATCTATAATTTATTGGAGAGAAAAATAATTGTTAGGAAAAAGCTAAGTTAACTGGAAGAAATGGAGTCAAAGTTTCAGTTCAAGAGAAAAGAACTTTAACACCATTGTGAACGGGGGTAAAACTTAGTAACACTCTGGGACCAAGAGGACTTGAGGCAACATTATCTGAATAGACTAAGAAGTATCAGATATTTCTAACTCGTCTACATTTTGTAGAAATAAATTGCCTGAACTTAACTATGGAAGAACATTAGGTGTAACGTTGTGGTGAACACAATCCTGGTTTCTTTTAATCAACGAAACAACTTGTGCACTAAAAGCTCTGTTAATTGTTAATCTGGAATTTGGTTACAAATCTTAGTTACTAGAACATAAAAACTAAATCCATTTTTACTTTCCATAATTGTTTCTTAAGGAAATAATAACAACATTTGAGTAAACACGACAGCGAAATCATTTTTGTAAAGAAATTCTTTGTGGGATCGACCTCAACTCATGTTGAATTCTATAAATTAACTTCGATAGTTTATATCTCTTAATTGAGGTGTAAGTTTGGACGTATCAGAAATCATTCAATGTAATGAGCATTCTAACCTTCTATGATAAGGAGCTATTGATCTTTTGGTTAGTACAAGGCTTGATTTTGATGGATGTAGTTGATCCATATCACTCCTTATTTCTCCAGTCTGAGGAAGTCGGTTCCTAAGAACTACTTGACATTTCTTCTCCATATGAATAACCAAAGTCCAGCCCTTAGCTTCATTTTTTTTGTGGTTGTCATCTATCTCTAGTGAACCTTCTGGAGTTTTCCAGGGAAAATCAACTTCAATGGGCGTCAATCTTCTGAATTGAAAGAAAATGGTGTTTTGACATAATTTGGGAATTGATCACTTTTATAGATTTGGTGCTACACTAGCATGATAATCCTACAATGTTTTATACAGGTCAATAATGATTTTTCCTTCACTTACTTACATTATGATTTTCTCTTTCAAGATAAAGCATTTGTTTGTCAGGTGGCCAAGGACGCGATGGAACTTATAGTATTTAGGATCACCAATGTTATTGATTTCTTTGGACCTCATTGATTTTGAAAGATCAACGAATTTCTTAGCTAACAGTTTATCAAGGATCATAGGTACATATGAATTTGGATACAAGTAAACCTTTGCCTCTAACTCCTTAAAGGTTGGATGTCGCTTATCCTCCTTTGGATATCTACTTGTGGCTTCCTCCTCTTTCAATTTTTTCTTAGTGGTGACATTTATAGAAGTTGCTTTTACCACCATAGATTCATTAATTTTGATATTTGAGGCCATACCTTTCTTGAACTCCTTTTCCTTTGTTAGATCAGCAAAATGAGATGCCTTCCAATGACTTGGGATGCTCAACTCCATGCCACACGCACGTGTAGCAAGTTCCTCAAAAGTTTGCAGTTTGATTCTTTGTAATATATGTAGAAGTCCCCAATGCATACCCTAAATGCACATTTCCACAACAAATATTTCATAAAGATGATCTTTGTAGTCCAAACTCAATGATCTCCAATGATTGATGTAATCCACTACAGGCTTATCCTTTCTTTGCTTGGTTCTAGTCAACTCTATCATGCTTATAATTTGACGAGTACTGTAAAAATAATTGAGGAATACCTTCTCGAGTTGCTCTTTACTATCAATAGACTCGTGTTTCAGGTAGATAGTCTAGTCAAATGCACTCCCTTTCAGCGAACGAATAAACTGTTTACAAAAAGGTCACCATGTGTTCCAGCATTGCTACAAGTTTCAACAAAGTGGGTGATATGTTGCCATGAGTTTCCGTTGCTATCAAATTATTGAAGCTTTGGTGGTAGATAGGTTGTTGGCATTGATACACAATCATTTCATCTGGTATATGTCTTTGAGTAATACAATATAGTTGGTAATGTTCCAAAATATTGAGCATTGATAGTGTTTGTTATCTTTTCTTGAAATTGTTGGACAAATAATGCTACAACTGAAGCAAATTGTTTCTGTTTTTGAAATTTGGACTTCGCTAGAGATTCCTCAATATCATTGTTTCATGGATTATAACTAGGTGGACAAGTGGGTAAGTGGTTTCATTCTCCTGGTGTGAAGGCCTCCAACTTGATCATAAGCTTAGTAATATGAAGATTTAATGTCAACAAATTTCCTCAAGGCTTCAATGGTTTGCTCCATCATTGAAAACTGCTCATCCATGGCAATTGAGTCAGCCATCAAGGCATTGGCATTCATTGAAGTTGGATAATCCATTGAGTCATCATATTCAACAACGTTTGAGCCAATTTGAAAATGGTCTCCACAGAACACAGATGCAAGATTCCCCCAGGTGTTGCTGATACCATTTTTTGGTGCGGAATTCATCTCTTTGGTAGGTGAGGGATTCATGATATTTTTGGTAGTGTGGTAGATGTGGAATTCATGACTTTTTTGGTAGGTGAACCACGTTTGGTAGGTGAGTAGTCCATTTTAAAGATTTTATTATAATATTCTTTTATTAAATGTCTTAATCTTGATATCTCTTTAAAATTATTTATGATATATTCTAGATATAACATATCTTGGGTTCTTAAATACATGTATAAATTTTCTTTCATAAATTGTTCTAATAGTTTTATATCTTCCATAGATTCTGTCCAATATTGTAAATATTCGTAGTTCATTTTAGTCTGAATTTATTTCTAAATCATACCATTCTATTCTTTCTAGATCTAAATCATGTAGGTCTATTTCATACCATTGTTGGTTTAATATATATTTTGATCCGTTATCATTAAATATTTTTTCCCATATTATTCTTCTTAATTCAATTATCTCTATGTCTTTAAGTATATATAAGATTAAAGTTTCATAGTTTCTTATCATTTCATCATGTATGTATGTAATCGTGTTCTCTATCATGCAGATTTTTTATTTCAAACTATTCCTTCCTATCATATTCATAATTGATTAAATTCATATTAGATCATTATAAACTAGATTATCTGTTTATCATGTTCTCCTGTCACTACTAGCATCGTACTTTAGCGGATACTTCCTTCTTATCCTTGCCTCAACTTTGTTTACTCCCCTAACCGGCTTTCCTCGCCTACCGGTTTCAACATTAGGATGGCATACTATAGAAGTTTTCTCCCTGTTTCCGTGTGCTAATAAACTAGATATCATGATTCAAATAATTCTAATACATAATAACTAACATTAATTTATTCAATCATATATATGATATTCAGGAATATATGAAATTAGTTTCACATATTTTTTGAACAATATACCTTTGCCTCTTGCTTATTCTTGCTATCTGAAATATCTGGTTTGATTTCAGATTGTTGCTCCATTATCTTTTAAAAGGATTTTTATATATTACGCATTGCCTGCCTTTTATGTTATGTATACATTCCTTTATATATGATATTTTACAATCATGCACCACAATGCACATATCCTCCTACTTAATAATGTGCCTAATTTTATAAAATATCTACTTTCTGGCACTTCATACTTACTTATCTACTCTATGACACTCCTTACCTACTTTATGACTACTTTACATCTTTTAACTATTCCTACTTTACACATGTCACCTAATAATTTACACTACCTACCATACACCTAATAATGCATTCCTACTTTATACTATAATAATAATAAAAACAATAATGTGCACCTTCTTTATATTTCTTTACATTTTACTTTACGACTTTTTACATATTAATACTATTTACTTTTGCCATATGTCTTCTTTTTCTTTGTCTTTATCTTCTCATCAACTTCTTATCTTATCGTTTAGGCTTCCGTCTCTATCTTTTATTCTAGCTGGACATTTGGAATTATATTATCTTCTCTGTTGCATTTCGAACATATGTGGTCAGGGTATTTGTGACCAATTAGCTTGCAATATCTGGTTAATAACTCTGTCAAAATAAATCATATTTTTATTGCTCATGTTGTAGGTCGTTCTTTTGGCTTAAGTAATGATAAAATCCATCTTTGGATTTCATCCATATCTTCTTTCCTTAGCTCCCTTGAATTGGAATAAATCATTAACTGATCTCTTGCGTAGTAGCTCCATATAGCGTTTTCGTTTAAATAATTATTTGCTAGTTCTTGTATAATGGTTGATATACCAATTATTCTCTTATTGGCATAAAAACTGGGTATCTCATTTTTTTATATCTCTGGTTGTTGTTCGATATCTTTCGGTATTATCATTTCTTTTGTTAGTCCTATCTTTACAACTTGTATCGGAGGTTTTATTTCCTTGTATAATTTCTCTGCTATTGCCATATAAAATTTTACATAGAATAAATTTCCCTTAGTAACTCTCTTATATGTAATAAATGCTTTATATAGTTTCGGTATTCCACTTAGTTCCTCTCCGTCATATGTATATATTGTATTTAATAGTCCATAGTTGTAACATGTCCTTACTAAGTTGGCGTTAGTTTTCGATTGTGCAATCAATTTATTATAAACTTGTAATTTTTGGGTTAAATAATCCTGATTGGGTTCTTGGGTTGTAGTAGATCTGGGGTTAAGATTTAAAAATATTTGAATTTTGTATATATTTTCTATATAGGTTCGCGTAATATGGTTATATGTTCTTTTGTCATGGTGTAGGCAATCCGCATATGTAGAAGTTTGTGGTTCTATAGTCAATATGTTTTTTGGTGTTGGCCTCAGGGTGAATGGTTTTTCGAATAATTGGTTCAAGTTTGAATTCTTTTGTTTTTCACTAACTCATTTGCTTGTACCTGCAGTTGTATTTAAACAAATGTTATGGGTTTTAAGGTGTTTCCCAACGTCACCATTTATTTCTGGATTTTTAGAGTCTTCCAATCAACTTAGCTCCGCATTTTTATAGTCATGCTACTGACTAGCTTTAGACTTCAGATTATCTTCATTAGTCTTTAGCTTTGTATCTCATTGTCCATACTGTCCACTTTTATGGAAAGTGTAGTAATGGCTTTGAGTATCTCTTCCATTGTATTTTCTTTGTCAGTTTGAGTAGCTTTGTCTTGATAAGTAATTTGCAATAACATTCTTGTCAGTTTTTATTACTTCAATAGTAAATGTAAAATTTAATATATTTAATACCAATCTTCTTATTTCTTTTGTAGTTACCGAATCTTGTATATTTCTAGTTAGCCACCATTTTACTTGTGTGTTATCTGTTCTTATAATAAATTTGTTATATACAATTTATGGTTCAAATGATAGTAAACATTTATACACTGAATATAATTCTTTCCTATTTATTTCTCATCTTATTTTTGTATTGGTAAATGTTCCTGAATAATATCTACAATGATGTTCTATTTCTTCTTTATCATATCTATATTTTAAGAGTCCTCCATAACTTTTTTCACTGGCATCTGATTCTATTATATAAGTAAATATTTTGTTCTCGTCAGGAAAATATAGTTTAGGTGGGTTATTACATAATAGTTTTATTTTTTATATTTGTGTTTGGTCTTTTTTATCAAACTGGTATTCTACATCTTTCTTTAATTTTTGTTGTAATAGTTTTAAATTCTCTGCTAATTTTGGTATGTATTCTCTTACTTAGTTTACTAGTCCTAGAAATGATTGTAATTTCTTTTTTGTATCTAGTTGTTCATTTGAGTTAATTATTTTTTGTACTATATGTGTTTGCATTTTTATTCCATTTTTATCTATTTGTATTCCTGAGAATTCTATTTGCATTTTCATTATGTCTGCTTTCTTTTTACTTAGACTTATGCTTGAATATTCTATAATATATATAAATTTTTCTAATAATTTTATATGTTCATCTTGTGTTTTGGAATATAGTAATATATCATCAATATATACTACACAATTTTCTAGTTGTTTAAAATAGTTATCCATAAAGTGTTGATATCTACCTACCTGGTGCATTTTTATATCCAAATGGTAATACATTCCATTCATAAAATCCTTGTGGTACTGTAAATGCCGTAAGTTTTTTAGATTATCCATAAAGTGTTGATATCTACCTACCTAGTGCATTTTTATATCCAAATGGTAATACATTCCATTCATAAAATTCTTGTGGTACTGTAAATGCCGTAAGTTTTTTAGATGCTTCTTCTAACTTTAAGTGGTAAAATCCTGATTTGCAGTCAAATTTACTAAAGTAATTATATTTTTGTATTTGTCTTATTTTTAATATTTTATTTAGTATTGGGTAATTATATGTTTTAGTTTTTGCATTTAAATTTCTATAATCAATAATCATTCTACTTTTTCCTCTTTTTTGTTCACTATGTTTATTTACTATAAATGATGGGCTTGTATGCTTGCTATTGCTTTCTTGTATGTACCCTTTTTCTAGTAATTCAGTTATATGTATCTTCAATTCTGTTAAATCATTAAAATTATATTTTAATGGTTTTTTGGGTTATTATACTATTATTATCAATTAGCTCAATTTTTATTTTTGTTTTATGTTTTTCCCATCCTTGTAAAGGATCTTCACTATATAATAATTCTAACTTATCTTGGATTATTTTTACATTATCTATAAAGAATATAATTAATTCTATCTTGGGGTCTTCCTCTTTTATATTTTCTAATTTTTGTGTAATTTTTTCACTTCCTTTTATCCATTCTGTTGTTTTTTGTTTTTTCTTATTTACTCTCTTTGCTCTTATTTTTTGTTTACACTGTGTTGTGAACCACCAGTGTGTTTTTGTTATTATATGTGGATATAATTTTTCTAAAAGTGGCATTCCTAATAGCATATCTTTTGTAGTCAATTCAAAATTATATATTTCCTCTATAGTTAATATCTTATCCCATAATTGTACTTTTATATTTTTTGCCTTATATGTGATCATGCTTCCTTCATTATTAAATCTTGTTACTACTATTGGTGTTTTTAATTTTTCCCACTTATCTTCTGGTAAACAATTGTATTTACATATATTAGCTTATGCTCCCATATCTATCATTGGTGTATAATATCTGTTGTAATATCCCTCTATTATTATCTTTGCAAGTATATATATTTTCATATTTTTATCATACTAAAGTTTTTTTTATTATTACTCTTTTATTTTCATAATTTATTGTCAATTGTTTATCTTTTAGATTATATGGTTTTACTTGTTCTAGCCATTTTATTCCTAAAGTAATATTTTCATCTCCTTGATATATTTTAAATTTTATTACTATTGGTACTCCTCCAATGATTATTTCCTTTTCTGTAGTTTCTTCGGTATACATTAATGCTTTTGGTAGTTCGGGGCATAATTGTTCAGTAGTTATTATTTTATCTTCTGTCACTAATTCTCTTATAATATAGTTTTCTTCTAGTCCTGTGTTTATTAATATTAAATATTTTCGTTGTTCCATTACTCCCGTTATGTAGTAATGGTGTGGTTTTATTTCTTCTTCCATTGATTTTTGTGGAGTTTTATCTATTCTTATTAATGTACTCATTTTATATGATATTTGTGGTATTTCATTGTTTCTTTTTTATGTACTTAACCTTTCTTTTACTATTTCTAAATCTTCTGCTATATCGATTTCATTATAACTATAATCATTATTATTTATGACTGTAACTTTCCTTCCAAAGGGATCTTCTATTTTTATTTATTTTATTTTATTTATTTTATTTTATTTTTTGCTGTTATTTTATGTTTTGTTGTTAAAACATATAAGTTTTACATCTAGCTGTAAATATTTTACTTCTCGGGGTTAGTTCTATCCCTGACATTTTCCAATATAAAACTAGTGATTTATCTATGGTTCTATCATTTATTGCTACTGAATAGTTAGCACTTATTATAAATTTAAATTCTTGGTATATGAGGTTACCTTTTACTGCACTTATTATACTTTTTTCTATAGGTTGTATAATTCTATCATCCGCTAAGTATATTTCTATGGGTGTATCTATTCCTTCTCTAAAACATGATTTTATTAGTATTTCCGTTCCTCCTAAATGTACATATTTAATTGGATTTTTAGCCTTAATATCTTGTATTTATTTATTTATTATTCGTTTGTTTATTATTGGTATTTTAGCCTTTCCTTTGGTGTATTTGTAATCTATGATATGTTCTCTTTGACTTACTACATAATATTCTTCTTTTTATCGTTTAAACCAGTTTCTTATTGTTGGTATTTCGAATATTTTTGTTACGCTTAGGTGTAATTCTTTTCCTTTTATTTGTTCAAATATACTATTATCAAATATTATATTTTGTTCTAAAGATTCTTCGTCTTAATGTTCTTCTTTATTTATTATTTGTATGTCTGTTTTAGTCATTTGTTATATTATAGAATTCATTGTCTGATTCTATTTCTATATCATTATCTATTTCATTTTCTGATATTTCATATATGCTATCTTCACTTTCTAATGCATAATCTATGTATTCTAGCGGCGTATATTTTTCATCGTTTATTATTATTTTTTATATTTGTTTTTTCTTTGTACTTTTAGGTAATTTACAATCTCTAGCTATGTGTCCTAATTTTCCACAATTATAACAAGTACATTCCGTTAGTTTTCTTTTTGATCTATATGGTCTTTTGGTTTTGTAATTTTTTACATAGTATCTTCTTCTTGGTTTTTTATATTTATATTTTGATCTATATTTTTTATTATATTTCTTTATATTTTTATAATACCTATCTGTACAACCAAATTGAGGTGTTGTTTTATTTTTGCAACATGCCAAGTTTTTTACTAATATTTTTTTCATTTTTATTTCTTCTTTATGTTTTTCACATAGTTCCATAAACCATCGTTGCAAGAATTTCATTTTAGCTCCCACAGTATTTGTTAATTCTGTTTCATTCAAACTTTTTATTACTTTTGAATTAAAAGGTTCTGGTAATTTTGTAAAATATATTTTTCTTATTTCTTTACTTTCTTATGTGTTATATGTTCCTTTATTCCTTTATAATAGTATTCTCTAAATGCACATGTATATTCATCTATGTAACACATGTCAGGGTTAGAGGTTTTGACGGGACACAAAGGACAGTCATTAGAGAGATTGATCTACCATTAAATTGGACTTGTGGAGTTCATTGTGGAATTCTAAGTGTTGGACATATCTGCTAGTTAAAATTTATTACTTTGAAAGGCTATGGATTCACATGGCTGGTGCAGTCCCTTCTACTCTGCACCAGACTTTGAAATTTGTTTGGAACCATCAGGAAATTGTTGTTCATGGAGAAGGTAAAACCTCGATATATCCTGAAAAATCAGTTGTTGTCATTGAAATTATGGAAAAGTTGGATGGGTTCGTATTCCATATTAGGGAAATTATATGTGCTACTCAAGCTGAAAAGGAAAAATTTCCACGTGCTCTTATGATGGTGGCTTGGGAAATATTGAAGAATGGTTTTATCCCCATTCAAGGTCTTGGAGCGAGATTGGATGGAATGGTGGAACCAATTCAATTGTCTAGCCAGAAATACACCTTTGGTCTTGGATAAGAGCCTACTCCTGAAGAGTTCTCATCGATCTAATCTCAAAAGGAAAAGTGACATTCCCTTACTATAGCCCATCCCACTTTTGAATCAATCATTTTCCAGGCTTTCATTGCACAAGAATCAAAGGAAGCTGTTGATGATAACCTCATGGAATGACTCTAAAACCTTGAAGAAGTTGAATGCAATATGATTTTGGAGGATTGCACCGAGGCCCCAACCATATGGAATGTTATGCCTGGAGATGTTTGAAAAAATAGACTTGTAACCCATCCCCGATTCTCTGGGAATCTTGGTAGATGATGATATTAAAATTAACAAAACAACATGATTCAAAATGAGGTCTGAATTGTTTTTTTGAATTTGATGTGTTTTTTCCTCAATCTTTTGAAAGCTTAAATGTCAAATCTAAGTTACATTTTACTGCTTTAAATTTTAAAATTTGGTCTTGATTATTTATTTTATTTTATTTTTTCTTCTCTCCTTAGTAAGTAAACTAATAAATCAACCGATGTCGAGAATGTGACATGTAATGAAACAAGAGAACAAATCCTCAACAGTGAACAAAATTTTGCAGAATATGAAGAAGATATGCAGCCTAAAGAGTTGACTAAGGAGTTTGAATATTTTGAGGATAAAGAAAATACAAATTTAGATGAAACTGAGACGATAAATTTGGGAGATTCAGAATTGTTGAGGGAAACAAGAATTAGTGTCCATTTGACTCCTAACCAAAGAATAGAACTTATTGATATTTAGAGATGATATATGGATGTTTTCGCATGGTCTTATGATGATATACCAAGTCTAAGCACGAACATTGTTTCACATAGATTGCCAATTGATCCCTCTTGCCCCAAGTAAAGCAAAAGCTGAGAAAGATCAAGCCTGATTTGAGCTTAAAAGTTAAGGAAGGAGTCTCCAAGCAATTTGATGCCAACATCATCCGAGTCACCAAGTATCCCATATGGTTGGCTAACATAGTACCAGTGCCAAAGAAAGATGGAAAAATTATAGTATACATAAATTATCGAGATCTCAACAAGGCTAGCCTGAGGAATGATTTTCCTCTCCTTAACATTCACATACTTATTGATAATTGTGCGAAGCATGAGTTGCAGTCATTTGTTTATTGCTTTGCAGGATATCATGAAATTCTAATGGATGAAGAAGATGCGGAGATTATAGCATTCATCACGCCTTAGGGAGTATATTGTTATCGGGTAATGCCTTTTGGACTAAAAAATGCAGGGGTAACATATATGAGAGTTATGACTGTCATATTTCATGACATGATTAATAAGGAGATTGAAGTCTATGTTAATGATGTTATTATCGAGTCACGGAAAAGTTCAGACTATATAACCGATTTGAAGAAGTTCTTTGACAGATTGAGGCGATAAAATTTGAAATTAAATCCTGCAAAGCGTGCATCTGTGCCTCTGCCGGGAAATTGTTGTTGGGTTTCATAGTGAGTAGAAAAGGGATAGAATTAGATCCTTCAAGGATAAAGGTTATTCAAGACTTGCCTCCTCCAAAGGGTCGAAAGGATGTAATGAGTTTTCTTGATCGTCTCAACTACATTAGTCGATTTATTGCACAATCAATTGTAATTTGTGATCCAATCTTAAAGTTGATGAGGAAAGATGCTACTACCAAGTGGATGGAGAATTGTCAGAAAGCTTTTGATAGAATCAAGGAGTATTTATCTAATCCACCGATCTTAGTAACCCTAGAATTAGGAAGACCATTGTTGTTGTATTTATCTATGTCAGATAATGCATTTGGATACGTGTTGGGACAACATGATGAAACTGGAAAAAAGGAGCAATCCATATAGTACTTGAGAAAAAACTTCACTCATTATGAAGCTCGGTATACTTTATTGGAGCGCACTTGTTGTGATTTGACTTGGGTTACACAAAAGTTAAGAAATTATGCGTCTACCACTTCTCTCATCTCAAGGATGGATCTGCTCAAGTACATCTTTCAGAAGCCTATGCGTATTGGGAGGATAGCGAAGTGACAAATTTTGCTATGCAAATTCGACATTCTTTATATCACTCAAAAGGCTATCAAGGGACAAGCGCTAGGTGATCATCTCACTGAAAATCATGTGGATGAAGAGCACAAACCTCTTAAAACTTATGTCCCTTATGAAGAGGTTTTATTTATTGGAGAGGATATTTCAGAAGAATATCTCGGGTGGAGAATTTTTTTTGATGGTGCTACGAACTCCAAAGGAGTCGGTGCTAGAGCAGTGATAATTTCAACATCAGGCTAACACTATCTTATTACAATAAAGTATAGATTCCTGTGCACCAATAATATGGTAGAGTACGAGGCTTGTGTTCTTGGACTTAGAATGGTTGTTGAAATGAACATACAAGAATCGTTGGTTATAGGTGATTCAAACTTATTCAGTCATTAGGTTCAAGGCGAATAGAGCACCAAGAATGTGAAGATACTCCCATATGTGCTTTGCGTGAGGGAATTGTGCAAGAAATTTGTCAAGATAGAATTCAAGCATATTCATCGAGCTCATAATGAGTTTGCATATGCTTTGGCAACCCTGGCTTCTATTATTAAACATCTAGACAAGAATTACATAGATCCAATCAAGGTCAATGTCCAAGATCAACCAGCCTATTATTTCCATGTAGATGAATAACCAGACGGAGAGCCTTGGTACTATGACATTAAGAGGTATCTCGGAAGAGGAGACTATCCGGAAGGCATAAACAATGTTCAAAAGAGGACAGTTCAGAGACTCGCAAATCACTTTTTACTAAGTAGAGAAATCTCTTATAGGAGGACTCCATATTTGGGATTATTAAGGTATGTTAACTATCAAGAGGCGGGCAAGTTGATTGAAGAAATACATGGGGGTACATGTGGGCCACACATGAATGGTTTTACTTTGGCAAAGATGATTCTACGAGCTGGATATTTCTGGATGACCATGGAAAGAGACTGCATTCGTTTTGTGAGAAAGTGTCATCAATGTCAGATTCATGGTGATTTGATTCGAGTTCTACCAAATAAGCTAAATATGACGAGTTCTCCTTGGTCGTTTGCAGCTTGGGGCGTGGATGTCAATGGCCCTATTGAGCCAGCCACCTTAAATGGACATAGGTTCATTCTTGTAGCTATTGATTACTTCACAAAGTGAGTAGAAGCATCTTAATACAAGTCTGTGACAAAGAAGGTGGTGATAGATTTTGTCAGCAATAACATCATTTGTAGATTTGGATTCCCTGAGTCAATTAGTACAGATAATGGAGCTAATCTTAATAGCAGTTTGATGCATGAAATATGTGAGAAGTTCAAATTTATTCACCGCAATTACACTTCTTATCGACCTCAAATGAATGGAGCAGTTGAGGTAGCCAACAAAAATATCAATAGGATATTGCAGAAAATTATTGATAACTACAAGCATTAGCATGAGAATTGGCCATTTTCCCTTCTTGGCTACCGCACCATAATAAGGACTTCAACTGGGGAAACCCCTTATCTTTTGGTTTATGGAACAGAAGCAGTGTTACCAATGGAAGTTGAGATACCATCTTTTGAGGATCATCCAAGAAGCTGAGTTAAGTGAAGCCAAGTGGACACATATTTGGGATGAAAAATTGATGCTCATTGATGAAAAGAGAATGAATGCAGTTTGTTACGAGCAACTTTATCAATATAGGATGACCAAAGTTTTCAACAAGAAAGTAAAATTGAGACAGTTTGAACCGGGACAATTGGTGTTGAAGTGAATATTCCCGCACCAAGATGAAGCTAAGAGGAAGTTTGTACCAAATTGACAAGGACCTTACATGGTTCACCGAGTACTGACCAGAGGAGATTTGATTCTAGTAGAAATGGATGGTAAGATATGGCTGAAAGCCATCAATGTAGATACGGTTAAGAGATACTACATCTAGAAGTTTCTATTCCATTTTTTATGTAATGTTTTTTGTCATGTATTGAAAACTACGTTTTGACCTGATTCCCTTGGCAAGGATATGTATGAAATCCACACCAGATTTGGTCTTTTAGTAGGATTTTGAAATTTCCTTTTTATGTAATATGAACTACGCTTGGCCTGACACCATTGGCGGGATACAAGGCGGCCTATATTGTCTTCGGTCACTTTATTAGAAGTTTTTCAATTCTCCATTAACTTTGTATGTAACGAACTACATATGGCCTAATTCTGTTTGGATACGTACGTAACCCGAGGAGGGTTCGACCCCTTTATTTCAATTTTTAAATGTATTCGTAGATTATGTTTGGCTTGATGCCCTTGATGGAATAGTAGGCAACCTATATAAGGTTAGATCTCATCATGACAGAATGACAACATATCTCTTTCGTAAAAAACTAGGACAACTTTTAAGGGTGTCATTGTAAGAAGATATCAAGAAAATTGAAGAGTATATGGTTAATCAAATCACCCGACAGAAGAAAGATTCAGATAAAGGACGTTCGCTTTGTTTCATGACATGTCACAATCTGAAGTTCGACTCTTTATTGCTATATATATGTAGATAATTTTATCTTATATATATATATATATATGATTTTCAATCAAATGCTTTCTTGTTATTTATTTTGTTATTATTCATTAACCAAGATTTAAAATAGACGGGTGTTACGAGTCCAAGCAAAGCTGGAAGAAAGAATTATGAAGAGCCAAACCAAAGTCAACGCGAAACAACCTCCCCCAAAACTGATAACTTTTCTTTGAGTGCAGGTTTGTCAGGATTAGCAAAATCTGATAAGTCAATACCGTCTATAGCATCGAAATGACTATATGTTGAGTGGTTTGAATTACTTACTTATAAATTTATGATTTGAAAAGTTATAAGTAAAGCTTTATAAAAATTTCAAATGTGTTGATACACAAATATTTTTTTTAACACATTGCATATGGTTTTTCTCTGCATAAATATCTTGAAATGCACTGCACAAATGCTTTCAAGTATTTTCAAACGCACTGCACAAATACTTTGAGATATTTTCAAATGTACCATACAAATGCTTTCGGATGTTCCTCATAAATGCTTTCAAATATTTCCAAATGCACTGCACAAATGCTTCCAAATATTTTCAAATGCACTGCACAAATGCTTCATATGTTTTACAGAAATGCATATTTTCAAATGTACTACACAAATTCTTTTAAATATTAAAAAAATTCTACATGGCTTTCGATTGCTTTATAATGCATTGCACAAATGCTTTTAGTTGATTGCACTAATGCTTTCAAATATACTACACAAATGCTTAACCAGAATGCATCGCTTTGAAAGACTTCCTTTTCATAAATCACCAGGCTTAAAAAGTCTCATTTTAAAATCATTTGGCTGAAATCCTCATATCCATAAATTATTTGGTTAATATCTCATTTTCATTAATCATCGCTGAAAAGCACCATTCTCATGAATCATTGGCCTCAAACCTTTTTTTTCCATAAAATTTCATAAGATTTTATCTCATTAAATCATTTCAGCTTGCAAGACCGCATTTTGATAAACTCACACCAAAGAGGTGTTATTTCCATGTGTTTATCGCACCTTGCTTTATGTTTAATATTATTTACTAATTATCTTGTCAAGTTTGAGTTCTGCAGGAGCTTTAGCACAACGTGGAACTATTTCTTAGCAGTGATCTGGAGCAATTTGTTGGAGACTCAAACTCACCAACAAAGATCAGAGGTCTACCTCAAACTTCATTCTCAAATACCCTCCTCGTTCATGATACCCAATAACAGCATAACTCAACACTAAGCAAACTTTATAAGCTTGCGTCTACCTTTTTTTCAAAATCCTCTGCCTCATAATTTATCTAGTGCCCCTGTCTTTTCTCGCCTCCAAGATCGCATTTCTTGGGCGGGATAAAATTGAAAATTACATCAACTTCATTTCCTCAAAACTCTTATATCGTCTCTTATCAAAGGGGGATAAGTTGTTGACACCAAATTTTGACCCTCATTTTCTTTAATTCATTAAGTTTTGAGCTTCTAAATTAATTGCGTATTAAAATTATCTTTTAAAATTATATGTTCTATTTTTTTTTATCTCTTTTACTTAAATAATGGATTTATTGTCACTTTATTTAAAAGTTTCGTACTTATCTAATTAATTATAAAGCCATATTTTTCGTATCTATATTTTATATTAGTGAAAAATTGTAATATTGATATTTTCATTTTTTATAAATTGTAATTGTCATCTTATAAGATATTGCATTAGCTATTAAATTAGAAGTCAAAATTAAAGAAGAAAAGAAAAGAAAATAAATTTTCAATCCAACTAAATTTTATCCAATTAAATGGCCCAAGAAGAAGCCCATTTCCACAGCCCACTCTTACACCTTTGCACCACATAAGTGCCACGGGAGAAGCCATGTTGGCGCCACATAAGGTGCCAACATTCCAAAACACACGCCAAACCCACGCTTGCCACAGGCCTTCCCATGCCCTTCACACCTAGCACACGCCCTGCGACGTGTCTCTCCCCTATTTATTAGTCAATTCAAAATTAAAACTTTAAGACCCCAAATACATTGAAATACCTTATTTAATCTACCTATTTTATCCTAAGTACCCTTGGACTTCCTAAAATTTTTCATTTGGTGTCATCAGATGCCCCTCTCTCTCTCTCTCTCTATTTTTTTAGCCGTAAAAACCTCAATTTTTGACAAAGTTTTGGCCTTCTCCCCTCAAAATCCAGTTTTGGCTCAACCATTTTCGAGCAAGTTCCTTCTCTCCATGGCATGTTGCAGAAGATCGTCTACTTCTATGTTAAAAAATGTATCAAATCCTTACGCTTAATTAGAGACTCACTATTTTGGTCT
This sequence comes from Solanum commersonii, assembly GCA_029007595.1. Taxonomy (NCBI): domain Eukaryota; kingdom Viridiplantae; phylum Streptophyta; class Magnoliopsida; order Solanales; family Solanaceae; genus Solanum; species Solanum commersonii. Next base: position 758,959 of record JAJTWQ010000192.1, read on the forward strand.
TAAAAATCAATTGCTTCTGAAAAGTTTTCTGCAATTATGTATTGTCCGAAGTTCAATCAAAATCAAAATCCCGCCTAAAGGATTTTCCTTGAACCCTTAATTGGTTCCTATAAATTTCAGGTTTAGGCATTCGTTTTAAGACATGTTTCCTGAATGATTTTCAGTCACAAAACACACAACCAAAAACTGCCTAAAACACCTCTTTTACTCTTGGAAATATCCAACTTTTTATTATTTTTCATTGTCCTTGGATTCTTCTGCGTGGTTGAGTTCGAATTAGTCCAACTTTGGGGGTAGATCCGAGGTCAAAAGAGCTTCAGTTCATTGCCCCTAAACAGGTGAAAATCTGACTCGAATCTCTTTATTTTATCATTAGAAATCACGTTTTTTAGGATCTTTGTTTTACGGGATGTTTGTTCATGTTGTTAGCTTTCTTTTATGTTATGAATTTTGGGCAGTATATAGTCTATAATCCATGATCATTACTCTGTTTTGTATTAAGCTATGATTATGGAAGTTAATCCCTCCCTCTTAGATATATATTCAATAGACCTTATATCTATAGCCAAGGTAAAAACCAAGGTTAAAGAATGTATTTGAACCCTGTTTTGAGATCTGTACAAAGATTGAATTTATTTTAATTTTCGTGTTTTAGACGTTGAGCTTCAAAACTGTTTTGTTTTCATGATTACATGAATTAGTTTTGTTTCTTTTACTCCAGATAGATGATCATGTGATAAGAATTTTCAGCTCATGTTTTTCAATACAGAAAACTTCTTTTAAAAGATATAGTTTTGTTGTGTTTTAGGCTTTCTTTTTTAAATGATGAGCAGATCATGTTGTTTTGTGAAGAATGTAATTTTTGATTGTGCAAATGTCTCAAATGCAGCTTGCCTCTTCTTTCCTATACCCATAAAATTATGAGTTTTAAAATTTCTTTGCTAATTCTATTAGTATATATATATATATGTGTGCGCGCGCGCGTGCGTGTGGCATGTGTAAATTTGAAGTACTGTGACTTGGTTATTCATGTTGGCATGTGCTCAAAATATATGTGATTTGGTTATATTTAGTTGGTCGCCTGCTGCAAAAAATGTGTCTTGTCCGACGTTTCCATCTTCTTGTTCCAGAGTGGTATATTTATTGTATGATTTTTCTAGGTTTATTTATATATTAAATATCATCTAGAGTTAAATCGTCTTACTAAAATATTTTTCCTTTCTCTGTTATACATGTACACTCGAGAGCGCGTTTGGAGTTGTGATATGACTCCATCTCTATCCAAATTAGAGAAGCGACCAATATATGCATTTTAGTTCGTGTCTGGAATGACTTTCTCCTCCAAAAAGAAAATCTCGCACTTCCTCCTTATCTTGAAGCTTTACATTTTTTATGCATACATATATGTTGTTATCGTTGACTAACGTTTTGTACATTTTTTGCACTTATTTTTGTCTTTGTTTCAATTTATATTTGAATTTATGCAAACTAACTAAGAATGTTAGCAAGACATAGTCACTCACCTTCCCCTCATTTAGATATTGGGTTTGGTATATTAATTTGGCTTAGAATAATGCCCTTTAAATTAAGTTCATATTGTTGCTTAACTCGTTTGTTGGTTTGAGAAAGAATAATTTTGCAAAGAAGTTGGACCATTTTTGTCATGACTCAAGGGTACACCTTAGATGTAACATGGCATACAAGACCCTGAGAGGTCTCATACAAGTCACTTAGCATATCATAACATAAGATAATAGAAATGAGCGGGAATTTAAACATTTTCAACAATATCGAAGTCTTTATAAAATGAGGGGAAGTCTAACATCATTGTCTCAAACCATCTAACATAAGAATAAATCTTGGGACACAGCCCATACAATAGTTCTAAAATTAAATGAAAGACATAAAGGGAAAATGGTGGTCAAATCCTCGAATGAAATGAGGACTCACCAAACCTTCAATCCTTGCTCTACTATGATCCTAGCCATGAGTGTCACTACAACAAAAACAACTTATAGTGGTAATAAATATAGTCATTAATAAAGAGTGATAAAGGCTTTACTGACATTAGTTAAGTGTCATTAGAACCAATATTGCTAAAGACTTTAGGGGGCATATACAAAGAGTGTTAATTATTGCTAAAAATACATATTTAACAGCAATTAAGTTATTGTCGTTAATGATCATTTTTTGTGTAGTGTGTGAGAATCAATATCGCTGGACCCTATATTTTGATAAGAAATGTAGGCAAGAGTATGTGTTAGTACAAACATGTACTAAATATGATGGCTATAATAAACATCAATGTAGTCATAATATAAGCATTAGTCAACATAAGACAATATCCATAAGCATAAGAGATAACAACATAGGTCAAAAGCATAATTAATCCACATAAATAATCATAATGCAAGAGGAATACTTCTCAAGTGACCTCAACTTATCCTTAGTCAAGACTTGAGTCATCCACCTCGGGTCATACATATCAAGGAAGGCAACTCAAGCAACAATCCAAGCTAATCTATATTTATAACAAGTAAATCTCATATTAAAACATGCTTACAATACTCCCTTGAAGTAATCTTGTTTCATCATAACTATGCTACTTTGATTAGAGACTAGTTGTCACGACCCAAGCCTAGGGCCTAGACGTGACATGGCGAATGAGGAACCCGAAGGAACCCCAAACAAGCCTCTCAAACTTGTCATCACACTTCATCGGTCGCGAAAGTACATTCAACATTAAATAACAGGAATTAGGGACTAAGGGCAAACCATTTCAAAATAACATCATAGAATAAGAGTCAAGCTCATTTACAAAATATTTGTCCAACGCACACCTCTACATACATAGATAGGATGGGGGCCATGACATACTACCGCCTCCCCTCATAGTCAAAATACAATTGCAAGCTAAAGTCTCAAAACATAGGAGTAGGAAACATAACATAGCCCTCAAATCATTGAGGACTCACCAACAAACTCGGATAAGCACCGTACTAGCCACGTGGATGGAGAGAAGGATCAAGAGTAGCTCCGGTCCCTACATGGTGACATTATGTAGGCAAAATATGCGTTAGTACTTTGGAATGTACTAAGTATGCGAGGTGCAATACAATAATAGACAAGGACACAATCGAAATACAAGAAATAGTTTCATAGGCATAATGAATAACAATATGAGGATGCATGATCAAAGTGACGTCAAAACATGTTTAAGTAGATCTATACTAATAGTAGATATCATATGTGTATACATAATCCAACCAATCTATAACCCCAACTTAGGATGGGAGATGTCGTTCACACTCGAACACCCTAGTGGCAAGGTATAAACCCCTCACATGGTTGATGTTGGTCACACCCCAAGCATCCTAGGTGGTGAGGTATAAACCCCTCACATGGTTGATGTTGGTCACACCCCAAGCATCCTAGGTGGTGAGGTATAAACCCCTCACATGGTTATCCGGTTCTTTTCCCCGGACCGGGCATGGTCATGCAACACTTTATATAGGAAATTCACATTAGGCTCTAATGCAATCTCATGTATGGAATGAACATATAACAAGCTTAGTTTGTCATCAACACATCTCTGGAATGCCATACATCTCATAACTCAAGCCTTAAAGCATCAATTCATCAATTCTTCATAATTGGACATTTTGTCAAACACCTTAAAGGCATGTAATGGGGTCAAAGAGCATGGAAAATAGGGTAGTAATTATGCAGCAAAACCAGTGAACAACCTGCAACAACGCCTTTTAACACCACAAGACCACATGAAAAATCTCCACATCAATTCCAAGTTTAGATTCAAGTTCTAGAGTCACAACATGCTCAAAACAACCACTTTTCATGTTAGAATTCACTGTGCAGGAAATTTATACAAGGAACAAGACTAATTTATGAATCTAAACTTAAACCATGAATTAGTGAGTAGAATAGAGTTTAGGCACTATGGGTGGAAGGACCCATGAGTTCAACACCACATACCTTGAGTTTTTATGAAGGTCTTGAGAGTGTCTTCAATGAAAGCTTGGAACTTGGAGCAAGAATCTCTTCAATCTTGAGGAAGGTTTTGGATTAGGGTTCTTGAGAGAAAATGTGTCTAAGTATGGGAGAGGTATTTTGGGAAATTTTTTAGAGATGGGAATTGAATTAATGCTATATAGGAAATAAAATATGTCCTTGGAGAAAAAAAATGGGTCCAACACTTAGAAAAAAAAATGAGGCTTATGAACAGTAAATTCGCTCTTTGGAAATTGCATTTTCTACATGGATGGATTTTACGAAAATGGGCATAACTTCTTCGTCCGAACTCCGAATGAGGTGAAACGAAGTGCGTTGGGTAGCTAACTCAAAGGGATTTCCATGGATATGTTATAGGCCACCCAATTATTTGTGTGCTAGGAGATATGACCCTCCAAAGTAGACCCTCGAAAAAGGCTTCACTTGAAAATTTTGGATTTTGATACGGTTGCTCTAAAATTTGGGTTAGACCCATTTCCCACTCAATTTGACCCCCTAAACAAGAATATGAAGTCGGATTTTCGAAAAACAAAACAGATTTTTTGATATAGCTAAAACAAGTTTCCGGTAACTTTCGAAGCACATTTTTAGGAACTTTTTTTTTTTGGGTCGTTTCAATATCTCCCCCTTGGGAACATTCGTCCCCGAATGTGGAAGAGATGTACAAGGCAAGACTTAGTAAGAACATATCAGCCCCAACATGAATGCAAAAATTTTATTTAAACATCACTTCAAGATTTCAAAACTTAGTGTAAAGCATTCATAACTCATCAATTTAAACATATATGCACATGAATGATCTAGGGGCTGAAATGTAAGACTCAATGGAGTACAAAGGACTTGATTTAATACCTTAGGCTTGAGTGGAGTTGAATAGATAAGAATAACGTCCTTGCATGTCCGCTTTGGTCTCCCAAGTAGCACTCTCCCCTTTGTTGATTTCTCCAAAGCACCTTAACGGACGCAACTTCTTTGTTCCTCAACCTCTTAACTTGTCTATCTAAGATCTGAACCGGGACTTCTTCATACGTCAAATTATCTTTTACAACACCCACAACCTCAAGAGGTACAATAGCGTTAGGATCACCAACACATTTCCTCAACATCGATACATGGAATACCGGATGAACTAATTTCATCTCCTTGGGCAACCCCAACTCATAGGCTACTTTACCAACCCTTCTTATTACTTCATAAGGACCGACATACCTAGGACTTAACTTCCCCTTCTTACCAAAACGAACCACACCTTTCATTGGAGAAACTTTCAAATAAACCCAATCACCCACTTTGAATTCAAGATCCCTTCTCCTCACATCGGCATAAGACTTTTGACGACTTTGGGCTGTTTTCAACCTCTCCCTAATTATCCTTACCTTCTCAAGAGCATCCATGACTAGATCCGGACCCAACAAGGCCACCTTTCCAACTTCAAACCACCCAACCGGTGATCTACACCGTCTACCATAAAGTGCCTCAAAAGGAGCCATACCGATACTAGAATGATAACTATTGTTGTATGCAAACTCAATCAAAGGAAGATGATCATCCCAACTACCTTTCAACTCCAAGACACAAGTTCTAAGCATATCCTCCAAGGTTTGAATTGTTCTTTTGGCTTGGCCATCCGTTTGAGGGTGGAAGGTCGTGCTAAGCTTTACATTTGTACCAAGACCCCTTTAGAAAGATTTCCAAAAGTGAGAAGTGAATTGGGCACCACGATCCGAGATGATAGACAAGGGAATCCCATGCAACCTTACCAATTCATGAATGTACAACTTGGCATACTCTTCAGCCCCGTAAGTAGTTTTAACCGGTAGGAAATGAGCCGACTTTGTCATCCGATCAACCACCACCCAAACCGAATCAAAACCTCTTCTAGTCTTGGGTAAGCCCACTACAAAATTCATGTTGATTTCTTCCCACTTCCAAGTAGGTATCTCAATGTCTTGAGTTAGGCCACCCGGCCTTTGATGTTCGGCCTTGACTTGTTGACAACTATGGCAACCCGAAACAAATTTTGCAATGTCCTTCTTCATATCGCCCCACCAATACACATCCCTCAAGTCTCTATACATCTTTGTTGACCCTGGATTAATAGAATAAAAAGAATTATGAGCCTCATCAAGGATTCTTTCCCTCACACCATCCACACAAGGAACACATAATCTACCTTGGTACCTAAGGGCACCATCTCCCCTTGGGAGAAAACCTCCAGCTTAGCATTACTCACCGAAGCCTTTAATTCCACCAAAGAAGGATCAAGATCTTGCTTGCCTATCACCTCATCAACCAAGGAAGACCTTGAACCATCAACAACAACTACTCTTCCTCTATCCACCCCTTCTAACCTAACCCCCAATTTGGCCAATCGATGGACCTCCTTAGCCAACTTTTTACTACCTTCCTCCACATGAGCAAAGCTACCCATGGACACTCTACTCAATGCATCCGCCACCACATTAGCTTTCCCCGGATGATAGTGAACACTCATATCATAATCCTTAAGGAACTCTAACCACCTCCTTTGTCTCAAGTTAAGATCTTTTTGCGTGAACACATATTGGAGACTCTTATGGTCGGTGAAGGTATCAACATGCACCCCATACAAATAGTGACGCCAAATCTTTAAAGCAAAAACCACGGCGGCCAATTCAAGATCATGGGTTGGGTAATTCTTTTCATGAACCTTAAGTTGCCTAGAAGAATAGGCTATAACACTACCACTTTGCATCAACACACAAACCAAACCAATACGGGAAGCATCATAATAAACAACAAAACCTTCTAACCCATCCGAAAGTGACAAAATAGGAGCGGACACAAGCCTTTCTTTCAAAGTTTGGAAGCTTTCCTCACACTCATCTGACCACACAAATTTATCCTTCTTTTGAGTCAACTTAGTCATAGGAGAAGTAAGAGAAGAAAACCCTTCCACAAATCTCCTATAATAACCCACTAAACCCAAGAAACTCCTTATATCCGACGGGGTCAAAGGTCTAGGCCAATTCCTAATAACATCGGTCTTTTTAGGATCCACCTTAATACCATCCCCCGACACCACATGGCCTAAGAAAACAACTTCCTTCAACCAAAACTCACACTTTTTATATTTAGCGTACAACTTCTCTTCCCTCAATCTTTGGAGTACAACCCTCAAGTGACCCATGTGCTCTTCCTCACCCCGAGAATAGATCAAGATGTCATCTATAAACACCATCACAAAAGAATCAAGGTAGGGTTTGAAGACCCTATTAATCAAATCCATAAAGATAGCCGGAGCATTAGTCAACCCGAAAGACATCACCACAAACTCATAGTGCCCATACCTAGTACTAAAGGCCGTCTTGGGAATATCACACTCCTTCACCTTCACTTGATGATACCCGGACCGAAGATCAATCTTAGAGAAGTGACTAGCCCCATGCAATTGGTCAAATAAATCGTCAATCCTTGGAAGAGGATACCTATTCTTGACGGTGACCCTATTAAGTTGTCGATAATCAATACACATTCTAAGAGACCCATCTTTCTTCTTCACAAACAAAACCGGAGCACCCCATGGAGAATGACTAGGTCTAATAAACCCCTTCTCTAACAAATCTTTTAATTGCTCTTTCAACTCCGTCAGGGCCATACGGTAAGGGGGAATAGAAATAGGTTGAGTATCGGGAATGAGGTCTATACCAAAACCTATCTCCCTTTCGGGAGGGACACCGAGAAGGTCTTTTGGAAAGACATCTAGAAACTCATTAACAATCGGAATAGACTCAATAGGAGGGACTTTAGACTCCACATCATTGACTCTCACAATATGGTACAAGAACCCTTTGGAAATCAACCTATGGGCTTTAATGCAAGAAATGAATTTCCCCTTCACCACAACATCCCGACTCTCCCACTCAAGGACGAGTTCATTAGGAAATCGGAACTTGACTTTACGAGTCCTACAATCAATAGAAGCATAATATGCATGCAACCAATCCATCCCAAGAATAACATCAAAATCCACCATGTTCAACTCAACAAGATCACAAGGCAACAACTTATTCAATATGCAAACCCGACAATTTCTATACACTTTTCTAGCAATAATAGAGACACCAATGGGAGTAGATACTTCATATGACTCATGCAACAATTCCGACTCGACATGAAATTTTCTAGCAACTAAGGGGGTAACAAAGGAAAGGGTGGCACCCGGATCAATCAAAGTATAAACATCAAGATCAAAGATTTACAACACACCGGTCACCACATCAGGAGTCTCATTAACACCTTGTCTACCATGCAAAGAATAAAATCGATTGTGCCTTGGGGCACCACTTTGAGAAGCACCTCTACCCAAAGGAGTAGTGTTAGCATTTCGGACCTTGTTGCGGATCTTGGGACACTCAAACCTCTTCTGACCCACTTCTCCACATTCAAAGCAAGCACCCGAACCCTTCATGTAAGGACCACCATGCTTCCTCCCACACTTAGGGCATACATCCATAGAACCCACTTCACCTCCCCCTTGAGGTCTAGGAACATTGATAGCAAATCCCTGGTTGACATGAGGGTTTCATTGGCCTTGATGAAATCTAGCACCCTTAGGGAACCTATTCTCCAATCAGTCCCTCTTGGCCTCGTGCCGCCTTCTCTTCCTCAATTTCTCCTCCTCCATTTGCTCGGCATAAGTCATCAACTGAGACAAATCCATATCTCCAATGAGCATAGCGGACCGACACTTCTCACTAACCAAGTCGGATACACCCATCACAAATTTGTTCATCCTCGACCTAGAGTCGGCCACCAAGTGAGGTGCATACTTAGAGAGTTGGACAAATTTGAGGGCATACTCCCTCACACTCATAGCTCCTTGCTTCAAGTTCATGAACTCCACCAACTTTGCCTCCCTAAGCTCAAGAGGGAAGAACCTATTAAGGAAAGCAAGTTTAAACTCCTCCCACAACACCACATAGCCATTACCTTTCTCACCCTTCTATTGATCAAATCAAATTTGAGCAACCCCCTTGAGTTGGTAGGCCGCCAACTCAGCCTTCTCACAAGCACCAACATCCATAATGGTCAAGATTTTGCATACCTCATCGATGAACTCTTGCCGGTCCTCATCCACCTTTGAACCAAGGAAGACCGGAGGGTTCATCCTCATGAAATCTCTCACCCTTTCCCCCGGGGTGGTAGCTCGAGGAGTTTGGGCTCCTTGTTGCACTTGGTTAGCTACCACTTGTGCAAGCATGGTGAGTGCATCACGGAGCTCACCATTGGTGGGTGGCTCTTTCGATGATCGGGCCCGTCTTCCCCTCATGTTTGGCATGATGATCTAGCAATCCAAAGAACAAGCGTTAGAGAGGAATCACTTTATTACACTCTAAGCACGGCATAGAACATGAAGAAGGGAAACCTTTCCTAAAATGTTTTATAGCCTCCCATTCATAATCGTGGCGCGCTTCACAATCATGATTAGGACTCTACTTAACGCGGTATGTTGGACTCCGAGGATTTAACAACCTAGTGCTCTGATACAAAGCTTGTCACGACCCAAGCCTAGGGCCTAGACGTGACATGGCGAATGAGGAACCCGAAGGAACCCCAAACAAGCCTCTCAAACTTGTCATCACACTTCATCGGTCGCGAAAGTACATTCAACATTAAATAACAGGAATTAGGGACTAAGGGCAAACCATTTCAAAATAACATCATAGAATAAGAGTCAAGCTCATTTACAAAATATTTGTCCAACGCACACCTCTACATACATAGATAGGACGGGGGCCATGACATACTACCGCCTCCCCTCATAGTCAAAATACAATTACAAGCTAAAGTCTCAAAACATAGGAGTAGGAAACATAACATAGCCCTCAAATCATTGAGGACTCACCAACAAACTCGGATAAGCACCGTACTAGCCACATGGATAGAGAGAAGGATCAAGAGTAGCTCCGGTCCCTACATGGTGACATCATGTAGGCAAAATATGCGTTAGTACTTTGGCATGTACTAAGTATCCGGGGTGCAATACAACAATAGACAAGGACACAATCGAAATGCAAAAAATAGTTCCATAGGCATAATGAATAACAATATGAGGATGCATGATCAAAGTGACGTCAAAACATGTTTAAGTAGATCTATACTAATAGTAGATATCATATGTGTGTGCATAATCCAACCAATCTATAACCCCAACTTAGGATGGGGGATGTCGTTCACACCTGAACACCCTGGTGGCAAGGTATAAACCCCTCACATGGTTGATGTTGGTCACACCCCAAGCATCCTAGGTGGTGAGGTATAAACCCTCACATGGTTGATGTTGGTCACACCCCAAACATCCTAGGTGGTGAGGTATAAACCCCTCACATGGTTATCCGGTTCTTTTCCCCCGGACCGAGAATGGTCATGCAACACTTTATATAAGAAATTCATATTAGGCTCTAATGCAATCTCATGTATGGAATGAACATATAACAAGCTTAGTTTGTCATCAACACATCTCTGGAATGCCATACATCTCATAACTCAAGCCTTAAAGCATCAATTCATCAATTCTCCATAATTAGACATTTTGTCAAACACCTTGAAGGCATGTAATGGGGTCAAAGAGCATGGAAAATAGGGTAGTAATTATGCAGCAAAACCAGTGAACAACCTGCAACAACGCCTTTTAACACCCAGAAGACCACATGAAAAATCTCCACATCAATTCCAAGTTTAGATTCAAGTTCTAGAGTCACAACATGCTCAAAACAACCACTTTTCATGTTAGAATTCATTGTGTAGGAAATTTATACAAGGAACAAGACTAATTTATGAATCTAAACTTAAACCATGAATTAGTGAGTAGAATAGAGTTTAGGCACTATGGGTGGAAGGACCCATGAGTTCAACACCACATACCTTGAGTTTTTATGAAGGTCTTGAGAGTGTCTTCAATGGAAGCTTGGAACTTGGAGCAAGAATCTCTTCAATCTTGAGAAAGGTTTTGGATTAGGGTTCTTGAGAGAAAATGTGTCTAAGTATGGGAGAGGTATTTTGGGAAATTTTTTTAGAGATGGGAATTGAATTAATGCTATATAGGAAATAAAATATGTCCTTGGAGAAAAAAAATGGGTCCAACACTTAGAAAAAAAATGAGGCTTATGAACAGTAAATTCGCTCTCTGGAAATTGCATTTCCTGCACGGACGGATTTTACGAAAATAGGCATAACTTCTTCGTCCAAACTCCGAATGAGGTGAAACGAATTGCGTTGGGTAGCTAACTCAAAGGGCTTTCGATGGATATGTTATGGGCCACCCAATTATTTGTGTGCTAGGAGATATGACCCTCCAAAGTAGACCCTCGAAAAAGGCTTCACTTGGAAATTTTGGATTTTGATACGATTGCTTTAAAATTTGGGTTAGACCCACCTCCCACTCAATTTGACCCCCTAAACAAGAATATGAAGTCGGATTTTCGAAAAATGAAACGGATTTGTAGATATAGCTAAAACAAGTTTCCGGTAACTTTCGAAACACATTTTTAGGAACTTTTTTTTTTTGGGTCGTTTCACTAGTCCCTCTTTAGATACTTCTACTATTCATGGAGGGCATATCATCTTACCAATAAAAAACAATTCATTACTCGTGAATGGTTACAATTTACCAATTCAAGGCTACCAAGGAAAACCACCTCAGTATGCTAGACCAAGCTATCATGGAAAGCACCTTTCTATGCAAGTCCAAGCTACTCAAGGAAGGGTAGTATTTCTCAATCCAAGCTACCAATAAAATGGTTTGGCCTTACCAATTAGTCATGCTATCATGCAAGCATTCTCTCATGCTAGTTCAAGCTAACCATTGGAAGGGTACTATTGCTCAAACCAAGGCTATCCATGAGATTTACTAACTCAAGCTACCATGCATGGTCTTGTCTTACCAAGTCAAGCTATTCATGAAGGGATCTCATTTCACTACTTCAAGCTATCATAGTTCATACATGCTTTGATTCATTTTAGGTGAGCAAGCCTTTCAACCTAGAATCGTTCTATGTAAGAAAACCTTTCACATTATTCATTCATACATACATAGAGTAGATCATGTGGGTAAATCCTTCAACAACAATTCTATCAACAAATCAACAATCATCATATAGCTTTACTCTCAAAGCCCTACTAATTATAATTCAATATATAAGCTTCACTTTAAAAGCTCTACTAATCATCATTCATCATACATGCTTTAATCTCAAGACAATTCTAATCTCAAAGCCTACAAGTCATAGTTCATCATATATACTTGATCTCAATCAATTCATGTCTACATGCTTTACCGTTAAGCAATTCATATCTATGCTTCAATCTCAAGCAATCTATAATGTATATCATCAATCCTAGAAGATTACATCTATATCCTCAATTTCTCCTTTCATGGCATATAACCCATTTACATCAATTCTAGGTTAGAAACATGGGTTAGGCATGGATACATGTAAATTCATCCTATAAACATGTAATTCTATCAATTCAATCATAAACTATCATAATCCATTCAATTGGATCAATACCCATCATTAGAAGAAACCCTAACTAGAATTGGGGAAATCTTCTTCTAAATTAGGGAAATCATGGGGGCTCCATGGATAAAAAGTCATCATACATGACTAGAAATCCCACAAAAGCTTGAAGATTGAAGACTTCACTTGACCCTAGCTTCAACTCTTCCTTCTTCTTCCACCTTCTAGTAAGAAAATATTTGAGAGAGGATTTTTGGGATTTCTTTGGGGTTTTGAAATAATAACTTAGAATGAATGAGTTTAGGGGTCTAAAATACTTATATAGGTGGTCTAGGCTTGGGTAAAACGACACCACATTAATCTAATTAAGACCAGAAAGTCCCATTGTGCCCTTAAAATAATCGTCCAGTCCTAGCCCACGAGACCCCACTGATGGACCGTGGATGGACCTATCATTCGTCCAAGTCAAGTGTGGGTGGATTCAGAGACTTTTTGGTTGACCTACGGTTCCCCTAGCCACAAGTTGTGGATCCATCGACTGAGTGTGGGTCTTGGCGGGGTTACTGCCTTAGGGAGTTCTCTTGGTGCCCATCCACGGAGCCATCTACCACACGTGGATCCACCCACGAGCCGTGGTTGGTCTTTGTGAGGTGGCACCTTAAAGTTCTATCATGCTATGCCCTTTATCTCAAATTCGGGGCGTTACATTATCTCCCCCTTGGGAACAGTCGTCCTCGAATGGTATTCTAGGCACCCCTTAAAGGAAATGACTCAATACTAGCAGTCCATCATGCATGGAACTCATCTAAATGAACACAACCAAGGAGGAAACATCAACTCCAAGCTAAACATGTTCAATACCTCACATTGAAGGTAGGAACTACATCTAACAACAAAAAATGCATGAAATTTCAACATCTCTCAGGTTCAAGGATGAAGTATCATCTCCAAGCTAAAAACATGCTCAACACAATCTCATGGAGCCTATATGCAATTTATATTCATAGCATACATCCAAGGAGGAATCTCTCAACTTCAAGCTAAGGCATGTTCATCAATTCATTTCATGAAGTCTATAGGCAACTCATGGTCAATGCACTACAACATAAGGAAAATCAATCCCATAAACTGATTTTATTTTAAAACTTAAGCTTTTCATGAACATGCATAACATAAAGAAATCATGGGAACATCTAAAACATACATTACTTCACAACACTTCATAAAATAAGCATATCATGAGGAACTGTTTATCTCAAGCTAAAGGAGGAGTAGAATGAAATGATGAGGATATTGGGACTTCATAATAGCCTCGGCCTCCCAAGTATCACCCTTAACTAAATGACCCTTTCCTAACACTTTCACGAAAGCAACTTCCTCACTCCTTAATTTCTTAACTTGCCGGTCTAAAATCTCAATCGGTACTTCTTCAAAAGAGAGATTCTCATTAACTCCCAACCCTTCTAAGGGATCTATGTATGTTGGATCTCCAACACATTTCTTTAACATAGACACATGGAAAATCGGATACACCGATGCCAACTCATTAGGCAACTCTAGCTCTTAAGCAACCTTACCAACATGTCTGAAGATCTCACATGGGCCTAGAAAATGGTGACTAAGCTTCTCGTACTTCCCAAACCTCATTATACTCTTCCTGGGTGAGAATTTCAAGTAAACCCAAATCATGAACATTAGGAACACACATTAACCTTTCTATCTAAGCACACCATCTCCCCCATAGGAGCCAGCCTAAATGGGCTTTCTAAGCACCACTTCTTTTAATTCAACTGAGGTCAGATCAAAACATTACTAAACATTCAACCCCGTCACACAAGACGATTCTAAGACATGGTGAACTACTACTACCTTTTAGAGGAGTCTACTAACTTAACACATCAAGAAATTATCTAAACACCCTATTCCTCCAATCTTTGCATGACATCAAAGCATTGACCAAATCAATGACATTTCCAACACTTATAATGACCATATCGGGTTCTACAATCAATCAAGACATAATAAGAGTACGAAAAACTCCTACCAAGGATAACATCAAGACCTAGCATATCAAGTCTATCAAGTCACAAAAGATAAAGCAACACCAGATTCTAATAAAGCATAAAACACATACCGGTAGTCACATCTGGAGGACACTCTTGTTCACCTCTAGCTTGGAGAGAAGAGAACCTATTTTGCCTTGGAGAATTTGCACCCAAACCACTAGGAGGAGCTTGCTTACCCTACTTTCTCAACCTTTGCCATTGGACAATCCCTCATTTAGTGGAAACTTTCACCACAATTAAAGCAACCCTCTATGCCGGCTACACACCTACCCTCATATTTCTTTCCACACATAGTATAAGTAGGACATAGGGATTCACTACTCATTTCTTGCGGTTTAGGGTAAGCCACCCTATCTTCATTATACTTGGGAGAATCAGAGGAACCTTGCCCGAAAAACCTTTGTCGATACTTAGGATGACCATGTCCATCAGACGTTGCATGGAAGGAATTATCATCAATATTTCTAGACCTTTTTTTCTCCTTAGATCTCCCTTTTAGTTTCTCCTCTTTAATCCTTTGAGCATGATCCATAAGACGAGCAATATCCATGTCACCAATGAGCATGGCGGCACAACATTCTTTCACCACTAAATTGGGCACACCTAACACAAACTTACTCATTCTCAACCTAGAGTCGACCACTAGAGATGGAGCATATTTTGAAAATTGAGTAAACCTAAAAAAATAGTCCTTAACACTCATATTACCTTGTTGAAGGTTAATAAACTTAAGGACCAAAGCCTCTCTCATCTCAAAAGGAAAGAACCTATCAAGAAAAGCATTTTTGAACCTTTCCCACTCTATGGGACCCATTCCTACCGGTATTTCTTCTTTCTATTAGTTGAACCAAACATGAGCAACCCCTTTAAGTTAGTAAGCAACCAATTCCTCCTTTTCCATGGGAGTAACTCCCATAATGTCCAACACCTTATGGATCTCATCTATGAACTCTTGAGGATCTTCCTCAAGATTGGAACCATAAAATTCCAGAGGGTTCATCCTTGTAAAGTTTCTCATTCTTGACGCTGTCATACCCACATTTGGTTTCACGGGGTCTGCCACCTCTCTATTGGCTTGTGCCGTCATGGCTTAATCCAATACTTGGGAAGCTGATCTAAATTCCGCATTTGTACATTCTCAGTCAAAGGGTCAATCGGAGCTTGTGGAGGAGCTTGAGGAGGAACTTCCTAATTCATATTTTCTTCCTCATTCCTTCTAGAATAAGCCCTTGTAGTAGTCATATCTTGTAGATCATCGGGTAAGAAAGATGAATTTGAGATTTTGAATCATTTAGGGCTTTGTTTTGATAGTATAAGTGTCCTCAAATGCTATTTTTTGCTTTAAACAGATGTTAAAGTGTTGATTTGTAGCTATGAAGGCTAAGGAGAAAGGAAAGGACACTAGTGGGTAAAAAGAAACTAACAAGATGAAGAAGTGAAGAAAAGTAATCTTAGTGATCGCCAAGACTACTTAGCGAACTGCCGAGTGGTTCTTTAGCTTGCCTAAAGTTCCAGCGTGATAGCCCTGGGAAAAATCAACTTGGCGACAAGAATGGGCAGTCGGTGAATCGCCAACTGACTCCACGATGGCAACCTTGATCGCCTAAACTTACAAGACCTGGAGGACTGATGGATAATGCAAATTAGTTATGAAAGGGAGAAAATGGTAGATCGCCGACTTGTTCTGTGAGACGCAACTTATTTTTCCCAATAGCTATTCAGGCCAAAAATTGGACAACCATAAATTGAAATTTTAAATACAGAGACTGGAGTTCTAATCCCAAAGTTTGAAAGTTAGAGTTTTCTCTTAGTTTTTGAGTTTCCATTGTAGACTTTGAGGATTTCTAAGCTTAACTTTGAGGATTTGCAAGTGGGTTTTCGAACATAATCAATTTGGAATGTTGTAAAGGCTTGGAGACTTTTACCCAACTGATAACTAATCTAGTTGGTAATTGTTTTTTTATTTTTATTATGCTTAGCTAAAACGCCAATTCTTGAGTGTGATCATGTGATTATTGGTCGAATTAGCTTATGGGTATTGTTATTTACTGATTTAAATGCTTAATTGAAGTGGGTTTAATCATTAGTTGTGTTTTAATCTATGAGTCGTAGTTGCAAATGCAATTCTAGCTTAGAGTTCTAGGCTTGCTTGAGAAAGAAGTTTTAGAACCAAAGCTTTCGATTAATGATTGTAGTTGTTGGATTGATATGGGTTCAACTCGAGAGAATGATAAACTTGATTTTACCTATCTAGCTCGAGAGAGTAGGAGTATCAAGGTTTGGGGCTGTTTATATTGATAATCTTGTTGAGTTTCGAGAGAAATCACTTGAATAATTGTAGTTGTTTGAGAGAAAACTATTACACTTACAGTCTAGCCTACCCACTAAGATTTAGTAATTCATAGTAATTTCAATTACATATATAGTAAAATTGGACTATAATTGATCACATCTCGAGAATTCCTCTTCATATTATTATTTCCCCTATTTTCGTATTTGTTTTAGTTGTTAATTGCAAATCCAAACCACCCATCTGACATTCATTATCAACCCCGTTGACTTATTTGTATGTTTTCAATAATTTCTATTCCTATAACTGCTTAGACCACATTTGTACTTCGTAATTGAATTCAAACATTGTACCACTCCATGTGGGTTCGATCCCAACTCTTCATTGGGTTTTATACTAGATAACTATCGTCTACACCTAGAAATAGAAGTGGTGTAATTTGAGAGTTAATCAAAATGGCGTCATTGCCGAGGAGTGGTGTTTAGAATTTTATTATTGAAGTTGAATTGTGATCTTCTTGTGTTGTAGTTGAATCAACTACTTTGTTTTGTGTTTGTGTTGATTTGTTTTGAACAAAAGAAGAAATGAGCGTGAACAGGAGTACTGGTTGCCAAGTTGGCCACCAAGACGATATTGGAAATCTGAATGACCCAATTCAATTGGGAGGTGTTGGTGCAATACGTCTACCTTCTGTTGAGGGGAATGTTGTCTTCCATGTCACTAGCACAGTGCTACAGCTCTTCCAAATGAAAGAACTATATGGCGGACTGGCCCATAAAGACCCCCATGAGCATATTCAAAACTTTGTGGACATATGTGGTCCTTTTTCATTCAAACACATATCACAAGAATCAGTTCATCTTTAGTTGCTCCCATTCTCTTTGATGGATGAAGTTACCAAATGGTTAGCTGATGTACCGAGGAACTCCATCACTAATTAGGATGAACTTACATCATCGTTCTATGTAAGGTTCTTTACCCTATCAAAGATAATAACGCTTAGAGATAGTATCCAAGGTTTCAAATGCTTGGAGGGTGAACCAATCTACGAAATGTGTCTACGATTTGAGAAGTTGGCACTTCAATGTCTGACTTTGATATTGTCTTTGGTATGAATGGGTTGCGTTATGGTTATGTTTATTTGATGGTAGAACTCGACTTAGTCATGATGAGTTTTGGGGTATGTTGATAGCATTGATGAATAAAGTGTTTAAGTAATGCCTAAAGGTGTTGAAGGAGTAGACTCCTCGAAAGGGTAGTAGTGCAACTTACCATGGTTTAGAATCATCTTGTGTGATAGACGTGAAAACTTTGTGATAACTTGATCTGACCTTAGAGTTGAAAGAGATGGTGCTTAGAAAGCTTGTATAGGCTTACTCCCAAGGGGGAGATGATGTGCTTAGATAGCAAGGTTGTTGAGTGTTCTTAATCTTCATGATTTGGGTTTGGGAAAGTTTAGTCCCTGTTTTGTAAAGCCCTTATGAGATCTTAGACTGGCAAGTTAAGAAATAGAAGAAACAAGGAAGTTTCTTCCATAAAAATGTTGAGTGATATTTTAGTGAGGGTTTTAGTTGAGAAGGCTACTTGGGAAGCCTAGGGCCAATAAGATGTCCTGATATCCTCATCCTTTATCCTTGTATTCCTCATTTAGCATTGAGATGATGAGCTCCTCATGGTTTGTTCTTTATGTGTAGTCATGTATGTTTTAGATGTTTCCATGGTTTCCTTATGTGGTGCATGTTCATGAAAGTTTATGTTTGAAAGAAAATAAATTATATGATTGTTTGTTCCTCATGTTGTTGTGCATTAAGTATGAGTTGCCTATATGCTCCATGAGATGAATTGTTAGACATGCTTTAGTTATGTTTTTTTTTAATAGTAAATTGCATATAGCCTTCATGAGATAGTATTGAGCATGCCTTGAGCTTGGAGAAGGAAGTTCCTCCTTAAAAGATGAGAAATTTGAGACTTCATGCATATTGGTTGCTAGGAATAGTTCCTACTTTCCTTGAGGTGCATTGAGTATGTTTAGTTTGGAGTGATGTTTCCTCCATCGTTTTGTGCATTGTTATGATGTCGCATGCATGATGGGATACTAGTTAAGAGTCGTTTCCTTTGAGAGATGCCTAGAATGCCATTCGAGGATGAATGTTCCCAAGAGGGAGAAACTGTAACCCCCCAAAATTTTGTAGGCTAAACTAGAGCTAAACGTAAAGGTTAGAGTCAAGGTAGGAGGGCAAGAGTAAAGGAAAAAGGCCAAGGGTCAAGGCACTGCCCATGACCACAAGGGCTTTCACGGCCCACGGTGGTCACCACCCCGTGGTGCCATACGTGGTGGTGAGGCAATACGCTCCCAAGGCTGCCCCGTATTGGCCTTCTCCACATGAGCCACTTCACGGCTCGTGAAGCCTTAGACAGCTCCAGGGAGTGGCCATGGTCATGCCTTGTTACGTGAAGGTTGAGTGAGGGTAGCTTAGACACTGCCTCAAGGCCCACAAGAGGGACCATGGCTCGTTGTAGGATCCACAGGTCGTGAAGCCCTTCGTGAAGAAGCCTTAGGATTTTGGGGCTTAAGGCATGGTTGCCTAGACACTGCCCCATGGTCCACGAAGGGGTCCAAGGCTCGTGGTCATGACCATGGATCGTGGGGCCTCACGTGGTCTCTTGGCAGGTCAATTTAGTTGAAGGTTAAATAAGTCTTTTCCGGTTTTAGTCCAATTAAATCAAAGTCGTTTTGGGTAAGTCTAGGAACACTATATAAGTCAATTTTAAGTAAAAGTTCACCAAACTAAGTCACGTTTTCAAAAACCCAAATCAATTCCCCAAAGTTCATCCTCTCAAATATTCTCTCTCTAGAAAGTGAAGAAGAAGAAGTGGGTCAAACTAGGTCAAGTCAAGTCTCCATTTTTTCAAGATTGGTAGGCTTTGTAATCATGGTATGATGGCTTATTCATTTATGGATTCCTTTCATCCATGAAGCCCCTATGTTTTCCCCAATTTAGAAGAAAAATTCCCTAAGTCAAACTAGGGTTTCTTCGAATGTTATGGGTTATGATCCAATATAGTGGATTATGATTGTTTATGATGGAATTACATGTTTTTAGTATGATTATTCATGTATTCATGCTTAACCTATGATTTTAAGGTGAATTTGATATAGTTTGGTTTTATGCCATGAAAGGGGAAAGTTGAGGGCTTAGATGTAATCTTCTATGATTGATGAATTGCATTATAGATTTGCTTTGGAGGGAAGCATATGGACATGAATTGATTAAAGATCAACTATGCATGATACATTATGATTTAGTAATGCTTGAGATTGAACCTATATGATGATATATGATTTAAAATTGCTTAAGAATGAAGCATGTGATTAGAATGTCTTAAGATCTAGGCATGTGTAATGGTTGTGAGAAGTAATGCTTTGAATGTAAGGCTTGTAATTATGAATGTTAATTGCTAAGGCTTTGGGAGTAAAGATAATATGATGAACTTTAAATGTTAAGACTTTGAGAGTGAAGCTTATGTGCTTGATGAATGGTAGATAGGATTGTATTGGAAGGATTTACCCACATGACCTATATTATGAAGGTATGCATGTTATTATGAAATCCATGTCTAATGCTTAAATTCAAGATGTGTTGATTGATAGTAGGGCTTGAACCTTGAAAGGGCAAGTTGATGGAGTTGTGCATGTTTTCATGAAATCTATGTAAATGCTATGAGTACACTTTGAGAGTGAAGTGTTAATGAATATGTTGTTGTTGTGGGCTGATTGAAAGGTTATTCTCATGAACTCATAATATAAATGATGTGAAAAGTTTTCTCACATAATGAAGATTCTAGGTTGAAAGTCTTCTCACCTAATTGAATCAAATATTTACATGTGGACATGAACGGTGAAAGGTTTTCTCACCCATGATCCAAGAGTTATCCCCATGTACTAAATAGGATTGATTGTCAAGGAAATCCTTCCATGAAATATGAGTTAAGACAAGACTTAATAATTACTTTGTGGGATTAATGGTTAGCACCAAGTAGATATTGATATGAGATGGAATCCCTCACATCAATAGAGTCCAAGTTTCTAGAAGGAATCTCTTGAGATGGAAGCCCTCACATAAGTTGAGGCCGGGTTTCTAGTAGAAATCTTCGTATCCCATAAACTACGTTCCCTCGTAGGTTATTTAGCTAATGCATCCACCTAAACTAACAAACCATGGTTCTACCTTAGGCTAGTAGGAAACCCTTTTCGGTGTGCGTAATACTGGGTGATCATGTTATAGCTCACACGGTCTCATGTCGGTTACGTCTTATTCCCATAACAAGAACATTAACATGAATAATGAACTAAGGTTACTTCAAGGAAGTATTGTAAGTATGTTTTGATATGAGGTTTAGTTGTGTGATGTATGCTTAGCTTGGATTGTTTCTATAGTTGCTTTCTTTGATATATTTGACTAAAGGTGAATGTTCCCTTGTCTTTTAGAAATAAGCTAAGGATGAGATCAAAAAGATGATGAATATGAATGAGGGCCTAATTTGGTTTGCTTAGCATGGGTGAGATTTATGGGGTCTTATCCATGTATTGCACAAGCATTCTTTGAGGTTACTTATGAAGTGTTCCTCTTATATTATGTTGATCTAGGTGCATTGAATATGCTTATGATTTATGTTATTGTCTATTATGCCTATAATTTATGCCTTGTGTTGATGTCTCTTATGATTATGGTATATGTCATATGTTGACTAATGCTTACATTATCCTTATGTTGATGATTTATGCTAGCCATCATATTTAATATATTATTGTACTAATGCATACTCTTGCCTACATTATTATCAAATGTAGGGTTCAGCAATATTGACTTTCATCCCCGTGTCTTGGTTCATAGTAGATCAAGAAGAGAAGTTTTGGTGAGTCCTCATAGCATCGAGGACTTGATCACCCTTTCATTTTATGTCTTTCTTTTATGTTGAGAACTATTGTATGGGCTGTGTCCCAAAGATATATAGAAGTTTTAGATGGTTTGATACAAGTGTATGACCTCCGCTTCGTTTTATGAAACTTTGATTGTATTGGAAAAATGTTTTAAATTTTTGCACTTTTCTATCATCTTATGTTATGATAAGCTAAGTGGCGTGTATGGAGTCCTTCGAGGTTCTATACGCCTTGTTAGATCTAGGGGGTACCCCTGGGTCTTGATAAAAAACGGGGTACACATTAGACATCATAGGCCG
The DNA here is from genome assembly GCA_029007595.1 of Solanum commersonii. NCBI lineage: Eukaryota > Viridiplantae > Streptophyta > Magnoliopsida > Solanales > Solanaceae > Solanum > Solanum commersonii. The sequence continues at coordinate 781,086 of JAJTWQ010000192.1, forward strand.
GCCCAGCATAGAAAGATCAATTATCTAAAAGTAGCATGATAATAGAAGCAATACAAGGGAAAACTAATACATACTAACCAAATGATGGAGAAAATTTTATCATAACAAGACTCAAACGCAAGACACACAAAACCCCAAATAATCAACACACTCAAAGTCCAATTCATGCAATGATACAGTGTAAAGATCCTATGTCAAGATAAAACATCAATCCACCTATAATGATATCGAAAGCTTAATCGAAATCTAATAACCCAGATAGAGGTATGCACGGGCCAATCGGGATGGCACATCGAGCTTACCAATAACGTAAGTAAATGTATTAATGGGCGGCCTGGGATGTTACTTTGTGCTTATCAACAATGTAAATATAAATGATACATTGTAGGATAAGCTTAAACCAATGGGCCGCCCAAAATAATACATCGAGCTCATTATCAAAGTGTAAAAAGCTAAAATGTGCGATAAGTAAAGTACCATTTTTACCACATTTAAGCCAAAATTGCTCTCACAAACTTCCAACTTATTAAGGTCCATTTTATTTCCCAAAGCCAAGTCATTTTCATCAGAAATCATGTAAGTAATAGCTCGTCAAAAAGCATTATAACACTCAAATCATATCAAACACATAGAACTAGGAAAAAATACATGTCACATCACACGAGTATTAACCTGGTAATCTTGCCAATCCACACTTCTGGCCTCAAGCCCAAAGTTGAGCAAACAAACAAAATCACAACACAAGGACCCAAGCCATCAACCAAACCAACCAAATCAATCAAATACAATACAATCCTAAGATTCACGCCATCTAAAAGAAGAGTCTAAGGATAGTCACCTTAACTAAGGATTCTCCAACTAAAACTTAAGCTAAACAACCCAACCTATGGCCATAACTATTCAAGGATCAGTAAAGCTCATTAGACCCAAAGGGTTAAACCTAAATCATGTAATGCTACTCAAATATAATTAGTGTTGCTAAGACAAGTCTAAGAAAAGAAAGAAATAGCATACCTTAAGGCCTAAAACCACACAAGAACAATAAATCATGCATTTTCTCCTTCTTGAGAGCCTCAAATCGCTGCAAAACTATCAACAACACAAAAAGCAAATTTATACGGATCCAACATTACCCATATCATTAACCCCAATTCCTTATCAAAATTGGGTAAAAAATGGACCCTCTAATCAAAGAAACATAATTACAAAAATAAAACTGCCATTATGTCTTCCTAAAATAAAGATTACATTCCCAAAAGATGGGCGAAAACGAGACTCAATTCAGACCTCAAATGGCCAAATTACCAAACTTTAAAGCTTAAAAACAAAGAAATTTGAGGTCGGAAATAAATTTGAATTAGGAAATTAAAGGCATATGAGCGTAGAGTAAAGGGAAAGGAAAAGCATAACCATAATGGTTGAAAATCATCAAGAATTTCTCCAAAATGCCCTTAGTCGAGCTCTAATGAGTTGGGTCTCATGTTTGAACAAAAAACGAGGAGAAATTGGGTTAAATCCCAGCGGTCTTCGCAAAAGAGGACAAATGTTCACAAAAGCGAACATCTCTTAAGCTAACATAGGCTACACATAAGTGAACCCTCCTAAGAGGCACCATTCGCTGAAGTAAGCCTATGGTCGCTTAAGTGACCTTAACAAAAGCCAAGGGTTTGTTGCTTAAGTGAGCCCTGTCCTACGGCTTCCCTTCGCTTAAGTGGCCCTTGATCTTTTAAGCCAACATTCTATAAGCGATCAATGGTTCACAAAAGCCTACACATGAGATATATGATTTTCAGTAGAAAGGTTGAGTGTCCAGAAACTTCAAATAATCCCTCGAAATTCATTCAGTGTCAAAACGAAGAAAACCAAATGTGCAAACCACTTCAAAACAAATTTCCAGACTCAACAGAATCAATGAAACAACCAATAGAGGTTGTATTGTCAAAATGTTGACCAAAGTCAACAGTTTAACATAAAAAAAAAGAAAATGCCAAAAGCTAAAAACTCACCCTGACACCCCAGGATCTTAACCAAAGGTCGTTACAGACTAAACTCGACATTGCTGATCTAACTGCGCTGATGAAATTGGATTCTAAGCACATTTGCCAAGAAAGTAGACCAGCATCAAAGTTTAAGGAAAACTTATAGGCTAAATCACCTAATCACACAAACTTCAAATGAAGTCATCTAAACCCAAACACATCATCATAGTAGACCAAAATGACTCTAGAGCTAACAAAACTTACACAAATGCCATCCGAAATTAGAATCTTTGGATGTTGACTGAAGTCAACTCTTCCAAGCATTAATCTTCCAAAACTTAAAACTCACAAAAAACTTAACTAAACACCTCGAAGAGTGTGCCACCAACCCAATAGCACATAAAATCAATAAGAAAGCTACATAAAGGGGGGTAAAATAGGAAAAACATGCATAAAACACATAAATGACCCTGAGGGTTATTACAAAATTGGTGAGGGCTATAAGGCTCCACAATGAGATCATCATCTTGTCTCATAGTGCCAATACTTGAATGAAGGCCTATAAGGAAATCTCTCCGGGAATTAGACTGTTTTTCACGATCATCAATATGTATCTCTTTTTCTTTGTAGCATTGCCATATTATGAAGGTTATACACATTCACTTGTTTCAATAACTTGGGAGTTGAAACAAAGCCAAAACATTTTTCCATCTTTTCTCCAGATATCTGCCACATTCACACACCTTGTTAGGGTCGGGTGACATGGTAGTAGATCTCAAAATACTCATACTTTTTCTCAAGCACTTATGTTTTATGAGGTGCATATATCCTTGAGGCCATGTTAGATGCTTGCAAAGATTAGATCCGCCGAAGAAAATTTCTCTCCATGAGCCATCAACCTTACAACTTTGAAGACCCTAGAATGAGCACAATCAACCTTCTAATTAGGAAGAAAAAATATGCAAAGTGAATATGCAAGAAAAGACGCTAGATATGTTTCATCCCTAAGTGATTCTTCCACGCCTAGCTCCACGAAAAGAGCATTCTTCTTTTCGGTTTGTGGTAAAAAAAATAATGTGAATATTCCGCGAAGAATCATGACTCATACTTGGCTTCGTCCAATTCATAAACATCCTTGGTGAAGAATCAACATATTTTCTCAGTTCCCTAAACTAGAACATTGTCCGGTCCCAAAAGGAGACTTTGTCGATGACACCTTTTTTAAGTTGATAAAATGCTGAAAAAAAGTATGAGCAGCTTCCTGGGACAAAAGAATTCCCTGGTCATCTACATGTGTCAACTCATTAGCTTAGGGTATAAATTCATCATATAAGGCCTCCAATAGTTCTTAAACATATATAACTCTTCCGATGATGGTAGAGACTGTATTGGTGGATGGACGCCAATTCTCGCAAAAGGTGTAGAGAATATTTTCGTTATGGTCATATGTGAACATTGAAGCAAAGATAGCATCATAAATCTTGATGTTTTTCAAAGTCTCCTTGCAATGGGCAATAATATCTTAAACCTCACCAAATGCAAAAGGAGGAACACGCCAACCGCTAAGATTCTAATCACATAGAGGAGGGACGTAAACAACAACATTTTTATGAGGGAAAGACTTCAAGAGGTGAACTTTTTTAGGTGTGAATTTTCTAGAGAAGTTGTCTATGACATCCTTTGTTTCTGTTTATGACCACTCTCGAAGATTATGAAAAGTATCCACAAGCTTTCTAACAAGTGGGAAGGCGTCAATGACCAAAACATGAACTTTCAAGGTAAGAACTTTGGCACACAAATGTTGCTTATTCTCCACGATCTCTAGGAAAGGGTATGTAACCTATCGGTCAATTAAATCCATTGTTACTTCTGGAAATTTTATTGCACAACGTGGGTCTAAAAATAAAATGGGGGTAACTTCGGTGAAAACACAATTAGAGAAATCAAAAGACGAGCAAATATGAAGTTGAGTTCAATATTAAAAATCAAAATTGTAGGAATGGTAGAAAAAATTGTTGCAAATATTTTCTACATTGTTGTTCCATGTTTCTAGTTTCAGAAAAATTCAACGTCTTGTGATTTTTATTTTTCAAGAATGAGATATGAATTTTACACTACAGTCGCACAAAATCTGACCATAAAAAATGGGGTCAATATTAAATATCAAAATGGTAGCAATGGAAGAGGAATTGGGCTGCAAATCTTTGTTATATTATAGTTCCATATTTGTAATTATGGAAATTACAAATGACTTGCGATTTTAATTTTTCTACAATTAGATATGAGTTTTACACTACAAACATGCAAACTTAAACCATCGAAAATGGGTTATTGCTAAACAAGACTTAAAGTTACCTGAGAAAGTACAGAGTATACTCTTACTCTATGCTTTTGAAATATGGAGGATACATCTCTCATTTTAATAAAACCGAGCGGCGTTGGAGCTTAACAATTAAACACACTAGGGCAACTTGCCTTTGCAACATCTAAAAGATTGTCTAACGAAAATCCTTTGTGCATTGGAGAGGATTATATTGAGATTATGGTGACAGATTTATAATCCTTGCACAAGGAATGTTATGGTGAAGCTGGAAGAAGAAACTCTGATTGGGGTTGATTGATATAGTGGCAATTTTTAAACCACACCAATATGGAAAGGATAAACCAAAGATTTGTGGAATGAAGTACACCTTAATTTAGATTCATTAATTGACTTAGATACCAAAGCAAATTTAATATTCTTTTTATTTGGTTCAAAAGCTCTAATTAATTTTGTTGTTTTCTGATTTCTTGCGACAAAGGTCACATGAAAAAAATATTATCATTAAATAGACCCATCTATTTCAAATGATATAGAGGTGTCACATTGTAGTTGAGAAAGAATGTTGTTTTAGAATAATATTAGAATCACTATAAACAAATCATTTGTAGAGGTCTAGCAAGAATGCGGTGACAAGAAACAAATATTTTTGAAGGGTCTAAAATTAAACACATTCATGAAGATTTGATCTCGTCATCAAGTTTCGTCAAGTCTTCACACCAGAAGTCTCATAAATGAAAACACATTCATTAAGACTTCAACTATAGCCATCAAGTTTCAGCAAGCCTACACTTTGACTAGTCTCAAAAAATGAAAATACATTCATGAATACTTCATATATCGTCATCAAGTTGCAGTAAGACTACACGTCGACAAGTCTCAAAAAAAATCATGAATACATCAAGTCTCGTCGTCAAGTTTTTGCAAGCCTACACGTCGACAAGTGTCGAAGTAAGGTGCATTTGTAGGCACCTAAATTTAATTGGATTAAAATTCATACAAAATTTTGAATTAGATCCATATGCATTTGGGTTGAATGAATAATTTGGGTTTTACAAATGAATAAGTTCATTTTATTGAGTTCAACTCCAAGGTATATTCTACTTTGAAGCCCAAACTCATGCCATGTGTCAAAATGACTAGGAATCCTAGACCAACAAGGTGATGTAACATGTCCAAATTATGTGGTAATCCCAGTTAAATTCAGGAACCAATCTCAATCTGTCAAGTGTCAAAATGACATTTTTTGGTCAATCGTAAGCAACCTTGTCAACCGCTATAACTATAAATAGGGGATAGACATGACATTCAAGGAATTTTAAGAAGACTTCAACATAAATTCTGCAAGAATTGGAGAAAGCTACAACAAGCTACAACACCAACTACATAGCTCTTCGAAGGAGTGGTAGATGGAGTTCTTCCCAGAGATACACTTAATTTTTGTAATTCTTGAGCTCCTTTTAAATTTATTTATTTTTACTCGTGCAATTTATATTTTTTGTCTTTTCTTGCCTTTTTATTTTAACTATTATAAATTTGTTAGGTGAATCACTATTCTTTTTGTCGTTCATGTTCCTTCTATGCATTGCTTTTTAAATAAATAAAAATGTCTAAAAAAAAATTCAAAGCTTGGGGCGGATGAAAATGTGTTTCACATTGTTTATTTAGTATATCATTACTTTAATAATATGAAATATTGACTATAATAAACATAATAAAAGTCTAAAGAAGAAAAAATATATTTTTATTGTTAAATTTTAAAGTCCTCAGAGTAATTGTATTTTATTGAATTTCCTAATTTTTTCTTCAAATAATTTAAAATTTTCAATTGGTATTGATGCATATTTACAATAAATTTGAGGTTCTAGTTGATTGCATAACCCTGTGCTTTTCATAAGGGATCATCTTATACCGCTATAATATGATAAACGAACATCAACAAGATTTATGTAATCATAGACTTTTAAGGGGAACAAGAATCGAGGAAGTTAAAAAGTATTTTAGCCACTCTTATTTAATTATATAAACGGAAAAGGGCCTAAAATACCCTTAAGCTAATGGAAGTGGTACAATACTACCCTCCATCCACCTATTGGCTCCCAAATACCCCTATCATACACCTATTGGCTCCCAAATACCCCTGTCATCCATCTTGGGGTCCAATATTGACCACTTTTATAACTTATTATCATTTAAATAATTTAATTTTTTTTAAATATGTGGCAACCATCTATTGGATACAATTTAATTACATAAATTAATTTACAAACCCACTCATTACTAATTATACCCGATCCAAATTAACTACATCCAACCCAAATGAGCTACACCTGCCCCAAATTACATTTACTCCACTGATTAAAACAAATACACCCTTCAATTCCAACATTTAACTTCCTCTTCCAATCTTACTTTCCAAATATATTCACCTACAATCTCGAAAAGCACTACCTCAATATGCTCATGTATCACCATAAAAAAACATGAGTGTATTGGTGATTTTTATGGTGCTACAGGTGTATTTAGGTAGTGCTTTTCGAGATTGTAGGGAAATATATTGGGGTAGAAGGTTGAAATATGAAGTGAAATGTTGGGAATGAAGGGTGTATTTGTTTTAATCTGTTAAGTAAATGTAACTTGGGGCGGTTGTAGTTAATATTGGTTGGGTGTAGTTAACTTGAGTGAAGTGTAGTTAACTTGGGTCGAATATAATTAATAATGGGTTAGTTTGTAAATTAATTGAAGTAATTAAATTGTAACCAATTGATACTCTTCACATATTTTTAAAAACAATATTGAAATGATAATCCGCTATAAAAGTGGTGAATATTGAAACCAAAGTTGGATGAGAGGGTATTTGGGAGCCAATAGATGGATGACAATGATATTTGGGAGCCATTAGGTGGATGAAGGTAGTTTTGTACCATTTTCAATAGTTTGAGGGTATTTCAGACCCTTTTCAGTTATACAAATAGTAGTAAAATTACCCGTGAAAAATTTCTATTGGATTACAATTTTTTTTTTGTTTCCAAGCTATTATAAATGAATATACAAACTCTTTTCTTACCAATGCATCATTTCCATAATTGTAAATTACGGTGATGAAAAAAATTATGGGCTTATTCTTTCCTATTATAGAATCTTATCAGGAAATTATTGATGTTTGATAAATAATCTTAACAAAATACTTGTAATGACCTCCAAGTCATTTCTATATTTATACCTCTTATTTCTCATTTACAGCTTTCCACTAGCGACCCCAAGTGATTTATGACTTGCTAGGACTAATAGTACTGTCACCTGGTTGTTCGTTTTGGAACTTTTAAACCTTGAACGGTGAATTTTGATAAAAGTACTACAACTAAAACAAATTTTAGCGGCAATAAATATTGACATTAATAAAGAGTGCTAAAGTTGTTACCGACATTAGTTAAGTGCCATTAGAACCAATGTCGCTAAAGGCTTTAGGGACATATACAAAGAGTGCTAAATGCCGCTAATAATCACTTTTGATGTAGTGAAGGTTTAAGAAGATAACTTCAGAATTCAATTCTGAGGATTTTATCAACTGCGGAAGGGTCATTTTTGGCTACCAACGTAGTCGGCACAACTCCCAAGGTTTTCAATATGAGTGTGTGATCAAGCATTTTAACTTTGAAGTTAAGGCCTAAGTTTGACTTTAGTAAGCATTTTGAGAAAACGAGCTCAAATGAGAATTTTTCTAGCGATCTTAGCCCCAAATGTTGAATGTAGTCTACAATGATCCTTTGTTTAGATCCAGAAGCTTCCATGCTAATTTCTATCCCCCTTGTATATTTTGACTTAAAATGGAGTTTGATGTGGGATTCATATACTGTCAATATGACCTCATATGGAAGTTTTTACCACTCTATTGAGTCAAAAATGTTGAATTTGAGCGGATGGCATATCTCTTTTGCGTGTACAGGGTTCTGATCCAATCTTAAACCCTCAGGCAAAGATCGGGGGACTTTGCTAAAATGCTTATTCTTGATGTCTCGTAGAGCCGCTTTTGTGCCCCTTTAGTTAACTTAAGCTAATGCCACTTACTCAACCAGGGCTCCGCGTAAGCCAGGCCTTCCACTAAGGCTACAGGGCTCGCTTTTGCGGACAATGTTTGCTTAAGTGAGGCTTGCTTTTCCAGCAATGTGATAACGGTCAAATACCCTCCAAAACTAGTTTAAAAAGTGAGTGACAACTATCAATAAAAATACCCAACTAAGAGTCGGGGTCAGATCCCACAAGGAATAATTATTGAAAAGATAAAGGCTAACTAGATATTAGCTTGAACCTAGTCATACAAGATACATAAATATCAAATAGAAGACAACTTTTATAATTACACTTCTAATGTGGACATAGACGATACCAAGCAAAAGATGTATGAGAATTGAGAAAACTTGAGATTCAATGAACACTCAACATTCCATTACGATTCAATCCACAATCACAATCATACAATCCCGAATGGGTAGGCTGATAAACGCTCAACCACACCTCATCCAATACTAGGTGTGGGCAATTGTAATCTAGTTTAAAACCCAACGAAAGGTTGGGGTCGAACCCACAGGGAGCGGTACATGTTCAAACGCAATTATGAAGTGCAAACGTGAAAATGAAAGAGACTGAACTCCAAATGGTCCTTTTTGGTGATCTATCAGTCATCTTCACATAGGCTATCTCTTTTTAAGTTATAGCTTTTATGAAGAGATTTTCTTTTTCTTGTAAAGGGAGAGTCTCCCTCATTTATGCTTTCCTAGATTCTCTGTATCGAGAGCAGTCCTCTCAAATAGGTGCTTAGATGATAGGCTTCATTTCTAGTATGGGGAAGAGTTGGAGAACCTTAGTGGGCTACTAACTCTTGAACTACCATAGAATGGAAGTAAGGTATATGCCCCCCTCACTGTATTTTGCCTTGTTTATCTATGATAAGGCCTGGGGTGTTGCTCAGTCCTTGACCCATACAAGGGTCGTTTAAAAAAAAAGAAAAAAAAGTGCAAACGTGGTCTAATCCGTTATAGGAATAGAAATTATCGAAAACATACAAACTAATCTAAAGGAGTGACAATGAATGTCAGATAGGGGGTTTGGATTTGCAATTAACAGCTGAAACAAAGCCAACAATAGGGGAAAACAACAATATTAAGAGGAATTCTCGGGATGTTATCATTTATAAGCTAATTACGCTCTATGGGTAATTGAAATTTAACAATAATTTGTTGAATTATTGTGGGTAGGCTGGACTTTAAGTGGAATAGCTTTCTCTCGAACAACTATTACGGTTCAAGTGATTTCTCTCGAACATCGACAAGCTTAACAAGATAAACAACCCACAACCTTAATGCATCCAATCTCTCTAGCTAGATGGGTAGAATTGAGTTTAAGATTCACTCTCTCGAGCTTAACCCATATCAACCCAATACCTACAAAACATTAATCAAAAGGTTTGGTTCCACAACCTCTCTCTCAAGCAAGCCAAGAACTCAAAATTAGAATTACATTTGCAACTACAATTCATAAATTAAAACACAGTTGATGACTTTGCCCACATTAAAACAACAATTTCATCATTAAACAACAATACCCATGTGATAATTAGACAAATAAACACATGATCACACCCCAAGAATTGGAGTTTTAGCTACACATTATAAAATAGAGAAACGATTACCAAATACATTAGCCACGATCTGGGTAAAGGTTCTCAAGTTTTTATGATGGTAAAAAATGAGTAAATTCAAAAACCCACTTGCAAATCTGCAAGTTTGAGCCTCAAAAGCTTTAAAGTGTACAATGGAACTAAAAAAACTAAGAGAAAACTCCAACACTCAAACTTAGGGATCAAAAACTCTACTCTATGATTAATGGGTCGATCTAAATTTTAATTTATAATTGCCCAATTTTTGGCGTGAAAAGCCATTGGGCGAGATAAGTCGGGCCTCACCGAATAGGTCGGCGATCCTCCCTTTGCTCCAATCCATCGCCAGTTTGCATTGGCCAATTGTCCTCAGGGTTTTGTGACATTAAGCGATCAAGGTTGCCATCGTGTAGTCGTTCGGTGATTCACCGACTACCCATTTCTATTGCCAAGTTGGTTCTTTCCCAGGGTTGGCACGCTGGAACTTTGGGCTGGCTAAAGAGTCCCTCAGCAGTTCGCCTAGTGGTCTTGGCGATCAACATGATCGCTTTTCTTCACTTCTTCAGTTTGTTTGCTCCTTTTTATCTGGTAGTGTCCTTGCCTTGTTCCTTCGCCTACATACATTAAAATAAATGCTTTAACATCAATTTATAGCATAAATTAGATATTTGAGGACATTAAAACAATCAAAACAATGCCCTAAATGAGTCCAAATCTCAGACTTATCAACATCCCCAACTTAAAATTTTGCTTGTTCTCAAGTAGAACTCAAGATCAATTGATTCAACAAGGATGTCAGCAAACAGTGTTGCTCAAGACTCAACATAAATGCACACACAAGGTTCAAACTACACATATAATGCTCAATTACGCACTCAAAGATTAAAATTGTGACTCACCATTATCAAATTACTCAAGCTCATAATGCTTGCTTCAAATGCAAGTTCAAGATCAACAAAGGTACTCAAATGTCCTCACAACAAAGATGATTCCACATTCACACAAAATTTTCAAAAATTTAAAGTCCTGAAATTACAAACAACTCTCACACTCAAAAAGAAGAACACATGCATGACTCCACCCATATGCTTGCCCTTATTTTCCAATCAACATTTGTTTCAGCTCACTAAAGATCACAAAGGTCTTTTTAAGGCATGCAACGGGGTTAAGTGTAAAGATATGGTCATTAAGGCTTAGTGGCTTCTACCTTCATGAATTATGGCCTGAAAATCACTTTTTCTCCTTCTCTGTCACATTCAAACATGTCCATAATCCACCTCATTATTCAACTAAACATGAATCACCGGATACCCTATTTTTCACTATCCTCACATACTTTATTTCACTTTTTTTTCAATCTTTTTTTTTTTTTTCTTCTTTTTCTTTCCTCTTTTTCTTTTTCTTTTTCTTTTTTTTACATTGAGGGATTCCATCTTTTTCAAAAAAATCCATCAAAGGGGGAATTTTTCATACTTCTTGACTTTCCTTCTTTTTCACCACACCCCCAACTTAGGGTTTTGACCTAAGTTGGCTATTCAAACATACCACTACTTCATGAAGGTTATAGGTGATGGGATAAAGAGGTCAAAGTTGTTCAAGCTTCTTCCGACCAAAGGATAGGCTCAAAAGGTGACAATCAAGGCTCACACATCTCACAAGGTTGGCCACAAAGAGGTATATTGTCAAATAGGTTCACTCTTCAAAATTATCGCCTAAGATCATTTCAATTGCTCGCTTCGCTCAATCAATTGGACCAATGGGGAAAATTCTAGGTGTCATCAAGCACAATGTTCAAGACAACCTCACCACACAAGGCATTGGTACAATAATCAAACAAGACACCACACTTTCTAGCTAGCGTGCAATATTCATCACAAGAGACTTAATCAAAAACCAACTAGTCACAACGAGATGCTAAAAGTTCACATATTTCATATGTAACTTAGTTTGCCTCATCGTAGTCGTACATTCATTTCTTTCAATTAAAAGCACTATTTGAGTCATCGGTATTGACCACAACCGACACTCAAATTTGCACAAAAAAAGCCACAATCACACACAAAAGAGGTGGCAAAATTTTAAAACTTGGTTCGAAACCATTTTCATATCAAAACAATGGGCCACAATAACAACAACCACACTCAAATCAACTAAGATAAATATATACCAATAAGCTCCAATATTCACAAAACACAATGATCAAAATAAAGCTAGTATTTACATCAACAAGAGGTAGGTATGGAAACACCTCACCCACACCAACAAAAAAATGTAGTTTTCCTCAAATGCAACTACAAATAAAAATAGTCTGAAAAGTAATAGAGAAGAGGACCAGAGAATTATCCTGCCAGGCTAGGCCTGGGGTGAAATCTGCATATCCACAACTCCCTATTTCTGGGTATCAGTGCCCGGTGTCTCAGCATCCTTGGCTCCACTGGAGCCCACCATGGAAACATCCCTCAAAGAGGCATGTAGAGTTGTATGCACCATGGCTCCCTCTAGGTTTGACAAATCATCATAGATAGCTTCATCAGTCACACCTAGTTGCTCCTCATCTTTCTCGATCTCAGACTCAGCAACAACATCATCAGCTCTAACCTCATCTTCGGTGGTAGTTGGATGTACCTCAAAACAAGCTAGAATATCTGCATTTAGTGTTTCGAGAATCTCTACGGTCTCAAATAATGAAGTGAAATCAGTGGACTTTAGTTGGTCCACATCCTTCATCAACCTAGAAATATCGGCCTTCAAGGCCATCACAACATCAGTGGCTCCTTAGCCCTTCTCACACTCCTCCACTCTCACCGTCAAGGCATCCAAGGCCAACGTGTGGTTATTAATCTCAGGCCTGAGGGGTGTCAAAGCAGCATCAATGGCTCTCTCGATCATCCCAGGAATAGTGGCCTCTAATCGAGAGGAACACACATTGGATGATTGGGCTAACTGGCCCATTTTGAATAGCATAGCCTAGGTGATCGGAGATCGGGGAGCAAAAGTAGCAGCATCAAAAGATCTAGTGGGAGAGGGTGCAGTAGAAGTGCAAGGAATATCGAAAGGAGTTTATCTAGAAGTACCTGAAGGCCTATTGGCCGGAGTAGGCATGCTTGCCTCTTCAGATATCATATCAATGTCAACATCCGGGGATGTATCCACTAAGGCTGCCCTCCTCCTGTCAGCCTCGTCCCGCGTGTACTCAGCCTATATACATCTAATGTCGGTAAAAGATATGGGTGTAACCTCGATATCCCTCTTCTTATCTCATGGAACTCAGGCCCGTCAACACAACTCGGTGATCAACACCAAAAATGGAAGAGACGTCTGGCGCTGCTTGGCCCTCATGGACATCTCTTTTTCAATAATCAAACCCAAATTGAGCCTCTTCCTAGTAATGATAGACCCAAGACAGACCACATTTTGGTGGAGGAGGATAGACTCATTCAGGGACAACATAATCATGTTGTTGATAAACCCAAACCAATATCTAGCTGACACATTAAGATCCTTTCTCTCTATTGAAGCTTCGACCTCAATCCATCTCGAGGAGCTGTCGGAGAGAACGGTAGCCAACCAACCTTTTAAGTCATCCAAAGTTTTTGTCGGGATCATGCTCTGGTAGTCATGCATAATTTCGAAAGCGCGCTCAAAAACAACATTTATGTCATCGCTACTGCATTTTACCTTCTTACCTCAAACCACCACAAAATCCACAGGCTTGAAGGTACTAGCCTTCTTCTTCCCTTAAGGCACCAAGACACTATAAGCCGAGTAGATCTCCCGATCCCAAGTAGGAGTGTATAGGCCATGGAGATTTGTGAAGACCTCGAATCTGTGGAACCTTTGAGTGTCCCACATTGTTGGATGTCTTTCCACCACACCATTTATGGAAAATCTATTTTCCTCTAGTATGGTCCTCAATCCCTCGACCTTTAGTCTATTAAGTGACCAGGGAGGAGGACCATGTACTGGTGGTGCTGGGACCACTAGTGGGAACTAAAGGTAAAGTTGAGGGGGGAGGAGAAGGAGTCTGCGGCACCAGGATCCTAGACGGATCGTTCAGCGCCTTGGAGTGAAGCTATGCTCTCTGGGCCTGTAGTAGCTCTCATCCTTAGGCTCAGAGATAGAAGTCTAAGAATCTTGTGAATTCCCCTCGTTGTCTGATGAGGTGAGGTGTGTCTTGTAGAATCCCTCACTATCGAAGCTGGTTTCTAGTGTCACAGCCATGGGGGCCTTGCCCTTAACTTTTCCTCCCTTTGTAGGGAGTTTTGCTGCCTGTGTTTGGGATGTAGCTGCATCATCATCAAAAGTTATTCTCATGCCCGCTTTTGGGGTGGCATGTCTATACAGGTGACTTTGGGTCTATCCATTCGTTCAAAACAATGTAGAAACACTTGCAAAAATTCAAGAAAACTTCAGGAAATAAACTGCAGGAAAACTCACCAAACTGGTTGGCGAGTAGTCAAATCACTTTGGCAACCCAAATCGGCCTCATCGAAATTTGTAGCACAAAAAATTAAAAGATTCAAAGTTGTTCAGTGATGTCTAGGGCTATTTGGCGGATCGCCGACAATAGTCAATGAACTAAAAGTAGCTTAGTGAAAGTTACAATGTATTTTAGGGAATTAGCGACGCAGAAGGGCGTTCAAGAAGTACTTTCAACGAGTCACCGAGTGAACTCACTGAGCTATGGCGTATCGGCGAAATTTATAGAACAAACACTCAATAATTAGAGAAATTAAAGGCAGTCTGGGAGGATTTAGGTGAACCATTGAACCGTGCCCGACCTAGCTCGCCAAATGGTCCTTCGTGCCAGTTTTTCACCTCTTACTTAAAAACCAAGCCCGGAGCCCCTGATATCAAATACCTACACTATGCAGTTAAGGTAAGACCCATATTACCCATGCCCTAGGGGTAATTAGACTTCCCCCGATTTGGCCAAAATTGGCCATTTGATGTCTTTTCCCCTTAAGAATGACGTCAACCGCTCCATCATTGGGAAAAATATAACATTTAGCACAATTTAGGGTTACTCAGTCTTCACCCTTCTAGACCCAACACATATTCAACACAACCCAATAATTTATATAGGATTTCAACATGCAAAGACACGAGAATCAATCATATATGAACAAGTAGGAACTAATTCAATTAATTACGGGCAATGCAATAGTTAAACAACGATTAAACCATACTACCCAACAATTATTGACAACAATTTATCACAAGCAAGTGATTTCAACCCCACATTTAGTTCGGCATTTGGAAAACCAACCTTTATGCCGAAAAAGAATTTGAAATGCTAGGCTTCAAAGAATTCAAAAGTAATTTGAGCAAAGATCACAAGTAACACGAGAAGAACGTAAAAGTACGAGAATCTAATATTGGGTGAGAAAGTGTGGGTGTTAAAAAGTAGGAAAGTGAAAGAATTTTGAAACTTTAAATTGTTCGGGCTTTAAAAACTTTCGGTTCTGATGAGACCACAAATTGGACTCATTTAGGGCTTTATTTTAGTAGAAATAGTGTCCTCAAATGCTTGTTTTATCTCGTTATCTAACGAAAACCATTAAGTTTCAGGTATTTGAAATTTGAAGGAAAGCATGGACACTATGTTGCAAAAAAGGACAAAAAGGCTACAAAAAATGAAGAATTGAAGGCCTAAAGATAGCCGAGTCCACTTGGTGAGCCGCCGAAGTGCCTTACTTCACCTTTTATTCCAGTGTGTTGAGCCCTGGAAAGGATCAAATCAACGAAAAAGGTAGAAGTCGGTGTTTTGCCAAATAGTTCCGCGAAGCAATACTACGTCACCCAATGACACAGAGCACGATGATGCTGAAGGCTAGTGCAAGACGGCGATGAACTACACCAAAAAGGAATCGTCAAGTTAATCAGCGATTTCGACTAGCCTTAATGAACGATCCGCTGCAGCACAAATCTGAAGTCTATAAATACTAAACTCTTTATTAATTTGAGAAGAATTTTTGCGAGAGGCTTTTGGAAAGAGTCAAACCATTATTATAATTTTCACTTTAGAGTTGTACTTTTAAAATATTTTTGCTCTAAGCTTGAGAGGGTTTTGGAGACTTGAAAGAGAGAAGGGTTTTCATCTTCAAGATTTGAAGTGGGTCTCTTAGATTCTTCATTCTTGGCCTGTAACAAGACTTAAATCTTCATACCCATTTGAATGCAACTTCATTTAGGTATAAATTTCTATCTCTTGATGTGTGGCTAAAAACCCCAATTCTTGCGGTGTGATTTAGCGAATATGGGTTAAGATATTTGTTGGGTCTTGTTTGCTGATAGTTTATTTGTAGTTTAATTGTAATTTCACCAAGTGGTTGTGGTTTGATTTAATGGGTTTGTAGTTGCAAATACAAAGCCACCCATGTGTCTTCGACTTGCCCGAAAGGGAGGTCTCAAAACCAAGACCGCTAGACAGATGGCCTAAGGAGTGGGTCGACATGAGGTTCAGCCCGAGAGGGTGAGCCCTAGTCCTATATCCTAACACTCAGCTCAAGAGAGTGAGCGGGGTAAGGCGTAGGCTGGCCTTCATGCGGCAAGTTGGTGACTGAGAGGAACCCATTTGAAACGGGGTAAGTTACTTAAGAGAGAACTTATTTCCACATAAAGCTTAGCCTAGTCACTATTACTCTATATCTTATCTATCGAAAGCATGTACCCAATAATTTGGATTAACCCGTATTTCGATCACATCCCAAGAATCCCCCTCTCATTGCTTAGATTTCCTTGTTATTTTTGTTGTTTTTACTTACTTGTGACAAAAAACCCATTTGATATTTGACACTTTTGTGTCACCCCCTCTAATTTACAATGTTTTTAATCGTTAATTTCTTTTGCTACGACTAGTTAGAACTTAATTTTATTTTCCTATTAATTCTCAAAACCACTCTCTTGGGACGACCCCCAACCCTTGGTTAGGTTATTATACTATTGCACGATCGTAGAGACTTGAATTGGAAGTTGTGTTATTGATTACAGCAAACATCAAAATGGCACCACTGTCGAGGAGTGATGTTATTTGAGAATTTTTAGATCAATAGAGTTTTTTTTCTTCTTAGTTGTAATTTACTAACTTAATTTTTAGTTTTGTTTTGTTGATTTTGTAAATATTTCAGTAAGTATGAGTGTTAATGGTAGTAACGGGAGCCAGGTGGGCCATCAGGACGACATCGGCAACCTCAACAATGTCCAAGAGCCCAACATCAATGATCCACATCTCATGGGAGGTGTTGGAGCTATACACCTACCTCCAGCAGAGGGAAACGCAATATTCCACATAACAAGCACCATGTTGCAACTTTTGCAACTAAAAGGACTTTTCAGTGGATTAGCTCATGAGGACCCACACGAGCATCTTCGAAACTTCGTAGATGTGTGTGGACCATTATAGTTCAAAAACATCTCTCAGGAATTAGTTCGATTGAGGCTATTCCCTTTTTCATTGATGGGCAAGGCATGCAAGTGGCTAGCTGAGTTGCCACGAAACTCAATCACTTCATGGGAGGAGTTGGTAACAGCATTTAATGTGTGATTTTTCCCTCCCTCGAAGATGATGACTATTCGAGATAGTATCCAAAGCTTTAAGTGTTTGAATGGAGAGCCTCTGCACGAAACTTGGCTCCAATTTAAGAAATTGGTAATACAATGCCCAACCCATGGTTTGCCTGATAATGTGCTCTTTCAACACTTCTACCGGAGTCTGGACTCGGTAAACAAAGGTGTAGCTGACCAACTCTCGTCTGGAGGCCTAATGCAGCAACCTTTTGCAGTAGCAGGCCAACTTCTCGATGGTATGACAACCATCAATAGGGTGTGGTACACCCGCGAAGACCAGGTCTCACCGGTCACTTTTCAGCTATCTAAGGAGCATGTTGAAAAAGACAATGAGAGAGACCAAAACATGGTCAAGATCATGACACAACTTGATACTTTATCCAAAAATGTCATGGGGGCTGGTGCCCGTGGTGTAAATGTTGTAGGGGTCGGGTGTGCAAATCCTGAGGAAGCAAATTTTGATGCCTTATATAATGAGGAGGTGAACTTTCTAGCCAACCAAGGTAGTGGTTATCAATCAAACTACCCAAGGCAGGGTGGTAACCAAGGTTGGGCTAGAGACGAAGAATGGAAGGATCAAGAATGGAGACACCAAAATCCTAATTGGAAGGATGGGGAGAAGGACAAATATGTGCCTCCCCACGAGCGAAAAAAGCCCAAAGATTCGAAAGGTGGTAAGTCCGAGGATATGCTCTCGCATATCCTAAACAAAGTTGAAGGGTCAGACAAAATACTAAAAGGCATTAAAGAAGATGTGTCTACCCTAAGCCAGACCGTCACCTCTCATTCAGTTTCAATCAAGCAGTTAGAAACTCATATGAGTCTTATCTTGTCTCATCTCAACCCGAGACAACAAGGGGGTTTGCCTAGTGATACTACGCCTAACCCCAAGAGTGAGCTTTGAAGATTACCTTGCATTGTGCCACGACGTTAACTAAGGCGTTATTTGGGAGGCAGCCCAAAACCATTTACTTGCCTTTTGTTATCTTGATAAAATAATAGTGTGTTGTTTGTACAGATTGAATAAGGAAAGTGCTTGAAAGTATGTAAGGAGGCGAGAAACAGTTCAGTTTGGCGGATCGTTAATAAGCTCGGCGTACTCGATCATTCCCACCATTTGACGCAATACATCTTAAAGGTTGAGTCTATAAAACTCGGCAGAGTGTGAATTTCGTCAGTGCCACACCAACCCAATTGGCGATCTCGAAAAATAACACCGATGCACTGCTCACCTAAACTGAGAACTCTGTTATATTCTGCGAGAAAATTAGATATTCGACATTTTGCCGAGTGATTGAGCAAGATCGACTAACATCGCCGAATGAGCAGAAACTGGACGGTCACAAGCCACAAGTTTAAACATTCCATTTCATTCACTTTCTTTCACTTTGTCCCTTTTCACAAACTCACACTCACACTCACACTCTAGTAGTTATATTTCTTGCACTTTTAGAGTATTTTAAGTTACAAATTGTCCTCGGATTAGGATCACATTACTTAGCAAGTCAGTACTATCTAATTCGGCATCAAAGGTTGGTAATCGAACCCCTTGATTATTTGATCAAAAATTTTACTAACTTGCATAATGACTGATAGTATAAAATCTCTACTGAGTCTCTAAGTAGCTGGGATTGTATATATTATCGATTATGACTTGGTATTTTCAGCATAATTTGAGGGACTACCACTTAACTATGCTTTGAGTTAAATTGTTACGCAGTGGGAACAGAAATTTCTATGGGTCTTCGTTGAAATTGAGTTATATAAGCGTAAGTTGCACTATCTTTGATTGCGGGGTGAAATTTGAAAGGTTGGGTCGGAAATGGACACGTTGAGCTGATCGGCGAGATGAACAAAAATCGCCAAACCACTTAGCGTTTTGCTTAACATCCCCACTTCGCCTTTAACTACATACTATATGTACTGATTGATCTGTAACTTTTGGCGGTCAGCGTAATTCGCATAATGCACTCGGCGACTTGCCGAAAGATACCTAGTTCACCCTTTGTCTGCACCCTTGTATCATTTGTACATCAATTTCAACGATTAGCCTAACAGGATAAGCACTTTTGCTTATGTTTGAATTACTATCCAACTTATCCTCCAAGTCTTTGCAGAAATGGCTAGACCAAAAGTCGCAGGGAGAAATGATCCACCCAGGCACATAAGAGCAGGAGAGTTTTAAAACGATGAAAAGAAAGTAGAGCTCGCCAGACAAAGGAAATATACCAAAGAAGCCAAGGAAAAGAGATGAATTCCCATCGACCCTAATGTGCCTCCCTATGCTCGAAGTTTAGTTAATGTAATACGGGCCTTCGGAGCAACTCATGAGATAGATTAGATGATTGTAGCTAATCTTGCTACAGAGGACAAGGCAAAGACAAATAATGGGGACCAAAACAACAATACTCCGGGGGACCATTGTTTTACTTTAGGGAGATGCATCTGGCACTGATGCCTCGGCGGATAGAGAGACTGCATAGACAGACCCTTCTTTACCTCTCTCATTGTCTTATCTTTCTTCAACTCTGAATACTGTCATTATTTGCATTTGAGGACAAACGCTCTTATTTGTTGTGGGGTGAGGCCCACCTTGCCTTCTTGATATGGATATTTAAGTTTTTGTGTATATATTCGGGTTGTTCTATTTAAAATTATTTTTATCTATTTTTCTGTAGATGTTTGAGTTTGACGCTCCTTTTATTTTTAATTGCAAATGATTTTAGACCCTTCCAAAAAAATTTGCCACCATTCAAGAGTTGAATGTGGTTGTTCTTTTGCAAAGATTTGAGTCTCGGTTTTGATCAATACCGATGACTTGAATAGTGCTCTCAATTGAACGAACATGAATGTACGGCTACGATGAGGCCAAATGAAGTTGCATAAACAATATGTGAACTCTTTGCATCTCGTTGTGATTAGCCATTTATCAAATTGATTCTTTTGTAATGATCGTTGCACACTAGCAAAAATGTGTAGTCTTGTTTGACTTAAGTGTCGATGCCTTGTGTGATTAGCTTACTTTGAACCATGCATGAATGAACCTAGAACTTGCCCAGTTAGTCTGATTGATTTAGAAAGGTGTCCTCTTAAGATAATCTTAGGAAAATTTAAAGAGTGTGAGCCAAATTTGACATATACCTCTTTTGTGGCCTACCCGTGAGCGTGTGAAACTCTTTGAATACCCTTTGAGCCTTACCTTTCTTTGGAAGAACCTTGATGAACCCTAGACCTTACTTGACCCACTACCTATAATCCTCTTGGTTATGGTTTAGCGAATAGCCAACTTAGGCCAAAAGTCTAAGTTGGGGGTGTGGTGAAAAGGAAAAGGAGAAGTCAAGAAGTGCAAGAAAAGTCTCCCTTAACCCATGATGTTGCAGAACAATGGAACCCCTCCATGTAAGAAAAAAGATTATTTATATTTTGTGGAATAAGTACGAAAGAAATTAGGTTTCCAAGCAATTCATGGAGAATGAATAAAAGGATGAGTTAGAAGCACTAGAAAAAGAATTGATAAAGGAAAAGATGGGAATACCTTGAGAACACCACATCTCATAAGGATGAAAAGTCACTGAGCCTAAATAACCATACACTTGCACTTAACCCCAATACAAGACTTAGAAATACCTTTTTGATCTTGAGTGAGCCGAATCGAAGATCGATTGGAAAATTAGGGCAAGCCTATAGGTGAAAACATGCATTTTTTTCCTCATTTTTTAGTGTGAGTGTTGCATCTGATTCCTGATCTTGAATTGATTAACCTCTGTGTGTGAATATGGAATAATTTTTTGTGTGAGGGCATTTAGATACTTTTTGTTGAGCTTGAACTTGCACAGTAGCAAGTATTAAGAGCATGAGAATCTTTGGTAATGGTGTGTCACAACTTGAATCTTTGAGTATACAATTGATCCTTGCATAAGTAAGTTGAGTCTTGTTGTTTGCATTCATGATTGAGTCTTGTGTAGCATTGTTTGAGACACCCTTTTGAACGGCTGAACTTGAGTTTGCTTGAGGACAAG
The DNA here is from genome assembly GCA_029007595.1 of Solanum commersonii. Taxonomy (NCBI): domain Eukaryota; kingdom Viridiplantae; phylum Streptophyta; class Magnoliopsida; order Solanales; family Solanaceae; genus Solanum; species Solanum commersonii. Next base: position 802,629 of record JAJTWQ010000192.1, read on the forward strand.
CAAAAATTTAAGTTGGGGGTGTTGATAAATAGTGTCCTCAAATGCTTGTTTTATCTCAATATCTAACGAGACCCTTTAAGTTTCAGGTATTTGAAGTTTGAAGGAAAGCATGGACACTATATCGCAAAAAGGGACAAAAAGGCTGAAAACAACGAAGAATTAAAGGCTTGAAGATCGCCGAGTCCACTTGGCGAGCCGCCGAAGTGCCTTACTTCGCCTTTTATTCTAGTGTACTGAGCCCTGAAGGAAAGGATCAAATCACTGAAAAGGGGAGCAGTCGGCATTTTGCCGAATAATTCTGTGAAGCAGTACTATGTCTCCCAATGACACAAACCACGACGATGCTAAAGGCTAGTGCAAGACGGCGATGAACTACACCAAAAAGCGAATCGTTGAGTTAATCGGCGATTCCGACTAACCTCACCGAACAATCCTCTTAAGCACAAATCTGAAGTCTATAAATACTAAACTCTTTATTAATTTTAGGAGACTTTTTGGGAGAGGCTTTTGGAGAGAGTCGAACCATTATTATAATTTTCACTTTAGAGTTGTACTTTTTAAATATTTTTGCTCTAAGCTTGAGAGGGTTTTGGAGACTTGAAGGAGAAGAGGGTTTTCATCTTCAAGATTTGAAATGGGTCTCTTAGATGCTTCATTCTTGGCCTGTACCAAGACTTAAATCTTCATACCCATTTGAATGCAACTTCATTTAGATATAAATTTCTATCTCTTGATGTGTGGCTAAAAACCCCAATTCTTGGGGTGTGATTTAGTGAATATGGGTTAAGATATTTGTTGGGTCTTGCTTGCTGATAGTTTATTTGTAGTTGCAAATACAAAGCCACCCATGTGTTTTCGACTTGCCCGAGAGGGAGGTTGCGAAACCAAGACAGCTAGACTATGGCCTAAGGAGTGGGTCGACATAAGGTTCAGCCCAAGAGGGTGAGCCCTAGTCCCATATCCTAACACTCAGCTCAAGAGAGTAAGTAGGGTAAGGCATAGGTTGGCCTTCATGTGGCAAGTGGGTGTCCGAGAGGAACCCATTAGAAACGGGGTAAGTTACTCGAGAGAGAACTTATTTCTGCATAAAGCTTAGCCTAGTCACTATTACTCTATAACCTTTCTATCGAAAGCATGTACCCAATAATTTGGATTAACCCGTATTCCGATCACATCCCAAGAATCCCCCTCTCATTGCTTAGATTTCCTTGTTATTTTTGTTGTTTTTACTTACTTGTGACAAAACCCCCATTTGATATTTGACAAGTCATTGATTACGACAAACATCAGGTTCGCGCTTCATTCGGCGGCGTAATCGCGCCCATCGAACACTCGGCTATGCGCTGAGTGGTAATTTGGCTCGCCGAGTTTCGCAAAACTTCTAGTAATTTGAAGTTCAAACGGTGGACAAAGTCAGGCTCGTCGACCTGTTCAGTGAATCGCTGACTAAGCCTTTGGCTTGCCGAATCTGACAGAGTTCCCTATCAAGCTAGGTGGTTTCAAGGATGGTCCAAGTCGAGCTCGCCGACCTGTTCGTTGAGTCACTAATTGGACTTTTGGCTTGCCTAATTACCCATTTTCCAACTTTTTCCCTTTTCAACCTGCAGAATCAACACCCGTTATTCAAAAACAATATTTAAAACATTAAAAACTTGGTTTGCCTCCCAAGAAGTGCCTTATTTAACGTCGTGGAACGTCAGAAATACCAATTCAAGCTTATTTTTAGGGTTTGCCATTGTGTCGCTAGCAACCCCTTTTTTTGTCATGGATTCAATTGAGTCAAAATTTGACTGATTTGTGTCTCCAGATGCTTAATAGAAACTGAATGAGAAGTCACCGTCTGATTGAGATTTGAGACGTCCTCCTTCATACCTTTTAACACTTTCTCCGACCCTTCAACACTATTGAAAATTCGTACAAGCATGTCTTCCGTACAAAAGTTCTCTGGTTCAATTCTTTGCTCTTTAGGCTTTTGGAGTTCGTGAGGTGAGATGTATTTATCCTTGTCATCATCCATTTCCTTCCAAGTAGCATTACGATCACGCCATTCCATGTCACGATATGCCTATCCATCATCTCTATTCGATCTCGTATTTCCACTCGGCCTTGGGTAATTTGAATGAAATCCTCCTCCTTGATTTGCAAGAAAGTTCACTTTCTCATTGTACAACGCTTCAAATTATGCTTCTTTGGGGTTTACTCCACCAACACCCACAACATTGACACTCTTCAACCCACTACCCATCACAATTTTCAACAATAAATCAAGTTGGGTCATCATTTTTACCATATTGTGGTCTCTCTCTTGATCCTTCTCGATCTTCTCTTTTGTCATCCTAAAAGTGAGAGGAGACACTTGGTCCTACGAATGTACCATGCTCTATTTATCTTGGTCATGCCATCAAGGAGTTGAGATGCTACTTCATAAGATTGTTGTATTATACCGCCGGGAACAAGTTGATCAGCAACTCCTTTGTTCACCGAGTCAAGACACCTATAGAAATATTGTAGCAATATGTGGTTTGGAAGTCCGTAAGTCAGACACTGAAGTACCAACTTTTGAAATCTCATCCACGTCTCATGGATAGGTTCACCCTCCAAGCATTTGAATCCTTGGATGAGCATCATCATCTTTGATGAGGGGAAAAATTCTCACATCGAACGTTGTTGTCAGCTCATCCCAATTGGTGATGGAGTCTGTCGGTAACTCAGCTAACTATTTGATAGCTTCACCCATCAAGGAGAATCGAAACAACCTAAGATGGACTGATTCTTGTGATATGTTCTTGAATGAGAACGAACCCCAAGCATCCACAAAGTTCCTAATAAGCTCATGGGGGTATTCGTGGGCCAACCCTCCATATAATCCTTTCATTTGGAGGTGTTGTAGCATTGTGCTCGTGACATGGAAGACAACATTACCCTCAATAAGAGGTAGAGGAGTTGCACCAACACCACCCAATTGAATTGGGTCATTCACATCATTAAGATTCCAAATATCATCTTGGTGGCCTACATGGCTACCATTACTCCCGTTCATGCTCATTTACTCCTCTGTTCAAAAAAGCAACACAAACACAAACCAAAGTATCAATTCAACTATAACACAAAAAAATCACAATTCAACTTCAGTAATAGAGTTCTAAATAACACCACTCCCCAGCAACGGCGCCATTTTTGATAAACTCTCAACCACACCTCATCCAATACTAGGTATGGGCGATCATAATCTAGTATAAAACCCAACAAAAGGTTGGGGTCGAACCCACAGGAAGCGGTATATGTTCAAATTCAATTATGAAGAGAAAAAGTGGTCTAATCAATTATAGGAATAGAAATTATCAAAAGCATACAAACAAATCTAAAGGAGTGACAACGAATGTCAGGGGGGTTGGATTTGCAATTAACAGCTGATACAGTGGTTAAAACATAGGAAACAATAATATTAAGAGGAATTCTCGAGATGTGATCATTTATAAGCTAATTAAGCTATATGGGTACTTGAAATTTAACAATAATTTGCTGAAATATTGTGAGTAGGCTGGAATTTAAGTGCAATAGCATTCCCTCGAACAACTAAAATGGTTCAAGCGATTTCTCTCAAACATTGACAAGCATAACAAGATAAACAGCCCACAACTTGAATGCATCCACTCTCTCAAGCTAGATGGATAGAATTGAGTTTAGGATTAACACTCTTTATCTGAACTCATATCAACTCAATACCTATAAATCATTAATCAAAAGCTTGGTTCCATAACCTCTCTCTCAAACAAGCCAAGAACTCAAAATTAGAATTGCATTTGTAACTACAATTCATAGTTTAAAACACAACTGATCATTAAACCCATATTAAAACAACAATTTCATCATTAAACAATGATACCAATAAGATAATTTGAAAAATAAACACATTATCATGATGAGTCCGAGATTTGGACTCATTTGGGGCTTTGTTTATATAGATTTAGTGTCCTCAAATGCTTAATTTGTTCCACAAACTGATGTTAAATCCTTGATTTTTAGGTATACGGATCGAGGAACAAAGCAAGGACACTAACAGACAAAAAAGAACAAAACAAACTAAAGAAATGAAGAAAGGAAATCATAGTGATTGCCAAAAGCACTTGGCGAATCACCGAATGGCTAGCTTGACTGCATAAAGTTCCAGTGTGCCAGCTTTGAGTGAAGAATCCAAGTCGGCAACAAAAATGAGCACTCGGTGAATCAACGAGCAGTTTCGCGATGCAAAGCGAAATCACCTAAAGTTACAGAACTTGAGGATGCTGAGTGCCAAGGCAAAAAGGTGATGGAAGAGATCAATGGGTGGTTCCCTGAGTGGTTCAGCGAGCCTGACTTAATTCGCCAAATGGCCCTTTGTGGCTTATTTTAGGCGACTATAAATTAGATTCTGAACAATTATTTTAAAGAGTGGACTTACACTTCTCTCTGTAGTTTTTCATAGTTTTGAAGAATTTTAGAGATTCAATTTGAAGATTTTGGAAGTGGGTTTCGAATATTTTGCAAATTGAACTATTGTAAAGACTAAATTACTCTTACCTAGTTGATGGCTAATCGATTCAGTAATCATTTTTACTCTTTGATGATGTTTGTCTAAAACCCCAATTCTTGGGGTCTGATCATTTGATTATGGGTTGAATTAGTTTATGAGTATGGTTAATTACTAGTTTAAATGCTAAATTGAAGTGAGCTTAATCATTAATTGTGGATTAATTGATTAATTGTAGTTGAAAATGCAGTTCTAATATTGTGTTCTTAGCTTGCTCTAGAGAGAGGTTTTAGAACTAAGATTATTGATTAATGATTTATAGGTATTTGGTTGAGCGGGTTTATCGAGAGAGAGTGAATTCTAAATCCAATCCTACCTATCTAGCTCAAAAGAGTGGATGAATTAAGGAGTGGGTTGTTCTTCATTGTTATGCTTGTTGATGTTCGAAAGAAATCACATGATTCGAGATAGTTGTTTGAGAAAAAGCTATCTCCCTTATAGTCTACCCTACTTACTGATCTTTAGTTGTTTACTAGTAGTTTCAATTACCCATATATCGAAATTTGCTGATAATCGATCACATCCTGAGAACTCCTCTCCTTATTGTTATTTCAAAGTGTTTGTGACTGCTTTGTAGTTGATAATTGAAAACCAAACCCCCCCTCCCCCATTTGAAATTTATGTCACCCCTTTTAATTTGATTCATGTCTTTTTTTGATAACTTCTATTCCTATGGGTGATTCGACCACATTTGTACTTCCTAATTGAATTCACGTACCGCTCTCTGCGGTATTCGACCCCAACTCTTTGTTGGGTTTTATACTGCTTAACGATCATTTGCACGTAGAATTAGATGAGGTGTGCTTGAAATGTTAATTAAAATGGTGTCGCTGCCGGGGAGTGGTGTTGTTTAGAATTCTTTTTGTGAAGTTGAATTGTGATCTTTTTAGTTATAGTTGAATCTACTTATTTTAGTTTTGGTTTTGTGTTTCTTGTGTTAAATAAAGAATGAAAAGAGCGTTAACAGAAGTAATGGTAGCCAAGTGGGCCACCAAGATGATGTCGAAAACCTCAATGACGTCAATGACCTAAACATTAATGACACAGTCAATATGGGTGGTGTTGGAGCCATTCGTTTACCTCCGGCTAAAGGAAACGTTGTTTTTTCACATCACAAGCACCATGCTTCAGCTCCTACAATTGAAATGATTATTTTGGGGGGCTAGCTCATGAGGATCCCTATGAGCATATCAGAAATTTTGTTGATGTTTGTGGATCATTCTCATTTAAGAACATTTCCATCTTAGATTATTCCCATTTTCACTGATGGGCGAGGCTAGCAAGTGGTTGGCTAAGTTGCTAAGAGACTCCATCACTTCTTGGGATAAACTTACTACTGCATTTCAAGTGCAATTTTTCCCCCTTCGAAGATGATGACTCTTAGGTATAGTATTCAAGGTTTCAAATACTTAGAAGGTGAGCCAATCTATGAGACATGGCTGAGGTTTATGAAGTTGGTGATGCAATGCCCAACTCATGAATTGCCAAATAATGTGTTGTTGTAATACTTCTATAGGAGCCTCGATTTGGTGAATAAAGGAGTTGATGATCAACTTGTTCCCGGTGGTATAATGCAACAAAACTATGAAGTAAATTCCCAACTCTTTGATTGCACGACCAAGATCAACAGGGTATGGTATACTCGTGAGGACCAGGTCTCCTCTCAACTTTAGAATGACAAAGGATCAGATTGAGAAAGACCAAGAGAGAGACCAAAACATGGCAAAGATGATGACCCAGTTGGATATATTGTCTAAAAATGTCATGGGTCAAGTTGGTACAAAAATGTTGTGGGTGTTGGTGGAGTAAACCCTAATGAGGCCCAATATGAAGCGATGTACAATGAGGAAGTGAACTTCCTAGCCAATCAAGGAGGAGGTTATCATGCTAACTACCCAGGACCGGGTGGAAATCAGGGTTGGAATAGAGATGAGGGCTAGACAGACCGTGAAAAAAATTGGCGTGATCGCAACACCACTTGGAAGAAAAGAGAGGGGGAGAAGGATAGGTATGTTCCTCCCTATGAGCGTCAAAAGCCCAACAATATAAGGGTGGTCGTAAGGAAGACATGCTCTCTTGCATTCTCAACACGATTGACGGGTTCAACAAAGTGCTGAAAGAAATGAAAGAGGAGGTCTCGACTCTCAATCATGCGGTGACCTCTCACTCGGTCTCTATTAAGCAACTGGAGATCCAAATGGGTCGAATTTTGACACATTTGAATCCAAGACAACAAGGGGGGTTACCTAGTGATACAATGGCAAACCCCAAAAATGAAGCTTGAATGGGTACTTGCGTCGTGCCACGACGTAAACTAAGGCGCTTCATGAGAGGCAACCCAAGTTTTTAATGCTTTAATTTTGATTTTGAATAACAGGTGTTGATTGTGCAGGTTGAAAAGTGAAGTGTGTTGGAAAATAAGAGGTTTAGCGAGCCAAAAGTCCAGTTGGCGAGTCACCAAAGAGGTTAGCGAGCTTAACTTGGATCGTCGTTGGGCACACAAAACCTGAAGTGAAATTCTGTAAAAATTGGTGGGTCAATTGCTTCATCGGCGAGCCCATTTTTGTCTGCCATTTATACCCCAAAATTGACTGGAGGTCGTGTAAATCTCGGCAAGGTTAATTACCACTCATCGCATCACCGAGTAGTTTGGCGTGGATGACTTACACCACCGAAAGGGCCGCGAACTGAAAGGTTTTAAAAGGCCAAATGGTTAAAAATTTCAAAATCTTTCATATTCTCTCATGTCTTACCCCGTACACTCTCACCTACACTTTAGATATTCCATATTTTACTTTTTCATTCGCTTTTTGTATGTGATCTCGTGCTCAAAATTGGAATACTTTGTCGTCTAGCTTTACAAATTCTCAATTTTGCATACAGGTTGGTTTTCTGAACCCCGCACCTTTAATTAATGGCTGAACTCAAATGCTTTCGGTAAATATGTGTTGACATGTGTTGGGTAATTGTTTAAATCGGGTTTTAACTATCGAATCGCCCGTATTGTTTTTGAACTTGTGCCTAAATGCTTAAAAAATGATTTCTCGTGTTTTGTGCGATTAATTTCATTCTAAAATGTTGGGTTGCGGTTATTTTATATGGGGTCTAGTGGGGTAAAGTCTGAATAACCCCGAATTGTGCCAAATGACATAATTTTCCCAATGATGGAACGTTTGATGTCATTCTTGACAGAAAAAGTCATCAAATGGACAATTTTGGCCAAATCGGGGGAAGTCTAAGTACCTCGAAGGCATTGGGCATATGGGTCTAGTATGAATTGCATAGTGTATGTGTTTGATTTTGATTTTGGGGCTGCAGGCTTGATTTTGGGAAACGGGCTTAAAAATTGGCACGTTATGCAATTTGGCAAGCTAGGTCAAGCTCACCGAACGATTTGATAGTTTGTCAAAGTCCCCCTTTGATCACCCTTAATTCTTGATTTTTCTACATTGAGTCTGTAACTTTTGGTGGGAAGCCTGAGCTCACCGAGTTATCTCGGCGACTCGTCGAAAGGTTCCTTTGATCGCCTTTTTTGCGCCCCTAACCCCTAAAACACACTGTAATTTTCAATGGACTAGTCTGAGCTCGCCGAGTGGTGTCGGCGATTCGCCAAAGGGCCCTGCGCTTCACCGACATGCCTTATTTCTAGAAATTTTTCAAGCTAGTTCTTTTGGCGAGCCCAATGTGGCTCGCCTAAGCGACTCGGCGACTCACCGACTGGTTCGGCGAGTCTTTCTGCAACTTGATTTCTGCAATTTTATTGAATGATTTCTAACACTTTTCAATGTCTTTTGCAGATATGGCTAGACCCAAAGTTCCAAGATAAAACATGCCGCCCCAAAAGCAAGCAAAAGGTATCATCATAAATGAGGATGGATTGGCATCCAAAGCAAAGGCAACCAAACTTCCTACCAAAGGTTGGGAAAGGCAAAGGAAAGGGCAAGGCGCCTATAACTAAGTCACTGGAAGTCAGCTCCGATAATGAGAAAGTCTACGCGACTCACCTTACCACATCTGAAAGCGAGGAAGTACCCCAGGATCCTCAGGATATAATCTCTGAGCATGAGGATGACCAACTTCTATTGGCCCGGATAGTTGAAATATGCTCCAAGAGGATGCATGATCCCTCTAGGATCCGGGTACCTCAGACTACTCCTTCTCCTCCAGTTCTAGATCAGACTGTGGTCCTAGCACATCCTACACAGGGTCCTTCCCCCTAGTCTCTCAACAGACTAAAGGCCTAGGACTGAGGACTATCATCGAGAAGAAGAGATTGTCCACAAATGGTGTAGTGGAAAAATATCTGGAGATATGGAGCACCCTGAAATCCCCAACTTCCATCTCTTAACTAAATCCCGAGGCCCCTACATTCCAAATTGGGTCTGGGAGTTCTACACTGCCTATGGAGCTTTGGTGCCACAAGGAAAGAGGAAGGCTGCCACCTTCAAACCAGTGGATTATGTAGATGTCAAGGAAAGAAAGGTAAATGTGATAGTGATGACATAAATGTTGTTTTGGAATGCACTGACAACATTACAAATGACTACCTGAGCATGATCAAGACAACGACTTTGGAGGATATGAAAGGTTGGTTGGCCCCTCTCCTGTCTGACGCTACTCCTAGGTGGATCGAGGCCAGAGTGCTAATAGAGAAAAAAGACCTCAATGTGGCAGTGAGGTATTGGTTTGGCTTCATTAGTAGCAGAAATCATGTCATCCCATAATGAGTCTATCCTCCACCACACAAAGGTGGCCTATGTTGGTTCCATTATTGTAGGGAAGCGCATCAATCTAGGTGTCATTATTAGACAGGAGATGGCCATAAGATCTAGGCAGCAACATACATTTCTTCCTTTTTCGGTATTGATCACCGAGTTGTGCAGACGAGCTCGGGTGCCACGTGAGGAGAAGAAGGACATGGAAGTGATTCCCACCTCCTCTACTGACATCCGGCATATTGAGGCTGAGTACTTGAAAGATGAGGCTGAGAAGAAGAGGGTAGCCCCGGTGGATACATCCCTTATTATTGATATTGAGACACTACATGTAGAGGCAATATTGCCTACTCTGGCCACTAGGCCTTTAAGTATTTATAGCTCTGCCCTCTCTATGACATTGAGTTCTTCTACCGCTCCTCTGCCTTCTAGGTCTGTTGTTAGTACTAATGCATCCCGACCTCCACTCACCTAACCCATGCTGCTACGAATGGGGCACCTAGACTATTTTGCTGATGTGCGTGCCTCCAGGCTAGAGGGTGTAGTTCCTGGGATGATTGAGAGATCTCTCACCACTTCTTTAACACCTCTTAGAGATGCTATTGATGCCCTTACAGAAAAGATAGATATTTGCTAGAGAGGTCAGGGATCCATTCATGAGGTGACCATCTTAAAGGCCGCAATTGCAGAGTTGAGGAAAGATGTGGACCAGTTGAAGTCCACTAATATGTCGATGATTTTTGGGACCGTGGAGATCCCTGACGACCTGGAAACTGATATTCTGTCCTGTTCTGATGTGCCTTCGGCTACCATCGGAGATGAGGTTAGAGCTAATGATGTAGCTGCAGAGTCTGATGCTGAGACTGTGAAGAGCAGCTCGATGTTCAGGAGGAGACCACCTACGAGGGCCTAACTAAGGTAGAGGAGGCTATGGTACATTAGGCCATTCAGAATCGTTGAGGGATACTTTTATGGCAGGCTACAATGGAGCAAGTGTTGATGTTACATCGGGCACTGATGCCCAACCCCAGATTGTGACCCTGGGCACTGATGCCCAGACAGATGAAGTGACTACGATGCAAACTTTACCCTAGGCTTAGCCTGGCAGAATGATATCTTTACCTCCCACTCTATTGTTTTTGTTGATTATCTTTGTTTTAGTTGCATTTGAGGACAACTGCTTTTCTTTTATGGGTGGGGTGAGGTATTTCCATACCTACCTCTTTTGATTACATTTTATTTGTATATATTGGGTTTTGTGATCTATATTTGTGTTTGATTGTGTTTGGATCTTAATCGTGTGAATGCTTGAGCTTGTGGCTCCTTGTATTGAATGGAAATGGTTTTGACCTATTTTTAAATTTTGTGCCACCTCTATTGTTTGTGATTGTGGCTGTTCTTGTGCAAATTTAAGTATCGATTATGTTTAATACCGATGACTTGAATAGTGTTATTAATTGAACGAAATGAATATGCGGTTATGATGAGGACAAATGAAGTTGCATAGACAATGTGTAAACTTTTAGCATCTCGTTGTCACTAGCCGGTTATTGAATGAGTCTCTTGTGATGAACATTGTACACTAGCTAGAAAGTGTGGAGTCTTGTTTGATATTGGTGCCAATGCCTTGTATGATGAATTACCTTGAACATTATGTGTGATAACACCTAGAATTTGCCCCGTTGGTCCGGTTGACTAAGTAATGCAAGCACTTGAAATGATCTTAGGCAACAATTTGACAATATACGTCTTTTGCGGGCAACGCTGTGAGATGTGTGAACCTTGCTTGAACCCTCTTGAGTCTTATCCTTTTCTTGGAAAAACCTTGAACAATTGTGACCCCTCTTTATCCATTTACCCATAACTCTCATGAAATGTGGTTTGTTTGAATAGTCAACTTAGTCCAAAAGCCTAAGTTGGGCTGTGGTGAAAAGAGAAGGGAAATAAAAAACTGTGAGAAATTCCCCCTTTGAGCAATGGTATTGAAAAAGATGGAACCCCTCCATGTAAAAAAAAAAGAAATAAAAGAAGAAAGCAAAAGAAAAAGAATGAAAAAAATGTGAAATAAAGTAGTGGAAGTTGCAAAAGAAATAGGGTATCCAATAGTCCATTTGAAGTTGAATCATGGGATGAATTATGAGCATGATCAAAATGTTAAAGAAAAGAATGAAAGTGATGTTGAGACCACACTTCATGAGAGTAGCAACCGCTGAGCCTAAAAGGTCATACCTTTACACACAGCCCTGTTACAAGCCTTGAAAAGACTTTTGTGATCTTGAGTGAGCTTAAACAATTGTTGATTGGAAAATAAGGGGAAACCTATGGGTGAAGTCATTCATGTGTTCATCTTTGTGAGTGTGAGAGTAGTATGTGATCCTGGAACTAAAAATTGTTGAAGAACTTTGTGTGAATAGGGAATCGTCTTTGTTGTGAGGTCATTGGAGTACTTTTGCTGAGCTTGAACTTGCATTTGAAGCAAGTATTGTGAACTTGAGAAACTTTGATAACGATGAGTTACAAATTGAATGTTTGAGTGCACAATTGATCATTGCATGAGTAGGTTAAGCCTTGTTATATGCATTCATGTTGAGTGGTATGCAGCACTATTTGAGACATCCCCTTTTGAACTGCTGATCTTGAGCTTTACTTGAGGACAAGAAAAAGTTTAAGTTGGGGGTGTTGATGAGTCTGAGATTTGGACTCATTTGGGGCTTTGTTTATATAGATTTAGTGTCCTCAAATGCTTAATTTGTGCCATAAACTAATGTTAAATCCTTTAGTTTCAGGTATATGGATTGAGGAACAAAGCAAGGACACTAATAGGCAAAAAGGAACAAAACAAATTGAAGAAATGAAGAAAGGCAATGTCACACCCTTATCTCGAACTAGCCAAAATAGTTCACAACATAATATGGTTGACACTATGATTTTGAAAAAAATTGTTCTTGTTTTAGAGTCGCCACCTAAATTTTAAGGAAAATATTAGGAAAACCTTTTTTTAAATATGTAAATGTAAGCTCTGTTTTGATTTGCGAAACCAGTGAGATTATAAGTAACAATTTTGGTTACTCGAGAGAAAGGTATTAAGCATCCCTCAGAACCTATCCGAAGATAGTCCTTAAACTCAATTTAGGAAAATATAATTAGGAAAACTTGTTTATTTATTTGCTTTAAAATCAATGGTAAGCAAATTTTATTAGTTTAAGAAAAAGAGTAAAATACAAGGTACGACATAAATATGTCTATTAAATAAAATTAATAGTAGTATGTTTATCATACGGTAATAAATAAATAAATGTACTAAAAATGTATGACAATTTTATATGTTAGAAGAATATAGAGGTGTCTTATATAAATGTATCAAAAATAAATATTGAGTTTAAAAGATATGAAAATTTGTCATTTTATTTATACATAAAATTAAGACATGAAAGAAAATTTAAAAATAAAATGAGATAGTAACCGGGTGTAATATGTAGTAAAATAATGTGTATATTAAAGTGTAGGGATTAAAAAAAATAAGTAGCATTTGTAGAAGTGATAGTAGATATGAGAAAAAATAATATGAATTGTAACAAAATAATAAGTTACAAATAGAGAAAATTAAAAAATATAGGATTTGTACCTTTTTGCGTATGACATATATATGTATGTACCTTGTATTTTGAACTTGTTGGCATATCTAAAATCTTGAAATAACATTTTAGAAATGAAAATGTTTTAGCAATAATTGATTTTTGAAAAAAAAGTAAGAATAGCCAATATTTTGTAAAGGGAGTGATGTAAAGAATATAAGATAGGCCTAGCTATTGGGATTTATTCTATAGTTACATTTTTTTGTTAAATATATAAGCCTACTTCCCTACTTATTTTCTAAAAAATATATATATTACCTAAAAGGTAATTATTTTAGCCTTTAAACTAATCTCAAATTCATTTTGGGAGTTTTTAAATGTCAAGTTTTCTTAACATAAAGTCCTAAGTGAGATTTCATAAATAAAGCTAATAAATATTTTGGTCCTTCTCGGAGCAAATAACTTGAGCCATATGTATCTTTCAAGAACAACAATTCTAACAAAAACTATAATACTTGTTTTGCCCTCTTAAGATAGTGCACTTTTAATCTCTCAAACTATATCGTTTTAGTTTCAAAGTATGCACCTTTAGGTCCTAAAAGAAATAGGCTTTAAGCCAAGGAAAGTTGCAAATTTTATACTTAGAAAATCCGCAAAGTGAAGTTGGTAAAAAGCTGCAGTTTTTACCTCTTAAAAACTGCATATTTAAGCTTAAATTTTATACTTTAAAGCCCACAAAAGGGTTGTGTTTTGAGCCTCAAAAAAAACCTGCAGTTTTACACTTAGAAAAATCTGCTTAGTAGAGCATGTTAAAGCCACATTTTCACACAAAAAAAAATCTGCAATTTTAAAGTTAAAAAATCTGCATTTTTTACCTAAAAAAAATCTGCATCTTTTATGCTCAAATTATGCACATTTTGAGCTCAAATTCTGCACTCTTTTGAGCTCAAAACGCTGCATTTTTGAGACTCAATATACCACTCTTAAACTCTTAAGAACGTGATATCATTAACCTTAAAAGAATCTGCACTTCGCACAACTTTAAAGTCAGCACTTTTAGGCTACCAAAAACCACACTTTAAACACTTGTTTATGAAAAGAATCTGAAAATAAGTTCACAATATTTGAAAAAACAAACATTATTCCTAAGTTGAATTTCTTTAAGAGGTTGTGCCTTCATGACTGAAAATATTGAGTAACAAATAAAACATAACTAGAAAGTAATGCTTATAAGCTAAGGGACTATACTAAACCCAATATCCTAAAGGGATGTGAGGTGGGCAGCTACGTCTTGCCATCGTTCTAAGTTGATTCGTACAAACCCAAAAAAAATAAAAGCAAGCTTATATAAGAGTGAAATACTAATGTGTAAGATGTTAGTTGAAAGACAACACTCTTAAGTGTATGTATATGTAAGAAAATATGGAGCTTTGGAGCAAAGAGGAAGTGCTGGATACTATTTGACGCGATAAAGGCTGCTAGACACGAGCTTATGCGGCTATCAGTCGCTTCTCTGATTTGGATAGAGATGGAGTTATATACTAACTCCATACGCACTCCTGAGTGTACCTGTGACAAAAAAAGTAGTAGAATTAGCAAGTGGACTTTAGATTTATCAGAAGACATAAAAAATAAGAATCATGTAGTCATAGGCATATTAGAAAATATACTCAGAAACAGCAACATCAGCATGATAATATCCTAGCAGTTTCTTGATGACATTTAAGCAATTAGTATACCGAACTTTAATCAATCTAGAGAGTTGTTAATCGGCTCTAAGATATCATTCAAGTGAGCATACAAAAATCAGTTGGATAGTTGTATCGATGTGCGAGTTTTACAATGATTTCACAATTGGTTGCTGATCATGCTTAAAAATAGATTTCATACTTCATGTAACTAATTCAAACTAATATGTGATCAGGGGCTGCTTGAGTATATGTACATAATAGAAATTGATCAACCTTAAGCATAAAAAATTAAAATTAAACAATAAGCACATCCTAATAGATAGTAGCTAAAATATTCTGTCAAAAGATGCAGTGCTACTGTTCTTCTAATTATAAAGCAGCACAACCTGGTTCACAAGCTCCTTTAGAGAGATATGAAAAAGATTAACCAAAGTGCAATTCGCACTCGTGTGAAATAAGAGTTCTCATGGGAATAGAATGAGTTACACCACTACTATAACGTAAAAAGACAGCAAGTGTAAGGCTTTTGAATCTGATCATTTTAGTGAATAACTAATCAAAAGTTAAGTTAATTTGAAGCTATGCATGCTGATCTCTCAGGAGGTAAATAATACACCTTAGGCTTCAAAAAAATTCCAAACACCCAACAGATCATGCCTATTCTATGATCAAGATAGATTTTGTCTTGCATTTATGAATAAAATGTTGTCTTCCTAACACACATACACAAAATATGTCTGCCATGGATATGTATTTTGGCTCATATAAATTATTTTATATGCTTAAACTTGGTGATTATGCATTTCGCAATAAAAGTATAGGTTCAGTCGAGTTGATTACCCCAAAACAGGCATAAATCAGAGAATGACAGGAGCTAGGAACCTTCAAACATGGTGAGTGACACCTGACTAACAACATTAAATAGAAGAAAGAAAAAATATATATCCAGAGAAGACGAAACAGGAATGGGGAAAGTAGATCAGGAAGAACTAATCTTAAGAGTTCGAAATGGCTCATTTATACTTAGAAAATGATTATTTAGGCAAAGTTTGGTTATACTTGAAGGAGTAAACAAAACTTAGAATCAAGACTCCTCGAAATTTAAATGAAATATGACTTGCAAAACAACAAGATAACTTGTGAAATATCTAAGGTGCAACACATCAGCCTAAACATGGATATCACTTAGCAGTAGAGAGTAATATAAATCAGGCTAAACGCGTGCTGCAGAACTCAAAAGTAGCAATATGAACATGTATTATGCTTTCTAAGACGATTATAACTTGAGTTTAAATTAAAGATATGAGCAGCTGAGATACAAGAGAAACACGGCCAGCATTCCAGTTATGATTCAAACAAACAGTGATGAAATAGAGCTACGCAATTAGCGCACACAAAGTGGAGACTAAGTGAACATCAAACTATTGCAAGAAAAACAGAGGATAGATTCGACTAGTTGTATGGATACAAAATCAAGTTAATGAAATAATAGCCAACACGTAACATTCAAACAACTCCATTGATTCTTGACTCATGCCTACAGCCCATAGACATACAAGAAGACGAAATTAAAGTAAGGACTAAAACAGGGGAATCAGATACACGTAATAACAGATTCTATACTGAACACATAACACGCCGCATCGAAAAAAGAATGTAAGAGGAAACGAAATTACCTTTCTTGGAGCAGCAAACTAAGGCTTTGACGTCAAGAATTCAACTACGAACTTCCTCTTCAACTCAAAGCAGTAAAACGGAAACAGAGAACAAAGGATAATAACCTTGAAATTTGTTTCCTAGATGATTTCCGGACCTTTGTTGGTGTTGTTCAAATGTTGTTCGATTTCTGGATTGTTGCTCGATCATTTCCGTTTGTTTTTGCATTTTTTCAGTCGATTCTTGGATGTTTTGTTGAAACCCGAAGTCCATCCTTTTATAGTCGATTTGGGCTCCAAGAATTCAAATTTGAATTCTTGGAAACACAAATCTCAGAGGAAACAGCGAAGAAATCATGAAGGAGAAGAAAAATCTCTCAAGAATCGACCTTTTCAGGTCGATTTGAGAGGGTTGAGTGACTGATGGGGCATTTTTCCGGTGGCCAGAACCGTTTCTTTGATAGAGGGGATGGGGGGAGCACGTGGGTGCGGCCATAGGAGGCAATGGAAGAGGAGCCTGGGGCGGCCATAGGCGTCTGTGGAGAAGACGCAACTAGTGTAAGGGTCTGAGCAACGAGCATGGGCGGTCATGGAGAAGACGTTTTGTCTATGGAAGAAGAAAACGCGCAAGGGTCTGGGGAAAAAGGATAATTCAATGTTGATCTAGAGTATAGGGGACGATAAGTGTCTTTTGGAGAAGGAAGAGTCTTACTCATTTTGGGTAGTTTGATCGGACGAAATTAATCTAGAGTCGAATAAATAAATAAATAAATATACATATATATATAGAGAGAGAGAAATGTTGAATTAAATTGGGCCCTTAGAATAAATTGGACGGTTGAGATCGAATCTATAGAAGCACAATTCATGTGCTTCTTATGTGGCACGCGTGGATTGGTCTAATTAAAATGATTTGGATTGCCAAATTTGATCAAATTAACTTCATTTAAATTATAACCTCTTCTTTATTAAATAGCCATAATTTTAAAAAATATATTTTGCAAGACTAGCTTATTTGATAAAATTAGTCATTCTAAAAATAAAATTAATATAAATTAGTAATTTATTAATTAATTAAGCCTTCTTAATTTTAAAATGTCAAAAAAAATATGTATCGCAATAATAGCAATTATATTTAATTAGAAAAATCGAGTTAACCCTTAAAACAATATTTATTTGATGTGAAATTTAAAAATGATAAAGTAAGTAGTAATATTTATATAATATATTTAAATTTTTTTTATAAAAAATAGTATTTATGAAATAAATTTTATCACATAAAATAAATTATTAAAAATCTTTTCATATTCCTACAAAAATTTCATAACATATATATTTTATTAAATTTTTTTTAATTATTATTATTATTATTATTATTATTATTAAAACTATAGTTAAACAAATGGTTGGAGCCAAAATTGGGTGTCAACAGGTATCCTGGTGAATGCCAAGAGCACTTGGCGAATCGCCGAGTGGCTAGCTTGACCGCCTAAAGTTCTAGTGTGCCAACCTTGAGGGAAGAAACCAAGTCGGCGACAAAAAAGAGTAGTCCAAGAATCGCCGAGCAGTTCTGCGATGCAAAGAGAGATCACCCAAAGTTACAAAACTTGAGGATGCTGAGTGCTAAGGCAAAAAGGTGGTGAAAGAGATCAATGGGCAATCCGCTGAGTGGTTCGGCGAGCCCGATTTACTTTGCCAAACGGCCATTTGTCGCTTATTTTTGGCGACTATAAATCAGATTTTGAACAATTATTTTAGAGAGCGGACTTATGCTGGTTAATGCTAAATTAGTTTAGAACATTTTTCTTTGTAGTTTTTCAAAGTTTTGAAGAATTTTAGAGATCCAATTTGGAGATTTTGAAAGTGGGTTTTGAATATTCTGCAAATTGAAGCATTGTGAAGACTAAATTACTCTTACCCAGTTGATGACTAATCGATTAGGTAATCATTTTTATTCTTTTATGATGTTTTTCTAAAACCCAATTCTTGGGGTGTGATCATGTTATTATGGTTGAATTAGTTTATGGGTATTGTTAATTACTATTTTAAATGCTAAATTGAAGTGAGTTTAATCATTAATTGTGGTTTAATTTATGAATTGTAGTTGCAAATGCAGTTCTAATATTGTGTTCTTGGCTTGCTCGAGAGAGAGGTTTTAGAAATAAGATTATTGATTAATGATTTGTAGGTATTGGGTTGAGCTGGGTTTAGCTCGAGAGAGTGAATCCTAAACTCAATCCTACCCATCTAGCTCGAAAGAGTGGATGAATTAAGGTGTGGGTTGTTCTTCATTGTTATGCTTGTTGACGTTCAAAAGAAATCACCTGATTCGAGATAGTTTTTCGAGAGAAAGCTATCTCCCTTAAAGTCTATCCTACTGATGAGTCCGAGATTTAGACTCATTTAGGGCTTTGTTTATATAGAAGTAGTGTCCTCAAATACTTATTTTGTGTCAATAACTGATGTAAAACCCTTGATTTCCAGGTAATGCTAATTGATGAAAACCCTAACTCAATTGGGGGAATTCTACCATTTGAAATAAAGGAATTTGGGAACTCTATGAATGAAAACTATCATACCTTGACTCCAATTGCTAGCCTTTAACGAAGGAATTGAAACTTTAGCTTGAAACTGTAGGTGAATCCCTTCTTCTTCTTTTTCAAGTTTCTAGAGAGAGAATATTTGGAGAGGAATTAGTTTCTTTTTGTGAATTTGAGGGTTAAAGGTTTATATAGGGGTTCTAAATATAGGCAAAACGACATAGTATAGGAATTAATTAATTAGGAAAAGACCCAACCGACCCTAAAAATAACTGACAGCTGGCCACCGACGGACCCCAGTCAACGAGCCGTGGTCTGACCCACGGTCCGTCCTGGTAGACCGTGGTTCGCCATCAGAAAGTTGGTTTTTGGGCCTCGAACCACGGACCGTGGTCTGGCCTACGGTCCATAGGTCAGATCGTGGTCTGGCCTACGGTCCATAGGTCAGGCCGTGGTCTTGAGCCTCCAGGACACTCTGGGCAAGGCCATCCATGGACCACACCTACAGTCTGTGGTCCCATCTATGGGTCATGGCTGGCACCTTCAATTTCCCAAAGTCTAGTTCATTTCCCTTTTTCGTATACGGGGTGTTACAATATCTTTCTCTTGGGACCATTCGTCCTCGAATGAGATTTAAACTGGTTCTAAATGAGTAAGGGAGGAACTAACAACCCAACATACTATGCAATGCATAAAACCAAGGAGGAACTATCGACTCCAAGCTAGGACGTTCTCTAAACATCATAAGTGGGGCGAACTAACTCTATCAGCCCATTATGCATGCAATGCACATATATAAGAAGGAAACATCAACTCCACTATGAATGAAATTTCAACATTACTCATTTTCAAGGAGGAACTACTTTCTCCAAGCTAAAAACATGCTCAACACAATCTTATAGAGCTCATATGCAATTCACTCTCAAAAAGCATATCTAAAGTACGTTCATCAATTCATCTCATGAAGTCTATTGGCAACTAATACTCAATGCACAAAAAAATAAGGAAAATCAATCATATAAACTCATTTTCTTTCGAAACACAAGTTTTCATGAACATGCATATCATAAGGAAATCATGGAAACACATAAAAATACATGACTCCCAAAATAAGGACAACTAAAGAGGAACTCATTACCTTAAGCCAGAATAGGAGTAGAAAGAAAAATATACGGATATCAAGACATCATTCAGCCTCGGCCTCCCAAGTAGCACCCTCAACTAATTGATTCCTCCACGAAAGCTTCACAGAAGCTATTTTCTTGTTTCTCAAGCTATTAACTTGCTGGTGCAAAATCTCAATCGAAACCTCTTCATAAGAAAGAATTTTGTCAACTCCCAACCCTTCTAGGGAAACTATGGATGTCGGATCTCCAACACACTTAAGCATAGAGACATGGAATACGAGATGCACTGGTGCCAAGTCATTTGGTAAATCTAACTCATAAGCAACCCTACCAACGAGTCTCAAGACCTGATACGGGCCTACATACCGAGGACTAAGTTTTCCCTTCTTACCAAACTCATCACACCCTTCATGGGTGAGATTTTCAAATAAACTCAATCGTCGACCTCAAATTCTAGATCCCTTCTTCTCACATCGGTATAATACTTTTGCCGACTTTGAGTCATTCTCAACCTCTCTCTAATGAGTCAAACTTTCTCAATGGCTTCATAAACTAATTCGGGACCTATTAAGGCAACTTCACCCACCTCAAACCATCCTATAGGAGATTTACACCTCCTACCATATAAGGCCTTAAATGGAGCCATATCGATTCTTGAGTGATAACTATTATTGTAGGCAAACTCAATCAATGGCAAATAGTCGTCCCAATTGCCCTCAAAATTGATCACACAAGCCCTTAACATGTATTCCAAAGTTTAGATAGTACTCTCCCCTTTTTCATCGATTTGGGGATGAAAATTCGTGCTAAGCTTAACCTTAGTGTCAAGCCCCTTTTGGAATGACTTCCAAAACTGAGAAGTGAATTGGGTACCACGATCGAAAATAATGGACAAGGGAAATTTTGATAGGAAGGAAATGAGTGGATTTCGTCATCCGGTCTACTATCACCCAAATAGAGTCATGTTGTCACCGAGTGCGATACAATCGAACAATAAAGTCTATATTCAAGTCTTCCCATTTCCAAGTAGGAATGCTAATATCTTGAGATAAACCTCTCAGTTTCTGATGCTCAACCTTTACTTGTTGGCAATTTGGAAACTTATCCACAAAACCCGCAATATATTTCTTCATCACATTCCACCAATAGACCTCCCGTAAATCACGGTACATTTTGGTGGCTCTCGGGTGAATAGAATACTGCGAACTATGGGCTTCTGTCAAAATTTGTTCCCTTAAGTCATCAACATTTGGAACACATAATCGACCTTGGTGTCTAAGGACACCATATCCCCCTTAGGAGAAAGCCTCAACGAATTTCTTAAGCACATCTTCTTTCAATTCTACCAACATTGGATAGAGACGTTGCTTGGCTTTCACATCTACCACAAAAGACAATTTGGAACCATTGTGAACCATAACACCACCTTTGGTGGAGTCCACTAGTTGAACATCTAACTGATCCAATCTATGAACATCTTGAACCAGCTCTTTCTTTTCTTCTTCTATATGAGCAACACTACCCATAGATAACCAACTAATAGCATCCGCTACCACATTAGCCTTCTCGGGGTGATAAAGAACACTCATGTCATAATATTTCAATAACTCAAGCCACCTTCCTTGGCAAAGATTCAAATCCTTTTGATTAAACACATATTGTAAACTCTTATGATTGGTAAACACATCAACATGAACTCCATACAAATAGTGCCTCCAAATCTTTAAGGCAAATACGACCATCGCTAGCTCAAGGTCGTAAGTAGGATAATTCTTCTCATGGACTTTAAGTTGCCTTGAGGCATAGGAAATAACTTTCCCATTTTGCATTAGCACGAACCCTAGCCCAATTCTTGAAGCATCACAATAAACCACAAAACCATCCCTTCCTTCTGGTAAGGTCAACACCGGGGCGAAAGTAAGTCTATCTTTCAACTCTTGAAAACTTTTCTCACAAGATTCAGACAATATGAACTTAGCCTTCTTTTGAGTCAAAGTCGTTAAAGGAGAGGCAATTGAAGAAAATTCCTCCACAAATCTTCTATAGTAACCAGCCAAACCAAAAAATCTTCTAATATCTGAGGGAGTTAGAGGTTTAGGCCAACTCTTGACAGCATTCATCTTCTTAGGATCTACCTCGATACCCTTACTCGAAATAATATGACCAAGGAAAGCTACAGACCTCAACCAAAATTCACATTTACTAAACTTTGCAAAAAGTTGTTGGTCCTTAAGAATTTGCAACACGATCCTCAAATGATCCATATGCTCATCCTCACTCCTTGAGTAGATCAAAATATCATCGATGAACACTATCACAAACATGTCAAGATATTGTCTAAACACCCTGTTCATCAAGTCCATAAACACTGCCGGAGCAATAGTCAACCCAAATTTCATTACTAGAAACTCATAATGACCATACCGAGTTTGAAAAGTTGTCTTTGGAATGTCATCATCTTTCACCCTCTATTGGTGATAACCCGATCGGAGATCAATCTTAGAGAAATAACTTGCCCCTTGAAGTTGGTCAAATAAATCATTTATCCTTAGGAAAGGATACTAGTTCTTAATGGTCACCTTGTTCAACTAACGGTAATCAATACACATACGAAGGACCTATGTTTCTTTCTAATGAACAAAACTGAGCACCTTGATATTCAGTTGGATGAAACCCTTATCCAACAAATCCTTTCACTGTACTTTCAACTCCTTAAGTTCTTCCGAAGCCATACGGTAAGGAGGAATAAAGATAGGTTGCGTATCTGGGAGAAGGTCAATACCGAAGTCTATTTCCCGCTCTGGAGGAATACCGGGTAAGTCATCTAGAAACACTTCCGAAAATTCATTGACAACAGGGACCGACTCAAGAGAAGGGGTTTCAAAATCTACATCCTTCGCCCTTACTAGATGGTAGAAGCAACTCTTATAAATCATCTTCCGAGCTTTAAGATAAGAAACAAACTAACCCTTAGGCATATAATTCCCCTCCCTCCCCCCTCAAAATCTACATCCTTCGCCCTTACTAGATGGTAGAAGCAACTCTTATAAATCATCTTCCTAGCTTTAAGATAAGAAACAAACTAACCCTTAGGCATAGAATCCCCCCCCCCCCCCGCTTTCATTCTAGGATAGGCTTATTCGAGAACTGAAGCTTGACTACACGAGTTCTACAATCAATAGAAGCATAACAAGAGTGAAGTCAATCCACACCCAAGATAACATCAAAGTCTAACATATCAAGCTCTACCAAGTCAACAAGAGTAACTCTATTGGACAGGGAAATGGGACACTTTCTTAGACCTTTTTAGCCACCACGTAATCACCAACGAGAGTAGAGACAGGAAAAAGGTTCTACCAACACATCGGGGAGCACATCAAACCTCATCTCCACATATGGTGTCATAAAAGACAAGGTAGCACCGGGATCAAGTAAATCATATACACCAAGTTGGAAAACTTTCAACATACCAAGAAACCACATCAGGAGAACTCTCTTGTTCACCTCTAGTACGTAGAGCATAGAAACAATTTTGCTTAGGAGCATTGGAACCCAAACCACTAAGAGTAGCTTGTTTTCCCTCTCTTCCTTTAGCCATAATCATTGGGCAATCCCTCATTTTGTGACCATTCTTACCACAACCGCAGCAACCATCCGTGTCGGCTAG
This sequence comes from Solanum commersonii, assembly GCA_029007595.1. Lineage (NCBI taxonomy): Eukaryota > Viridiplantae > Streptophyta > Magnoliopsida > Solanales > Solanaceae > Solanum > Solanum commersonii. Next base: position 826,169 of record JAJTWQ010000192.1, read on the forward strand.
GCACTTACCATCATGCTTCCGTCCAAACTTAGTACAATTAGACCTAGACAATGAAGATCCACTAAGATCCACTACCATTACCTCCTTGAGGCTGAGGATTAGACACCCTATCTTAGATGAACTTTGGAGGAGCATTGAAAGAACCTTGACCGGAAAACTTTTGTCGGAATCTTGGACGACCTTGTCCATCAGACCTTGTGTTAGAGAAATTACTATTACCGATCTTAGCCCTTTTTCTTCACTAAACTTTTCCCTGAGTTTCTCCTCCTCAATTTGTTGTGTATGTATCATGAGACGAGAGATTTCCATATCATGAATAAGCATTGCGTTCGGCACTCTTTTACCACCATTTCGAACACACCCGCCACGAACTTACTCATCTTAGCTCTTGAATCTGCAACCATTGATGGAGTGTACTTAGATAATTGAGTGAACTTTAGAGCATATTCCCTCACACTCATACCCCCTTATTATAGGTTAATGAACTCAAGCACCTTGGCTACCCTCATCTCAACGGGAAAGAACCTATGAAGAAACGCAGCCTTAAACTTCTCCCAACAAAAAGGAACCACATTTTTCGGTCTCCCTTCTTTCCATTGGTTATACCATATTTGAGACACACCTTTCAATTAGTAAGCGGCCAACTCCACCTTTTCCACCGGCGTAACTCCCATGATCATCAACACCTTATAGACCTCATCGATAAACTCTTGAGGATCTTTCTCAACTTTGGAACCATGAAACTCCAGAGGATTCATCCTTGTGAAGTCCCTCACCTTGAAGCCATCGAATTCACATTTGAGCATGCGGGAACCACAACCTCCCTATTGTCCTGGGCTGCCACGGCTTAAGCCAACACTTGAAATGCAGCCCTAAACTTCGTATTAGAAACATGCTCGGCCAAAGGATCGACTGGAACTTGAGGAGCTTAGGGAGGAGATTCTTGTTCTACATTCTCCCTCACATTCCATCTACTATAAGCTCTTCGGGTAGACATATCCAAAAGAACATAGGGTAAGGATTAGGAGAGAAACTTTATAGAGTTAAACTTTATCGCACGACTTAAGAGTAATGAAAGAAGTGGAGTTTCCTAAAAATCTTGTAGCTTCTCATTCAAAAATGTGGCACGCTTCACACTTATGAACAAGACTCTACTAGACGTGTCTTATGAGACATCGTAGGACCATTCTAAACCTTGTGCTTTGATTACCAAATTTGTCATGATCTATGGGTACACCCTAGATGTAACATGGCGTATAGAACCCCAAAGGACTCCATACAAGCCACTTAGCTCTCATAACATAAGAATAGAACAATAAGAGTAAAACAGTAATCCAAGTCCAAAACATTTTTAGAAAATGAAAAGCGGAAGTCTAAACTCTTGTCTGATCATAGTCATCTAATACAATAGAATGACATTGGACCTAGCCCATACATCATGTCCAAAAGAGAAATACATGAAAGAAACTAAAAACAATAACTCCGTCCTCGAAGCATGAGGACTCACCAAAGCTCGAGAAAATCACTAACTCAACTACTAGCCATGAGACTTGGAAACCTGCATGTCGGACCCCACATTTGGGGAAAATGTAGGCAAGAATATGCGTTAGTACAAAACAATGTACCAAGTATGATAGCCATGCACAAAACATTTAAATCATTTTAAAAAGGGACATTTCATTTCATGACATGCAATTGACCAAGATAAAACATAATATGAAAGAGTTATAAAAATATGAATCATAAACCATGGTCAATGCAAGCTAACTTCTTTTTTAAAAGCTTTGAACTCATATGTGATACTCCTTGAGTAACCTTAGTTCATTATTACTTGTGGGGAAATTATCCTTAACCAACATTGAGACCATGTGAGCTATAACATGGAATTCGGTGTCTATCCCACACCGAAAAGAGGTGTCCTACTTGCCGAAGGCTTGAACTTCTAGCTTTAAGTGGATCCACTAGCTAATCAACCTATGTGGGCACATATTTATGGGATAAAGAGATTGCTACTAGAAACCCAGCCTCTACTAACGGGGAGCTTCCATCTCATGAGATTACTTTGGAACCCCGGCCTCTACTAACGGGAGAGCTTCCATCTCACTATCAATATCCACCGGATGCTAAGCATAAATTCCCACGGAACAGTAATTTCTTACTTGACTTCATTACTCATGAAAAGGTGACCTTGGACAACCAATTCAAGCTAGTTTCATGAAGATAGCTCCATGTCTTTGGTTCAATTAGGTGAGAAAGTCTTTCAACCTACGATACATTTCTATGTGAGAAAACCTTTCACATCATGCTAGTATGTGTTTTAGTGAGAATTTCCTTTCACAACACAATATCATCATTGGTACTTTGCTCTCAAAGCACCCTTAAAAAATTTGCATAGATTTCATAAAAATAATGTGTAAGTCCATAATTCGCCTCCTTGAGGTCAAAACCCTATTTCAATCATCAACTCTTAGAAAACATGGGTTAGATATGGATTTTATCATAAATTCATGTAAAACTAGTAATACATGCTCAATTTCATAAAACTCTTCCTTGAAGATCAAATCCCACAACATATAGTTCATAACTTGAAAACATAGGGATCACATGGGTTCATAGGGGAATTCATCATAAAAGCATTGCAATTCATCAATTCATACATAGAAGATCATAATTAAATCATTTAAATCAATAATGATAAGAACCCATGCTAATTGATAAAAAATCCTAACTCAATTGGGGGAATTCTACCATTTGAAATAGAGGAATTTGAAAACTCCGTGAACTGAAGGAATCCATGGATGAAAACTATCATACCTTGACTCCAATTGCTAGCCTTCAATGGAGGAATTGGAACCTTAAAATCCTTCTTCTTCAAATTTCTAGAGAGAGAATATTTGGAGAGAAATTGGTTTCTTTTTGTGAATTTTGAAGAATGAAATAAATGGGGTGAATTTGGGGGTTAAAGGGTATAGGGGTTCTAAATATAGGCAAAATGACATAGTATAGGAATAAATAAATTAGGAAAAGACCCAACCGACCCTAACAATAACTAACAGCTGGCCACTGACGGACCCAATCGACAGGCCGTGATCTGACCCACGGTCCGTCCTGGTGGACCATGGTTGGCCATCAGAAAGTTGGTTTATGGGCCTTGAACCATGGACCCTAACCACTGATCGTGGTCTGGCCTACTGCCCGTAGGTCAGGCCTTGGTCCTAAACCTCTAGGCCACTCTGGGAAGGGCCATCCACGAACCACACCTATGATCCGTGGTCCCATCCACGGGCCGTGGGTGGCCCTCGTGGTTGGCACCTGCAATTTCCAAAAGTCTGGTTCATTTCCCTTTTTTGAATACGGAGTGTTATAAAGACATTATTGTATACAAATTAAATATAAGTAAAAATTAACTGTGATTATTCCATTTATACATTACAAACAGAAATAGTCATTTTATACAGATAGTAATTCCACCAAAACTAATTTATTTAATTTTTCAAACTGAAATCAATTGATACCAACTAATTTATACAATAATTATCAATTGAAGCTATTAAAGAGTGAAATAGATTTAACTATGGACGATAATAGATCAAATATACAAATGCATATATCAAGTCTCTATTTGTACAATTACGAAAAATTTATACAGACATTAATTCTACTAAAATTATAACCATCAATGAATTATACATATTCAAATAACAATTTCACTAAAACTAATTTATACAATTATGTACTGCGATAGCTAAGTTATACAACTACATATATCAACTCTATATTTATATTAACACTATTTTATACGGACACTAATTCCACAGAAAATTATTCAAAACGCACATTCAACCAAATATCCAATTATCAATGGAGAATTTATACAATTACAATTTGAAATCTGTTCATATTCCACATTATGAGATCAATTCGAATACAATTAAAACAAGTTATTCAATTAGAACAGCTAATGACCAATTGATTCATATAGAATTCAACCAAAATACAACACATTCAATCAAAGCTCCAATTATCAATGGAGAATTTATACAATTACAGTTTGAAATCTGTTCATATTCCCCATTACCAGATCAATTCAAATACAATTACAACAAGTTATTCAATTATAATAGCTAATAACTAATCGGTTCATATAGAATTCAGCCAAAATATAATACATTCAGCCAAAGCTCCAATTATCAATGGAGAATTTATACAATTACAGTTTGAAATCTGTTCATGTTCCCCATTACCAGATCAATTCAAATACAATTAAATTAAGTTATTCAATTAGAACATCTAATAACCAATCGATTCATATAGAATTCAGCCAAAATGTAATAGAAAATCGATATTCAAACAAAGCTTTAGAAAACCAAATTACCTATCGATTCAGTATTGGACCTCAAAAAGATGAAGCGAATACACAACAAATTCTATATAATTACCAATCGATTTATACATATGCATACAAATACAAAAGATAAAAAGACGTGAATTCAATGTATTATGTACCTGTTGATCAATGATGAAATCAATTGATTTGTTTTTTAATTGAAGTCGTCGATATCAGTATCTCAAAAATTGGGTTGCTGGTACGAAGAAATTGTGGTGTATTTGGTATGAAGTCTAACGATTTAATATTTCGCGAATTAAGGAATTGTATGCCTTTCTTAACCGAGATTATCGCCATTACCTTTCAAAAAATTTGCATTCAGTTTTGTATACAGCTTTGAAAAGAAGCTAATTATACAAACGATCATTCCTATAAATACTTAAAATATAGCTACGGTCAGTAGTTATGAATACGATAGCTGAGGAGAATAATTAATTTAATTATTGTAGTTATTTCGAAAGTTTCCCTACATAAATTTCAGGTTTGGCCCATTAATAAGTAATTAATTTAATTATTTAAAAAAACATCATTTTGTATAATCATAACTAAATGAATAGTTCAAAATTATCATTTAAAATTTACAAAAAGGGTCTTTGATTAAAATAAAGAAGACTAATTCTCAAAATGACTTAACGAGTCAATACACCTTTTAAGGCTAATTTGATCTATTCCAAAATCTTTTTATATTTTTAAATTTGTATTCAATTAAATTATATCACATAAGAAGTAAGTAACATCTCCCTCAACAATGATGTTACAGAAAATTGAACAGTCACTTTTCTAACTGAGTGCGTTAAAGAAAATATAAATTAAAAATCAGTTTGGTCATGAAAATTTTAATTTTTGTTTCATTTTATTTTAAAATTTGTGTTTGCAATGAAATTAATTTGAAGTTGTATTTTTTTTTAATTTTCTTTGTCAAATGTCTACTTAAATTGTGAAAAAACTAACTGATTATAGAAATTGTTGGGTTTGAAAGTGATTAGGGCGTCGTGTAGAAGTTTACAATTGCAAATCATGATATCAATATATTACATGACAAAAATTTATACTAAAAACATAATATTATTATATGACATAGTCAATCGACCTACATATGAAAAACTAATAAAAAGAAAATATTAAAATGCTAAGAGAAAAATTTCTCCACAAACAAAACTCTTTATGACTATATTGTGAATGTTATATGTGTTCTATGAGAATAGAGATCTTCAATTTATAGATCTCCACAAATTTTCTCTAAGGAAAGAATAAATCAAATATGGAAGAAAATAATGTTTTCTTTAGAGAAAAGTCAAAGCATTTAGGTAATTTTTTAGGAAAAAATAAACTTTAAATAAAATAAGAAAATCAAGACAAAATCCTAACAGAAATAAACTCTTTTTGGGACAAATCAAACAGAAAAATATAAGTCACTTAGACAATTATATTTGAAATTCAAAATTTCTTTTACTTTTCATTTTCTCTCCTTTCCTATTTACTTCTTTTCTCTTTCATTTTCTTCACTACAATTTTAGGGTGCAAAACTCTTTTATTTTTTCTAATGCTACCAGCCCCTTTGAAATTTGAATGATATACGTAGATATCCCCCTATGGCCATTGATAATGTTGGTATCGCCAAGCCTTTCGTCCATTGCATTATATGACTCCAAAGTTGATGTCGATACGACATAGTTATCAAATATGTCAAGTAATTAAGCTATTGTAAGGCCATAAATTTCTCAATATATTTGGCTAAGTTATTTTTAATGAAGATTTACTATGCATTTGGTCATAGATTTTGAGAGAAGTATTTGCCTTTCTTAAAAAATGATTTCTATCTATAAGTTCTAAAATTATTAAAAAATACTCATAAGTTTGTATTATCAATTTATAATGAAATGTTCCGTGTAAAATCATCACTATAACAATAATTAATACAAAAATAAATTTAAAAATAGGAAGAAAATTAAAGGAAAGCATCATTGATTTGTATACAAAAAACTACTATTACTACTTGTAATTGGAAGTGACTTTAGAGAGCATGCTTTGATAAAAATTATATATATACCCTTACTGTTATACAAAAATATAAGTCACTTAGACAATTATATAAAAATATATAAGTCATTTGTATAACAGTAAGAGTATATATGAACCACTTTCATAACGAAGGGTATATCAGCTCCAAATGACAAATAAAAGGGATATATCAGGCCCTTTTCCCATATGTATATAATGGTATAAGTTTTTTACAACAAATTAAGAATGAAATTTAGTCCAAAACTATAAATGATGTGTGTTTTTATAAAGTTTGGAGTAATTTTCAAAAAAAATTTAAAAAATTCTCCAATACTAGAATTTGGCCAAATTGTAGTTTTTTCTAGAACTTGGAATGTTTGACAAATATATTTGTCAAGATAATGACAAATCATATAGCCAAACACTAGTTACCAAACTCTTCCCGAGAATTTCCCAAATATATTTATGATCAAACGGCCCGATGAAGTAACACTTGCCGTGTCGACATTACTATTGTTGTACAATGATTGTTCTGGAAAGAAATTTAATATAAGAAGCAATCAGAACTAAATGTATCTTTGTTTAAAAGGTTGTTTTCAATGTGCTATTTTAATCCACCTTGAGATATTACCATTTAAGAAAATAAAATAATTGGCCCACGTATTGTGTTATTCTCCATCAGAAGACATCAGTGGCTTGGCTCACTCTTATCTCCTTGGTAAAGTAGATATATATCTAATTACATATATGTTGTAGTTGCGATTTGTGGTACGCTTTTGGACAGAAAATGAATGGCCCAACAAAGAGGAGGTATTTTTCCTAAATGGTGATAGTATTAGAGATCAAGGCGGCTTCTCATGTCAATTCTTTCTAAATTATTGGTGTTATGAAACTATAAATCAAATTAATAAGAAAACGAATAAGAGAGAAGAGGGAGATTTTTTTTTATTTTTCTTAAAAGATTCTTTACAATGAGAAATAATTTTTTATTTATAGGGAAAAACTAATTTCATTCTAAAGTTAGTTCTAACTTTCCTTCAAAGAAATCTATCATAATAAATAGTTACTATATTATAATAATATTTATAACACTTTTCCCTGAGTTTGTATCGAGTGAAGTATTTAAAACATTCCTAATAAATAAAATTAAGTGTTGAAAATACCTCTACTTTTGACGAGAATTTATGAGTGTATTTTACTTAAGTTGCAAGATCGGGAATGTATCTAAGATTAGTTAGTCAAGTAGAAAGGTGTATTTCATGGATGAAGCTATAATATGCATCGAGTTAAGGGGCGTTTTAATATTTCTCTCTTACTTAATGGATCAAAAATATCATTTTTTTTTCAAATAAATATATTTTTTTCTAGGCACGTTCTTTTTTTAATAATATTTTGTTGTTGACAAATGTTTATCCAATTAAATTTTTTTTTAGAATATTTCTTATTTTATTATAAATATTTTTAGAGAGAACTATTGAAAAAACTCCTAAACTTGACGCGAATTATTAGTTTCAGCCTCGAACTATTGACAGCCTTAAAAACACTCATTTACTTGACTAACTGAACTTAATTAAATACATTCATTTACTTGTATTTGGGATGTATCTAAGTTTAGTTAGTCAAGTAGATGAGTGTTTTTAAGGCTCTCAATAGTTCATGGATGAAATTAATGATTTGCGTCAAGTTCACGAGTGTTTCCAATACTTCTCTCATTTTTATGGTTATTTAAATAAAAATTAATAATGATATAAATGTCCGGACAAGTACAGGTCCAATATATATTATTTTATTTATTTTAATTTTATGATTTTGTTGTTAATTATTTTTCTAATATTTTAAACGTACTTTTCAAAGAAAATATGTGGCACATGTGATATTTAAAGAATTAATTAATTTTTTAAAATATATTCTAAATACATTATTTTAAAATAATAAATGTTTTTTCCATGTTCCAATATATACGTGGCACATATGAAATTTTGACAATTAACCAATTTTTAATATGTTTTTAAATACATTAAGTTGTGCGTTATAGTACTTTTAACGTAATTTTCAAATAATATATGTTACTTATGTTGTCTCAATTTATGTGACACATGTGAAAATTCGAGAGTTAATCACACTTTAATATATTTTTCAAATATTCTAGGTTATTAATTATTGTTCTTTCACTTCTTACATAGCTTAAATTTAAAAACTAATCAAATAAGATCATTTTAGTAAAGAAGTGGTATTTTTCCTAAATGGAGATAGTATTAGTGATCAAGGCGGCTTCTCATGTCAATTCTTTCTAAATTATTGGTGTTATGAAACAATAAATTAAAATAAAAAGAAAAAGAGTAAGAGAGAAGTGGGAAGATTATTTTTTTTTTCTTAAAAGATTCTTTACAATGAGAAATAATTTTATTTATAGGGAAAAACTAATTTCATTCTAAAGTTAGAATTCGTACCTTTTCTTCAAAGAAATCTATCATAATAGACATTAACTATATTATAATAATATTTATAACATTTTTCCTTGAGTGTATATGGAGAGAAGTATTGAAAACATCCCTAATAAATAAAATCAAGTGTTCAAAACACCTCTAATTTGATGAGAATATATGAGTGTATTTTACTTAAGTTGCAAGATCGGGAATGTATCTAAGATTAGTTAGTCAAGTAGAAATGTGTTTTTATGGATGTCAATATTTCATAGACGAAGCTATAATCCGCACTGAGTTAAGGGGAGTTTTAATACTTCTCTCTTACTTAATGGATCAAAAATATCATTCATTTTTCAAATAATTTTTTTTCTAGGCACGTTCTTTTTTTAATAATATTTTGTTATTGACAAATGTTTATCCTACTTCAATAAGAATTTTTTTTTGCATATTTCCTATTTTATTATAAATACTTTTACTTTTAGAGAGAAGTATTGAAAAAACTCCTAAACTTGGCGCGAATTATTAGTTTCATCCTCGAACTATTAACAGCCTTAAAAACACTCCTTTACTTGACTACCTGAACTTAAATACAGTCCTTTACTTGTATTTGGGGTGTATCTAAGTTTAGTTAGTCAAGTAGAGGGGCATTTTTAAGGCTCAAAATAGTTCAGGGATGAAATTAATAATTTGGATCAAGTTTAAGAGTATTTTCAATACTTCTCTCATTTTTATGGTCATTTAAATAAAAACTAATGATAAATTTTCTATGATCCAAATTCCTATTGTAAAACCTCGGAAATTAGTAGGTTGAACTAGAGCCTAAACTCGAGGGTTAACATCTAGGTTTAAGGGCAAGGGCCAATGATTTTGGGTGAGGGCCATGGCTAGGGGCCAAGGCTGCCTAAAAAGCACCTAGCCACTGCCTACCATGACCACAAGGGTCTTCACGACCCGTGGTGGCCACCATGAGTCGTGGTGCCACCCGTGGTTGGTAAGGCAGTGTGCCCCAAAACTGCCCAAGCCAAGGCTTCCCTTCACAAGTCAATTCACGGCTCGTGGTCATGACCACTGACCGTGGGAAGGCTCATGGGGTTGCCTAAGCCTCATGGGAGACTTGACAAGTTGGAGGAGCTACTGGTCAACGGACCACGGATACCACCATGGGCCGTGGTGCCCTAGACGGGTCGTGAAGGTGGGCGTAGCCCCTAGGAAGGGCTGCCTAGTCGAGGGTACTATGTAAATTCCAAATTGATTAGTTAATTAATGGGGTTGATTTTTATTGTTTTATTTCACCTATATAAACTATTTTAAGTCATTAACACCCCCATTTACTTCATTATTCCCAAAAACCCAAAACAGTTCATCTTCTCTAAAATTTCTCTCTCTAGAAGTTTCCAAAGAAGAGGAAGAAGAAGTGGAGGTGAGGGCTTGAAGAACCAAGTTCTTTCTTCTCAAATTTAGGGGAAAACTCCATTAAGGTATGGTAGTTTCCATCTATGGGTAGATTTCACCCATAGAGTCCCTTCAAAACATGATTTCAAAGCTTCCAAATTCCCCCAAAAGTTAGGGTCTCAATCTAAGTCATGGGTTCAATTTCAAAACATTTTCAAAGGTTGATTTATGATGAATTATGATTGAATTGAGGAATTAATGTTGTTTTATGATGAAATTCCCCCATGAACCCATGATTCCCGCATAATACTAAATTGTGAATTTATGATGTATTATGTAAGCATGTTAATTGATTATGTCTATATTGTTTGAGTTATTGAATCATGATATTCCCCTTATCTAATGTAGAATTCTAGATTTTTGGGTTGAGATTGATTCATAGCCTTGGAGGGTAAATTATGAAGGATTGATGTATAATCATGATGTTATGTATATGCTTTGTGATTTCAATGAAAGCAATGTGATCATGTCTATAATTCAATTGTGTTATTATTGAAAGGTTATTCTCAATTATAAACTTATGAATGATGATGATATATGTGAAAGGTTTCTTCAATGTAATGATACATCTTGAATTGGTAGGCTTAGGGCATCCTCTTCTTGTGTAAATGAAAGTGATCTTGATTGATGTTCCTTGAATTGGTAGGCTGAGGACATCCTCTTCTTTTGAAACTAATGTATCTTGACTTAATGAACATTGAATCGGTAGAACTAATGGTGGTATCCCTTTCATGTAATTAATAATGAACCTTAAATCGGTAGACCTAATGGTGGTAGCCCTTTCATAAATGATTAATGAAATATTCTAAGGCTTTGTCTTGATTCGGTAGACCTAATGGTGGTAGCCCTTCATGATGAGTCTATGAACTACTAATGTAATGATAAACCTTGATTTGGTAGACCTAATGGCGGTGGTCCTTTCATATGTGTAATGTACTTTGGGTCGGTAGACCTAATGGTGGTAACCCTCTCAAGTATAATAATGTTAATGAGAATGAACTACTCTATGGAAATGTAAACTTAGAACTGAGTGGATATGGTAATTTGGAAGCTCTCCCCATGTTAGGCCGGGTTTCAATGAACATCTTACGTATCTCAAAACTATGTGCCCACATAGGTTATTAGCTAGTGGATCCACCTAAGCTAAATTGTTACCGGTCCTACCTTAGGCAAGTAGACTAACCCTTTACGATGTGGGATAGACACTGGATTCCATGGTTTACTCACATGGTCTATGTCGGTTAATGACTAATCTAATCATGTGAGATACGTGCTATGGTTACTCAAGAGGTTCTATGAAGTGTGGGCGGTAGTACGGGATGTCATTCATGTATTGCACGAGTAGACTTTGAGAGGGCTATGGTGTGTTCACTAATGTCTTAATGTCTAATCAAATGAATGTGCTCATAATGAAGCTAATGAGAATGTTGACTTAAAGGCTTAATGTATTGATGAATGCTTAACTTGGAAATGTTATTATGAGTTACTTTCCTTGTCATGACTTATTAAATGTGAGTGTTCCTTATCTATGATTATTGACCAAAGATGAGTATGAGGAATGGTATGTTCATCTATTGGGGCCTCAAAGTGGTACTTAGTATGAATGGTAGTATGGGATGCCATTCTTGCATTGCACAGGTATAGCTTAGGGTTACTTAAGGTGATGGTTCTAATGTGTTGTAATGGCTTATATGTTGAATATGCTAGTATCATATGCCTCTTATACTAAAGTTCATGATGTTTCTCAAAAATTGGCATATAGCATGGTTTTCAACCAAAATGTCCTTTTTTAAGCATGCTTTTTGCATGATTATCATACTTAGTACATTTTTGTGTGCTAACCCATATTTCTTCTATTTTTCTACAAAGTGTAGGTTCGAGATCTTAAAGTGACTTCTAGTGTTCAAAGCTTGGATCGATTCTCTCCAAAGCTAGTTGGTGAGTCCTTATGGTTCAAGGACGAGATTTGTCATTTTTAGTTTCTTTATGTCATTTTACGTTTTGGACTATATTTAAGGGTTTTGACCCTATCTTTGATTCTAAAGTTGTATTAGATGGTCATGTAAGACAAGTTAGACTTCCGCAGTGTTTTTAAAATAAAGACTTCCATTATATGGATTAAAAGTTTTAAACTCCGTACCATTTTCTTATGTCTTATGTTATGAATGCTATGAGGCTTGTATGAGGCTCTTCGGAGTCTTGTATGTCGTGTCACGTCCGGGGTGTAGGCTCGGGTCGTGACAAACGTAGTATCAGAGCACAAGACGTTAGGATGGTTTTTAGGATGATGTCTCACAAGCCACATCTAGTAGAGTCTTATTCATAGTGTGAAGCGCGCCAAATTTATGAATGAGAAGTTATAAGACGTTAGGAAAACTTCACTTCTTTCATTACTCCAAGTCGTGCCATAGAGTTTAACTCTATAAGTTCTCCTACTTATTCCTTATTATGGTCTTCAAGATGCGACTATTCGAGGGGCTAATGTTACAAGGATCAAAGGAGGAAAGGTTAGTATTGATGCCAATTGTGGCTATGTGACTAGATGATTCTTTGTATGATGGATTTAGATGAAATTCTTTATTATAAATGGGTTGCATTATGGTTATGGGTGTTTGTTGGTAGAGTGTCATGATGAGCTTTGAGGTATGTTGAAAGATTTGGATGAATAGGTGTTTTAGAAATGCCTAGATGTGTTAAGAGAATAGACTCATCTAAGAAGGGTAGAAGTGTTATTCACCTTGGTTTAAAATCATCTTGTGTGATGGGTGTGGAGGCTTAGTGATGATTTGCTCCGACCTTAGAATTGAAAGGAATGATGCTTAGAAAAGTCTGTATAGGCTTACTCCCAAGGGGGAGATGATGTGATTAGATGGCAAGGTCGATGAGTGTTCTTGATGTTCGTGATTTAGGATGACTTGAATTCTCACCTTGAGTGGTGTTGGTAAGGTTGTTGTGAGCAAGAGTTGCTTAATGAGGACCTCTCTAAGTTAGAAGTAAGAAATAGAAGAGTAAAGAAGTTCTTTCCATGAAAATGTTGAGGAGTGGTATCCTAGTAAAGGTTTTAATAAAGGATGCTACTAGAATTGACCAAGGAGCTTTTCTGAATGAAGGCACCAGTCTGTTAATAGTTCCTTATAGTTGTGAATGTTTTATTGAGGACCCTATGGTTTTTTCACGTTAGCCTTAGTATGGGTTTACTCCCAAGGGGGAGATGGTATGGTTAGGAGGCAAGATTGTTGAGAGTTCCGATACCCTTATCTCTTTCTTCTGTTCCTATTAGAGCTTGAGGCCAAGAGTTCCTTCTATCTTGTTTCATGTTTTGGAGTCATGTGTGATTTATGTGTTTCCATGATCTCCTTATGTTATGCATGTTCTTGGTGAATTTATGTTTAAAGAGAAAATGAGTTTTTATGATTTTCAATTCTCATGTTGATGTGCTTTTAGTATGAGTTGCCTATATGCTTCATGAGATGACTTCTTAAACATGCTTAAATATGATTTTTAGAGTAATTGCATAATTGCTTCATGATGTTATGATTAGCATGATTTGAATTGGACAAGGTAATTCCTCCAATGAAATGAGAAATGTTGAAGTTTTCATGCATAATCGGTTGTTAGATGTAGTTCCTACTTCTTTGTGTTGCATTGAGTATGTTAAGATGGCGTTGATGTTTTCTCCTATGATTTAAGCATTATTTTGATGTTGCATGCATGATGGGATGCTAGTCTTCAGTCTTTAATTTCGTTAGGTGTCTAGAAGTGTCATTCGAGGACGAATGTTACCAAGGGGCAGATAATGTAAAACCTCATAAATCAGTAGGTTGAACTAGAGCCTAAACGTGAGGGTTAACGTCAAGGGTTAAGGGCAACGAACAATGATTTTGGGTGAGGGCCATGGCTAGGAGGCCAAGGCTGCCTAAAAAGCACCTAGCCACTGCCTACCATGACCACAAGGGTCTTCACGACCCGTGGTGGCCACCATGAGTCGTGGTACCACTCGTGGTTGGTAAGGCAGTGTGCCCCAAAACTGCCCAAGCCAAGGCTTCCCTTCACGAGCCACTTCACGGCTCGTGGTCATGACCACGGACCATGGGAAGGCTCGTGGGGTTCCCTTAGACTCATGGGAGACTTTCCAAGTTGAAGGAGCTACTGGTAAAGGGACCACGGGCACCACCACAAGCCGTGGTGCCCTTGACGGATCGTGAAAGTGGGCGTGGCCCATGGGAAGGGGGTGCCTAGTCGAGGGTACTTTAGTAAATTCCAAATTGATTAATTAATTAATGGGGTCGATTTTTATTGTTTTATTTCACCTATATAAACTATTTTAAGTCATTAAACACCCCTATTTACTTCATTATTCCCAAAAGAGTTCATCTACTCAAAAATTTCTCTATCTAGAGTTCCCAAAGAAGAAGAGGAAAAAGAAGAGGTGGAGGTTAGGGATTGAAGAACCAAGGCATTCCTTCACAAATTTAGGGAAAAACTCCATCAATGTATGGTAGTTTTCATCTATGGGTAGCTTTTACCCATAGAATCCCTTCAAAACATGATTTCAAAGCTTCCAAATTCCCCCAAAAGTTAGGGTTTCAATCTAAGTCATGGGTTAAATTTCATAACGTTTTCAAAGGTTGATTTATGATGAAGTATGATTGAATTGAGGAATTAATGTTGTTTTATGATGAAATTCCCCCATGAAACCATGATTCCCCCAAAATACTAAATTGTGAATTTATGATGTGGGTTGATTGATTATGGAAGCATGTTAATTGATTTTGTCTATATTGATTGAGTTATTGAATCATGATATTCCCCTTATCTAATGTAGAATTCTAGATTTTTGGGTTAAGATTGATTCATAGCCTTGGAGGGTAAATTATGAAGGATTGATGTATAATCATGATGTTATGTATATGCTTTGTGATTTCAATGAAAGTAATGTGATCATGTCTAGAATTCAATTTTGTTATTATTGAAAGGTTATTCTCAATTATACACTTATGAATGATGATGATGTATATGAAAGGTTTCTTCAATGTAATGATACATCTTGAATTGGTAGGGTTAGGGCATCCTCTTCTTGTGTAAATGAAAGTGATCTTGATTGATGTTCCTTGAATTGGTAAGCTAAGGACATCCTCTTCTTGTGTAACTAATGTATCTTGACTTAATGAACATTGAATTGGTAGAACTAATGGTGGTATCCCTTTCATGTAATGAATAATGAACCTTGAATCAATAGACTTAATGGTGGTACCTTTCATAAATGATTAATGAAGTATTCTAAGGCTTTGTCTTGATTCGGTAGACCTAATGGTGGTAGCCCTTCATGATGAGTCTATGAACTACTAATGTAATGATGAACCTTGATTCGGTAGACCTAATGGTGATGGCCCTTTCTTGAGGATTCAATGAGCTATCCTAACAATATACCTTAAATGGGTAGACCAAATGGTGGTGGCCGTTTCATGTGTGTAATGTACTTTGGGTCGATAGACCTAATGGTGGTAGCCCTCTCAAGTAAAATAGTGTTAATGAGAATGAACTACTCTATGGGAATGTAAGCATAGCACCGAGTGGATATGGTAAGATGGAAGCTCTCCCAATGTTAGGTCGTGTTTCAGTGAACATGTTTCTTATCTCAAGACTATGTGCCCACATAGGTTATTAGCTAATGGATTCACCTAAGCTAAAATGTTACCGGTCCTACCTTGGGCAAGTAGACCAACCTTTTACGGTGTGGGATAGACACTAGATTCCATGGTTTGCTCACATGGTCTATGACGGTTAATTCTTATTCCCATCATGTGAGATACGTGCTATGGTTACTCAAGAGGTTCTATGAAGTGTGGGTGGTAGTATGGGATGTCATTCATGCATTGCACGAGTAGGCTTTGAGAGGGCTATGGTGTGTTCACTAATGTCTTAATGTCTAATCAAATGAATGTGCTCATAATGAAGCTAATGAGAATATTGAATTAAAGGCTTAATTTAATGATGAGTGCTTAACTTGGAAATGTTATTATGAGTTACTTTCGATCTCATGACTTATTAAATGTGAATGTTCCTTATCTATGATTATTGACCAAAGATGAGTATAAGGAATGGTATGTTCATCTATGGGGGCCTCAAAGTGGTACTTAGTATGAATGGTAGTATGGGATCAGGGGCAGATCTATGAAGGGCCTTGGGGGTGCCACGCCACCCCCGAACTTCGACGGAAACTCTATATATACATAGGTTTATATACATAATATTTATATAAATATAAAACGTGCCACCCACAAAACAAAATTGGTTTGTGGTGCCATGGTAGGAGGGCAACTTTAGAAGGTTGAGGTTGCGGGTTCGAATCCCATTTGAACCTATTTTTTTGAAAAAATGCTGCTGACGTTTTTAAGTAAAAAAAAAGGCCCCAAGCCCCTTTTTTTTTAAGGAAAACAGCTGCACATTATTTTTATTTTTTTATAATTGTTATTGACGTTTTTAAGTAAAAAAAAAAAAGGCCCCAAGCCTCTTTTTTTTAAGGAAAACAGCTGCACATTATTTTATTTTTTTTATAATTGTTAATGACTTAAATTAAATTAATTACATTACTCCTTTGACTTAAAAGTGTTCTCTTTCTCTTCAACTATTTCCAAACCCTTCTTCCTCTAAGTTTCAACTTTTCCAAAATTTTCATTACCCCATTCCGAATCAAAATCACTTCTTGTCGTTGCCGTCCCCCGCCCGTCTTAGCATTCCGTTCAGCGGCTAAGCCTCATTTGGGTGTTATTGTTTTCACTTTTCTCCATCCATCCACAACTTTTTATAGATTGTAAGTTTGCAATTCTATTTTTGTAAGATTTTTTTTGTTTCTATTTCTTGAGTTCTTTTAAGTTTTAATCAGTGATGATTGATTTCATATTATACAAGAGTTTTGATTTTACTTTGATATTCTAAATTTCTAACATTGTAAGACATTATTGGTTAAAAATTGTGATATGAATCATGCTAATTTGAATTAACTATGCCTTACACTATTAAATTTGAACTAATTGTGAGTTGAATTTTAATTTTTGTAGGAAAGTGTTCTAGTTTTGTGAATTGAGATGGAGAAGTTTCTTGTGAAATTTAACCATTCTCAAGCAAGTTCTAGTAGGAATGTCAATCCTTCTAGTCTTATAAATGACCTTAATTTAGATTCACTTGAAGCCGATCCAGAAAAAGGGTACCAATTGCTCACTATAACCCTCAAATAAAGGATGAAGTGAGGAAACATTATATTCAAAAAGGGCCTTGTCAACCAAAAATGGATTCATATCCTCCAACTGAAATTGGAAAAAGAATGCGTCAATTTTGTAAAATTTGGTTTGAAGGTCCATATTCTAAATGGTTGGAGTATAGCGTGGAGAAAGATTTTGTCTATGTTGTTATTTATTCAAAGATGATTTTTTCCATGGAAGTACAAGTGAGTTTTACACAAAAATGGGTTTTAGGAGTTGGAATAGGGCACTTGAAAGATTCCGTAAACATGTTGGTGATGTTAATAGTATTCATAACAAATGTTTCAACAAGATGCTAGATTTGTCAAATCATCATCAATCAATTCAAGTTGTTATTGATAAGCATTCTCAAAAGTTAAAAAATGAGTATCGAATGCGTTTGGAAGCCTCAATTGATGTGTCAAGACTTCTTTTGCAATATGGATTACCTTTTCGAGGTCACGATGAAAGTGAATCTTCAATTAATCAAGGCTTCTTTCTAGGATTTTTGCGATGGCACGGGAACAAACATCCGGATGTTGGAAAAGTGATATTGGAAAATGCCCCACAAAATGATACGTTGACTTGTCCTATGATTTAAAAAGATATTGCCAATGCTTGTGCAAAAGAAACATTGAAAGCAATAATTGGGGACTTGAATGGAGATTACTTTGGCATATTAGTTGATGAGTCAAAAGACATCTCTCACAAAGAACAAATGGCTCTTGTTTTGCGTTTTGTTAATAAGAATGGTGAGGTAGTTGAACGATTTTCGGTCTTGTCCATGTTAGTGATACATCGGCATGTTCATTGAAGAAAGCGATTTATTTTTTGCTTTCCGTTCATTCACTAAGTCCATCCAAAATACGTGGACAAGGTTATGATGGGGCAAGTAATATGAAAGGAGAGATAAATGGGCTCAAAACTTTGATTATGAAATATAGTCCATCGGCATATTACATTCATTGTTTTGCTCATCAATTGCAACTAACACTAGTGGCTATTGCTAAAAAACATTTGGATGTTGAAGACTTTTTGATCATGTTAGTAATGTGTTGAATGTTGTTGGAGGATCTTTCAAGCGTAGAGACTTACTTCGTGATCACCAAGCCAAAAAGTTAGAGCAATTATTTGAATCCGGTGAAGTTCAAAAGGCCAAGGATTACATCAAGAACGTGGGCTTCAAAGACCAGGTGATACTCGTTGGGGATCACATTTCAAAACTTTAGACAACTTTATTGTTATTTTCTCATCTATTGTTCATGTTCTTGAAGTGTTTGAACTTGAATGGTCCACATCAAGTGATAGAAATCAAGCGGAGTATCTTTTGACAAAGATTAAAACATTTAAATTTATTTTTGTGCTTCACTTGATGTTGAAAGTGTTGGCAATGTCAAATGAATTGAGTAAGATTTTACAAAAAAAAAAGATCAAGATATTGTTAATGCCGTGGAGTTTCTTAATATTACAAAGAAAAGATTCCAAGATATGAGGGAAAATGGGTGGGAATCTTTGTTGGATGATGTTTCCTCATTTTTGTGATGTGCATGATATCTTGATTCCCAAGTTGGATGAGTCTTATTTTCCCGGAAAGTCAAAACGTAAGTCTTCGGGTGTTAGTTATGCGCACCACTTGCGTGTTGAAGTCTTTTTTGCTGTCATTGATGTGCAACTTCAAGAACTTAATGACCGTTTTGATGTAGTGAGTAGTGATTTGCTTCTTGGGATGGGTAGCTTGAATCCGGTCAATTCTTTCTCTAATTTTGACAAAGGTAAAATCATGACTTTAGCAAAGTGTTATCCAAGTGAGTTTGATGATGGAAAAATTTGAGATTTGAGCTATCAACTCGATACTTTCATTATTCATATGCGAAGTGGTAATCCCAAGTTCTCCAACTTGCAAGGAATTTGTGATTTGGCGAAGACATCGGTTGAAGCAAATCTTGCGGAGACTTATTCACTTGTTTATTTACTTGTAAAGTTGACTTTGATTTTACCTGTTGCTACGGCAAGCGTGGGAGAGCATTTTCGTCAATGAAGCACATAAAAAATGAAGTGCGGAATAGTATTGGTAATCAATATTTAAATGATTGTCTAGTGTGTTACATAGAGTGTGATGTGTTTATAAATGTTAGTAATGATGTCATTATCGATCGTTTTCAGAATATGAAAACTCGTCGAGGACAATTGTAAATGAATGTTGAATATTTATAATATTAGTAAATAGTAATATTATTGAAAGTTTTAAATTTGTTAACTTCATGCTTTTAGTGTGGAGTGTGGATTTGTAATATCTTATTATTTATATTTTATTGATTGCTTTATGATATATATCGAAAAGACGAATAATTTAATCAAATATAAAATTAATTTAATCGATAAGTTTATTTGGCACCCATGGACTCTAAATCCCGGATCCACCACTGTATGGGATGTCATTCTTGCGTTGCACAAGTATAGCCTAGGGTTACTTAAGGTGATGGTTCTAATATGTTGTAATGGCTTATATGTTGAATATGCTTGTATCTTATGCCTCTTATACTAAAGTTCATGATGTTTCTCAAAAATTGGCATATAGCATGGTTTTCAACCAAAATATTCTTTTTTAAGCATGATTTTTGCATGGCTATCATACTTAGTACATTTTTGTGTGCTAACCCATATTTCTTCTATTTTTCTACAAAGTGTAGGTTTCGGATCTTAAAGTGACTTCTAGTGTTCAAAGCTTGGATTGATTCTCTCCAAAACTAGTTGGTGAGTCCTCATGGTTTGAGGACGAGAGTTGTCATTTTAGTTTCTTTATGTCATTTTACGTTTCGGACTATGTTTAAGAGCTTTGACCCTATCTTTGATTCTAAAGTTGTATTAGATGGACATGTGAGACAAGTTAGACTTCCGTTGTATTTTAAAATAAAGACTTCGGTTGTATGGATTAAAATTTTTAAATTGCATACCATTTTCTTATGTCTTATGTTATGAATGCTATGGGGCTCTTTGGAGTCTTGTACGCCGTGTCATGTCCGGGGTGTAGGCTTGGGTCGTGACACTTATACTACTAGATATAAAAGCCCAGTCAAGTCCATGCCCAATATATATTATTTTATTTATTTTAATTTTATGATTTTGTTGTTAATTATTTTTCTAATATTTTAAACATACTTTTTAAATAAAATATGTGGTACATGTGATATTTTGAGAGTTAATTAATTTATTAAAATATATTTTAAATACATAATTTTAAAATTATATATGTTATTTCCCATGTTCCAATTTATACGTGGCACATGTGAATTTCGATAATTAGTCATTTTTTAATATATTTTTAAAAACTTTAAGTTGTGCTTTATAGTACTTGTAACGTAATTTTCAAATAATATATGTTACTCATGTTGTCTCAATTTCTGTGACACACGTGAAATTTCGAGAGTTAATCATACTTTAATACTTCATCTGTCCCTATTACTTGTACACTTTTGAATTGACACACCTATTAAGAAAGCAATTATTTACATAGTGAGTTTACCATTTTACCCCTACTAATTATGGAGTAGTTGAATTAAAAACATGAGATTTTCAAAAAGTTCTACCTTTTTCTAAGTAATTAATTGAGGGTATAATAGGAAAAAATATTGTGTCCTTTCCTAATTTTTTTAAAATGGACAAGTACTTCGGGACAACTAAAAAAGGAAAAGTGGACAAGTAATTAGGGACAAAGGGAGTTTGTTTTTCAAATATTTTAGGTTATTAATTATCGTGCTTTCACTTTTTATGTAGCTTAAATTTAAAAGCTAATCAAATAAAATCATTTTAGTAAATTTTAGAAAAGTACATTCAAATTCTAAATATTTTTTGCAAAATGTATGACTAAATTAATTATATAAAAATATAGAAGAAAAATGTCATAAACTTTGAAAAAATTAATTAGTAGAACAATATAGGAGTAAAATGAACAATGAAATAAAACAATATTGTTACTCAGGTTTGAACTAGAGACCTTCAACACGTAGTGTTCAAGCTCCAACCAATAGGGCAAGTAACTAAATATGTGGTTAAGCACACAACTGAGACATACATGTTGACGCCATGTTGTGTGCTTATTGACATTTATTTACTAGTAGTAGATACATATGCCATATATTGTAGGGCACCAAATAGTGATAAACGTTTGTTTCCATATGCTAAACAATAACTTATTCATGTTAGAAAAATAATAGCAAGTATAAATTGAAGAAGAAGGCGGGTTTGAAGTGTGTAATCACTTTATTTAAAGAGAAATTGCTCATATACATATTTGGGTAAATACAAATAATTATGTTCAAGGATATAACAAAGCCCTTTGTTTTGCAGATTTTTCTTAGGCTACTTCTAGAGAGTATTTATATTTATAGAACTTAAGAGACGACTCTTCGTAAGAGTCATGTTTTTTCATGAACATATGACTTTTCATAAGAGTCATGTTCTTTCATGAACACATGACTATTCATAAAGGTCATGCTCTTTCAATAAATGACTTTTGATAACAGTCATGTTCTTTCACGAACAAATGTGTTTTTGAACTTCTATTAGTGCAAGTACTTTAAAGTTTTGATGAAGTAATTGGAGTCTTTAAAGATTTGAACAATAGCTCCTTGTGTCAAAATCGAAAATATCACACACATAATATTATTTATAGCTTAGAGACCCTAGTATTTGCTTTAGCACGTTTATGGCCATGTGCTCATCCTGATTTCATGAATATTTACAAGGCGAATCCTTTAGTTCTTGCTTTAAGCGGCACCATTTCAATATATATATATATATATATATATATGTAAACATGGAAAATGGGCGGATGGATTCGGGTGGACTTTGATCAAGCAATGACTATACAACGTTTAGATATTGCATTGGAGCTAAAAATATGAAGGAAAATGGCAGCAAAATCCAGTCAGCCAAAGTGACATGCCAAGAACATGCGGCGGTTACCTTTTTGTAACTGCTTGTGTCCAGATTCATTGTGGCTTGTCTATGATTTTTGAATTTGAAATATGAATGCCTTATCAGTTGGGGGTGTCAACTGATGTTTAATTTAGTAGCCTCTTAGCATGACAAGTGTAATACATGTGTCACAAAGCTATGCAATGTAAAACACAAGACTGCCACATGGTCTATAAATGTGCAGCCTTGGTGTTGGACGAAAAAAGAGAGTGAAAGAGGGAAGATTAAGTCTTGAATTTCACTAAGACACTTAGAAAAAATATGAGGGTTTTAAAGAGTGTCAAAGGTAGCAATTGACTTGTGATTGTTCCTTAAGTCGTTGTCGAAGTTGAAGTTGGGATAGAATTGTTATCCTAACAGGTAAGATCCTTTGTACTGTTTTGATTATTAATATAAAGGTTGGGTTTGCCCATAACATTTCATTGTTAAGCATCAAAAATTATTCTAAGGCAAAACATGAAACTTTATTCAATGTTAGGCAGAATAGGCTGCGAACAGGCTGAGTTAAGTGTGGAACTTGATTGCCGCACAGTGGGTGACCTATGGCACTAAATTTAGGTGAAGTAATATGCCCCTCTGACAAGTCGTCTGTAACAGGGATGAGCCCTTTCGAAATTATTTTAGGCAAATAGCCTATGATGCCATTAGATGTTGCTAAGACCAAGAACCAAGGGAAATGTCCAGCAGCGTACAGGGTTGCAAGGGACAGACTTGAAATGTTTTCTAAAGGACAAGCCAACCCGCGCAAGGCTCAGCGGCGCATGAAGAAGTATGTTGATCAACATCGTCGCTCAGTAGAGTTCAGTGTGGGTGAAAAAGTGTTGTGAAACTTACTCCACAAATCTGGAAACATATTATAAGTAAGACTAGACATCGGGGTTTGATTCCTAAATAAGATGGCCCATTTGAAGTGGTTAAATGAGTGGGTGAAGTTGCTTATAGATTGAACCTACCAGAAAGGTTAAAAATTCATCCCACTTTCCTTGTGAGTTTCTTGAAACCTTACTTTGCAGATGCAGATGATCCGGACAGAAACAGGTCGAATGGGGCTCCTCTATCAATACCTACACAGTTTTATGTTGAGATTGAGAAGATCCTTGATCACCGGGTTGTGGGCACAAGTAAGAAGAACACGAAGACTGAGTTCTTGATTCATTGGAAAGGCAAGAGTATGGCTGATGCAATCTGGGAGAAAGCTAAGGACTTATGGCAGTTTGATGACCAAATCGATGACTATCTCAAAAAAGTCTCAATGAGGACATCAGGTTCAAGTGGTGCAAGTGGTTTGTTAGACACGTAGTCTAACTAAGCAAATGACCCGCCACTACAAAAAACCCCTGAATTGCCAACAAAATTATCGGTTGGTAAATTGATTCAATTGGTTAGCAAATGAATTTTCCAACTGAATACCAACTAATGTCAATTTGTTGCTAAAAAGCTTGTCACTAATTTTTACCAACCCATTTCAATTAGTTGGTAAAATTGCCGACTAAAATTCAGTTGGTAAACACATAAACAACTTA
Source organism: Solanum commersonii (assembly GCA_029007595.1). Taxonomy (NCBI): domain Eukaryota; kingdom Viridiplantae; phylum Streptophyta; class Magnoliopsida; order Solanales; family Solanaceae; genus Solanum; species Solanum commersonii. Next base: position 850,176 of record JAJTWQ010000192.1, read on the forward strand.
TTGGCAATTGTTGAAATGTCGCCTTCGAATTTTCATTGGTAAATTCACCAACCAATTTTCGGTTGGAATATTGTTGGTAAGTTTACTAACGAAGAGCAAAAGAGTTAGTAAATTTGGTTCTTCATTATTCAATTTTGTTAGTAATATGTTGGCAAATATACTAAAATAAAATAAAATGTTGTTACTATGCCGTTAGCAATTATATAACATATAACAACTTGGTTGGTAAGTTCGATAGTAAATTCACTAAAATGCAATGGTAATCGATTAGCAATTTCAGTTAAGAAAAAAAGTGTGTTGGTAATTCGTTAGTAAATTACCAACGAATTTTAAATTTGTAAGTAAGTATGACTATCTACTTTTGTAACTTACGTTACTAATTGGTTAGTATTTTAGAAACACAAAAAGCTCATTACTAATTTGTTAGGAAGCTTACTAACTGATTGTTAATTTGTTGGTAATGTATATCATTTATGTTCAATATTTGGTCAGTGATTGATTGGTAATGTATATTGACATATTACTGACTAAATAGTAATTCGATAGTAAAGTTTCACTTTATATATTTATATTAATCAATAGCTTTGACGAATATTAAAAAGTCTGAAAACATACAGTGGTTCTTTGATAAATTATAACTTGAATAAACAATGCAAAACCAAAGATTAATTCAAAAAAATACAGAAACAGCAATGCAAAACCTAAGATGAAGAGTTCAAAATAAAACCAAATAAGGAAACAAACAATGCAAAAATCTAAGATGAAGAGTTCAAAACAAATCCAAATACGGAACAAACAATGCAAAATCTACTTAGGATAGTTTGAAAAATTTAAATGACTCATATCATTATTTGATAATGGGTCATGTCTAAGCTAAGGTGGTGTACCAGTTGGAGGTGTACCAGTGGGCAGTGTACTAGGGGGTGGTTTAGGCAGCCCAGCTATGAGGATGGGCAAACGTTGTTGGAGAATCTTATCAACTTGCTCTTGCATTTCTAGCTGCATTTCATGTTTCATTTCTTCACGCAATTCATGTCGTATCTCTTCTCTCATCTCATGCTTCATCTCCTCTTTCATTTCTTGAACATATTCCTTCACTTGAGCATCAAAACTACAATCTTGAGGTTGAGTAGTTGAAGCAGACGATGAACCAATGTTCTCATAGAATACTGCTTGAGAACCAAGACCATATATACATGCCTTCTTAACCCCACCCACTTCATCCATGTAAATCTTTGAAAAATCTACTGTCGGTGACTCACCAGATTCATCTACAAATTGAGATGCAGATGCGATCTTAGACATTACAAAAGATCCTGAAAAACAAAATATATGATATTATGTTAGAAAAATGAATAGCGATTATAAACATATAAGACAATTGATATCAGTCGACAATCTTTGCCCCTAACAATACCTCCTCCACCACATTTATCATTTCTACAATTGCAATTGGCATTTATTTTGACACGTCTACCTGTAGTTCAAATTCAGTGTACAAAATTAATCTTCTCAGCACTAATGTATCTTTCCAAATTACAAGTTATCTCCTCCCAATTGTGTCCCAAGTTGATCTTTTAGAACTTGCATTTTCTACTACACTTAGAGTAAAAGAAATGTTCGTTAAATTCTTGAGATACGTCAGTACCATTCATTATACCACATCTTACTCTCCAAATTTCCCAAGTAGTAATGATAGAAATAATTTAGAGATCAAAGCAATCAAAGAATCATGGCTCCTGATATTTAAACAGTTAACTAAAATTTGTATGTAGGGAAGTTTACCAATGAATACCAAACACGCTACGTACGATTTTCTATAGTTTCTGGACAAGAACACAATTATAGAAAAAATGTTCCATTCCATAAGCAGGTGAGGAGCAACAACAACATCCAGAAGATTGGTTAATCCCCATCTTGATAATCCTATTATTTGTGGGTAATTTGTCCCTCTAAGCTCTCCAAACAATAACACATTTTAAAAGGCACACTCTTTCCAGGTCATGGAGTTCAATCCATATTTGATAAAATTCTCTCTTAAGAAGCTACCAGGTTGAGGCTCAAACGACAAATAAAGAACCTTTTACATCAATGAACCAACCAGGAATATCAGGCTTAGTAGAATTCAACGATATTATAATAAATTAGGCGAGTTGGATAAACAAAAAGGGTAAGGAGCATACACTAAAAGTAATTTAAATAGAGCTAGTGGCAGCTACACGGGGACCTATTGTTTATGATAAAATAAAGCTAGTGACTGCGACTTGAAAGGTTAGGAATTGGGTAATTTTTAAAAAGAAATTGTAAATACGAAAGGAAGTGTGCATTACATTTGTCTTTAGTATATTTTTATGGTTCACAGTAACATACTTCTCTGCATTTTTTTGTAATAACAAAGATCCCCTCTAATATAAACTTCCCTATTCTTAGTAAGCCTACACCTACTAAGAATAGCTTTAAAAAGTTGGCCAGTGGGATAATAATTGAAGAAAAGGCCCTCTTATTGAATTTGGAGAAGTGGTTTTTAATAAAGGAGAGCATCTTGTAGCAAAAGTCTAAGGCGAGGTGGATTAAGCTTGGAGATTCCAACACAAAGCATTTCTCTGTAGTGATGAAGCTAAGAGCTCACAGAAAATAAATATTTGAAATTATGTCTTTATCAGGAACCAAGAGTACCACTCTTGAGGACACACAAACTGAAATTGTTACTTTTACAAGAGTCTTATGGGTTCTGCAACTCTTAGCTACAAGCAGTAGACAAATCAATTATGAGAAGGGGACCTACACTTCCTCTAGAAAAACAAACTACTCTATGTGCTGAAGTTACCGACCAAGAGAATATAGATAGTCTCGGTTACATTGATAAAGTAGGGCTAGTAATCCACAATGATGTTTTGTTAGCTGTTAAAGAGTTCTTTCACACTGGAAAGTTATACAGAGCCATCAACTGCACCACTACGACATTAACTTCCCTCTTTGTTAATCTCCAATTTTATAACCATGTGTTTAATGTTTGGGATAAACATGATGGATGAAGATTAAGCGAATCCTCAACAAAAATTAAGAAAGATAATCAATAATGTTTGGCATTACTTACATATGTTCTCTTAGACTTCAGATCCACAAACTCATCGTTTCCTTTGGTATGTGTCTTCTTCAAAAGTTCATGCGGATAAGGTGGTCGTCCAAGAACATTCGCCTAAAATTGAAATCACATCTATTAAAGTTACTACATAAGGAATAAATTTAAAATAACTATAACTTGACAAAATGAAAATAATTGTACCAGTTGTTTTGCATGCTCTCGGTGAGTCTGGGAGCCTCCAGTATGGCGCGAGGGACCAGATCCTTCACCACATTTCTCACTTAGTTGATTTTTGGAATATTGTGCAGATTTAGCCTTAAAATCCTCAGTATCATAGTGAGGCTTCCAGCTCTCCCAAATAGATTTTGGGATATTTTTTCGTTTCTCCTCAGAGGATCTTGCTTCACATAACATACCCCTATATTGTATTGAACATTTTTTCATAAAATGATCCTTTATGGAACCTTCAGTTGTAATATTCCAATGGAATCTCTTATGTTTAAGAATATAGAGAAAAATATCACATAAATTGATATAACATAAATTCTAAATGAATATAATACATTAAAATGATAGAAAAATGGAAGTGGTCCACCTAAATGGACCTTCATTCTGTACTTGGCTATATTGGGATGATTACACACCATAAATAGATTTCTTAGATAGGGCATTGTTGATCATATGAGTTGTCCAATGTGCGGAGATGCAAATGAAACTATAGAGCACTTGTTTTTTCAATGTATTCCTCCCACAACGTATGGACTAAGTTTCTACAAGGCGGGGGCATAACAAGAGCTCATATGGGAAGGAGGGATGAAGTAGAATGGGTGAGTAACTTAATGAAAGGAAAGTGTCCCAAAGCAGATATATATAGAACTTTGTAGGCTGGTAATGTATACCATATTTGAATTAAAAGGAATCCATGTGTTTTCAAAGGAACACAAAGACGACCTGAAGTTTAGTTAGACAAGTTATCCAAGAGGTGTTTCAAAAGAGTAATAACAATAGGAAATCGACTGCATTGTTAGAAACTATAAACTTGTATCCCTAAATATTTTCTCTTGTTCTAGATGTAGCAGATGAAGCAACCTAAGTTTATCTTTTAACTAGTTGTAGTGGTTCTATTTCATCAACTATGTTTTTATTTTGTTCTTGTTTGAGTTGTACGATTTTACTTTTGTAACAAAATCAATAGTT